>CM061918.1:50018281-50618281 GCA_031002005.1 Vandiemenella viatica | reverse complement strand
TTTAATGTTGTAGGCCATAGGTGTCAAACTCAATTTTGCAGAGGGTCGTATATTAAATTTAGAATGTGTAGGCGGGATTCAAATTTTAAAAAAATGTACTGAATTATTATAACATTTTATTTATTTAATTGTATAGTAGCCCCTATATAATATACGGTTGTTAAAAATCATATCAAAGTTAGAAAAGAGGGTAATTATTTTGAGCTCGAGGATCCAGATACCTGATTTCTCTTGTTTTTGACAAGCTCATTGATGTCAGGTATCACATTTGTTGTAATTATTTTAAGAATTGATTGGAGATGTTAATTCGTAAGTCTTGTGCGATGTTTGTTCTTATTTATTTTCATGACGGAAAACATCTGCTCACATAAATAGGTGCTGCCAAACATGCTCGGAATGCGTGCTGCATGCTTTCTTAATTATCCAAACTCTTGAAATATTGTGTATAAAATGTAAGAGCGTTAACCTCTTTAAATTTTTCTTTCAAAATACTGTCCGTTTGAAGATCTATCAACTCCATTTGCAAATGAACTGGTGCCTGTGAAGATATAAAATTGAATGGATTGTTGAGAATTGGGAATTCCATTTCATTCATTTTGTGAGAGTCTTAAAAACGATTGTTGGATTCCGTGATCAGATTTTGCAGAAGTTGAGAATATTGATCCAATTTTTTTTTGTTTCACTGTGCCAAATGATTTTAAATGAGGGGAATGATCCAGAGTTTGATTTTTTACCTGAGTTTCCCACAGCCTCAACTTTGTTTTAAATGCTTGAATACATTTGAGTGACAATCCGATTTTTACCCTGTAACTTTACATTCAGATCAGTCAAGTGTTTATTCATATATACCATAAAGGCACAATCAACCCACCAGTCACTGTCATAATCAATTGGGTTGCCTTTTTTTAAACATCAGAAAACTTTTCGTCCAAATCTTGTAAAAACTGCCCGAACTGTCAGTGATTTAGTCCTCTGCTCCTTATAAAATTTACTATTTTAATTATAGGTTGCTTGACATGGTTCATTTTAAATGTTTGGATCCCAGTGATTCCTGACGAATTATACAGTGAAATCCCACAAAATTCCCTGATGTTCCGATGGTATACCGGTAAGAGTATTTTCTGAATACGCGGAGGATATTGAACCATTTCTGTCAGATATATTCCGTAAATCACTAGAAGAGAGAAAAGTACCTTCTAGCTGGAAAATAGCCCAGGTAATTCCCGTTTTTAAGAAAGGAGATCGGAGTGATCCTAGGAATTATCGACCCATATCTCTAACATCGGTCTGCAGCAGAATTCTGGAACATGTCATATGCTCGAACATAATGAAGTTTCTAGATGAGAACGAGTTACTTACACCATGTCAACACGGATTTCGGAAGAAGCGATCGTGTGAAACACAATTGGCCCTATTTTCCCACGACATAATGAAAGTTATCGATGCAGGTTCGCAAGTTGATGCGGTTTTTTTGGATTTTCAGAAAGCTTTTGATTCTGTGCCACACAACCGACTTTTAGCGAAGATTCGAGCTTACGGTATTTCGGCTCAGATTTGCGAGTGGATACGTGATTTTCTAACTGGTCGATCACAATATGTCGTTGTTGACGGGGAAGCCTCTTCTAAGATAAATGTTACTTCGGGCGTTCCTCAGGGAAGTGTAATAGGTCCACTTCTTTTCTTAATATTTATAAACGATCTAGGTGACAACGTCAAATGCTGGTTGCGATTGTTTGCCGACGATGCAGTTATCTATAGGGAAATAAGGTGCTCCGACGACTGCTTGGAAATTCAGCGTGATTTGGATGCTATTTTCGATTGGTGCCGTAAATGGCAGCTTACACTTAATTGCAAAAAGTGCAAGGCAATGCGGATAAGTAACAAGAAGAATCAGGTTGTTCACGAGTACAAAATAAACAATTCACCTGTTGACACGGTTGATTCCGTGAAGTATCTGGGGGTGATAGTACAAAGCAACATGAAATGGGACATGCACATAACTTCCGTCGTAGGCAAGGCCAATTCTAAATTACGATTCATAGGTCGTATTTTGAGGAATTGTAATGCTCAAACAAAGGAGATAGCGTATAAAACACTAGTGCGTCCGCATCTGGATTACTGTTGTGGGGTTTGGGATCCGTATCGCAAGGTTCTGATTGACTCAGTTGAGAGGGTGCAGAGGAGAGCCGCTAGATTCGTGACTTGTTGTTACAGCCCTTATGAAAGCGTCACAGAATTGATACATAGATTGGGCTGGGATAGTTTGGAAGACAGACGACGTAGCTTGCGTTCTAATTTATTGGAGAATATGCGAAAAAATTTAAATTTCGAGTGCAATGAAATACTTCTTCCGCCAACCTATTTAGGTCGCAATGACCGGAGGGATAAGATTAGAGAAATAAGATGCCGTACTGATACTTATATGTATTCCTTCTTTCCTCGCACTATTCGGGATTGGAATGGGCGGGTTTAGGATTGGTGCTTAGCACCCTCTGCCACCCACAATGTTTGTGATTCGCAGAGTATGGATGTAGATGTAGATGTAGATGTTTTCTGTTTTAATTTAGTTACAACGCCTGAATGTTTGCCAGCCATGGCAGGAGCGCCATCCGTAGTTGAGCTGCGAGTTCATATTCTGCTATCAAATGCCCGATTGCAGAATAAATATCATTTGCCGTTGTAGTACCTGTCAATGGAACGCACTTTAATAGTTCTTCAGTTACCGTATTTCAAAGTTACTGTTAATACCTCGTATAAAAACAGCAAGTTGAGCTGTATCAACAGTATCAGTGCTCTCGTCAACAGCCAGTGAAAAGTTTGTAAAATCCTTAATTTTCTCCTTCAATTGAAGAACCAAATTTTGAGATAAATCATTTATTCTTGAAGCAACAGTGTTTCTTGACAGCGAAGTATTTTGAATTATTGACTTTTCAGATGGAAATGAAACGTCGGCAACTTTCAACATACAGTCTTTAATAAAATCACCATCAGTGAAAGGTTTTGATCTCTTCGCGATTTCTAATGCAATAATAAAACTTGATTTCAGGGCATCTTCGCTCTCAGTATTAGCTATAGTAAACGTCGATTGTTGACCTTGAAATTTAGATTTTAAAGATGACAATATGTGCATTCTTATTTATTCAGTGTAACAATCGAATTTTGATTTATGATTCGTATCATAGTGTCTCTTTAAGTTAAACTCCTTACAAACAGCAACTGTTTGATTGCAAATCAAACACTGTGGTTTACCTTTCCACTCGCAATTTCCCATTTAGACTGAAAAACTCTGCACTCACTATCAACTTTACGTTTTTGTGACATTATGCCAAAATCGTAACAATTATGGAACTCGACACAACAATTATAGATATCGCACGCGCACGACACAAACAATTGCACAATACCTTCACAATCGACTCAACTGACTCACGTCGCGCCGACACACTCCTTTTATATCGATAAGGAAGGTTCTAGTCTATACTCGAAGCGCATGGAAGATTCCGCTTGTTGCTAAGAGATAGCGTTACTGTCTATCTCTCTCGCTTGTCTAGGCACGCGCTACCCTTGAAATTACTTATAAATGTAGTGTGCGCATTTTAAAACTTCAGTAGAGGAATCGAGTGAAGTCTAAAAGCTCTAAAAAACATGATTCTTCTTTCTGTGTCACATTCCGATCGCGGGCCGTATTGATAGGGCCCGGGGGCCGGATACGTTGTAGGCGTTCCATTTTGGTCTTTTGTGAAGTATCTTTTGTCAGTGTGTTAATATTTTCACTACATTTTCCATAGATGAAAACAAAAAATTTTGCCCTTTTCTTCTCAGTTTTTTCAATTTTTGCAATTATTTTTCAATACAGTACTTGAATAATCGTTAGCAGTCCATATCCAAAAAAGGATGGCCATCGTCACTTGCATCATCTAAATCTTTATTTCTTTTAGTTTCTCTCTTTTTCTTCTTATTTTTCTTGGCATTCCCCTTTTCACCATGTGTCTTGTCAGGTGTTGTGCGGCGTATGATCGTTGGTGACCTATTTCTTGTTGATTGTTCTTCATTAATATTTTGATTATTTGATGAGTTTCTCTTTCTCCTTTTGAATTTATAAACTTCTTTGGTATGAAAACCTTTAATGTTAATCTCTTCTTTCTCTTGTTCAGCGGTGATGGTAGCCGGCAATCCTTTTATTACCACTTTCAAATTTTTTCCTCTGGTAACTGTTGCATGTAATAGGAAACATTACTTTTCCGCAATACTTCCAGTAAGTAATAGTGGTCCTTCTTGTTTTCTGTGAAGTATTTCAATATTTCTCCCTGCCAAACCATTCTAAAATTTTATTCTAATTTGTTACTCTACCGGTTGTTGAACTCCGTGTATTTTTCTAACATACGCGTAACAACTGGTGGTATTTTAGGTTTTTCTTTCTTGTCTTTTGATGAATTATCTTCTACTACCGGATTTTCTGTCAACATGTTCTCTACAGGATCCTAGTTTACTTGAAATGCACTGAACCGGTTACTATAAGGTAAATCCTTCTTCGTTGGTTTAGCTCGTACTTTATGGTTGCTATTTCTTTTCTTTTTCTTAGCTTCTTCAATTGTATTCTGTTTACTGCTCCCAGCATGATACATCATGTCTTTAGTATGATTTTCATATGTCAAGAGTTTTCGGTTGACAATAGGCCACATATGATCCGCTGTCTTCTACTTCTGGCTTGAACAATATTATACCCTAAAAGTAACGGAGGGCGAGCTGCTATTGTGGTCTTATTGTCGCTGGAAGGTATTCCCGACTGCAAAAGTAACCCAACACCGCCTAATTCCTCTCCAAGAGTGAGCCGTTAGGCAGTAAATCACTCACAATTTAGAGCAGTTTAGTTGCCCAAACGAGCTTACGCGAGCGATCGTGTAAAGTTCGCGATCCAGTCCCGTTTAAAATCCCTGTGAGGCCAGAAATGTTTAAGAATTGTATTTGATCATATGAACAATGCCAGGATGTTCCGTTGTTTGGACTCCACGTTAAACAGTAGGTACAGCCATGACAGTTGCGCAATGCGCGCAAATTGAAACTTCGTGACACAGGCGGCAGAACAATCCTTCGAGATATCCCGGTCAACAATACCACATGCATTTACTTTACAATGCTGAAGAACCTATATAAACGTAAAATTTTGTCCGCTGTGTAGAAATCGCACTCGGCTCGACAGCTGCAGCGGTTCGCATACGAGTGTATCGAGGTTATCAGCTCTTTGTTCGCGTATGCGGGCACTGTTTGCTTCAGCGGAGAATATAGTGAGCGGTTTCTTCTTCTTCTTTGGGGACATCCTTTGCCCTCCCTTCCCTGAGCATACTAGGGACTTACCGCCACACGGCCCACTCCTGCGGGAGTGGAACCCCCTGGCGCAAGATTTAGGATTGCTCCTGGGCCTGGCTAACCTAACGGTGACAACAAGGGTCCAGAGCAATATCCCTCCTTGTTAGTTACCTCAACAGTAGGTATGTCTTCCGCGGCTGACTTTCTCCGCACTACTACAGCGGCTGACGTCACTGACTCTCCACGCTCGCCCTCACCAGTTACAGCCGAACCACAGGACTCACCAACAGGAAGTTGCCTTCACAACTCCTCCGAAGAAGACCATGAAGACATCAATGCTGGGATAACATTCTCAAAACGCAGTGCAGCAACTCCTACTACAGGCAAAGCCCACACGAAGAGGATGGTTAAAGCCTGTATGAGAAAGATGTCTACACGACTCCCAAAAGAGACATCTAAGAAGTCTAGAGGTTGGACGACACTGGTTAATGCAGTCCAATCACAAATTTCCCCTTCTCAGAGCCTCCCTACAGTCGATCCCTCTGGTGCCACCGAGATGACCGGAACTGATGAGCAGCAAAACCTTCCACTGTCAAACCAACCAATTGATGATGGCTTCGAGCACCCGCGGCGTACAGCAAAAGCCGCTACTTCAGCTCAGAATCTCTCAATGGTTGAAACAGCCAACAAGTTTAAGCCACTACAGACAGATCCTTCACCAACAGATATCACACCAACACCAACTGAACCGAGATCGGCGCACATCCCACCGATTGTAGTCCAATTTGAGGAAAACTATAAGACCCTGCATGACAGAATTGAAGCAGTCGTGAAGAGTTCTTTTGCCGCCAAGACCGCCTGTGGTGACAAAATAAAGTTCACATTCACCACAGTTGAAGATTACACTGCTGCCACAGGGATGCTACAGGAAAGTGGGACCCCGTACTATACATTCCCTATTGGAGCAGTGCCACTACTGAAGGTAGTCTTCAGGGGTATTCCCAGAACCCTACCGACAGAAGACCTTAAAGACGAACTCACCGAGATGGGTTTTACTGTCCAGACTGTAGCCCAACTCCGACGCCCAGGCAGCAATGTGTTAATGCCACTGTTCTCAGTGGTCCTGGCAGACCTCAAAGTGCAGGTAGAAAAACTCCGGTCAACAGCTGGCCCAACCCAATGTTTTAACTGCCAGCGCTTTGGCCATCAGGCGAAAAACTGCAAAATGCCTCCCATCTGTGTGAAGTGCGCGGGACAACATGACTCCAACCTGTGCAACACACAGAAAGGAAAAGACGTTGCTAAATGTTCCAATTGTGGAGGTGGTCATGTTGCTAGTTATAAAGGCTGCACGGCCTACAAGAGGGCTCGAGATAGGCAGAGGGGTCTAGTGACTGAGAAGGAAAAGTCACCCCCCAACCAATCTCATACTTCAACCCAAAAAGGAGCGTCGTCTAAATCCTTGCAGGATACTGTTCAACATCAGCCTCTGGAACAAGTCCAAGCTACTGAGAGCTCCAAAGAGAAGACCACTAAGACTCTACCCAACACCGCCAAGACGCAGACTATTAAGAAATCACGAAGAAAGCGTAAAACAGGTAGGACACAAACGCAAAATCGAGACGATGGGAAGTCAGCACCCTCAAGTGAGAACCAGGATACGGCATCAGCGAGTCCTACTATGCCAGCTGAAACCCCAGGTGATAATATCACGGAATCTGTGAACATCGCCGAGAAAACGGTCTTAGTACCGCTTGATGGAATGACCACCAGGCAGAGAAGAATGCAATTTCCTAACCAGAAGTCCAATCAAAACGATGCCGAGGGCATGGTGAATGGAAGTTTCGAGAGGCTTACTAACATGCTAGAGACAATCATGAAAATGATGTGTACTCTTACTGAGCAGCTGGGAACTCTAACCACAGCGATGACGAAAGCCCTGGCTGCCCCAAAATGCGCACATTGCACACATAATGAATAGACGAATACCAATGTATCTCCTATCTTTGTGTATATGGAACGCAAATGGCATGCGCAGCCAAGTACATGAGTTCAGGCAATTCCTCCATGAACAGTCAATAGACGTGTGTCTTGTATCTGAGACTCACTTGAAACATGGACTAAATACCCCAGTCGCTAATTACAATTGTTACCGCAAGGACAGGCCTACTGCTGGCGGCGGAGTCGCAATCTATATTAAAAGAACCATCCCTCATCAGGAAATTGTTTTGCCAGCCATGCAACAAATAGAAGCTGTGGGTGTCAAAGTGGTCACAGACAGCGGTCCACTAACCATAGTCTCAGCATACCGGCGACCGCGCGGATTCCCATTCGAAGCGGACCTCACGGCTCTGACTTCCATTCGGGGTAAATTACTAGTCGGAGGCGATTTAAATGCAAAGCATACCGACTGGAACAGTAGAGTTGCAAACCAGGCGGGAATCTCACTGCGACGATTGACTAATAGACACAATTTGTGTGTGGTTGGGCCAGAAGAGCCCACATTTTACCCACACAATGGTGGCAGACCAGATGTTCTTGACATAATAATTACAAAGAATATTCAAGGCTTCATGGCAGCCTCAGCAATTAATCGGCTGTCATCAGACCACTGCCCGGTCATGGTTGAGATCGACATCGGACCATGGCAATATATGGAAGAAACCAAGCCAGATTTTCAAAGAACAAATTGGAGACTGTACCAAGAACTACTTCAAACCTAATTCAATGATATCAGGGACATAGGTAACATCGACGATGCAGTACAAAAATTTGAAATTGCTGTGAACAACACATCTGCAGCCGCGACGCCACTGAAGACCTCTAAGCCGCTACTCTTCCTACAGCTACCCCCGCAACTCTTGGCCCAAATCCGCCACAAAAATAGGGTTGCAAAAGAATGGAGGCAGACAAGAATCCCAGCCACGAAACGTTTACTGAATCGCCTACAAAGAGAAATCAAAGTCTCTCTGTTACAACATAGAAACCGACAGTGGAGTGCACGAGTCTCGATGTTGGATACAGACGACGGAAGTCTATGGCTGCACACTCGGAAATTCACTAAACGAAAACGCCGACTCCCACCACTCCATGGAGAAAGGGGAATAGCCTACAGCCCGGAGGAGAAAGCTAATGCATTAGCTGATACTTTCGAGAAGAATTTCCGCCCATCCCAAAAAGATGTGAATTACCAACACCTGGCAGAAGTGGGCCGCCGATTGCAAACCTACCTAAATGCTGACGACGATTACGAAATCGACCCCAACACTCCGGAGGAAGTTGCAAGTTGCATATCCAAACTTCCTCCTCGGAAAGCCCCGGGTCGTGACAAAATTATAAATCTCCTGATCAGGAAACTCCCACCTGGGGCCATCAAGTACCTTACAGAAATCTTCAACAAAATATTAAGGCATCAAGTATATCCTCACAGCTGGAAACATGCGGTGGTAGTTGGGGTGCATAAGAGTGGCAAAGACCCACACTTCCCACAACACTACAGGCCCATCAGCTTACTACCGGCTATCAGTAAAGTCTTCGAGAAGTTATTGCTTCGGCGACTGTACACGCACATTGAAGACAACAACATCATCCCTGATCATCAGTTGGGTTTTAGAAGAGGTCATTCTACCACGCAGCAACTCATGAGGGTTGTAGAAATGGCGACTAGAGCCTTCAATTTTAAAGAGTACTGCGGACTGGTAATGCTTGACATATCCCGTGCATTTGACTCTGTGTGGCACTCGGGACTATTACTCAAGTTATATGAGCAGGGGTTCCCAGGGCCTTATGTTAAACTTCTAAAAAGCTACCTCTCCGACCGTTCCTTCAGTGTTCGCGTAGATAAAGCATTCTCCACCAGCAGACAGATCAGGGCTGGGGTCCCGCAAGGCTCCGTCCTTGGACCTGTCCTGTACTCGCTCTACACTGCCGATGTTCCTAACAACCCTGGGGTTGAGGTCGCGACGTACGCGGATGACACGGCATACTTCACCTACAGTCGCAGTAGAGTTATTGCCACTAGACGCCTCCAAGAGGTATTGCAGAAAACTTTATCCTGGGCTAGGCGATGGAGAATCGAAATTAACGCGACAAAGACACAGGCCATAATGCTAACGCGTAGACTTGACACACGGTTCCAGGCAATACCACCGCCTAAACTACAGTTGGATGGAAATGACATCGCCTGGTCGTCGACCGCTCGCTACCTGGGCGTCACGCTTGACAGGAGACTCACGTGGGGCCCTCACATTGAGGACGTACGTCGACGGGCAAGCGCTAGATTACAAGAATTATACCCCTTGTTAAACAAAAACAGTCTCCTTCCACCGCCCGCAGGAGTCAGAGTCTATACAGCCCTCATCAGACCAATAATCGAATATGCCAGCCCAGTGTGGGCATACGCAGCTGACTATCATATACAAAGGCTCCAAGTCATTCAGAACAGAGCATTAAAAAGAGCTCTGCACCTTCCGAGCAGGTTTCCAACCAACCCTCTACATGAGGCGACATTAATGCCTAAACTTAAAGAGAGATTTCGACAAATCGCAAGAAATTTTTATAAAAACTCCATAAAGACAAACAACCCAGTGGTACGTAACATCGGACAATATGACCCTACTATTGGCCGACACAAACGTCCTCTAAATCTACTCTACTAGACTCACCATCATGAAGAACCACCATACGTGAAGCATAAGAAAAATCTTTGTTAATAGGAGAAAATGTCCCAGGACAAAACTCCACTGAACACTGCCAACAATGGAAAGGCAGAGACTGGTGACATGGCTGTGTAGAGATCACACGGTGTCATGTAGACGCAGGCAGTTCACACGGTGTCCCAGAAGACAAACGCACCCGACCAGAACCGGTTGCGAAGGTCCCAGGTCCGGTTAGACAGGCCAGCGCAATAGAGGAAAGAACGCGTCCGTCCCATACGAAGGCTGACTCATAGTTCAATGTTATTTGAGTGCACGGCAGTGCACCCGCCAAGTCGAGTCAACGGCGGCACTGCCTACCCTTTTCTCGAAGCGATTCGGGCCATTTTTGAACCTCAATTTCTTCGGTCGTATTTATGCTACATGTCTCAAATTTCTGTTATGCATAGATATCAGAAATCTTAGCAAACGTACTTAATTTTATTATGTTACTGTTCTTAGTTCGTATGTTATTCGGATGCAAACTTCAGAGATTTTGTCAGTCACTCACTGACTGACTAACTGATGATCATCAAAATTCTGAGGCACTTCCCGTAGCCGTAGAAAGCTGAAATTTGGTACACAGATAAAATTTTACCCACATATTATAAGAAAAGTCTGAAACTCGTAAATTTTCATATACCTACCCCCTTATCTACCCCTAACGTGAAATCGATTTCTACCCTAATTACTTTATGAAGCTCAGATTTTCACTGTAGAGTGAGCTTAATATGTTTAACTAAAGTGTTTAATTATAATTCTTTCCTTTTATTACTTTTGAAGTTATTGAAATTCTAAATTTTATTTCGGCACAACACCTCGACATCAAAATTCCACTGTACTTCCTGTAATCCTAGAAACAAGTAATTTGGTAAACATATATGGTTTCATCCCTAAATCATAAGAAAAATCTGAATTGGAGTTTTTCCCGTATTTATCTATATATAAAAAGATGAATATTTGTTTGTTTATTCTTCATACAAATCCACAGTTTTCATCCGATCTCGATGAAACTTTGCACACTTTTCTTTTGAAACATGGAGAAAAATACTGTCTATATTTGTTTGAACAATTGTCACGTAAATTTGAAAAATTACCGAATCGAACATAAACCGACGTTTAGGATGTGGAAGACTGTAGTTACATACACTACTGTGGGCTGGTGGCCCGTTCGTTAACGCGCTTGCTATACTAATGATTGTGCCGCCGGATCAAATCCCAATGGAGGCAAAGATTTTTTTCAAAATTGTTTTTGATCGTAAGAGTCACGCCTGGACCGTCGGGTATTCGGATTGAATGTTAAACTGTAGATATCACAAATTTAGGGGTGCAATGCGAGGAAAATCGTAAGTAGTCTTGCAATGCTGTAGGTGAACACTTTTTTACGTTATATTGACCGCTCAGGGGTGATTTGTAATCAGTGTGTGTGTGATCTGCAGTAATAATACTGTACTATAAATGCGGAAGTAAGTCTGTATCTTTTTGTTACGTTATGACGACTAAATGCCTATACCGGTATTGACGGAATTTGACAAGAAAATCTGTAGGGAGGGTACAGGACATTTTTTGTCGGTATGATTAACAGTTGTAGTCGCGAAATTTTGAGAACTTATGGAATGGTGACGGAGAGACGGATGTGTGAGTTAGTCTGTAATGTTAGGTCGGTTGCTCAAGGTGTGCTTCTTGGGCATTATCTTAGTGAATAATTTCGTTTAGAGAAAAAACGTATTATTTAGTGTAGATGTAGATTTTCTCTGTCCTATTACTTTGTCTCTGCTTAAATGTTTCTGACACTAGTTTATATTGTCTCCTTTTTTGACATGCCTTGCGGGCGTAAACTGGCCTAAGTTGTAGATCTAGCAGAGCACGAGCAGCTAAAGGTATTAGAACGCAAGAATCGGATGCTCATGCTGAAGAAAGAAGAAAAGACCAAGCTGAAATAAAGCTGCCCTTAGTTAACACCCCCCCCCCCTCATCCCAACACCTTCGTCTGTTTTTCTGGTTTTTTGTTTTTGTTTTTAAATATGTTGGGAATTGATTCTCTTCAAGAGACAGGTTCGACGGTAGAATGATATAGTGATGGCTTTCCTGTCATATTATGCCGACTCGGTGTTGTTTGGGACCAATCCTTCGTTACCAAAAACTTTCTATATTCAATTCTGGAAAAGAAATTCTTAATCCACGCGTGCGAAGTTGCGGGTATCAGCTAGTTTAATAATAATCCCAAACATGAAAAATTCTGGCACATATTTGTGGCTTAATTACTTTGCTCCGGATTAAGTTATAAACCTGACATTTCTATACTATATAGAGGCAAACAAGTCTAACATAAGCTTTAAATTTTACTTTGTTCCTATGGTTAGTTTGGAAGTTACTTGTTATTTATTTGAAGTGGTAGTTAAACCAGCGACAATGCTCATTGCTAGGCTACGACGCACATTAATTGTTTGCAGAGATTGGGGCATTGTTGGTAATGATAATGCTGATTTTCCTTGTATTTATTCAATGAAAACCCAAACGTTCCGGTACATATTTGCAGTTTAATTGCTTTGCTCTGTATGAAGCAGTACGTTCAAACCGTCGAACCTGTCTCATGAAGAGAATTCATTTCCAACATATTTAAAAACAGAAACACAAAACAAGGTGCGGGCGTTCGGGGATGTGTGTGTGTGTGGGGGGGGGGGGGGGGGTTGTTTAACTAATGGCAGCTTTATTTCGTCTTGGTCTTTTCTTCTTTCTTTAGCATGAGCATCCAATTCTTGGGTTCTAATAACTTTAGCTGCTCGTGCTCTGCTAGAGCTATACTTTAGGCTAGGTTTACACCCGCAAGGCATGTCAAAAAAGAAGGCAAAATAAACTGGTGCCAGAAACTTTCAAGCAGACACAAATTAATAGTATAGTGCTGAGCAAATCGAACTCTGTATTAAATAATACGATTTGTCTCTAAACGAAATTTAATAACAAATCATACACTAACAAATCGCGCGAGAAGCACAGCTTGAGCAACCGATGTAACATTACAAACTAACACACGTCACCATTCGATAAGTTCTAATAATTTCGTGAATACAACTGTTATTCATACCGAAAAAAAATATTTCCGGTGTCCTTCCTACAGATACATAGTATTTCCTTGTAAAATTCCATCATTATTGGTATAGTCACTAAGTCGTCAAAACGTAACAAAAAGACAGAGACCTACTTCCGCATTTATAATTTGAGTGCACGGCAGTGCACCCGACAAGTCGAGTCAACGGCGGCACTGCCTACCCCTTTCTCGAAGCGATTCGAGCCATTTTGAACCTCAATTCCTTCGGTCGTATTTATGCTACATGTCTCAAATTTCTGTTACGCATAGATATCAGCAATCTTAGCAAACGTACTAAATTTTATTTCGATACTGGTCTTAGTTCGGTTGTTGTTAGGATTCAAACTACAGCGATTTTGTCACTCACTTACTCACGGACTGACTGATGATCATCAAAACTCTAAGGTTCTTCCCGTAGCCGTGGAAAGCTGAAATTTGCTACACAGATAAAATTTTACGCACATACCATCAAACTCGTAAATTTCCATATATCTACCCCTTACCTACCCCTAACGTGAAATCGCTTATACACTTCAGATTTCAATTGTACAGTGAGCTTACTAAGTTCAACTAAAGTGTTAAATGTTACATATTTGCCTTTCTTATTCTGGAAGTTATTGAAATTCTAAATTTTATTTTGACCACGACACCCCGATATCAAAATCCCACTGTACCTCCAGCCATCCCAGAAACAAGTAATTTGGCACACATATATAATTTCACCCAATATCATGAGAAAAGTCTAATATTGGAGTTTTCTCCCATATTTATTTAATTACAATCCCAAATACGAAAAATTCCGGCATATATTTGCGGCTTAATTGCTTTTCTCCCGATGAAGCTACATGGCTGAGAATTTTTTAATGCAAAGAGATAAGCAATTTTAAGTGACTTCTTAAATTTTACTTTGGTTTATGCTTAATTTGGAAGTTACTAGTAATTTATTTATAGTGGTAGTTAAGCCAGCGGCAACCTGCATTGCTCAGCTACTGGTCACATCAATTGTTTTAAGAGATTGGGGCATTGTTGGTAAACGTATATTTATGTCTTAAAATCTGAAATGTTCTTATTAGCCGATTTTCAGGTGGAATCATTACATTTGAGTGGCGATTCAGGATAAGCGATAAACTTACAAAAAGAAATGAGATCCCACAAAAACAATTCTTGTAAAAATAGGCCAAGTCTCGTGTTCGTGCAGTGACAAAAAGTTATGAGATCTTCCTCTGAGCCAAGTCTACACTTTTCAGTGTATATTCACTTCACTTTATGAAACAGAATGGTTTTTCTCGGTATCATAGATCGTTTATTTAGGATAAAAAATCTGATGACTTGGCCATTATGCATGCCAAGTTTTACTTAACGTACACAAACTTATAAACACGTAAAGGCCAAGATTTCCATCGCTCAGTTTCGAATTTGACAAGTATATATATTATGCCCCCCCATTTAAGTTCAAATTATGACATGCATAATGGCCAAGTCATCAGATTTTTTATCCTAAATAAACGATCTATGATACCGAGAAAAACCATTCTGTTTCATAAAGTGAAGTGAATATACACTGAAAAGTGTAGACTTGGCTCAGAGGAAGATCTCATAACTTTTTGTCACTGCACGAACACGAGACTTGGCCTATTTTTACAAGAATTGTTTTTTTGGGATCAAATTGCCAATGACATAGTTTCAACTCTTCTTCCTTGCACTTATCCCGCTATTGCAGGACAGTGGATCTAGAGGCAAACCGTGGCGCTGGCACTCTTTTGGGCGGCAACTCCAGGAGGGCAGCATAATAGTGTTTGATGGGCGACAATGTTACCAACTCCACTACTGCTCTGGGGCGACGAAAAAGGGGGGGAAACAATGAGTTCGGAAATCTCACAGTTTTTTCCCAGCTTGGAAAATCCGCCGCTGTTGTAGGGTCTAGGTTGTGAAGTGTTTGGGACATTGCCGGCTCGTCTCTGACACTGACGCCTTCCTGGTGACGAAAGTTGTGTTGCCATCTGTCTGTGAAACGTGTTACTACATTCTGTGTGCGCTAAGTGTATTTTTGTTTGTGTAATGCGCAGTTTATGAGGCAGATATTGGGGACCGTCCCGGCATTCACTTTGGTGACTACCCAAGACTGCCTAAAAATCGAAATCAGAACGGTCGGTAAGCTGGGACCAGGACTCTATCCTGCCCCGCAGTACCTCCCCGACGCAGTGTTCGGTACCTTAACTCAGCCACACTGAAGGGTTGACTGATGGCTCTGGAACAAGAATTACGTGGAAAGGTGGCGACCGTTAATTACGAGAGGTGTTTTTTCTAGACCCCTCACCCCTCCGTGGTGATATCTGAACGGACCCCTCCCCCCATATGGTGACGTTAGATCCTCCCCCCTGCTGACCGACCACATAGTTTTTAGAGAATTATTTTTAGCTCTCCTGCTACCTATGGTGGTTATACTTGGCGTGGCCAGGTGTCCCGATTTTCGGGGTCTTGGGGACGCGTCGCGATTTACCCTCGATTGGGTCGGCAAATGTCCCGATTTTTTAGCTAAGTGATAAAAATCAATCACTCGTCGCAAAAAATGAAATCGCGTGTCCACGTCAGTCGCATCGCACCCATCCAGCAGTGCCATTCACGGCTTATGGTACAACTGACCCCGCTAACTTGCACACTGTGCAAAAAACAGTTTACCGTATCTCATGCTGGCAAAAATGATATAGAAAAACAACAGAAATGTAATTAACAAATGAAAAAAGTTTAACATCGCTTAAAATATTTTTAACACCGATCACATGAGCACTCAAGAATCAAGAAGAAGTGATAGCTGCTTAAGTCACAAAGACATTTCACTCGTTGAAGCACACCGTGTCATTCGGTTGTGAATCAAGACTCGATCGTACTTTGTATAACGATTCCGAAAATGGACTGGTATTGCACATAAGGGTTTAGGTTCGGCATCTGCTAATGAAGGGATCGAAACTCTTCAAAATGATAGGTATAGTTTTATAGGATTGCTACAGATGCTTTCAACAACAATAGTAGTTTTTTTATTTTATTATTATTATTATTTTTTTTTTTTTTTTTTTTGCGCTGATGGTAAGGTCTTGTAGGCCAACTACAAATTCAAGTACTTGAGATTTATGAAGACGAGAATGAAGCTGTATCAACCTCGCATAAAAATTTATTGACATTTGACACTGTTTAAGGAGCCCATTATTCATAGTCAACATCTGACTAGTTACACTGCAAACATCGCAGGTGTAAATTTTACGTGTCATAATTCAGTTTTTCCAGTTACTGCACCATGATAATGATCAAATTATATCAGTGGGATGGCCTGCACATATTTCAAACACTTTTATGAGAAGCATGAATCTGAATACTTGCTTTCATGGCATTAATACCGATTTCAAATTCGGCAGCTGAAATGAAATTTTCCCTGGGTATTATAATTTGGCCTAAAAGATGGAATAATCACTGGAGCATATCAAAGGAGGGCTACAAATCAAAATCTTCTTTAATTTGTCTCTTGTTGAATTTTATAATTATGTTATATATATAAAAAAAGGCTATGATAAAGGCTATGATAAAGGCAATGAAATCCCCTCCCCCTTAGTGAGATTTCACCGGATTTCCCCCCCCCCCCTCCCCCTATTTCACCTCACGTAATTAATGAACGCCCCCCAAAAGTTTCCAAAAATGGATTGAAATTCGAGTAAATGTGCTTTCAAAAATTGTATATTAATATGTGCTATGGGAAATGGTCCGGGACTAATCTCGACATTGGTTCACTGGTGGGATGCGCTATTGAGACAATACCAGTTGACCGCCTGAGCGCGCGGAATGTAATGAGGTGGGAGGCGGCTTTAG
This sequence comes from Vandiemenella viatica, assembly GCA_031002005.1. Classification (NCBI taxonomy): domain Eukaryota; kingdom Metazoa; phylum Arthropoda; class Insecta; order Orthoptera; family Morabidae; genus Vandiemenella; species Vandiemenella viatica. Next base: position 50,601,334 of record CM061918.1, on the reverse strand, counting down.
CAGATTAAAAGATTTTAGTTTACAGGTTTTTTTATTTTATTTCCTGATTTTACATAGCCTACTACCTTGTTACCTAAAGTAGGCCCTTAGTTTCTACAGTTTTATTCTTAAAACAATTTACTTTATTTTTTGTTAATAATATATCTGGATAATTATTTTTAAGGATTTAATGGATTTATAGTATTCTAATAGTAAATCTACTAATTATTCTAATAATTAATATACCACTTAATCTACCAACTAATCTACTAATTAATCTACCATTACTCAAATTCACACCAAAATCAGCAATTGTCTTTGTATTTTCATACTTCTAATTAATAAACTGTCTATTTGTATACGTTCTTCTTTTACCACTGCTGGCCTGCGTCGACATCTAGGCCGCCAGCTGTCTCTGCTGATGCAGCGGGGCGACTGCTGACATGCTGACCACGAAGTGTCGTCAGCCAGGTTCACGTTCCAGGTAGTGGTCTCCGTTCTTCTCCGGTTTGTCCCTGGAGCCACCTGCTCCCCCATCAGGAGTTCCCTCCTGGAATCAGAGCAGGCCATCCCCTGAGCCCTGGAGAAGGTGCCTCTGGCTTCCAGAGGCACTACGATGAATTGAGTCTTTGCCGTCTTCCTGGTGCAGGCACCGCGTTAGTCATGGGCAGTGCTTGTAGTCAAATTTGGGTTGTTCTTTACTCTTGAGTTTCTTCCTCTCCTGTCATTCTTTCTGCTTCTGATGCCGGTTGCTCGCGGCGTCCCCTACGCTCTGCCTGTTTCAATTCAACAAATCTCGCCTTCTCGCGCTGCGACGCTAGATTAGCAGCTTCATCCAGCAAGTGCCAGAGCTCGGTATCACGCAGTATATCGTATATTCTTCTATTCTGAAGTTGTATTTGGAGATATGCCCTTGATTCTTCAGTTTGTTTGCACTCCCAAACCACGTTCTCGGGAGTACTTACTTCACCACAGTCGCACCTGTTTGTTTCTTTGAGGCCTCGCTGTTCTAAGAAACTGTTGTATGGACCATGGCCGGATATGTAGTGTATGAGCCCTGGAGATGGTTGTAGTTGAGTCATGTTCATTCTCTCTTTCACGCAAGGAAGCATGTCGAAGGTCCTTCTGCCCGTGTTGCTGTTAGTCCATGTTTGCTGCCATTCATCCATCAGCGCATCCCAAATATCTTTTTTGGTTTCAACAGGCCTTCCAATTATTTCAGCAGCTTGGTCATACCTTCCTTTTTTAATCCAGTATAGCGCTCCTCGCTTCCTTACTTCCAGGTCCAGGGGCCAGATACCGAGTATAACCGTTAGGGCATCTGTGGCCGTTGTTCTGTAGGCCCCAGTTAGTCGGAGCAGAATTCCTCGCTGCGTACGGCGAAGCAGCTCCTTTGGTTTGACCTTTCTTAGGTGCTTAGCCCACGTGCCTGCAGCGTATCCTGTAATGGAGGTCAGTATTGCATCGTGATATCTTCTTATGACGAGCGGAGGCAGATTAAACCGTCGTTCGCCAATGCTTATCAATTTGTGCATTACCAGTGCTGCTCTTCCACATACTTCCTCCATGTGAGACGCAAATTTCAGTTGTTCCTCCAGGTTTACACCAAGGTAACGGACTACTGCTTTTCTCTTTATTGTTTTTCCCTGGATCCTAATTACCGGATTTCGTTTGAGTGTTCCTTTTAGGAGCATGTAGGTCGTCTTTTGTGGGGCTAGGTTTAACTTAACTGCTGCACACCACTTACTCAGGCAATCCAATACTGCTTTGCATTTTGTTTCGAGTTCCTGCCTGGTGTCCGCGTCTATCAGAAGTGCGAGATCATCGGCGAATGCCACCACACCCAGCAGTTCTGACATTTGTTGCAATATTTCCATGACCGGTTCCAAACCAATGTCCCAGAAAATTGGTCCACACACTGATCCCTGCGGGCAACCTTTCGTCAGTCTTTTCTCTATGTACTTGTTGGGGCACCGCAATTTGGCATATCTATTTCTACAATAATCTCTAAAACTGGTATATAGGTTTTTTGGACAGTTGATGTTTCTTAAGCGTTCGAACAGCGCGGGCCACCAGAGATTGTCGAATGCGCCGGCGATATCCACAAATACTCCCACCACATAATTTTTGGAAGAGTTTTGAGCTATTTCCATTAAGCGGTTGATGGTGTCCTCTGTTGACTTGCCTGTTCTGAACCCATACTGATTTGGGTTCATCCCATGTTTTAATCTGTGTTCCTTTAGTTTCTTGCAAAGTATCTTTTCTTGTACTTTCCCTAGAACATTGAGTAAGCAGATTGGACGATAGGATTTTGGAAGTTGTGGGTCTTTGCCTCCACCTTTCGCTATGATAATCACGTCACTCGTTTTCCATGCATTTGGTATTTTTCCCTGTACCAGGCATTCGTTAAAAAGTTTATTTAAGGTTGGAACCAGTTGGACGACCAGCTCCTGGAGGACCTCTGCTGGTATCTCATCAGGTCCAGGTGCTTTTCTTTTTGGAAGGGAAAATATTGCCTCTACTATCTCTTCATCTGATATGACGCATTGTTGATGTTCACTCTCGTAGGGATCCCACATTTTTTGACGCAGTTCACTTTGCCGAACGGTCTCGTTTTCCATACTATCATCTGGAAGTAGCACGTCAAGTAGCTCCCGTGCAGTTTCCATCCAGTTGGTGGTCATAGATCCATCCAGTTTTCTTACTGTAGACAATGTTGTAGGTGGCCTAATTTTGCCAGCGGCAATCTTGTAGGGGATGCCCCATAGGCCTGATCTCATATTTTGTCTGACGAAGGCTTCCCAGCTTTTTTGTTTTGTCTTCAGCAACAGATCCTTGAACTCTTGCTTTTTGTTCCTATATCTATCTAAAAGAGTCTGTCTCTCTTGTGTAATGAGGCAACGTTGATATGCTTGTCTTGCCTTCCTCATTGTGATTCGTAGTTTCTGCAATCTTTCTGTCCATGGTTTGTCTTTTACTCCCGTTGTTTTCTTTAGTGGAATTGCAGTTCTCATTGCGTCCTGGATTGCTCGAATTGTTTCTTCCGCAGCCTTGTCCACATCAAAATCTTTATCTTCGACTTGGGGGGGAATAAAGCAACTCCTCAACCTTGGCCAGTTGGCTTTGCTGATGTCATATAGCCGTTTAATATTGGTACAGGCGCCTTCGCGCGCACCGTCCCGCAGTCTTCCCAGTTCGAACATAATTAGATTGTGATCACTGGTGGTTTGGTTTTCAATCACCTTCCACCCGCTTACTAGGTTTCCTGCTCTTCGATTTGCTAAAGTTATATCTATGTTCGATTTGGCACCTGCTCGGTCACTGAACGTGTATGGATTGTTTGGCTCGTTTTTGACATACAGCTGTAATTCTCCAATCAGCTCGAGTAACTTTTCTCCTCGTGCGTCTGTACGACCGCTGTGCCAGAGTGCAGATTTGGCATTTGCATCGGCAACTATCACCGTAGGGCTGTCGCCTATGGCTGTACATATTTCCCTAATCTTGCAAAGATAGGGATCAATATCGTCTCTGTATTGGAAGTACATGTTAACGAGGACTACGTTTCCCCATTGCGTACCTAACTCCACACACACCGTATGTTCATCGCAGAATTGTGTTATTTTTGTGACTGTGATTTGCTTATTGAAGACTATGATGGCACTCATTGGTTTTTTCCCTGTCGAGATTATCTGAGACGTCACTGGCATGTGTGAGATTTTCCCTTCCCTGGAATGGGGCTCTTGAAGACAGAGGATATCTATTTGCATTTCCTCAGCCAGTTTACTCACTTCATGCAAAACCAGACTGGTTCTCCTGCAGTTTAACTGTGCGATCTTAATTCTCTCTGCACCCCTACTCATGGATGCCGAGTATGGATATTGCACTGTGGCCACTGCTGTCTCGAGTCAAGCATTATTCTTCCATGAGTCATCACAAAATGACGATAAATTTGATCTGGATCAAAGATTTCGTTCCGTCTGTCAAATACTTGCTTGACTATAGTGAGTAACTGGGCTGAATTAGTAGGTATATTGTTTATCTTAAGTTGAATACGATCAATTGCCTCTGGTTGCGGAAATGTGATGTTTTTGCCATTTGGATGTGCTATTCTGGTTAGGTGGCGTAACGCCATAGTAAGATTTTGTGTTTCCTCTAGTCTAGCAAGCTGCAGATTGTTTTCAAACTTTTGGTAGATATGGTCTGGAGCTATAGCAGCATGTCTTGGTTTTTCGTTCGCTCGGTTTTTGGAGGCGCCACTAATTTTGCAGTAGTTGGATGTCATTGGAACTGGTCCTACCCACCCAAGTCCAGCTCGTTTTGGTTGAGGTCTAGGAGAAATATCACAGATGGTAGAAGTAATCTCTGAGTGTTGGAGGATAGATTCATCTGTCTGCGTGCTTACGCTGTTTGCTGTTTCCTTCCCTTCTTGCAATATTTTCTCCCTGTATCTTGCAGCCCTCTCTGCGTTCCTCCTCTTCCTCGATGGCGTGTTTCTTGTTTTATTCCTCTTTCCTTTCCCTACTGTTTCTTCTATTAGGTTGATAATGATACTCAATAATTGATCTTTGTATGGTTTATCCATCCTCTTGGAGTTCCTTCTACTGTCCATAATCTGTTCTGTTTATCAATCTTTGAAGAAACAGTTGGTATGTCGGACAATCTTTGCCAGATTTGTTACACGATTTTCCCCGTTTCCTGCATGGGATACAAACAGCTGACTGTAAGGACTTGCTACAGCCTTCTTTCTTGTGGCTAGTTTCTCCACAATGTTTGCAAGCGGCCGACGTTTGGGTACAATGTTTGCTAATATGACCATAATCGTAGCAATGCATACATTTTGGTACTACCGTGTAATCTTTTGCGGATATGGCACTGAATTCTATGTATATTTTTCTTTGCTGCATTATTTGCTTCCTTATTTCAGCACTTACTTCAACAACTTGATGGACAGTGCTTTTATCTCTGGGGCCTGTACGAAATTTTGACTTGAACCCCTCCAGAAATTGTTGTCTTTCTATTTACAGGTGCGAGAAGGGAGAAATCATTGACACCAGAGAAAGGAATGGTCTTGATGAAAATTTATATAGATAAATTGACTGTGATTACAATATGCCAGAACCAGTTAGTCAGACCAATGGATCGCAGCAAAATTTTGTTGAAATTAGTCCCCGACTATTGCATATAGCTGATATTAATATACAATCTTTTGGAGCACATTTCATCGAATTTCAATGTATATATGAAAACAGGTTTTCACGCAATTCTTGCTTCGGAGTCATGATTGAAACCATCGGTCAGAGAAAATTTCACTAGAATTAATAGATTAACGAGAAGGTGCTATGTCCTTACGGCAGCCGAACGTCACACGGCGGAAAGGCGGTCCACAGGAGACGGTCACGAACAACCCGAACAAGTCTCAGGAGCAGGCCGAAACGTAATCCAAAAAACGTGCACTGGCAGAGTCCGGCGTGAGGGTCACAGAGTCCGAAGAGAGTACCAAAACGTAGCCAAGAACGAGCACTGTCAGAGTCCGAGAGGCGATTCACAGTAAGAGAGAGTACCGAAAGCGCAGTGAACATTGAACTGAGGAGTGGAAACAAACAAACAACCAACTGACATTTGTGACGCCCCGGTTTTACCGGTGACGTCACTGGGCACTTTGGGCAGCTTTTGCCGCCCCTCTACCCTGCTTCCGCAATTGCGTCGTGTTTTTAGAGTGGAGCTGCGCGGGCTTTATTTATATGTGCGGCGGGTTGGCTCCGATTGGCCGCGGCGGAAAACTATGATGTGGTGGCGCTGGTTGGCCCGATGCCAGCGTCGTGTATATGAGGTCGACATCCATGCCCTCTACCGGGCATGCGGCAATGTCGGGACGGGATACCAGAGAAGGGATGGTTGAGTTGCTATTGGAACTATTGGGGTGTAATGAACAAAGTATTGGGGTTTGGTAACTTAGTGGTGGTGCACACACCACAAGTAATTATAGGGATACAGTGTTAATCAAATGTAAGGGATCTGGATAATCGGGTTTTCCCAGAAGGACTGTCAGCATGTCGCGAAGGTAACAGAGTTGACGGAGGGGTATTCGCAATGATTATCACTGACTATTACAGTTTGCTTTTATTCACAGAAGACAGTCATAAGTTACCATGGGTAGAGTTTTAGAGAAACACAAAATAATAGATAACGATCCTGGTCGCTTAGCGTAGTGGAAGAATGAATGAAGAAGATGAGGCACTCTGAGTTCTAAAGATGAAGAAGTTTGGTGGTCGCGTAGCAGCTGTGATAGATACAAGAAAATTCAGTGACCACTTTCAAACGGTATGTGGATTCAGATGAAATTATTACAAAAGCATGTTGAAGAGCTATTTCAAGGAAAACTTCGATAGGTGGAAAGAAGGTACCAATACAGTGGTTACAGTTTAAAGACATTAAGAATAGGGGAAGAAATGTTTATTCCAAACAATAACGAAAATCCAGAAACCTCCATATCCACAAAAGGGAGGTTAGAAGGCTGAAGAAGTTAGTAAGAACGGGGTATTATAGAATAAAGAAACTACAATGTGTTATGGAACACAAGAAACAATTGAAAAAGAAATCAACAGCTGCAAAGAAGGCTGCTTAAGAAGCTTGTGCCAACGTTTGCTTACTCTAACAGTTTCGAATATTTGAGAAAAACGAAGGAAGCAAACCCAGAACACATACATACCTGCATGAGGTGTGCCATTTGCGCCATAGCTTCTGTGATATCCTGTTTGGTGAGGCCTACTCCGTTGGGGTAGCCTCCCATGGAGGTCTCGCTGATCATTTCCACTGTAACTGGGGACACGTGGTTGAAGATGGCCGTCTCTTCACCACAAGTCTTCTCCAGTCGATTCGTCAACCTAGAGGCTCCTTCGTTAAACACTTCCAGGAAGCTCTCCAACATCTGAAACAAACAATGATAAAAACTCGATTTCGTAGTACAGGTTAAATAAAGTCTACCTACTTACTGATGCAGACAATAACTTTTCTCGAATCAGAATAGCCGAAGATGGAAATGTCGAGAGAACACACTCATGGATCTAATTTAGGCTGTTGGGTTAAACCACGGTGTTCTACTGTTCTGGAAACGTAATTGTATTGTTTTATTTTATTTCCAAGTGGACATTTAGCCCAACAAAACTACTGAATGAAAGAATTTAAAAACTAACTGTTAACAACTGCTTCGTAATGAACTGTTGTATCAACATTCTTTTCGTCCTAACGAAATGTTATTATTATTCATTAACTTTGATGAACTTTATGCCGTGATGGTATTTCTCTTGCACACCTACTGATGTCTAATGCTTAATTTTATATTTAAAATCATCTACAGTCTTATCACATAAACTTGTTACAGTCTCCGACTCCCCTGTCCGCAAATCAATATTTCCCTACTCCCTGATGACTGAAAACTAGACCTGTTTAATTGTTATGGCCTCTTTTCTTTACATAATACTTTTAATTCTTCTGCCAATGACAATCTACGCCTCAACTGCAAAATATGCGTTATACACATATTTCACTTTGTTCACCCACCATTTATCTTCCATTGGCCACCGAGCCGATTTGCTTTATCATATCAGTTTTACAGAATTTTCACAAACATAGGTCCACAGTATTTGATGTCTTCATTTATAGGTCCCATATTGTCCTAAAATACTTCCAACCAAAAAAAAAAGAAAAAAAAAAAAGCTTAGTTCCCCGGTACAGCCAATTATTATTCTTACAATACTTAAACTCTTTCGCCAAATCCTATCCTGTTTCGTATGTTCGTATTTTTAATATTGATGTTAAAAATTGTTGTGTATAAACGTCACTGAGTCAAAATACTCTAGTTACACGCCAGTGTGGCTACGCCATCACACCGGATCGGGAAGGCACAATGGGACCAGGTTAGGTTGTTGGCCCACGTACCGTCCTAAATGCGGTGTATCATAATCACGTAGGCAAATAAGACAGACAGATGACAACACTTGAGATCCCCCCATTGCTGGTTCTAGCTACCCAGTGGACAAATTCTTAATTACAAGCTATGAAGAGAATCAAGGCTTTGCATGATCCATTCGAAAATAATAATAATATACTCTTGCTTCAATTTTGGTATCCGGGGTTACGTTGTCACGAACAGCACTAGTTGGCGCATAACCGTTAGCACTGATTTTATGTTGCATTTCGTCAACGTAATAACTTTTCTGATCAGAGTGATTTCCCTATCGGCGTCTTGCTATCTTCACATAACCGCTGCAACCTATAATTTAGGTATAGTGTATTTACACTGAAGAGGCAAAGAAACTGGTAAAGGCATTCGTATGCAAACAAAGAGATGTCTAAACATTCAGAGTACGGGGCTGCGGTCGGCAACACCTATTAAAGACAAGAGGTGTCTGTCGCAGGCGTTAGTTCGGTTACTGCTGCTCCAATAGCAAGTTATCACGATTTAAGTGAGTTTGAACGTGGTGTTATATTCGGTGCACGAGAGATAGGACATTAGCGATGGGGTAGGGATTTTCCCGTGCGACCATTTCACGAGTGCACCGTGAATATCGGGAATCCGGTAAAACATCAAATCTCCGACATCCCTGCGGCCGGAAACAAGTCCTGCAAGAACGGAACCAACGACGACTGAAGAGAATCGTTCAACGTGATAGAAGTGCAACCCTTCCTCAAATTGCTGAGGGTTTCAATGCTGGGCCATGAACAAGTGTCAGCGTGCGAACCATTCGACGAAACATCGATATGGGCTTTCGGAGCCGAAAGCCCACTCGTGTACCCTTGCTGAATGCACGACACAAAGCTTTACGCCTCGCCTGGGCCCGTCAACACCAATATTGGATTGTTGATGATCGGAAACATGATGCCTGGTCTGACGAGTCTCGTTTCCAGTTGTATTGAGCGGATGGCCGTGTACGGGTATGGAGACAACCTCATGAATTCATGGACCCTGTATGACAGCAGGGGACTATTCAAGCTGGTGGAGGCTCTGTACTGGTGTGGGGCGTGTGCAGTTGGAGTGACACGGGACCTCGAATACGTCTAGATACGACTCTGACAGGTGACAAGTGCGTACATATCCTGGCTGATTACCTGTATCAATTCATGTCCATTGTGTATTCCGATGGGCTTGTGAAATTCCAGCAGGGCAATGCGACACCCCACATGTCAAGAATTGCTACAGAGTGGCTCCAGGATCACTCTTCTGAGTTTAAACATCTCTGCTGGCCACCAAACTCCCCAGACATGAACATTATTGAGCATATCTGGGATACCTTGCAACGTGCCGTTCAGAAGAGATCTCCACCCCCTCGTACGAACGAAAGCAGAAGAGCTTGAAGTTGAAAAATCTTTGGGTAGAGTGTAAGGTACAAATGTTTAATTTAATTTAATTAAATTGCAATGAGCACACGCTAAACACCCATTTGCCCCTTTTCCTGCACCCACCTACATTTGCCCTCTACAAATTTTAACTTTAAATTCTTTGAACATTTTTGGTAAATTATTCATCATTTCCCTTCGTCACTTATTCCAATCCCTGACACCTTTACCTAAAAAAGAGAATCTTCCCACATCCTTGTGCCTGAAATCCAGTGCAAGCTTGTGGTCATGGTCATCTTTTCCCTTCCATGCACTACTTTTCATACCTACACCAATATCTTTCTATGCCTCATCACCAGCATACGCCTTGTACACTCCCATGACCCTCCTGATCCTCCTCCTGTCTTGCAGTGAATCCTATTTCAGCTCCTATATCACATCTGTTACTGATTGCATTTTGCGATAATTTCCAGAAACAAATCTAGCAGCCCTTTTTTGCATACTATCCAACTCCTGTATTTGATACACAACATGTGGGTCCCATACTACACTACCATATTCGAGCAATGATCTGACCAAAGTTTTCTAACCCAATTCCTTTACTTCCCTCGTACATTCCGTCATTACTCTCTCCAACAAGTAAAAAATTTTGAAATCTTTTCCTACCACCGGTCCAATGTGTCCTGCCCAGTTAAGCTCGTTATCAAATGCAATGCCAAGATATTTACATTTCAAGTCTTCAGCAAGCAATTCTTTACCCTCTTTATAATTATAATCAACCTTTTGTTTTTTATTTGTGTATCTAATAAGCTGACTCTTCTTTGCATTTATCTACATCCCCTGTTTACCAACCCAACTAGATATCCTGTCCAGATCACCCTACAACTGTTTACAATCCTCTACCGTTTTGATCCTTTTATATAGTATTATGTCATCTGCAAACAATGTAATTTCAGATAGTAAACAATCAACACAATTATTCGTTAGAATAATGAATAGCAATGGTCTCAATACGCTACCCAGCGGTACTACCATTTTTACTTCCATTTCTTTTGATACTGCATTTCCTACCCTAACTTTTTGTTTTCCACCTTTTAAAAATTCTTCAACCCAGCAAATTACTTTCTCATCCACTCCAATAGTTTTTACCTTGTTTACCTTTGATAGATCTAGTGCTACACTATCAATTTAGCCTCCCTTGTCCATTTCATCTGAAATATCTTGCATATATCCCACCATCTGTGATTCGCATGAATATCCTTGCATAAAGCCATGTTACCAACTTGAAAACCACTTACGTTCCTCACAAATATTTCTAATGTGGTTGCATATCAGTTTTTGCATTCATTTACCTACCACTGATGTTAAACTGATTGGCCTATAATTTTCGACTATAATTTCTCAACCCTTCTTTATCTACTGGCACTACTGTCGCACGTGTTAGAAACAAATGTGACAGATAGCTTGTATGAAGTAGCCCATAGGTGGCTGTACCGATATAAATTAATAAATAATATGCATAGATTTACTTCCCGTAAAAAAAACAGTTGTTAGCAATTGGTCTTTTTAAACCTTCAAAATGAAAGTGCGAAAAAATGATCAATAGCAAAGTTACTTGTGCTTAAACTTTGGTTGTGAATGGTTCATTAGATTTGGCATAAATGCTTGTTCTAATAATGGATTTATCTGGGAGTTTTTTTTTTTGCCGGAATCACTTTAAACAAAAGAGTTTGTCTGCCTCGATTCTTAATGTGGGTACCAGCCTTGGCGTTGAAGGTGGGCGCGATGACTTTGCGGTGCGCCCTCCACTTGCTGCCTCTGCTGCAGATGAGTCCGTCTCCCAGGAAGTAGCCGGCCACCTGGGTGAAGTAGTGGTCTCGGTCGGTGATCTTGGAGTCTCCCAGCACTCGCTCCAAATCTTCTGGTCGAGTGACCGCTACCGCCAACTTCGGACCAATGTAACCTCTGCAAAGCACCATACATGAGTATGTAATAGGCAGTTAGTACGAAAGAGGGGAAATTGAACCATATTTCTGAAGCTCGTTGTCTGTCCGTGACTCTAGTTCGTAAGTGAAATAAGTTTCCGCCTTCACATTTGCACATGATTGGTGTTTGGTTGACCCAAACCGGATATCGGATTTAAATTTTGCAATACAGTAGAGCGGTTAATTATAACGAAATGTGCACAGTTTTACAGAAGTGTCAACTTTTTTTATATTTTCAGTACACTTGTTTTGTTGGTAAATTCCACTATCAAAGAACTAGGTACAATCAGTTCACACCTTGCGTTTGTTGTTGTATTATCGCCGCAATGTAGTGATGTCAAATTAGCCTGAAATCTAGGGGCACCCTTGCATAAATTCCTACCAAGCTGAAAATTTTCACGAACGTTAGGGATACCATTATAATAAAATTGTGAAAAGTCCCTATCGATCCTGTGTGTACAAAAAATTTTATTCAAGTTCAAACTTCGCAAAAATGGCTTTATTTGATTTGTTTTAGCGAAACGGTTAGTTTTATGATAAAAATAGCTCAGACAAAAATTGTAGATCATGTAAATTATCTACAAAAATTGTTCTTATACTTTTTTCCGTAAGATTTACCATTCATGAGAAAAAGCCATTCTAAAATTCACTAAAGTTGTATTCTCAATAATATGCATGATTACGCTATGTACATCATTGGACTCATAATATAAGTATAAAATAATATAAGTCTCCGTGACTAATACATTTATATTGAATGATGGTTCTGAGAATATGAGCTGAAAAGGAACCCAGTCCCACATTTTATGTGACCGCGTGGCCTTGAGCAACATTTGTCTGCTGTTCAATTGTCTACTTTGGAATCTCCGTCTACCTGATCTTTTTTCGAAAGTCCCAATGAAATACCGTTAGGCTCTATTTCCACTAGCGGCTAGTCGCGGTCGGCCGGCCGCGAGCGGTTTCTATTTATTCAGTTATGGCAATAACCATACCCATTGACGCGCCCACGACTTGGAAGTCATCGCGACTGCAAAAGAACACGCGACTCGAGCAGCCACGCGCGACTCAATACCCATTAGGCTGCTTTTCCACTGCGCGACTAGTCGCGGGCGACCGCAGTCGCTAGCGGCTAGTTTTGTAGTGACTGCGCGCGCGACTGTTCCACAAACCAGCTCATTTTCAAAATGGCTGTTGAAAAAGTAACATGTCTTTACTTGTTAAAAAAAAAAACACCATAGGTTTTGGATACATCCTTTGTTAAGACAACGCACCACGAAAGCAGCATTTTATTCGTTTTTTAATCAGTTACAGGATCATAACACAAAATTTTTCAAGTAGACGCGAATATCCGCAAATTCATTTGATGAGTTGTTATCAAAGCCGAGGCCACTAATAACGGTTACTAAAATGTGTAGCTTTTTTCCCTATCGATTCTAAGACATTTTGTAAACATTCGTAAATTACATACAGAGATCATTAAATGAACGAAATAAATATTTACATATTGTTGTGTGTTCTGTACCGCATTTTAACTGTGACAAATAATATGAATGTAACGCTATGTGGCATTGCTCGGAAACTCCTCTCTGCACCCCTACCCCCGCCCCTCCCCCCCCCCCCACGTAGCCCAGCGTTAGCCAACCCTCCCCCCAGACCGAACCACGTAGTTTATGGACGCTCCCTTATGAAATCTTCCGTATTTGTGTCTTGCGTCATGTTGTCATGCACACAAAGCACGTATTTTTTTACGCTGCGTACTGACAGCAATGGTGTAGTAGGCGGTGAGTCGCGAGCGGCTAGCCGCGCAGTGTGCATTGCGCAGTAATTTTATGAAGATATTGAGTCGCGCGCTGCTGCTCGAGTCGCGTGTTCTTTTGCAGTCGCGACGACTGCCAAGTCGCGGTCGCGTCAATGAGTATGGTCAATGCCATAACTGAATAAATAGGAATCGCGCGCGGCCAACCGCCCGCGGCTAGCCGCTTATTGGAAAATAGGCCTTACTGCGCAATGCACACTGAGTGACTAGCCGCGGGCGACGGACCATCTTTCACGCACAAAACTACGCAACATACACGTAACTTATACTATCTATAGAAATCTACGGATGCTTTTAAAGTTCTGTAAAAGATACGCCATTTAAAAAGAGCTGGAATGGGATTCATTGCAAGACAGGATGAGGGTGAAGGAGGTCATGGGAGTGTACAAGTCGTATATTGGTGTTGAGGCATGGAAAAATATTGGAGTAAGAATTAGAAGTAATGCATGGAAGGGAAAAGATAACGATGACCACAAGCTGGTACTCGATTTCGGGAACAAGGGTGTAGGAAGATTCTCTATTTTAGGTAAGGGTTTCAGGGATTGGAATAAGTTACCAAGAGAAACGGTGAATAATTTACCAAAAACATTGAAAGAATTTTAAGTTAAATTTTGTAGAGGGTGAATGTAGGTGGATGCAGGAAGGGGGAAGGTGTGCGTCTAGGGAAATTGCCACCTGAGCATGCGGTCTGTTGCAATTTAATTAATTAATTATGCCAAATGTACACTATGAATCGCCTTTCTTTACAAAACCTGTAGTTAAACACCCTTTTTGTTATTAAAGTTCGCCCACTATATGGACGCAAAACTTCATCAGTTTAGTTAGAAAGCATCATCACCAACGAAAACTTAAGGGTTTGTTTTTTGATGTAACTGGCGAACTTTCTGCAATATTTAGTTCATTCTTGGTCAGTTCTTTTTATGGAATATATTATCTCTAAATATGGATGTGACACTCCATTTTCCGTAATCTCCGGCGTCAATACAAATAACAAAGGATGTATCCAAATCTATGTTTTAGTTTTATTTTTGTTAACATCATTTATTTCTTCGACATCCATATTACAAATGAGCTGGTTTGTGGAATACAGCCGCGTGCGCAGTCGATACAACAGTCGCTACAAAATTAGCCGCTTGCGACTGCGGTCGCCCGCGACTAGCCTCGTAGTGGAAAAGCAGCCTTAGTCTTGGGCTTTCGCTCGTAGTGAAAACAAGTGATTATTGCTAATATTATTTACTAAAATTTGTGCTGTATTCAGTTTTTTTTAAATATGTCGCACCTTTGCTTCATTTTTAATAAACCTTTGCCTGCAAGTGAAATGGTTACTGTTGATCGTGGCTTGAAGACGTTGATTGACGCAAGTGTTGAAAGAGATGATTTTACTGAATACATAAAAGGCCAAAAATCAATGACAATTCATGTGCAGTGTCGTAAAAATTACACTTGGTAGAGTACTATTGCTGCAGTGAAAAGACAACATGAAGAGGAACAAGCCATTACGTCTAAAACATGTCCTCCTCGTACTAGAACACGCATAAGTGAATCGGCTTTTTGTCTTAAAAATTATTACTTATTTTGCGGCGATGAATTAAATAAAGAACATGAAAAGAAACGAGCACAGAATTTTCGGCGTAAAATTTGTAAAGTTACTAATCGTTCATTCAAAGAATCTGTTCTGAAAGACGCTGATGTACTTATCGTAGAAACTGTAATAAATCAGTTTAATCTAGTTGATTTAAATGTTGTTGTTGGGGAAGATATTGATCTGTTAGTATTATTTACCGCTCGCACTCCAATTGAAAAACTCATTTACAGGCAAGGCTCAACAGCCGTCAGAATTGTTTTCAAGTGCAAGTTGTTTATCGGCTTATCCTGAATGTAAAGATCACATTTTATTTTTATATGCTATGACTGGCTGTGATACAACATCAGTATTGTTCCGGAGGGGTAAAACGACAGTTCTTAAATTATTTGAAAAACAAGATCTAATTGGATGTGCACAAGTATTGAGGATATGAATTCTAGTCCAGAAACTCTAATTACCAGCGGAATTCGCTTCCTTCGTCCTGTGTATGGAGCTCCAACAAAAATTACAAGTTACGCTATTTATCTTTTGGAAAAAAAATGCACGTAATAAAAAACGCGTGCAATTAGCTTGTCTTCCTCCAACCTCGGCTTCTGCTCACCAACATTTTTATCGAATGTATTCCCAGTTTCAAGTATGGCTTGGTAATCAATTGGACCCAGACGAATGGGGTTGGAAGCTAACTGATAGTTTATTAGGACCAATCCACACTCTACTTCCGCCTGCATCAGAAAAGCTCCTTAACACTATTTTTTGTAACTGCAATAAGGTGCGTAATTCAAAATGTGGCTGCCAAAAAGTAGGCTTATTTTGTTTAACAGCATGTACCAATTGAAGGCCTGTCGTGTTCAAATATTGAATCTCCAACAGAAGAAGATACTTACGTCAACGACGAAACGACTCATGTATCACTGTAACAACAATTTACGTCGGCTCAGCAGGATGTAGAAGAAGAAGAAGAACATGATGATGATAGAGGAAGAGGAGGAGGAGAAGAAGAAGAAGTTGAATAAGAAAACCTGACAAAAAAAAAAACACAAAAAAACGCGCCAAGTACACTACCCGATAGGTGGCGTGGAAACGTGTGCATTTAAAGGAGAATACAACTTCAGTGCATTTTAGAATGGCTACTTCCCATCAATGGTAAATTTTAAGGAAAAATGTATAAAAACAATTTTTGTAGATAATTACATGATCTACAATTTTTGTCTGAGCTATTTTTATCATAAAACTAACCGTTTCGCTAAAAAATACGAAAAAACTATTTTGGCGAATTTTGATCTTCTATAAAAAAAATTTTGCACACACGGGATCGATTGGGACATTTTACATATTCATTATTATGCTATTTCTAACGTTCATTCAAATTTTCAGCAGGGTGAATGTCTATTTTGACCGGACTAATATCCTCGAGACCAACATTGACTTTGTTCCAAAAATTATATTATCATTTGATCATGGAGCAGAATTAATTTTTCTAAAACAAATTCGAAATCTTTGACCCCTAAAATATCAAAAGCATTTCCCACAACTCGTCTCACACGGCATATCCGGTAGTTAGCATTCTTTTTTCTCTTGATCTGTTTGCGCTTGAAACTCTAGATGCACCCAGAACTATCATCTTTTTTATCTTGACTTATTTTTAGGCTCTTGATCCAAAATCATTACGATTTATGAGAAGAGTAAAGCTCTCTTCGTTAAAAATATGCTGCAGGAAAAAATCAGGAATGCGCAGGGTATTTCAGCGCATCTGATCGACCTATACAAGCCGCATAACATGACACCACCCACCAGCATCGTCGGAATACCAAACCAGCTGAAACACTTACAACTTTTCTACCTGGAACTCAGCTACCTGAAGCTCCAACAAAAAATAACCGGCCTTTAACAACCAAAATAATATACAATATTATGAAGGACAACACCCCTGGGAACAGACAGGAAAAGAAGTATCCAAATATTATATGGAAAAATCTTTGGGCAAATATCCACAACCCAGTGTACAGACATCCGTACATTCAATCTGGTACAAGGCTTTCAACGAGACAATAGCCACTAACACCAAACTAAATCGAATCCATCTCGTAGAAACGGATAGATGTAACCACTGTCAAATGGTAGACACTCTACCCAAAAGGATTACCTGCCACCTTGTCAAAGACATTTGGACTTAAGGTGTACTGCAGCACATACAAGTAGGCCTATATTAGATACCAAAACGAGAAGAGTAACTCCTGAACTTCTGCTTAAACCGGAGATGACATCATGTTCGAAACATAAAAGAGACGCCTTAATATATCTATTTGAAAACACTATATACTATATTTTTTCTCAAAAGAATGCAAATATAGAGGACTATTGGGTCCAACTTGTGGCGGTCTACCACCGATTCAAGAGGAGGGGAAAAAATGAGAAAATTCACTTCGCAAAATACTTAGATGAAATTATATCGTTTAAATAGATAATAATTAAAAGAAGAATAGCTACGTGAATTTGAGTCGATTTTTAAAAAAAACAAAGTCAAGATATTTGCGAGAGAACATACAGTAATGTCACTACAATTCGGTGACGGAAAAACTTTATAATTTGCTGTAGCTCATCACAGGAGGATGTAAAACCAGACTGGCTTCGTCTGTTAAGGATAATTAACGGCTACTGGGTCATCAAGACATCGGCTCCGGCCACGATAACGTCATGCCTCCTGCCTTCATCGACGGGCCACATATGTTTTCAATGCGTGACTATAGAAGTCGCTATTGTAGCAAGTTAAGAATTTTTGTTTCTGTAGTGATTTAAAATTATATTGTAAACCAAGAATAGTTTTGAAAAAAGTTTACGTTGGGGTAGAAAACGGCATTATTCACTATGAGCAACTAAAATGAAATGGAATTGTCTTCAAAATGAAGCAGAAGAAAATAAGAGACTTATTTTGCTTAAGGTATGTATAATTTTAAAGTACTTAAGTAATTTTAAAGGCAAAACAAAAGCTATACAAGCCGAAACTATCGAAAATCCGAACAAATCTATTATCCAAATCAACCTAGGCAGGGGCGGATCCAGGATTTTGGTTTGGTTGGGGGGGGGGGTGCTTGGCTTGAGTGAATTTTGGTTCAGAGTGCTTCAGTGGATTTTCGTTTTGAGGGGGGCGGGGCCTTGAGTCGGCCATGGGGTAGTCTACAGGCCTCGAATCCGTAGAGCTAAAAAAGAAAAAAAATATCCAAAATTACAATGTTGGGGGTGGACTTAGATACATTTGGGGAAGGGGCTTGAGCCCCCTAGTCCCCCCCTCCCCCCACCTGGATCCGCCCCTGAACCTCGGTATCAATTACGTAGTTCAGATTATTCACGCTCTAACTTATTACATTATAAGGATTCTAAGAATGTTACAAGAAGTTCTTTCTATCCCAATGTAGTTGATATCGATGCTAAGAGCTCACCAAGATATTTTTCATATATTTAAAATCACTGAAATATGAAAACATGGCATGTCCGTCAGATTTGTATCATTTTTATTACCGGGTCTATCTCAAAAAGGCTATTGCTTAAAATCTTGAAATTTACAAGTATCAACTATGATTTCATTTTCAAGTGCGACGAAATACTTAGTCCACCAACCTACTTTGGTCGCAATGGCAGAAGAGATACGATTAAAGAAATAAGGTGTTGTACCGATGCTTAGAGCTATGCATTATTTGAAATACATGTATTTGAAATGCAAATAAAAAATACAAAATAACGATTATCATTTTATATTTGCAATACTTTTATACAAAATACATTTTGTATTTTATTTGAAACTAGCTGACCCGGCAATGCTTCACTATTGCTGGACTTGAGTAGGCACATAGATTAAATGACAAAATATTTACATATAAATTTTAAACTGCTGTTTCATTCATTTTCAGTTGGAGAGGGCGAGAGGGGATGCGCTTTGGAAAACATATGCAGGCAGTATTTTTGTTTGTTTCAAAGTATAAGTGTGCAAATTCCCATTGAAATCTGATGAAATATGTGGTTTTGTCTAAATTATGGGGAGGAGGGGTGGGTTTTTTAATTTTTTTTTTGACAGGAACCTTCTCCGTCATCCCGTCGACAACTCACCAAAGCTTCATCGTAAACGGACGAACGGTTTGCGGGTTTTTTTAAATTATGGGGTGTTATGGGGAAGAGGGGGTAATTAAGGTGGTGGAAAGAGAGGAGAGGGATTGGGTTTTTGTGAAATTAATGTGTACAGTATTTCTCTCTCTTTTTTAAAGTATAAGTGTACAAATTCTTATCTAAATCGTATAAAAAATGTGGTTTGCCTAAATTATGGGGTGAAAACGTAATGGGGTTGGAAAGGGGGAGAGGGGATGAATATTCGGAAACCATACGTAGGCAGTATTTTTCTGTTTGTTTTAAAGTATAAGTGTACAAATTCTTATCTAAATGGGATAAAAAATGTGGTTTGCCTAAAATATGGGGTAAAAACGTAATGGGGTTGGAAAGGGGGAGAGGGGATGATATTCGGAAACCATACGTAGGCAGTATTTTTCTGTTTGTTTTAAAGTGTAAGTGTACAAATTCTTATCTAAATCGGATAAAAAATGTGGTTTGCCTAAATTATGGGGTGAAAACGTAATGGGGTTGGAAAGGGGGAGAGGGGATGAATAATCGGAAACCATACGTAGGCAGTATTTTTTCTGTTTGTTTTAAAGTATAAGTGTACAAATTCTTATCTAAATCGGATAAAAAATGTGGTTTGCCTAAATTATGGGGTAAAATCGTAATGGGGATGGAAAGGGGATGAATATTCGGAAACCATACGTAGGCAGTATTTTTCTGTTTGTTTTAAAGTATAAGTGTACAAATTCTTATCTAAATCGGATAAAAAATGTGGTTTGCCTAAAATATGGGGTAAAAACGTAATGGGGTTGGAAAGGGGGAGAGGGGATGATATTCGGAAACCATACGTAGGCAGTATTTTTCTGTTTGTTTTAAAGTGTAAGTGTACAAATTCTTATCTAAATCGGATAAAAAATGTGGTTTGCCTAAATTATGGGGTGAAAACGTAATGGGGTTGGAAAGGGGGAGAGGGGATGAATAATCGGAAACCATACGTAGGCAGTATTTTTCTGTTTGTCTTAAAGTATAAGTGTACAAATTCTTATCTAAATCGGATAAAAAATGTGGTTTGCCTAAATTATGGGGTAAAATCGTAATGGGGATGGAAAGGGGATGAATATTCGGAAACCATACGTAGGCAGTATTTTTCTGTTTGTTTTAAAGTATAAGTGTACAAATTCTTATCTAAATCGGATAAAAAATGTGGTTTGCCTAAATTATGGGGTAAAAACGTAATGGGGTTGGAAAGGGGGAGAGGGGATGATATTCGGAAACCATACATAGGCAGTATTTTTCTGTTTGTTTTAAAGTGTAAGTGTACAAATTCTTATCTAAATCGGATAAAAAATGTGGTTTGCCTAAATTATGGGGTGAAAACGTAATGGGGTTGGAAAGGGGGAGAGGGGATGAATAATCGGAAACCATACGTAGGCAGTATTTTTCTGTTTGTTTTAAAGTATAAGTGTACAAATTCTTATCTAAATCGGATAAAAAATGTGGTTTGCCTAAATTATGGGGTAAAATCGTAATGGGGATGGAAAGGGGATGAATATTCGGAAACCATACGTAGGCAGTATTTTTCTGTTTGTTTTAAAGTATAAGTGTACAAATTCTTATCTAAATCGGATAAAAAATGTGGTTTGCCTAAATTATGGGGTAAAAACGTAATGGGGTTGGAAAGGGGGAGAGGGGATGATATTCGGAAACCATACATAGGCAGTATTTTTCTGTTTGTTTTAAAGTGTAAGTGTACAAATTCTTATCTAAATCGGATAAAAAATGTGGTTTGCCTAAATTATGGGGTGAAAACGTAATGGGTTTGGAAAGGGGGAGAGGGGATGAATAATCGGAAACCATACGTAGGCAGTATTTTTCTGTTTGTTTTAAAGTATAAGTGTACAAATTCTTATCTAAATCGGATAAAAAATGTGGTTTGCCTAAATTATGGGGTAAAATCGTAATGGGGATGGAAAGGGGATGAATATTCGGAAACCATACGTAGGCAGTATTTTTCTGTTTGTTTTAAAGTATAAGTGTACAAATTCTTATCTAAATCGGATAAAAAATGTGGTTTGCCTAAATTATGGGGTAAAAACGTAATGGGGTTGGAAAGGGGGAGAGGGGATGATATTCGGAAACCATACATAGGCAGTATTTTTCTGTTTGTTTTAAAGTGTAAGTGTACAAATTCTTATCTAAATCGGATAAAAAATGTGGTTTGCCTAAATTATGGGGTGAAAACGTAATGGGGTTGGAAAGGGGGAGAGGGGATGAATATTCGGAAACCATACGTAGGTAGTATTTTTCTGTTTGTTTTAAAGTATAAGTGTACAAATTCTTATCTAAATCGGATAAAAATGTGGTATTGCCTAAATTATGGGGTGAAAAAATTATGGTGGTGGAAAGGGGGCGAGGGGATTAATTTCGGAAACCGTATGTAGGCAGTATTTTTATGTTTGTTTTAAAGTATAAGTGTACAAATTCCTATCTAAATCGGATAAAAAGTGTTGTATTGCCTAAATTATGGGGTGTTATGGGGAATAGGGGGTGACTTCTTGGAAATTTTTTCTCACAGGAACCTTCGCAGACGCACACTCGAAAACTCTCCAAAGTTTCATTGCAATCTGATAAATGGTATAGGAATGCATAGAAGACGAACAAACAAACATTGATTTTTATATATAAGATAAGATAAGAAGATATACTTTCAAAGGTATTTTCTATTTGAAAAATGCAAAATACTTTTCTTAGTTTTTCATACTTTTTGATTCATATTTACAGTATATTATAATAATAGTAATTGATAAAATTGAGATCGAGCACCCGCTCCGGTGACAATCTCCCTACACCCCCTCCCTTTCCCCTTCCAACCTACTTTTTCCCTCTACTAATTTTTACTTTAAATTCTTTCAGTGTTTCCGGTAAGTTACTAATCACTTCTCTTGGCAATTCATTCCAGTCCCTCACACCCTTTAATACAAAAAAAAAAAAAAAATCCCACACCCTTATGCCTGAAATCAAGCGCCAGCTTGTGGTCATGGTCAACCTTACTCTTCCAAGCAGCTCTCTTAATTTTCCCACTAATATCTTTCCATGATTCATCACCAGTATAGGCTCTTTGTACACTCCCATGACTCTCTTCATCATCCTTCTATCCTCCAATGAATCCCACTCCAGCTCCTTTATCATATTAGTTACCGATTGAGTTCTGCGGTAATTTCCAAAGACAAACCTGGCAGCCCTTCTCTGCAAACCTCCAACTTCTGTATTTGATACCCAAAATGTGGATCCCAAACTGCACCACCATATTCCAGCAGTGGTCTGATCAAAGTTCTGCATCATGTATATTGATTTAGTAACTGATTCAAGCTATTAACAACATTACCAACCAAAGTCAAATGATAACAAGGACTGTTACGCAAATAATTGTGTATTTGACAATATTGATACATCTAACCATGCCGCCAGAAGCATGGGCGACCGCCTACAACCTCTTGGGCCTCGCGCGCCATAGGCAGTTTTATAATTTCCTGTTTTCCAAACACTAAATTAGGTCGAAACTCAGCATCGTGGATGGTTGGTTTATTTAAAATCTCAAAATAAAGTGTTCTGTTCCATGCAGACTATTTGCATATTCAAGAACTCCGATGTTACAGGGAAGGTTGTCACATTACAGTAGGCTTGCCCCTTCAGTACTTAACTTATTTTAATTATATTTATTCTATGAGTATCGGTGACTTACGAGTCGAACAGTTGAGGAGCGGTCAGGGAGTGTGTGTGTGGTGGAGCAACGAACGCGTGCATAGGGTTCCTCTTGGTTTTTTTTTGTGAAAGTGATTGAAGGAATTGTTGACACTCTAAGGAACCTGCATCTTCGGATCGTTTGTCACTATTAGTAATTTGCTTGTGTGTGTGTTATTATTATTTTTTCCATTGGTGGCCGGGTGCATTTGTGCAGCACAGAACTCAGAATAAATCTTTGGTCTACATACTCGAAGTGATTCCTTGAAGAAACTTATAGTTATATTTGTTCTGGATTTGTACCCTAGCCAGCCGATGGTGGCGGCCGATAATTAATTATAACGAAGTCTGATGGACCTTATCTTAGGTGGTTAAAAAAAAAAAACTAATTATAAAGGGGACTAATTAGCAAGTCGGAAGGAACTGCTGTGATCATCCCGACACACTATTTCAAGCTTGTTCTCCGACAAGGTGCTATGGCTGGAAACACTGAAGTAGCATTTTACAAAGACATGAGAATACCAAAGAATATATGGCATTTATGTTTCAATGGATGATAGTAGAAAAAGATATAAAGCATGAAAAACAATAGACCAGAAAAACGAAAGGCTAATTCATGAATCACATTAAATGAAATCATTAATTTCTTATCCCCTCATAACCTGACATTTAGAGATCACAGACAATTTCTCAGTGGGAATTCCGGTTATGTAATAGACTTGTTTAAATTGATTTTTAAATATGATCTTACATAACTGGAACACATGAAACGCATTAATGATATACCATCGTCTAAGCCATGACATTCAAAATGAATTGATCACTTTTATGTAACCAATTAAGTTACTTGTAGGGAAAAAGAGGCAATATTTTACTAGCCACTGCTGGAGAAGCTAGGAAAAAATGAATTAAATATTCAAAACTGTCATAGCTAAGGTTACCAGTTATGCAAATACGGTAGGCATAAATAGTGGAGTTAAAACTCTACTATTAAATATTAATCCAAGTACATTTCTTACATCAAGCGGAATTCATAGTTGGAATTTGTTGTTGATAGACGCAGCTAATTCTTCTGCGACAGCAAAAACACTTTTAGTTTTTATTCAGAAAATTTATTTGCTGTTTTCAATTTCCAGCAAACGCTGGGAAAATAATGAAAGGGAAATTAAAGCTCATTATAAAACCTTTAACAGACACGAGATGGGAAAATAGAATGGAGGCAACGAAAACCATATTATTTCAATTTGAAGACTTTGAAAGCTTAAAAAATCTCACGGAAGACGCAGATACGCTTAGGGATTGTTATTTGATTTGAACCGAATTCTCTGCTTAGAATTCATCATATCATCAATATCCTTAGCAAATTATGGCAATCTGTACCATGAAGGAAAGAAATATATGTTGACGAAATACCGCTTATTCTACGACGCCGCCTTTAAACTCTCGGCTGATACTGCGCATGCGCGGTGGTGGCAGTCATATTATGTATCCATACAATTGCTATGTCCACATTTATTTGATGCTGTATTTCATTTTCTAATGTGTCTAAGTTTTTTATAATGCCATCTTGTGCTGCATACGGTTGCACAACTAGGCCAAATAGGAAAGAACCTGGAATATCATTTCATAATTAAGTTGTAATTATTGTTCTTGAAGTGTGCAGTAGGTATTGGCAAGTTTGGTGCCTGTCTATAAATATTTAGTCATAGTTCTCAATAGAATGATTTTGTTGTCAAATTTTTGTTGGTGTAGTGTAGAAAATCAGCATACCTTGTTATTTTACACATAGACTAGCATTACTTTTTAACGAGTGTTAAAAATGAGCTTTTAAGGGGTGATTTTTACATCGCGATTCCGTGAATTTAGTATTGAGCTTTCTTTCGTCACATCGCAGTTTATACTGACAGTGGATGATGAAATTAAATGTGTTAAATTATGCTATGCAATCTAGGAATCTTGCTGAAGCAAACGATTTTGTTAGCCCAAATGCAGTTTGCTATTCAAATGCGCGTGTGTGGGTGTGTCTACATAGTTAGATTCTGTAGCGGCAATTTGATGGAGATTGTGGTTATGTCTAAATGCAGTATGTACCGGAATGGTTTTGTTTTTGCATAAGGGATAAAGAATTTATCTATTATTGTTAGTAATTTCATGAGAACCATGTTAGTGACAAAACGTGTATCGCGATGTAAACTACTTCCAGCTATTCGCAATTAAGCTTACGATGTATGGTAACAAGATAAATTTACTGATGTTGCTGGCGAATTTATGTAGGCCACCAACAGTAAAATATCTTTTGAGGGCATTTCTATCTTTACCGTGGCGCCACGATCTGATGATGAATTCTTTTGTATCTCCATGAACGTAAAGAATAAACTTTTTGATATCTCGCTTAGTTCTCTAGATATCGAGTGTCAAACATCACCTACATAGTTCCTTGTGCTTTAGATGAGTTCTTCTGATCCAGACCATATTTCATCTTGGCAACAACCGCTAGGAATAAAATAAAACACCTATTTTGCATATCCAGAGGGTAGTTCCTTGTGAATTTGGTGATTTTTTTCTGGTCCAGATCGCATCTCAGCCTAACGACCTCTCTTTTGAGACAGTATATCTCGAAAACTAAGCAAGATATCGAAAAAATTTATTCTTTATTTGTCTCGTATTTTTAAATAAGAATCCATCATAAAATTTGACTTTGACCAATTTTGTCTTCTGAATTTCAACCAAAACATCTCACATTTGAGGCAGAATATCTCGAAAAATAAGCAGTTTATCAAAAAAAATTATTCTTAAGTTTTTATTTGTCTCATCGAGTTATATAATAATCCATCATCAGATTGCGGCGTTACGTTTATCCTGGAGTCCCCTTGAGGTTTTTGTACATATTCCCCGTGTCTGTAATCTGTATGAGTAGTTAATATGGCGGTCACGCCTCCCCACTCCTCTCCGCCCGGCGTCACTTCAATGTGAGGTGAAGGTCCCTTGCGTCGTCTCCATATATTTCTTTCCTCCATGATCTGTACAAGTTCGTTACAGAATTATTACTGAACATCTGCGTAAATTTTGTCACTGGATTAAAGAATATCGACAATCTGGGTTCGAATAATGCTTGTCTGATTACTCAAAAAAGCAGTTACAATCTGCGAAAAATACCTTCAAAAATAAAAGGGTAGCCAAAAAGAAAAAGACTTTTGATTATGAAAACAGCGATTAACCTACACAGTCTCCTAAAACCGATGCGAAACCATTGTCTTAACGCCATTTATTCAACAGTGGCCGAGCGTGGTGGTGTAACGGCTAGCGTTCTGGCCTCGCATTCGGGAGGACGGCGGTTCGAATCCCCGTCCGGGCGTCCAGATTTGGGTTTTCCATGGTTTCCCCAAATCACTCCAGGTGAATGCCGGGATGTTTCCTTCAAAAGACCATTGCCGAATTCCTTCCCATTCCTTGCCCCCCATCCTTTCCCGTCTCTAAAGACCTAGTTGTTATAGGAGATGTTAAGCAGTATTAAAAAAAAAAAAAAAAAAATCAACAGTGAACAATACGGGTTCAAGATTTCCGTCTTTAAATCAACACTTTGAAATTTTCGGTTTTCTCTTTGATCCAAGAAAGTTAAAAATTATTCGAAAAATAGCACATAATAAAAAGAAACAGCCAAAATATACACACAGTACTGCGACTGGGTGAGAGCTATGATTTCCAACCTTACGAATTATATGAAGAATTACGAATTAATTATCTCAAATTTACCAGACTTCATTAAAGATATGAAATAGCTGCTCCACTAAATAACAGAAAATAACTCAATAAAAATTTATCAAAATATTTATATTGTCATTCGAATTTAGTTATCAGCACCAGTAAGTACATTCTCCACTGAAAGGAGCTTTTAAAATTAATGGAAAATTATTTTCGAAGTAAAATGGGTCGGCAAAGACTTTTTAGCTTTGGCGTTTTTACCAGCTGACGCAGATATAGCATCTAAGCTAGGTTACGATATAGTAATTTTTGAGTTCAGAAAGGCTAAAAGCAGACAATTTCTGTTTATTTAATTCTTTACCGTTAGTTATTACTAGAGGTGGGCGCCGCGCCGGCGTGACGCCGCCGTGTCTCAGTGGCGCGCCGCCGCCGCCGCCGCCGCCCTTTGCTTCGCGGCGTGTCCTTGAGCAACGCTTCCTAACACGACAACGAGTTTTTTTAAAATTTTCGTTAAATTGAGTGAATAAGTAGGTGTTAAAATGACCGAATTAGCTAAAACTAAAGCCAAACTAGTTTTTGTTGGAAACATTTCGGAAGTTTAGTGATAGAAAAAGCCAATAAGAAGAAAATCGTGAATTCCGATCAAGGCTATTTCTTAGCTAGCCTAAAGGCGGTAAAAACAATGTAATTAACCCTGAGTGCTAAACGTATGGAGGAAATGAAGACTGGCGGCAAAATAGAAGGCATCATAAGAGATATAAAGAAACAGTTCAGACTAAATGAATAGAAGATTCTAGCTGTCATTGATGCTGGAAAAAACGTGCGAAGAGCAGTTTCGTTGGCTAATATGGAACATCATATGTGTCTTGGTCATGGGCTCCATAATTTTGTTACAGTGGAGGCCTAAACAGAGTTCCAGAAATTGAAAGGCTCGTAAAAAGAATGCAAGAAGATTGTAAAGAGAGAGAGCGATACCCCTTGACAGCACATGCCGAAAAATGGAAAAGAGTTTTTGGATTCTCTTGATAACTTCGTTCAATGATGAGACCGATCCTATTTTACGTAGAAAATGATTAGATGTAACAAGTACACACAGAAAGATTGGATGAAGCAGTTGAAGAGAGCTCGCTATTCGTTTCAGGAAGTGTTATATACACTCTTTCTATCTAAACTGAAAGACCAACTCGTTGGCATAGATTTACAGGGATGCTGGGAAGTTTAACCCACGTGCGCAACTGTGACATAATAAATAAGATGTTTAGAAAGATAGGACAAGATGAGATAAAGCAAAGGGAGCCGAATCTTTTAGATATAAAACATCTAGTAAAATTTCGATAAGGTTTCGCGAAGCAGTTGAGGTCATGTCATCTTAAAAATATGTAATGAATGTGAATCTTCTGTTCCGTTCTGAAATAATTGATATCATGAATTTTGTCATAGATGACGAATTATTGACTATGTTTCGGCTTAATCGCAATATGGTGGCAGAAGTTAGCAAACGATTCGCTCGTCGTAAAGTATCACCTTTGGATTATCGTTTTATGGGTTTCAAAGAAGTAGATACATATTTGGAGTCAATACAAAAGACCAGTACTTCCTTTACTGCCTGGTATATCAAGGAAGTAATCACTGCCATTAATGTGCCAGAAACAAATGAAAGTAGGGATCCTATTGCTTCTACAAAATCCACCAATGATACATCGTTGCTGCAGAAACTCTCGATGAAATATCATGTGTATGGCGATAATGATTATCCGATCGCTCACGAAAGTTGAAGATATTTAGCTTCATCTGATACATCAGATTCTAAAGATGGAAATCTTTTAAGTTACTAGAACAGAAAAAAAAGCAGCCTTTCCTTGGTTTTCTGCCCTTACCTACACTTTTCTTTGTGTGCCTGCACAAGCACACCGAGCGAAAAAGTATTTTCTGTGACTAGGTTAGCCATTTTTACAAAAAGTTCTAGCCTAAGCTCAGTTCGCCCAAATAAAATTATCTTTATACATGATAACTACAAAGAGTACAAAAACCGGCAAGATTTTGAATATATAAGTGAAACGTTACTTATTTTCTGTTTTTGAGACGAAGTAATGATATGTACACCTATATGATATATATTATTTCTATAAGGTATTTTTTTTCACAAGCCATTATCTCCCTTTCATACTAAATCTGAATCAATTAATGAGGTGTCATTTTAAAGCTTATGGTCTCCACTTTGGTCACGTCACATTATAAGAAAGAAATTTTTCCGAATTCGACCCTTAAAGGGCAAAAGTGTCAATACTTCTAAAATGCTGTTTTTTGTGTTACGAGTCATTTATCTCCCTGGATACCTGTCTGAAATCGTTTAGTGAAGTATTATTTTAAAGATTAAGATCTCCGGTTTGGTGACATCACATATTAAGACTAGAATTTTTCTGAATTCGACACTTAAAGGACAAAAATATCAATATTTCTACAACGCGTTTTTGTGTCAAGAGCTATTTATCTCCCTTCAAATCTAACCGATATAGATAAATGAGGTATGATATTAAAGATTGAAATCTCTGCCGTGGTCACATTATATTGTAAGAAAGCAATTTTTCGTAATTTGATCGTTAAAGGGTCAAAATGTCAATATTTCTAAAATGCTTTTTTGTGTCTCGAGTCATTTATCTCCCTTGATAGTTAAACAAAATTGATAAACGAGGTATCATTTTAAAGACTGAGGTCTTCGATTGGTTACACTATTTTTTAAGAAAGGAATTTTTCAACATTCGACCTTTTAAAGGACATAAGTATTAATATTTCTACAACGCATTTTCCTGTCACGAGCCATTTATCTCCCTTGATACCTAACCGAAATCAATAAATGAGGTATCGTTTAAAATTTTAAAGTATCCGCTTTGGTCACATCATATTTTAAGAACGAACTTTCTACAAGTTCAATCCTCAAGGGGCAAAAAATATCGCCATTTCTAAAACTTTTTTTTGTCGTAACCGAAATGGAGAAATGAGGGATCATTTTAAAGACCAAGGTGTCCGTTTTTTTTCACACAATATTTTATGAAAGTAATTTTTTGGAATTCGACCCTTCAAGGGCAAAAGTATCAATATTATTTCTACAACTTTTAAAAAAAAATTACGAGCAATTTATCTCCTTCGATATCTAACCGAAATCGATAAATGACATATTGTTTTAAAGATTAAGGTGTCAAATTAGGTAAAATCATAAATTAAGAAAGAATTTTTCGGAATTTGATGCTTAAAGTGATCGCTCGTATGAGACAGTTCAGAGCCAAGTCCCTAGATTGCAACAGTAGGTATCACAGAGATGTCAATAAACTTTTTTTATCCAATAAAAAGCTTTACGGATTTTTTTTTTTTTTTCTGTTACGGAAGCATTTTTATTTTGCTATACAATTTCAATGTAAATATTTTATTCGCACAGCAACACATATCATAGAGATGTTGATATGCTGTGCGCATTTTGTTCAGGTTGGTTGCATTCTGCTAAGGTCAGTGACAGTTTGTCGTACATACAGTGTGTTTTAAATTTTCCTAACTGTTTCGTAATATGTTTCGATGCGTACCTATTACACTAAACAAATAAATATTTCCTATATAAGTGCGGTTCTACTTTTCATTATACTACAAGCATTAAACCTCACTATTCATCGTATTTTACTAGCGAAATTTTCGCACGGGTCGTCTAGTATCATATATAAAATAGTCACGCCGCCGGCGTTACGCCGCCGCCGACTGAAAATGTTCGGCGCGCCGCCGCCGAGATTTTGGTAAGCGGCGCCCACCTCTAGTTATTACTTAATAATATTAGTTACAGTGAAGATAATTGAATTTATTAATAAAAATTTGACTGTTACAAAAAAAAAGTTTATAAATGCCGTCCTTTAGCGTCACCATGGGGCATCGTAAAACTTATCTCGCCAACATAAAATTTAGGTCTTGCCCCGCCAGTGCCTCACCATCGATTTGTGTGTTGTGATTTTTTTTGTCATTGTTATGCCGGTTTTATTCGCTTTATGGATTAAAATGTAGTTAAAAAAAATAACATTTTTATTTATTTACTACTGCACACCATACAATACACATCTCACTTGTTCCTGACAAAATTAAATTGCTATTTTATTTGTCTGTTATTATAAGAAGTTAGGTTAATTCTGGCCGATTCGTCAGATTACAATTTGTTAAATGTTTATTAAAAGTTTTCACTGCGTAAGAAAAAATATTAAAAAGTTTCTTTGTCATGGGTGACAGCAGAAACATTCCGTTTATTTTAAACCACTGTTTCGAAGATATAAAAAATGTCAGGTTGCAACATATGTCGAAAAACTTTTTAACTTACGGATTTACGCCTCGTCGACGGCTAATGTCATTAAAGGCGGGATAGGACTGGGGACAAGGAACGGGAAGGAATTCAGCCATTGCCATTTTGAAGAAAGCATCCTGGCATTCGCCGGGAGTGATTTGCGGAAACCATGGATGCCCGGACGGGGATTCAAACCCGCGTCCTCCCGAATGCGATGCCAGAACGTTAACCGTTCACCTACCACGCTCGGTCGAAAAACTCTTAATAATCCAGTCAAATAAGGCGAAAAAAAAAGCAAACCTCGGAATGAAAGATAACAAGCTGGAAATTTCCACAAGCTTTGTTTTGACAATTTATAAGTTGGATCACAGAAGAAATTTTGGAACTGATGGATCAGAGGAGAAGGTACAATAAATGCTCAGGATGAAGCAGGAAGAGAGCAGTACAGGCAATTTAGAAATCAAATAAATAGGAAATGCAAAGTAGCAAAAGAAAAATGGCTACAAGCAAAGTGTGAAGAAGTAGAAAAGGAAATGGTTGTAGGTAAAGTAGATGTTGCCTACAGAAAGATCAAACAGAATTTTGGAGAAATGAAGAAAAGAGGTATGAACATTAAAGCTGCCGATGGGAAACCTCTTTTAAGCTCAGAAGATAGAGCTAACCGATGGATACATTGAGAAACTTTATGATGGGGACGACTTAAACAATAGTGTAATGGAAAAGGAAGATGATGTCGACATTGATGACTTAGGAGATCTTGTTTTGAGGACAGAATTTAATAAAGCTCTGAATGACTTGAAAGCAAATAAGGCAGTTGGAATTGATGATATCCCTGCAGAACTTCTTAAATCTCTAGGAGAGGAAGGAATCGAAAGATTATTCAAGCTGATATCAAAAAGTTATGAAACAGGAGAAATTCCAACTGATTTTAATAAAAATATCATCTTCACACTTCCAAAGAAAACACAAGCCGACAAATGTGAGAATTATCGCACCATTAGTATAACATCACATGCTTCAAAATTACTGACCAGAATAATATACAGAAGGATGGAAAGGGTAGTAGAAGAGATAGTAGGTGAAGATCAGTTTGGGTTTAGGAAAAATCGCTGTACAAGGGAAGCAATTTTGTCTTTAAGATTAATACTTGAAGGGCGGATCAAGAAAAACAAAGATACTTTTATGGCATTTGTTGATTTAGAAAAAGCTTTTGATAATGTTAGGTGGGACAAGATGTTCAAAATTTAAAAAAAAGTCAGGGCTAAAGTATCGAGATAGAAGAATACTCTATTCATTATATAAAAATCAGGTGGCTATAATAAAAGTAGAGAATCACGAGAGACATGCATCAGTTAAAAAGGATGTGATCCCCGTTAATATTCAACTTGTATGTAGAAGAAGCAATGAAGAAAGTCAAAGAAAAATTTCCATGTGGCATAAGTTTTCAGGGAGAAAAAATCAGTATGCTACGATTTGCTGATGACATTGTCTTGTTAGCAGAGAGGGCTGAGGATATTGAGAAGTTACTGAATGGCATGAACAGAATACTGAAGGAAGATTTTGGACTGAATATAAATCAAAGCACAACAAAAGTGATGAAATGTAGCAGAAATGATACCAATACTAGTAGATTAAATATAAAAATAGGATCGGATGCAATAGGAGAAGTAAGCGAATTCTGTTACTTGCGAAGTAAAAAAACAACCGATGGCCGAAGCAGGAATGACGTCAAAAGCAGAATAGCACTAGCAAAAAGAGCCTTCATGAGAAAGAGAAACCTTTTAGTTTCAAATATTGATCTAGGAATTAGAAAGAACTTTTTGAAACTCTTTGTGTGGAGCATAGCTCTTTATGGTAGCGAAACATGGACTTTAGGAATACCGGAAAGAAAGAAAATTGAAGCATTTGAAATGTGGTGCTACAGAAGAATGCTGAAAATTAAGTGGACAGACAAAGTAAGAAATGAACGAGTTTTGGAAATGATGTGTGAGAAAAGAAATTTGTGGAAGAAGCTTACGGAAAGAAGAGACAGGCTGGTAGGTCATATTTTGAGACATGCTGGGTTGGTTAATTTGTTAGTGGAGGGAACAGTCGATGGTAAGATCTGTAGAGGAAGACAGAGATAAGAATATACGAAACAGATAATTGAGGACGTGGGCTGTAAGGGATATGTAGATATGAAGAGGTTAGCGCAGGACAGGAAAGGATGGAGGATTGCATCAAACCAGTCGAAAGACTGACGACAGCAAAAAAAAAAAAAAAAAGTTGGCTAAAAAGTCTCATGCAATCTCGTGCACGCTAGTCAAGATATCCAAGGTCAAAGGTCACAAAAAACGGGTTTTTGCAAATATCTCGCTTCCTTTACTCTAAATGTTATTTTGAGTTATTAGAAAAGACGTAGAACATAAAATTCTCTACAAATTTCGTCATAGACAATATTTCATAGATTTAACCGTTCTTGAGATAGAGCGTGGAGAGTGGGGAGTGCTTAGCTGAATGGACGATAGTGCTACTGTACAATACGTTAACTGTAGAATGCAATGGACAGTATGATTTATAATGTTAAATATTTATTAACTAGTGTAAGCCCGTCACTGTTTTCTGCGTATCGTCACGGTCTAGAATAGTTCCAGTTTTTACGATAAAGATTATGACAGGTTGATCTGATCTGGCCAAATATAAGCTTGACCTGTGTTTCACCCTCAGGATGAATAAAATCTCTCGAGCTTGAAGAACTCAGAAGCATTAATAGAGGCAGGTATTAAACACGGACAGGAACGATCGCGCTATTGTGTAACTGTTTAAAAGATCATACACTCGAAATTGCTTAAATACGAACTTGACTTGTATTTGATCCTTAAAATTCAATCTGCAAATTTAAAAAAAAAAAAAAAAAAAAAAAAAAAAAAAAAAAAAAAAAAAAAAAAATCCTGTTTGCTCAAAAAGCATCACGTTGTTTATTATTGAGACTGGGCAAACACTCATAACGTAAACATTGGTCATAGTATCTGTGACGGCTAGAGAACTTAATACACATTCCATATTAGGAAACAGCTGAGCAACTCCGCAGAAATAAGTTGCCAGAATAGTTCGGTGACACATTTGATCTGATGTCCACTTAAAATAACCTAATAACGCACATACAGCGAACATGAATGAAGACCAATAACGAAAGTGGTCAGTAAAATGCCTAAAAAGTAAATGCATAAATTTTGGTCAAGCAAACATCAGTGAAAGTTGTAATTAAACTGAAATTTATCCTAAGCCGAAATGACAAATGTGATCTCCGCGAAGTTATGAATCTGAAATAATTTTGCCTTGTTACCCGAAAGTGTATCCGTATGTGCTGTACGCAGTCCTGATGAATCTCATTAAGGAGGCAGGGTCCAGAGCTTCGAGAACATTCCCGATAAGCGGTATCGGTGGTATTACTGGGACGTCTGTGCGAAGCCTCCTGTGCCACATTACTGCGGCTGCCGCTAGCAGGACACCCAGTAGTGTCGCGACGGCCCAGAGAACGTCTTGCAGGATAGCCATCTTGTACAGTGGTTGGGCGAACCGCCGGCAAGTTTTTATAATGGGTTCTCGCCTACTTTGTGGTTAACCTTGGACAAACTTTTTTTCATACAAGGAAATAATAACGCCTATTCGACAACCTCTTCTGCCTACCGAGCCTGGTGGGTGGGCGGTTAACGCTCTGGCCTCGCATTCGGGAGGACGCCGGTTCGAATCCCCGTCCGGGAATCCAGATTTGGGTTATCCATGGTTTCCCCAAATCTCTCTAGGCGAATTCCAGGATGCTTCCTTCAAAAGTCCATGGCCGAATTCCTTCCAGTTCCTTCCCGGCTCTAATGACCTCGACGACGACGAGGTGTAAAGCCATAAGTTAAAAAAAAAAAAAAAAAAAAAATTCATTCTGTTCAACGCCTTCTTGGTCTATCAATTGCATTTGGAATGCGATTTCCTTTGTAGTATTTGTTTTGGTAAGCTTTCGTCGCTCATTCCTTTACATGGCCATACCATGTTGACCCAATTTTGTCTGTGAACATACATTATTTCCATAGATAAGCACAGTTGATGAAAAAGTTAACTTCGTTAATCGTT
Organism: Vandiemenella viatica; assembly: GCA_031002005.1. Classification (NCBI taxonomy): domain Eukaryota; kingdom Metazoa; phylum Arthropoda; class Insecta; order Orthoptera; family Morabidae; genus Vandiemenella; species Vandiemenella viatica. The sequence goes on along the minus strand of CM061918.1, from coordinate 50,566,670 downwards.
AATCCGCTATGTAAAAGGTTAACTTCGATAATCGTTAAAGCGTTACATTGTTGTAAATGTTACGCGAGTTACAGTTATCCGTTAAACGATAACCATCAACAGCAAGTCTACCCAAATTGTGTTCTCACTGGGGTTTAACGTTTTAATCAGCTTCTAAAACGTATCGGATTCTATAACATGAGGCAGAATCATGTTGGCAACGAAAAAGATTATAATGCATTGGTCCATACCAGCTTGAGATACGCTGCTGTCAGTTACTAGAATACCGAAAGATTCACCAATGCTTTGTTGACGTAACATTTTATTAAGAAGATAAAAAAAAAATTAATTTTTTAATTTTTTTTTTTTTTTGCTGTCTACACCAGAATTCTTAACACTTGAAGAAGACTTTGAATTTTTTCCTTGTCCCACGAATTGATCCTGCTTATACTTTTTGTTAAAACTGTAAATATTTGGATGTAAGCTATGCATCATCTTCATGTGTTGTTTAAGATTATTTAGGCTAGAAACGTACACTTTGGTTATAAAAAATTTAGGCAAACACATTTTAAATTAAAAAATCAATTGTTTTCCCAATCTTGATTTCAATGAATTATAATCATATAAATGTGGCCAAGGATTTTTAATCTTCTCTTTGCTTTTGCTAGCGACGCTGCTTTCACTATTCCTAGATCTTCAGTTTCCACGATGTAATCATGAAACGATTATCAATTTATTTTATTTCACTAACAAACTCCAAATCGACACAAACTAAAAAGTGGCACTAGATTGCTCCTAGTAAAAAAGTTTAGTTACAAAAATATCAAAATCAATCACTGATCGAATTTGTAACGTGTAGTGTGCGCCGGTTTGCAGACGTAAAATGCAAACTCACCTGAACTCTAGCGTTCCTGCTGACACCCACGCCATGTCTAGCGTAACAATCATATTTGCATCACATTCGCACTTCGCATTACCTATCAAGTCATTCGCTATTCGACTTGCCGAACGTTCCAGCGTGCCGTGACTTGCAATTCAAAGAAATGAAATAACATGACAAACCAATGTAAGGAACTAAAGTTAACATAAGTTCAATTTAACGGAAGTTAAGAAGCCCCATAATCATTGTTTAGATTAACTTAAAAGTTACATTAATTCAATTTTGTTAACTTCGTTAATTAACGATTAACAGTTTTCTGCCCAGCTGTGATTATTTCTCAGTTTCCGGCATTCATTCCCCTTTATGGATTATTTATCTTCCAAATAACCTCCAGACATTATTGTGGATTTACTAATTTTTCTGAAAATTATTTGCGTTGCAATGCTTCTATTCAGTAAGTAGTTATAACCTATATGTTGTAGTTACGTATACTATCCTTGTTATGACCTTGTAGTTTATAATGTTGTTTGTCTTGCGAATGGCAATTAGAATGTTTGTGTATTTCAGAACGTTATTTTTTTGGGCTAGATGTGGTATGTACCGAAAACATCCTCTAAAAACTGCTCAATTTCGAAGAATAAAGACTTCTAGTTTTCTTCGACACATCAAACCCTCTCTCCATATAACTCCGTAATTACTCTTAAAATATTAATCTATGTCTCAACATTGTTTTAGTAAAAGTAGGCTCTCAGAACTTTCTTTAACCACTTCCTGCCTTCTAAAGAACTCGAATCCAACGCCTTCATCACTGACGGGATATCTATTTAGGTTAGTAAACATGGGATGAAGATAAATGCAAAGAAGAGTCATCTTATTAGATACCCAAATAAAAAACTAAAGGTTGATTGTGATTGTAAGGTGGGGAAAGAAGTGCTTGTTGAAGACTTGAAATGTAAATATCTTGGCATTACATTTGATAACAAGTTTAACTGGGCAGGACACATTGGTCAGATAGTAGGAAAAGGTTTCAAAATTCTGCACTTATTGGAGAGAGTGATGAGGGGATGCACGAGAGAAGTAAAGAAAATGGGTCACAAAACTTTGGTCATTGCTCGAATATGGTAGTGTAGTATGGGACCCACATTTTACGTATCAAATACAGGAGTTGGAGAGGGTTCAAAAAAGGGCTGCTAGATTTGTTTCTGGAAATTATCGCAGAATGCAATCAGTGACAGATATGATAAAGGAGCTGGAATGGAATTCATTGTAAGACAGGAGGAGGATGAGGAGGGTCTTGGGAGTGTACAGGTCGTATATTGGTGATGAGGCATGGAAAGATATTGGTGTAAGAATTAAAAGTAATGCATGGAAGGGAAAAGATGACCATAACCACAAGCTGGCACTCGATTTCAGGCAAAATGGTGTATGAAGATTCTGTTTTTTAGGTAAGGGTGTCAGGGATTGGAATAAGTTACCAAGAAAAATAATGAATAATTTACCAAAAACGTTGAAAGAATTTAAAGCTAAAATTTGTAGAGGGCAAATGTAGGTGGGTGCAGGAAAGGGAGAAGATTGGTGTGTAGGGAAATTGCCACCGGAGCATGCGCTCCATTGCATTTTAATGAAATATTAAATGTGACCTCCGGTAATGTTCTGTATTTGATACCTGTATCCCCGTTTACGAGTGTAGGCGGGATGGTAACTATATAGGGAGGTGAACCGGGGTGGTTTTCAGTTCCCTCCCCCAGTGTGACAGTGTTATTGTAAGTGTATACGATTAATGGTGTGTGTATGTGTGTTCTCTGTGGAGTGTTGTTTAAATTGTGGATATGTGGGACAGGTGAAACTCGATGCCGCCCAATTTATGCCCACTCTTCCGAAAGACACCTTTCTCCATCCAACGGACGAATCTTCATGAGCAGTGTCGTATGCCATCACACTATATGCACTCTGAAGAGGTTCAGGATTTAACCCAGGACTTTGGTGATTAAGAATAGTGCACCACCACCTTTCCTACCTTGCCAGCCAAGTCGTGATGATTAAATTTTCTTCCATCACTGGGATTCGAACCCACTAACACCGTGTCCGCATTAACCGAGCCAACTGAGCATGCTTGAAGCTTGTATAGTGAGTCCCAATTTATCCCCTTGTAAAATAGCAACGGTCTGGCCAGGTTTGTTCCCTCACATCTTGGTACTTCCCCTACCCACCCTTAACCTCGGGACCACAAGCTTGGCACTTGTCACAAACTCCAAGCCTCTACAAACGCTTGGTTAATTTTGGGGAGCCAAACATCGTCATCCACACGCTTGCGAGTGTGTTTGTATGGTTTGGAGAAGCAAGCGTGACGGACGTATAGGTTGTGCCAGCCATAACTTTTAGCATAACTATTTTTATTAAAAATAAAAAAAAACGATAAAGATGGCAAAGAAGATCGTGGATGTTAAAAATCCATAGAAACCGTTCCATTTAATTATTGTAATTTCATTCATGCAAATATGATTAGTATGTAGCTTCATGTATATATTTCATTTAATATAAGTATATTGTTTTATAATTAGAATTCTGTAATAATTATTGTTTTAACGGCATTATAATGTCTTTATCCATTAATTTTTAATTGCCGAGAATTTATAGAAGAAACATTTAATGAGCTTCTTTTTGAGCCCTCTGGGCAGTTTGATAACTTCTGCCTGATGAGATAAGCTGATTCTGAATATTCGCTGAATGAAATTTCACTTATGATTTCTAAAGAAAATTCAACTTCAGAGAAGCTGTACTATACCACCTAAATTAATAAATTTATACCTGAGCCAGAGCGAATACAATCTTGTTTTTTTTTTTTCAAATTCTATCTTTTTTAAAAAATCTTCATGGCAGTTTTATTTAAAACTTCACAAGACGACTCCAAATATGAGCTACTAAAAATGGTCTTGGCAGAGTTCTGTTTGATAGCATTCGGGGAATTTTAAATTATCCTCGTTGGACCAGTTATTCATTTCTCTTGCAGCACTTTTTTACAACAAAAAGAAACGCACGTTTTGTCCGCCGTCAGGGCACAAATAATACTAAGTCCGCACCAACGTGTAGCCGCTTCGCAAGCACTTGTCGCAAACGTCTTTGAATTGTGCCAAAAAACCAACACTCCGTCGGATCAGCCACAAGTGCCTCCAAGCCTACGCAAGCCAACACAAGCACCCTATCCACACGTTTGAATTTGTGACAGTTGACGAGGTTTGGTAAGTGTGTGGCTTAAAGCATTAAAGCAATACGCACAAAAATAGATTGGTATTGCCACCGGAACGTGTGCTCCATTGCAATTAAATTAAATTAAAAAAAAATACTACACATGTCAAGTAAAAGAGATTAGGTGCATAAATACCTGTTTTGTATACGTATTTATTCAGCAAAGAACGGGGTTTCGTTTGTTGAACAAACTAAGAACGATAATTTTGCTAAACAGAAGTTTGACCCTACGACCTTGAGGAGATAATTAAAGTCAAGAGTTAACTTCCAGCTTTTAAAATTACGTCACGCAGCTCTTGGCAGCTTATAATGATGAGAAGAACCTCGAGTACGGCAAAAAACCTGTTGCTCATTGCGTAAAATAAAAATCAAACAGCATCCTCATCTGGAAAGTACCTCCTTATCGTTGATTGAGGTTTGCGTCAAAGATATAACAACTATAATTTCACTACCCATCTACTTACACGAAAGAGAAGATCTTAGTAATTTCGTTTCAAGGAGTTTCCATAGACGTAAAACTTTTCGACAATTGATTATGACGGATTGCAATTCTAACCAGAAGGATAAACTTGTTTATGACTACGCGACTTTAACAGCAGAATTTAATATTAACCTCAATATACTTTAGACCCATGTGTCAATTTAATTTAATTGCGATGCAGCGTTTGCTTCGGTGACAATTTCCCTGCACACCCATTTTTCCCCTTACCTGTTTCCACCTACCTTTATCTCTACTAATTTCAACTTTAAATTCTTTTAGCAAGCAAAAACTACTACCTCTACAAAAATATTTCGGTAAATATACTTTGATCATAGTAGAATCAGCAGTTTTAAGGAACAGAATGGGGAAGGCTAGCTGTCATATTGATGCAATAAAGCGATTGCTATATAGTGTAACAACTGCACAGATATTACAGATTTTCGAAGTAAGTCAAAGTTATCGATGTACTTCGCATTAAAAAGTCTTCAGGAGCAATACCGGATTAACCACGTACCAGGATGTAGCAAATTTATCTCTACAATTTTCCCCCGGACGGTAAAAATCAAGGGCCCCTTCTTCACATTTGCTATGGGCCCCGCGCTGTCTTAATCCAGCCCTGTTCAGGAGGAAGAAACATGACGCGTGCATATTGACTATGGCACAAATTGGTTGAGTGCTACCAGCTTAGATCTTCTGCTATAGAGCCAGTTGGAAATCTTTAACTCCCATCATTGTAACTATTGCGACTCACACATACCAGTTTTCATACTGAATTTTCTCTCCCCATTCGCAATACGGCCAAGAAAACATTAAATTTGTCAGAAATCAACTTACATCTTCTGTGCTAAACATCGCCTGACTGTACGGCAATTTTCACAGACAAATCTAGCTGCCTGTCCTCATTTTAACCCACTCCAACGACTGAATTTGGTATCCATAATAAGGGTCCATACTTCCCTACCATATTCAAGCAATTGCTAGAGCTAGGTTTTGTAACCCAATTCACTCGCTCCCTTAACACTCCCCCTCCTCATCTAAGCTCACTCACTCGTTCACCATCGATAACTATCGATGGAGAACGGTGTCACGTGTCAGCCTTCGCTCGAAAATAACAGCGACCAGAGATATCATTTTAGAAGCAATTCGAGGTTATGTCCAACATTTAATAGCTAAGCAACTGCTACCCTATTAATTGCCATAATAAATTTGATGACATACATCAACAAAGACACATACAAAATTGCAAACATATTCAAAAAACAGGGACTAAAAATAGCATTCAGAACAGACAACACATTACACAAAAACATTAAAAATAACACACAAACCAATAAATATCACAACTCAGGAATATACAGGCTAACATGCAATGAATGCGAAGCACAGTACATTGGACAAACATGCAGAAAACCACCACCCAACAAATATTGACTCTGACATGCAAATACTCACCATAAACAACAACAAACCACAAATACTAACATTCCAAGAAAACTATCATATACAAAAAGCACTAACAGAAGGAAAACGAATAATAAATGAATACACAAACCTCACACACCCAACACTATACAAAACACTGAAACTAAAATAAAATAGAAACATCGACACAGAAAAACAACAGTAAACAAGGACATAAAAATAAAAACACAAGAAACTACTGAAACCATTTACATTTGAAAAAACCGCCAAATAAATGGAAGACTGAAAAAACAAAACAACACCGCATAACAACACAAACTCGAGAATTAGTAAACAAAACAGAACGGCCATTTGCAAGAAAAACACATAGTGCAGTGCTATAAAGTGCAGTGTTGTGATTCGGAATAATGAAGACACCTCACACCAAAATGCAAAGGCACTGATGCTGAGAACGGAGCAAAAAGCAATGCATTAAACCACAAATGTAAGTAGAATATAAGTTAGATAATAATTCATTGCACTGTACCAAACAAAACATAACCTGTTTACAATTTTGTACATAATTAACAGAATAAACCCGCTGATGATGCTTCTGCTAAAGAAGTGAAACGCGTACGGGAGACCAATAAATCCAAAAAATTCAATTGCTTTGGCGTTATTTATTTATTTATATTATTAGCAATTGAGGAAAATGATCCACAACATCCAGATATTAAATTCATTTAGTTTGCTTTTTGTAGTATTTCGTAATTTTAAAAAAAAATATCGATAGAGTTTACGGCTGAAAAAAACGAGGAATTACTTTCCAGTAACATGTTGCTAATGAAAGCAACATAAAGAAAACTTAAATTACTCATGGTCTCTGCTGTAACCACGAATGATAATTGTCGTTCCAGCCTAAGCTAAATTTAAATTTAATTAAAATTTTTGCTAATGTTGTTGCTTGACCAAAGTTTATGCATTAGTATTTATTTGCTTTTTACATATTTTACTCATCACTTTCGTTAATGGTCTTTGTTAAAGTTCGCTGTACGTGAGTTATTAGGTTGTTTAAAGTGGACATCAGACCAAATATGTTACAGATTCTAGTATTATGGCAATTCATTTCTTCGCAGTTGCTCAATTGTTTAATAATCTGGAATCTGTTTTAAGTTGTCTGGCCGTTAGAGACACTATGACCAAAAATTACATTATGAATATTTGTTCAACATCAATAAAAAATAACGTGATGCTTTCGAAGCAAACAGGAATTCTTCAAATTTTGCAGAGTGAACTTTAAGGATCAAATACAAGTCAAGTTTGTTTTTCAACAAGTTCGAGTCTACGACCGTAGAAAGTATTATACGATAGCGGTATCGTCTCTGTCCGTGTTAAATACGTCTATTAATAGTTTTAAGTTCTTCAAGCTCAAAAGATTTTATTCACCCGTACGGGTGAAACACAGGTTAAGTTCGTATTTGCTCAGATCAGGTCAACCTGTGAAAATCTGTGCCCCCAAAAACTGGAACTATTCTAGAGCCGTGACGATACGCCAGAATCGGCTACGGGCTTATACTAGTCCTCTTCAATAAATGTGGGATTTTGAAACCTCTACTGCCCGCCTAATATGACCGCTCCTTAAGTTTATTATCAAGCAATTATTTTTCTTCTTATGATGTAAGGCCAGATTCGTTTTTCCCCCTTGTGGCTTTATGCCTCGTCGACGTCGAGGTCATTAGAGGCGGGATGGGACTGGGGACAAGGAACCGGAAGGAATTCGGCCATGGACTTTTTGAGGGAAGCATCCCGGCATTCGCCTTGTAACAAGATGACTAGATGGGTCATCTCGTACAATTAAAATTAATTATTGTTTGATATAAGAAACATCGGAAATAAATAGATATTCTTTTCTTGAGTTGGAGACAGAAATCCGCGCCGAGCTAAGGGTTGTGTTAGCGTGGGCGACAGTCTGACTGTGCCAGAAGTGTCCCGTAGTTCGAGACAATGAGGGGATTATCTCTGGCACTGATACCTGTGAGAAAGTCTGGACGCTGGGAATTTTGCGGATGGAATCCTTCAATGGGCGTTCGCTTGGTGTCGTGAGAAAATTGATTTCAGCATAGCCTCCCGAACAATCCCGACAAAACCCGAAGACTCTTAGCAAATGGGAGCCAATGTATTAGCCGGTGAGAGGGGATACTTTTGCGGAGCCAATCCGATGTGTTTATTTCCTCACGTGGTTGGAAATATTACAAATTTTGTGTTTTTCATGATACATGGAGAGGTGGAGAGACGAGCTCTGAGAGGACGTGACAAGTGCCTTACCATACCTGGACAGGTGCGCTGTTTGAGAGACGATAGCGCTCTTGTTGCGACGCTGCATGCTGCCAGACAGACACGGTGATTATACCTCCAGAAACAGTGTGTACTCAGACGAATCATTGAGACAGCCCTTTAACGGTCTTATGAGTGAGAGTTCTTATGCCACCAGACATTAATTCCTGAGCTAGTTGTGTCTAAAAGCCGAGTGCTTTTTGGTTTTCACTATCCAGTTTGAATTGAAAGACTGATTTCCATGTTTGGAAACTTTCAATGACTATTATTTGTGGGAACAAATTAACTCCCTGGCGCCCTATGTAATCCAGTTAAATCTTATGTTTTCTTGTTATCATTGCCATACAAGAATCGCTCTCGTCATGTATAAGAGAGTTTTTGCTTCAGTTTCATATGGAATTTGTAACTCTTTGTAATGTACATGTATTGCAATTTCTTAGCTTCAATTAACGATAATTGTTTGTTTGTTATGTTGCACCTGTAAGACAAGGTATTGCGTTGAACTTTATTTTGCGTTAATAACAGAAGTAATGGTTTCACCTCTGTTTCCTGAAATTAATATATGTGCTTTGCATAAGGTAGTGGAAGGTGGCGATTATAAATCATGCAAGGTAAGCAATTAATCTGCCCAACCAACCAATCCGCTACAGCCTGGAGTTATTTGGGGAAACCATGGAAAACCTAAATCTGGATGCCCGGACGGGAATTCGAACCGGCGTCCTCCCGAATGCGAGGCCAGAGCGTTAACCGCTCACCCACCACGCTCGTTGCGCCAGATTCGAAACGCATGCGGTTACCACGGAGGATGTAATCTTCCATGGAACACTCTTGGGTAGTTTCTCGTTGTTCTTCCCGGCGAGTGTTGTTTTGTGTAAGTGTGGCTAACCGTGGTAGTGTGTGTGTTTTTGTTATACCAAATGAGATATGAAGAAGGAAGACGGTAAAACCCAGTTCTTGCCCATTTAGACCTACTATTACAAAAGACACAAGTTTGATCTCCCCTTCAGAGGAGTGAATCACTATCAACAGTACCGTATGCCCTCATAATATGCATACTGTGGAGAGGTTTTGGATTTAAGCCAGGACTCTAGCGCACAATCCGGTGATTAGGAATTCCATCAACCGGGCTTGGTGAGTGAGCGGTTAACGCACTGGCCTCGCATTCGGGAAGACGCCGCGTCGGTTCGAATCCCTGTCCGGGCAACCAAATTTGGGTTTTCCATGGTTTCCCCAGATAACTCCAGGCGAATGCCGAGATGCTTCATTCAAAAAGGCCATGGCAGAATTCCTTCCCTTTCCTTGTCCCCAGTCTCATCCCGCCTCTAATAACCTACCGTCGACGATTCGTATAGCCATAAGTAAAAAAAAAAAGGAATTCTACACTACCACCACCTCTTCTATCCTGCCAGCCAGTCCCAAAATTTCTTCCACCAACAGAATTCGAACTAGTTAACACCGTGGCACCATCATGGTTTCGCAACCATCGGGGAGGGCCTATCAAATATTACAAGATATTTATACTTAGGGTCTTCAAAAAAAAATTCTTCACATAAACATAAGAACCGTATTTTCTAACTGTGTACCTATAAGCTGACTCTTTTTTTGTAAATATTTCTCTTCATTCCACGTTGACCTTCATAGTAGTCTTGTGTAGTTCGCGAACGAACTAGTTCGGAAGAGCAGCTCCCATGAGCGAACTAAGCGAACTAGTTCCCAGATCTCTCGCTCCTTAGTTCGTTCAATCCTCTCCCGAAGACCAACTTTTGTTTTAGTTTATTATTTAACACAGTTCGCTGTGGACACATTTCACTGAAGAGACAGATATAAAAATAAAATTAAAAAATGTAACTGTTAAACATTAATAATTATTTCAGAAGTCAAAAACGGAAATTTAACATGGAATGGGAAAACAAAACACACTTAGATCCCATTAAGACTTAAAAGACAACTATTATAACAAAGAAGAGAGCGCGTGAAGTAGCGCTAGCAAAGCGAGCGAACGAGCTGTCTTTCTGGAATTCCAGAGCGGAGCGACCTAGTTCGCGAACTAAACACAGCGCTACCGGTCGCGAACTAAACACAGCGCTACCGCTCGCGAACTAAACTGAGCGGTACCGTTCGCGAACTAAATTGAGCATTACCGTTCGCGAACTAAACTGAGCGCTACCGTTCGCGAACTAAACTGAGCATTCCCGGTCACGAACTATCACCATTCGCCGCTAGGATTATCAACATTTTTTCGGTTAATGGTAGAATGTTTTTTTTTTAGAATAACCTATAAAAATATAGTACACTTCAAAAATATAATATTTTAGGAAAGAGTAGAAAAGACAAAGGATATGTTTTTTTTTACTATTTTATTTTTTAAGCTATATTTTTTTGCACTTCTTGCATCTTTAACAATTTTTTGTCTACAGTAAAATTGTAATATGCTTTATTGCTTTCAGTTGTTAAATTAATGTCGATCAAAAGCTCATTTTTACTAATGAAATTCTGCTCTTACTTTTACCATCAAATGAAACCTCGTGTTTTAAATTTAATTTTTGGATTTTCTATAGCCAATTGCTTTCATTAAAATCTAACTATTTACTAAGATATTCCAGACTTTTATCAACGAATACTAGAGCATTATTTTTAATATTATCATTTTCTGTGGAGAATTTGGCTTCTAAAGGATTTTTCTTGCTTTCTTAACCAAAGAAACAGTATCTTTTACATTTTTCTAGCGCTGATTTTAAAGCTGACATAATATAACACTTATCTCAGTCTGTTGGTTTAACAGATTTGTGAAAGTTATGTAAAGAAATGACTTGCGAAATTCAAAAAGATTTTAACTTTTGTGTCTTCATCAGTTTCATTCGTCGCCAAAATATTGTGAATGTGTGTTGGATTATCCTCCCCTACACTAATAAAAAAATAGCTCAATGACTTCCAATTTACTTTCGTTATTGTTAACACTTTCTCATTCAAGGGTCACTGTCATTTTTATATGTCTAATTGTTAGGTATCACATTGGAAGTATTACTGTTACTTTTCTTAATAATATAGGTAATATTGTTTCTGTCATATAGTGCTTAACTTGTAGCCAATAGTAGAATTATATTTTGTTCATCATTTACAAAACTATATTTAAATAAAAAAAGCCGATTACTTATAAACGGGTATTTTAATTCATCAAAATAAATGCATTTATAATATTTTATAAGTAATGTTGTGTTGTTGTTGGGGTTTAAGGGCGCGTCGACTGCGGGATCATTAGCGCCTTTTATAAGTAATATTTCTTCCATGAACTAATAAATAAATCCATTTAAAAAATTAATATTCTACGAATGCATGTAAAGTAAATAGTAAAAACAGCACAGTTATTCAGTTTACCCATTTGTGGAAAGGACAATGAGCACTTTGTTTTATCGGTGGAAACTGATCATCGTAATGTCGTTTGAAAGGGCTATTATTAAGCAATAACTTTTGTTAAGTAGGTCATATTAAATTCCATTTAGAAACGACAAAAAATGATAATGTCCTAATAAAACTGACATAACAAACAAAATAGCGCGTGCAGTAGCGGTAGCAAGGCTAGCGAACGATCTGTTTCTCTGAATTCGAGACGCGAACTAACGAATTAAAAGAGCGAACTAGTTCGCGAGGGAGCTGCGAACTAAACTGAGCGCTCTTCTTCGCGAACTATAATGCGCAAGTCTACTTCATAGCTTGTCCAAATCATCCTGTAGCCGTTTATAACTCTCCTATTTTAATCGTAGTATATGACATTATGGAATCAGCAAACAACCATCAACACAATCATTCATTATATTAATTAGACGAAATGGACCTAATACAAACATTTTTTGATACTACATTTTCTACCCTAACTCTTGTTTTTCTATCTTTTAACAATTCCTCTATCCACTATGTCAGTTTTTTTTCCCTCTACGATAGTCTTTATCTTAGTTAGTCATATGTTGTGACCAATTCTGTCAAATGCTTTGGAGAGATCTAGTACTACTCTTATCAGAATGGCCTTTCCCATTTCATCCGAAATACCTTGTATATATTCCAATAATTGAGAATCACAAGAATATTCTCTACTATAGCCATATTTGTTCACATATAAACCAGTTCCTTTCCTCAAGACGTTTGTGATTTGGATCCATATCAATCTCTCCATCAATTTAGAGGAAGGTTGGGTAGCCCCAGATGGTGGGTAACTCCGGACATTTAGGTTCACGGCAGTGCACCCGCCAAGTCGAGTCAACGGCGGCACTGCCTACCCTTTTTTCGAAGCGATTGGGGCCATTTTTGAACCTCAATTTCCTCGGTCGTATTCACGTTACATGTCTCAAATTTCTGCTATGCATTTATATCAGCGATATTAGCAAACATACAAAATTTTATTTTGTTACTGTTCTTAGTTCGGATATTATGAGGATACAAACTTCAGCGATTTTGTCATTCACTCACTGTCTGACTGATGATCATCAAAACTCTAAGCCACTTCCCGTAGCCGTAGAAAGATGAAATTTGATACACAGATAAAATTTTACCCACATATAATATGAAAAGTCTGAAACTCGTAAATTTCCATATACCTACACCTAACGTGAAATCGCTTTCTACCCTAATAACGTTATATACCTCAGAAATTCATTGAAGAGTGAGCTTACTATGTTTAATTAACTAATGTGTTCTTTCTTTTTCTTACTTTGGAAGTTATTAAAATTCAAAATTTTATTTCGGCACGACTCTGCGACATCAAAATTCCACTGTACTTTCAGTAATCCTAGAAACAAGTAATTTGGTACACATATATGGTTTCATCTCTAAATCATAAGAAAAATCTAATATTGGAGTTTTTCCCTGTATTTATTCAATTACAATACCAAACATGGAAAATTCTGGCCAAGTCATCAGATTTTTTTTAGATTCTAAATAAACGATCAATGACGCCAAGATAAACCATTTTGTTTTACAAATTGAAGTGAATACACACTGTAAAGTGTAGTCTTGGCTCAGAAGAAGATCTCATAATTTTTTGTCACTACACGAGCACGAGACTTGGCCTATTTTTATAAGAGTTGTTACTGTGGGATTTAAATTTCCAAGAAATCAAGCATGCTGTGTCGGTAATACTATATTGTAAAAACAAATACAAACGAGATGCGGCGTGGGCGCCTAATAATTTCCACGCTAGAGTGCGTTTTGTTCCCGGCAGAAATTTTTAGTCGTTCCTGTCAAAGTTTCGTGGAGATTATCTATATATATAAAGATGAATGCATGTATGTTTGTTTGTTTATTCTTCATACAAATCCACAGTTTTCATCCGACCACGATGAAACTTTGCACACTTATCCTTTGAAACAAGAAGAAAAATACTGTCTACATTTGGTTGAAAAATTATCAGTATAAATAATAAATGTTGTCTTATAATTTCGAAAAATTACTGAACGGCGATAGACAGACGCGTTGGATATGGAGGTCTCTGTACCGTTTTTCCGTGTAGCAGTCAGGTAGCTTAGTGGTTAAAGCGCTTGCTTACTAATGTTTGGGTCGTGGTCACCGGTTCAAATCTTCGTGGAGGCAAAGATTTTTAAAAATTATTTTTCATCGTAAGGGTCACGCCGGGACCGTCTGTTATTCGGATTGAATGTTAAACTGTAGATATCACAAATTTAGAGGTGCAATTCGAGGCAAATCGTAGGTAGTGTTGCAATGCTGTAGGTGTACATTTTTTATGTTGAATTGATCCCTCAGGGGTGACTTGCAACAGTCTGTGTGTGATCTGTAGTAATAATACTATAAATGCGGAATGAACTCTCTGTCTTTTTGTTACGTTTTGATAACTAAATGCCTACACCGATATTGAAGGAATTTGACAATAAAATCTGTAGGGAGGGCACAGGACATTTTTTTTAGGTATGATTAACAGATGTAGTCACGAAATTTTGAGAACTTATCGAATGTTGACAGAGAAACGGATGTGTGTTAGTGTATAATGTTGCGTCGGTTGCTCAAGCTGTGCTTCTCGCGCATTATGCTAGTGTATAATTTGTTAATAAATTTAGTTTAGAGAAAAAACGTATTATTTAGTATAGATGTCGATTTTCTCTGACCTATTACTTTGTGTCTGCTTAAATGTTTCTGGCACCAGTTTATTTTGCCTTCTTTTTTGACATGCCTTGCGGGCGTAAATTAGCCTAAGTTGTAGCTCTAGCAGAGCACGAGCAGCTAAAGTTATTAGATCCCAAGAATCGGATGGTCATGCTGAAGAAAGAAGAAAAGACCAAACTGCCCTTAGTCAATGCACCCCCCCCACACACACACACACATACATCCCCTCACCTACGTTTGTTTTTCTGTTTTTAAATATGTTGAGACAGATTCCACGGTAGAATGATATAGTGATGGCTTTCCTGTCATATTATGCCGACTCGGTGTTGTTTTGGAGCAATCCTTTGTTACCAACAAAATTCTATATTCAATTCTGGCAAAGAAATTCTTAATCGACGCGTACGAAGTCGCGGGTATCAGCTAGTTAACCATTAAGTAAATGGGCATACTTGTCTATTTTGTCTAAGTTGTATGTAAAATGACAATAATTACGTGCGGTAGTAATGACCTGGTGACAGGGTTACTACTGACTGGGCATTCCGCCCCTGTCGTAGCCGCCTTGACCTAACCCGGCAATCCTACCGGGTACAGGTGACCTACAGTTTAAAGTGGAATCCGAAGCACGGAAACGTTCTGGCGTACTTCACATTACACAAGTATCTGTGCCAGAGGTGACGGTCGGGTTAGGAGCCTATGAAAATACACTCCAAAACTGGGATTAGAACCACGGACCTTTTGATCTCCAGTCAAATGTCTTAACCACTGAGTCCCAGACCGCTAAGTTGTAGGTAATGTGATGTATTTACAGTATGTACGATTATTGGTAACATTTCTTGTATAATTTAAGAGTTGTGTATAAAAATGTTGCATGATAGCGATCGATATCCCCGGAAGTTAAAGCGGCAGGTAACCACAGAAACCAAAAAGTATTGCTGTTCCAGAGCTGGTGGATGATCAGTGAAGTGTTCTTGTAATGGTTGCAGAATTTTAAACAGCATGTTCATCCATCAGAAACAAATCCTGCCCTCTTAATTCTGGGTGACCATGGTAGTCATAAAGAGCTGACAGTGTATGCACGTAAATAACAGATTCATATGATGAGCACACCACCGCATACAACCAACACCACTTATGATGGAGATGATACAACTTTTGGATAGAACATCTTTAAACCTTTAAGGCTGCATTTGCAACTGCAAGTTCAGGATGAATCAGACCAAATCGTGCGGCTAAAATCACTGAATAGGGGGACCTTACGGTCTCGGAAATTCAGTTCGGAACGAGACTTCGTAGGTTAGTAGTATACGTTAATAGTATTCATCCAGTAAAGAAGCAAAGCGCACTAGCTAGAAGCTTCCGAAAAAAAGGGGTCTATAGTTTTAAGCGGGGCACATATAGGTCTACTGGCATTTACGCTATGCCAGTGTACTCTATTACCTGAATTACTAGCGATCTCGCTTAGCACGTGAGCGATCCGGGTTCGGTGCCGCCTCTAGTAACTTTTTTTAACTATCATTTTAATTAAAGTTCTAATTTATCTCCATTAAAAAAGCATTTCAAATTATTCAACTTCTCATTATTGTCTTTAATTCATATTTACGAGTCATGTTTTTTAAGTAAGTACCGTTTTGAAATTAAAAAAAGATGTACAAATATATCTCAATAATTTTATTTTTATATGAAAGCCTGTACCTTATTATACTTTTCTACATAATTCCCTTCAATATTGAGGCACTTGTCATAACGTAGTACCAGTTTTACAAAACCCTCCTCATAGAAGTCTGCCGCCTGACTTGTTAACCACTGCATCACAACTGTTTTGACTTCATTATCGTCTTCAAGACGCTGACCGCCCAGGTGTTTCTTCAAGTGCAGGAACAGATGGTAGTCACTGGGCGCCAGATCATGGCTGTACGGAGGATGATCTAGAGTTTCCCATCGAAAAGATGTGATGAGATCTTTGGTCTGATAAGCCACATGTGGACGGGCATTGTCATGCAGCAAAACGATGCCCTTGCTCAACTTTCCACGTCTTTTGTTCTGGATTGAACGGCGCAGATTGTTCAATGTCTCACAATAAGCAGAAATTCCACAAGCAATACTCCTTTTCTGTCCCAAAAAACTGTGCACATGATTTTCCAGGCAGAAATCGTTTGCTTGAACTTCACTTTTTTGGGTGAATCTGAATGCCACCATTCCATGGACTGTTGCTTTGATTCAGGTGTGACGTAGGCCACCCATGTCTCATCGCCCGTAACAAGTTGGCTTAAGAAATCATTACCTTCGTTGTGGTACCGCTCAAGGAAAGTCAATGTACTGCCTAAACATTTGGTTTTGTGCACATCCGTTAACATTTTCGGTACCCAACGTGAGCACAATTTTCGGTAATTCAAGTGATTGGTCACAATGCCATACAAAACACTACGAAAACCATTAGGAAAGTCATCACACAAGGAGGAATTCGTAAAGTGTCTGTTTTCTCTCACCTTATTGTCCACTTTCTGCACCAAACTTTCATTAAAGACCGAAGGACGCCCACTCCGTTGTTCATCATGCACATTTTTGCGACCATCTTCAAATGCTCTCACCCACTTTCTCACCATTGCATCACTCATAAGGTTTTGTCCGTAAACTGCACAGATCTCACGATGAATATCGATCGGTTTTAGGCCTTTAGCACAAAGAAATCTTACAACAGCCCGTACTTCACAGTCGGCGGGACTCACGATTATCGGAGGCATCTTAAACACTCAGTGAACAACGTAAACAAGGAAGAATTAGACTGTAATGGCGTCAGTGCGTAGGCAAGAGATGCAGGTACCCAGTGCGCATGCGCGGAACGCCGACCGTAGCGCTGCAGCCACGGTGTGATAAAACGGTACTTACTTAAAAAATACGCCTCGTAGTTAGTGGTAAAAGTACTTTCATAAAGAAAATTATTATTTAATTCACAATATTTTAGGTATGTAACTTAAGTTTTTATAATATTTTTTAAAAAAGTTACCCTAGGTATCACCTAACCCAGGTCGCCCATGTGACACGCGAGTTAGCTACAGACTCAGCCACTTCGCTGGCATTGTGTAAAAACCGGTATATGGGCTACCCATAAAACTTTAGAGCCATTTTTCTCGAAATCTACTGTCTACACCTGGCTTTACAACTTTACTGGGTGGCACCATTAAGTTATACTACTAAACTGCGAAGTCTCATACCGAAACGAATTTCCGACACCGTAAGGTCCCCTTGCGAGTGTAATATTGCTGCATTTGAGGAGGAAACCTATAATAGAGAAGCAGCTAGGTTTTACATAGCACACAACTGGCTCAAACACACAGGAATTTATCAATTCAACCTAGAAATCTTTACTGACATTGATTTTTAACATCCTTGATTAGAAACGTTGCACAAGAAAATGCTTCTTTTTTTTAAAAAAAAAAAAAAAAAAAAAAAAACTATTAATACCTTACGTCATACTTATAGCTACAGATATACTAAATAATAATAATTCCGTGTGGAAATAATGACCTGGTGACTGTTTTCAATGGATGCACTTCACTTTCTGCCCCTGCCTTAGCCGCCTTAACCTAACCCAGTAATGCTATCTGGTACAAGGGACCTACAGTTTAACGTGGAATCAGAACCATGGAAGCGTTCCGGCGTACTTCACATTACAAAGCAAGCTATGCCAGAGGTGAAGGTAATCCCCGCAGATACAGAGATTCGAACCGGGACCTTTTGTTCGCGTCAGACACTGCAAGCGTATTTGAGCGACTAACAAGTCGCGCGTATTGATGTGCCTGATCCCAACACACGGAACGTTAAGCCGGGTACTTACTAGCGAGCTGTAACTGTAACCAACAGATACAGTAACCACGTTCTAGTGTGGACGCGGGAAACGAACTTCGCTCGCGACGAACACCGAGCCACCTCACTGAGCGTACTCACTAGCGAGCTGTAACTGTAACCAAACGGATACTGTTACAGGGTTCTAGTGTGTACGCTCACTGTAACCGTAACGACAAGCCGACTCTATCCGCAGTGTTCGTTTGGAGCTCCGCGATGTCGGACGAAGTGTCTCTCGCTTGTGCTGCATACTTACTTGTAGATGCTTTACTGGATGATTATAAACGGCCACGAAGATGGCGCATTCATAGAAGTAATTGAAATTTCACGAGAATTCCTTCAACTGGTTTTGAATATCTAATGAACATAATTGGACCCAAGATAGAACGAAGAAACACTTCGTTCCGAGAAGCAGTGTCGGTTCAAGACTGATTAGCTGTGACGCAGAAATACTTAGCTACTAGTGATTCTTGTACAAGTTTACAATATCTTTCTCGCATTTCCAAACAAGCCATAAGCTGAATTGTCCCTGAAGTGTGCCAAGCGCCGATAGGAGCTGTGGAAGAATAAATGAAGGTAATGCTTTATTCAATAATAAAAAAAATAATTATGTAATTTATTTTTAAAAAATCATACGTAATTTTCTAAACTCATATATGATGAATATTCGCTATTGTTGCTGTACGGGGAGTATGGCGGGTTGTGTAGAGGAGTTTGTTGGTTTTGATTTGCTGAAGAAGTGGAAGGGCAAGCTACATCTGGATTTGTAGTGGAGGAAGAAGCTGAAGGGTGTGGAGCTTGTGTAGTGGAGTAATGACCATAATTTTGTATGGAGTTATAATGTCCTTGATGAGCACGCATAATTATTTGAAATATTTCATGTTGAATTGCATATTTCCTTGGTATAGTTTTTAAATTTTTCTTGTATAAAATCAAAGAAAGACCGTAGTTCCGTACCCTATTTCGGTTTATCTGCCGCATTTTTCAGTATTCCGAAAGCCACTTTCAGGATTTGTAATTTCGGATCTGGTTTTAGCTTTTTATTGAATGGTTCACGTAGAGCATTTCACTGTGTTTTTGTGTTACCATTGAGGTCCTCCACCAACAAATAAAATTTTTTGTTTATTAATTATCAATAATAATAATTGGAATAATTTTAATTTTTAAAGGTTTATTTAGCCTTGCAAAATTAAGGCTGCCAATCCTTGGGTTTCCATAGGACACTGCTTTCGTGATTGACTTCTATCAGCTGAAGACATTTATCTTCTGTCCATTCACTCATGACGCTTCTAGGTTCGCAGCGTGCAACAACCTTCACTCTCGACGTCCACGAGCGCACTGCGAGCGCCTTTTGATTCGCAGCAAAAACCGACAGTCGTCGGCTCGCTGGGAATGCAACCCGTTCCGCTCGCGGTAGGCTCGCGAGCCACGTACTCACTATAGTTCACGGTAACAGTAACGTGCAACGGTTACAGTTACAGAATGTGGACTTGTTTCTTGTCGGCTCGCTGCGAATGCAACGCGTTCCGCCCCCGACAGGCTCGCGAGCCACGTACTCACTATCGTATTCGGTTACAGCTTGCTAGTGAAAACACTGTTGTGATATATGAGAAACAAACGGTACTATTCACTTGATATTGAGCGAAACTGTGGCAAAAAGTTGCAGAAGAAATGGGTAATAAAGATGGTAGGTAATCTTAACAAGTATACTATCATAGGTACTTTAAAATTTATACCCTGTATACTTAGACTTTAATGATACTTTTTGAGATTGCGATATTTAAGATTACTCTATTACATATATAAACTATACTCAATAGCTGCATTATTACATCAAGCACACCTGATAAAAAATATCTATAAAATTTGTATTTCTTGAAAGAATATTTGTATTCTTTAGAAAGTATTTCCAACAAGATTACAGAGTTCAAGACATGATGTAATCATTCTGTCCGCATCTGTCGCAATCCAATCTTAATTTATTTTAAGAAATTCAGTCGCATATTACCTGTGCTGTCATTATGTAACTGTACTCGCATATTTGTGGCTTAACTAACTTTTCTTGCATGCTATCACAGCGTAGAAGACTGAAAACATTTTAGGTACACAGATAAGTAGCTAAAGTCTCTTTATGATTATAAGATGGGACAAAATTGTTTGTTGACAGCTTGAAGTGTAAATAATTTGGCAGAAAATTTGATAATAAACTAAACTGGGCAGAACACACAGGGCAGGTAGTAGGAAAGGGTTACAATATCCTTCATTTACTGAGGAGGGTGATGAGAGAATGTACCAAGAAAGATAGGGAAATGGATTACAAAACATTAGCAGACCGTTGCTTGAATATGGTGGTGTAGTTTGGGAACCAGATTTTGGGTATCAAATACAGGAGTTGGAGAAAGTGCAAAGGAGAGCAGCTAAATTTGTTTGTGTAAATTACCACAAGACCAAGTCAGTGATTGATGTGATAAAGGAGCTGGGTTGGGAGTCATCGGAGGAAAGGAGGAGGGTGAAGAGAGTGCTGGGAATGTACAGGTACGCATAAGTGATGGGGCTTGGAAGGATATTGGTCGAAGAATTAGGTAAAGTGCATGGAAGGGAAAATATGACCATGGGTTGGCACTCGATTTCACGCATAAGAGAGTTCGAAAATTTTCTTTTGTGGATACGAACGTCGGAGGCTGGAATATATTATCAAGTGAAGTGATTAATAATTTATCAAAAACGCAGAAGGAATTTAAAATTAAAATTCGTAAATCACAAAAGTAGATGGGAGAGGAATTCAAACACTCAAAGGATATAAAATGATAAAAATACTACGAAAGTGGTACTTAGATGACTAGGGAAATTGCCACTGGAGCATACGCTCCATTGCAATTAATCGTAAATTCAATTCAATATATTAATCATTCAAATACTAAGTACGTTACTGAACCGAGGAAATTGAAAGGAAACAAATCTCCAAAGGGGCTTCTGGACAAGATAACTGCCAAGACACCGAAGGTAATTTGAGACATGGCGTCAATTCACATTCTTCGAAACTTTGAGCACCAGTTCAATAAATGTGCAACGCTCCATCCCATCCGCTCAACCACCAACAATTGGATTCCACACTATCACTACCCAGACTAAGCGCAAAAAAAAATGGATCATAGCATTTCTGTCAAACATTTTCTTGAAATCGAGAGAGCGAAATTACAATTATTAGCAATGCCGCTTAGGGAGATAGTAATATTTGCAGTGTATTCCTAGTTCTGAAGAACGTTCCTCTTCATATGGAACTGGCAGTTTGGAATAAACGGAGCAAGTTTTTACCGATGAAGACTCACCTCCAATATCTCCAAACTCACCTTTTCTATTCATCGCCCAGGTCCGCTCAATGAAACACTCCAGTTCTATCTCTGATAGCCTGAACAATTGATTACTAACCACCTGAACCCGACGACCCTGTTCACTCGAACACCAATATTTGTAAACCTTTCAAAAGTACCACAAAAACACTGTGTTGGTCGATTATTTGGTGAGAAATGTAAACAGTTTTGTTTCTATATTAGTTTAGTTAAAAAAGTTTAAGAAATTGTTATTATTATTTTATGCAAATAGACCTTTAAATATCACGCAACAGTAAATTATTACCACTATTTGTTTCTGGCTTTTCGCCTCGTCGACGTCGAGGTCATTAGAGGCGGAAAATGATTGGGGGTAAGGAACGGGAAGGAATCCGGATGTCCTTTTGAATGAACCATCTCGGTATTCGCCTGGAGTGAACCGGATGGCTGGACGAAGATTTGTAGGTGGAATTCTCCTAATGAATTCCGTTTTTCTAACATTGAATCAATCCAACACGAACGATTTCTACGATGCGTCGTCACGCAAGGCCTTTCCAAAAAAAATAAGTGGTCTCTGCATCCATTTCAAAAAATTTTGAAACTCCTAAAATATTCGCACGAAATCACAGACACACCTGATAGCCGCGAGAACGGAGGTCGAGAACTGCTGCAACAATCACAGTTACGCGACTGTCACGGATATAGTGGGCGACCTCAGTGGCTCCTTGTCGCCTCGCTCAAAGTCGTCTATAGTTGCTTGAGTTGTTAGTCGCTCAAATACGCTTGCAGCGGACGACCAGCCTCCAGACCGCAACAGAGATACCGTTAGCATTAGCGTGTCGGTAATGCTAATTCATAAGATTTTACCCATTCAAAAATTGCCCAACGTGCCTAAAGAAGTTTTCACTTAAAAAACTAAAAATCCAACTTTGTCAACAACCGGACGGTTTCTCGAATCTTCCAGAAGTAGATGTGGAAGCTATTGTGTACAACCCCTAAAAGTTCCTACTCACCGCGGGATTTGAACCCGTGACAGGAGAGAGAACTTTTGGAAGCAAGCACCTAAACCGCCTTGTTTTGAAATATACATGTGCTAAGTACTATCAAAATCGGATAAAAACTGTAGGTTTGTATGAACAACTGTGATCGAAATTAACGTGACGGGGAAAAGGAGGAGAGGTTTTAGGTTTCTATAAATCAAACGTAATTAATGTTTTTCTATTTGTTTTACAGTATACTTATGCTAAGTTCCACCAAAATCGGATAAAAACTGTGTATTTGTATAAAGATTTTGCAAAAGCGTCCAACGCGCATATCATACACGAAGCTGATGGCATGATGGTTGTCACATTACAGTAGGCTTGCCCCTTTCAGTAATTAACTTATTTTAATTATAGCCATTTATTCTATGCCAAGTACCGAATGCTATGAGTATCGGTGAGTTGCGAGACTGACAGTTGATTAGTAGGTCAAGGGAGAGTGTGGAGTCGTGCAGAGAACGTCGTGTGTATTGTTCCTCTGGTCTTTGTGAAAGTGATTGAAAGAATTGTTTTTACACTCTGAAGAACCTGCATCTTAGGATTATATAGTCACTACCAGTAATTTTACTTGTATGTGCTTTAATTACTTTTTTCCATTGGTGGCCGGGTACATTTGTGCAGTACAAAACTGTGAATAAATCTTTGGTTTGTGTTCTGCATACAAGTGGAGTTATTTGAAGAAACTTTTCATTATATAGGTATTGATTTGTACCCTTGCCAGCTAATGGTGGCGGCCGAGATTAATTTAATTAACGAAGTCTGATCGTCCTTACATTAGGTGGTCGAAACTAATCATATAGGGGACTAATTTGTGAGTCGGAAGGAGCTGTTATCTATCCCGGCACACTATTCAATATGTTCTCCGACATGGTGACGCGCGCAACAGTTGGCACGTCATTAACGTGACGTCAAGAAATCACAGATTTGTCCCCGTTCAAACATCGCGTAACGAGCCTATGGATTTTTTTACTTAAAGAATTCCCTGTCAGTCTTTAGCAGCCCATTCCGCATCGCCACTGCCGTCCACTATTCATGTATTGCCTGTAACTGAAACAGTGCCTTCAACAAGCATGACGGATTTGTTAAAACAACTGTCACTACTTCCTGAAGAGCCAAAAAAAAAAATACTTAGCAACGCGGTCTTGAAAATAATAATAATAATTGATAAATTGCGATGGAGCGCTCGCTGCGGTGGCAATCTCCCTACACACCCATCCTCCTCCCTTCCTCCTCTACCCCACTTTTTCCCTCAACCAATTTTCACTTTCAGTGTTTTCGGTAAATTATTCATCACTTCTCTTGGCTATTTATTCTAATCCCTTACACCCTTACCTATAAAAGAAAATTTTCTCACACCCTCATGCCTGAAATCAAGTGCCAGCTTGTTGTCATGGTCATCTTTACCCTTCCAAGCAACTCTCTTAATTTTCCCACCAATATCTTTCCACGCTTCTTCACCAATATAGGCCTTGTACATTCCCATGACTCTCTTCACTCTCCTTCTATCCTCCTATGAATCCTACTCCACCTCCATTATAATATTAGTTACCGATTGTGTTCTGCGGTAATTTCTAAAGACAAACCTGGCAGCCCTCCTCTGCACCCCCTCCAACTCCTGTATTGGATACCCAAAATATGGATCCCAAACTACACCACCATATTCCAGCAGTGGTCTGACCAGAGTTTTGTACCCCAATTCCCATACTTCTCTAGTGAATCTCCTCATCACTCTTCCCAACAGGTGAAGGATTTTGAACACTTTCCCTACTAACCTGTCCAATGCGTCCTACCCAAAAGAGCGAGATTTTAACATCTTTACCATATTAAAAAAAAAATGTAATGGATGGGCAGAAAAGTAAAGGCAATAAAAAGGATGAAGAAAAATAAAAAATTAAAGGCGCTAAAAAGACTTTAAAGACAGTGAAAAATATTCAAAGTATTTCCGAAGAAAATCGATGAAAAGAGAGAGACATAATACATCAAACGTGGAGAAACTTTTGAAGAAGACTGGAGCCAGTGCTATTAATGCAAAGACTGGCGCATGAAGATTGTGTTCATACACATTATTCAGATAACCATCATAATTTTAACTTAAAAAAAAAGCTATTGGATCACCATTGCTTACAATGTCCGGGGTTACCGGCCAAGTTATACGTTGACCAAAAATTAAGGTCATAGAATTTTCATTTTAATTTGGTAAAAATGCTATGATTAGAAACTTTTGACTAATATGTTTGTATAAGTTTCAGGTTTAATTTTAAGATTAAAATAATGACAGCAAATTTGTTTATTGAATTTTTATTTGCAATGAATTTATGGGCCTCCTCACACGGCGCTACTCAAAAGAAACCAGTTACGAACTCGGATCACCAACCAGTTTTTTTTTTCAGTCACTGCTCTAGTGTTTGTATGGAGGCTCGCACATGGGGTGATCGGTTAGTAACCAACCGTAACGCGTCCGTGATTAGTTCAAAGCGACGCTGCATGCCGATTGCCGCACAACTAGTTATCAATTGGTTTATCAACAAAAATGGAGGATCGGACAATGAACTTAATGCTTGTCGCTGAAATCGAGAAACATGTAACTACAAGCTGAGAGAATATTCACGGAAAGATGCCACAGAAAAAGTATGGAATCAGAGGCGGCCTTAGGAGGTGGCGAGAATGGCAGTCGCCCGGGAACTCGCGCAACAACATGAATAGAAACGAGTTAATAATTTCATTTTCTCCTTAGCTATTAGTTATATCAATAAAATAAAGTTTGTTAACTCATAGTAAAGTATATACGTAGAATAATAAGTGCCTAAATAAAAATTTTCATTTAGATTTATTCAGTGTCACATTCGTATAAAAAGTAAGATTAACGATATCAAAATTAATTAATTTATGAGTGAATAATAATTCTATTACCTGTGCAAAAAAAATTAAAACATTATTTTATGAAAAAAAGAATCTCGATAGACTAAGGAAACTTATTGAAACATTCTTCTTTTATTTGTGGCTAAAAATTCACAAGCACGTGTTAAATTTTATTTTCAGTTTGTATATTTACAACAAAAATAAAAATTATATTTCGTTATCCTCTTCACTGAAAAACTTGCATAATTAATGACAAAATTATTTTATTATATATTTGACTATAGATTTAAAATTGCCGTATACCAAAAATTTATATGTAGAGAAAAAGTATGGGCTTTGCAATTTTCAATTTATAAAAATCAACCATTATAGAAGTAAACAAAAATGTTATACCATAATCATGAATATTATTAGAAAGCCATATGTTTTTAAACAAAATTAATAATATCCGAGAGTAATACAGTAACTTACTACCAACAATAAAACAAGTCAAATATGAGTTTGGAGTTTTAAGTAACATTAACACAGCAAATGTTTAGTTTATTAAACAATTAAGTACAAGATATTAAAGTTGCACAGTAATTGATTATAAGTTTATTGCGTAGTATGTTAAATGTTCTTTAATATCTTACGTGTCATAATTAATTTCCATTAACCCCTTTTTATTCATCATCTTCCACTTCTTCGCTGTTCTCGTCTTCTATCGTTGAATCTTCGTTGAGGTTGAATATAAGAGATTCCATTACATCATCTCGGACCACTTCATTCTCGAAATCTTCTGCTTGCTGTTTTTCGGTATGGTAAACACATTTTTGCGACTGTTCGACGGTGACGTTTTCCAAGGCTTTATGCAGTAAATGTTCGTCATCAGCGATTTTAAAAGTGTTGTTTTTCTCCGCCACTTCTCTTTTGAGTTGGTCCCAAATGAGCACTATAAGATTGTACTGGCAATGATAAGGGGGTAAGGGGACCACTTCATGTCCTCTTTCATTTGCAAGTACATCCAACTCATATACCGGTTCTTCTTTATTCATGCTGACCTTTTCCAGCATCTCAGCTCTCGTCTCCATAGGCAAATAGGAATTTTTCTTTTCTGTTAGCAAAGCAGCTTCGGTGTTTTGGTTGTTGGAGCTCGGTTTACACTGCCGAGTGATATTTGGCATTGTCCAAGACGATTATAGAACCTTCCTCCAAAACATTCGAAAACCTGTAGAGAAACCAGTCTTTAAACGTCGTTGTATTCATTTCTGAGTGATAATCTTCAGATTGGTTGGTTTTACTGTCTCTGTATACCAACTTGCTTTCCTGGAGAAAGCCAGTCTTTGCTGAAGCCACACGCAAAACATTCAGCCTTGTCCCTTTTCTGACAGGCTCCTACTTTGGCTTGAATTCTGCCAGATATTTTTTAAATAATGGTTCTGAGTTACCCAAGTTTCATCCAAGTAAAAAATGGGTCGTGTGTCACCTGAGCTACGGAAGGAGGCCATTTTCCTCAAAAATTTGATTCTAGTAGCCACTATGTCATTTCGCTCTCTCGTGTCATCACATTGTGTGCTTTGTAATTATTTGCAAAAGATTCTTCTAGGCATTGTAATTTTCGGAATAGTGACTCACAAGTGTATCTCACAGTGCCCTTGCGTTTACTGTATGGTCTGCTGTTCGCAAATCACTTTTTACTTTCCTTTTATTTCTTCTAGACCGGTACCTATCTAGAAAGAGCTACAGAAATTCTTCAAAATACTGACAGTTTTCACTTACCTCGCAGTTCCATGTAACAGTATCCGCTTTCAACATATTCTTCAAATATTTAATCTTTTTCTTGTCGGACCAGTCTTGAGGTACCTAAATCATATATGCAGGATTTCACAAATATTTCAAAATGTATGATTCCTTCAGGCGTAAGTTTTATTTCCTGTAACTTTTTTCCTTCATCTGTTACATTGTTACCATTCAAAATCGCGAAATGCTGTTGCGCCATATCTCTAACTACACTATCGATCTTTTTCGACTCTCCATTATCTTTGAAATTCTCGATTTACTCCAGCACATTTTTAGTCATAGCAGTGACTTTTACGTTTACTGTTGTCACCTGTTAGGGCAACATCCGTAGAGTATATCTTTAATTTATCCATGTCATTTTTGCTGTCCATTTGTCTGCTACAAATAGCACTGCTAAAATTCTTGAAGGAGTCATATTTTCCTTTTAAATCAATGACGTTGTCCATTTTCCACTTCTTCTATGCATCCGTGCTTCAAAATTCCCTCATCCTCATTTATATGTTCATATAAATTCTGTGTATTGATTTACATACTCTGTTTTATTTCATCCATTTCTTGACGTAAAGCCCGCCGTAAATTTTCTACATTATGTTGCAATTGTTCAATGGTTTTATTCATATAAAATTACAGTATTTACGACAATTTGGGTACGAGTTGCTATGTGTGAGTGCAGCCTTAGTAAGTTAAGAACTTTTATAAACTATAAGTTGTATGTTGCATGAGGAGTGCCAATGGAGACCGAAGACGCCCCGCCAAACGCTCACATTGACTGAAATTTCACGGGCCAGCTAAAACTCCGGAGGCTTGAAATTTTCGACGGGGCCAACAAGCGAGGAGGAGAAGACACTCTGTTTTCTGGTCGGAAAGGGAGTTGACCTCGACTGGGGACGCAGCTCGCCAGGCCGAATTCTCCAGGGACCTGCCGCCTCTACCTGCAAGTGGCCGATACCAATGACCTCGTACCCAGCTGAACAACAGGGTCCGTGAGACTCTGTGTTATCCACGCCTTATCTGCTACGGTAACGAACTCCGGCGATGTATAGACACTCTTGCGTCATTCAACCCTAGGCAACGCTCTGAGATGAGAATCATGCTCTGGATTGTTCAAAAAAAAGTTTAACTTTGTAAACTGCTTAAATATTCAGTTCTGTTCAATAAATCAGCCAATTTTATATTCAAAGTAAATTATTATTATTAATCATTATTGCCCTTGAGGACAGTGTTTAAACTCAAATTATTCAGATTTTGTTTTTATTTGTCTTCTTCCTCTTCTCTTCCCAAAACCTCTTCATACGCTCACTGTGTTCCTGTTTCCTTTGTTCAGTCCATTTTGTTCCTGTTTTCTTCTGTATTTTAAATTTTGTGATCATTATTTTGTTCTTGAATTGTCCCCTTTCCCGTGTCATTTCCTTGCTGATCCCTGCGTGATTCAAGTCCTCTTCTATTACCTGGAACCAGGGCCGGCGCTAGGAATTTCGGGCCCGGGGTAAAATGGGCGACCAATTGATTTTCCTGAGTGAACCATTTACCACATCAAAGATCCTCTTTGTGAGTCTAGTGCTGTTCATTCGCTGTAAATTTCCATATAATTATAATCTAAGTCTTCTGATCATGTCTGTCAGTCGATCTGTATGTTCGTATAGTTCTTTCGTTGGTCTTTTCATCCATATACCATCATATATATTATTTCTATAAGGTAGTTTTTGTCACAAGCCTGTATCTTCCTTCATACTTAACCGAAATCAATGAATGAGGTGTCATTTTACAGCATATGGTCTCCACTTTGGTTACATCATATTTTAAGAAATAAAGTTTTCGGAATTAGACCCTTTAAGGGCAAAAATGTTAATATTTCTAAAATGCTGTTTTCTGTGTTATGAATCATATATCTCCCTTGATACCTATCTGAAATCGTTTAATGAAGTATCATTTTAAAGATTAACATCTCCGCTTTAGTGAAGTCATATACTAAGACGGAAATTTTTCGGAATTCGACCCTTAAAGGGCAAAAGTATCAATATTTTTGAAATGCGTTTTTGTGTCACGAGCGATTTATCTCCCTTAACATCTAACAGATATAGATAAATTAGGTATCATATTAAAGACTGAAGTCTCCACCATGGTAACATTATATTTCAAGAAAGGAATTTTTCGTAATTCGACCCTTAAAGGGCAAAAATGTCAATTTTTCTAAAATCCGTTTTTTGTATCTCGAGCCATTTTTCTCCCTGGATATCTAACCAAAATCGATAAATGACGTAGGATTATGAGGAATATTGTCTCAGCTTTGGTGACATCATATTTTAAGAAAGAATTTTTTTTTTAATTCATCCCATAAAGGGAAAAAGTATAAATTTTTCTATAACGCATTTTTGTGTCACGAGCAATTTATCTCCCTTAATAACTAACAGATATAGATAAATGAGGTATCATATTAAAGAATAAGGTCACCGCCGTAGTAACATTATATTTTAAGAAAGGAATTTTTTGTAATTTGAACCTTAAAGGGTAAAAATGTCAATTTTTCTAAAATAGGTTTTTTGTGTCTCGCGCCACTTATCTCCCTGGATATATATCCAAAATCGATAAATCAAGTAAGATTATGAAAAATATTGTCTCAGCCTTATGACATCATATTTTAAGAAAGAACTTTTTTGGAATTCAACCCTTAAAGGGAAAAAGTATAATTTTTTCTATAACGCATTTTTGTGTCACGAGCGATTTATCTCCCTTAATATCTAACAGATATAGATAAATGAGGTATCATTTTATAGAATAAGGTATCCGCCGTGGTAACATTATATTTTAAGAAAGGAATGTTTCGTAATTCGACCCTTAAAGGGCAAAAATGTCAATTTTTCTAAAATCCGTTTTTTGTATCTCGAGCCATTTATCTCCCTGGATATATAACCAAAATCGATAAATGAAGTATTATTATAAGGAGTAATGTTTCAGCTTTGTGGCATCATATTTTAAGAAAGAATGTTTTTTGAATTCATCCCATAAAGGGAAAAAGTATAAATTATTCTATAACGCATTTTTGTGTCACGAGCGATTTATCTCCATTAATATCTAACAGATATAGATAAATGAGATATCATATAAAAGAATAAGGTCACCGCCATGGTAACATTATATTTTAAGAAAGGAATTTTTTGTAATTTGAATCTTAAAGGGTAAAAATGTCAATTTTTCTAAAATGCGTTTTTTTGTATCTGGAGCCATTTATTTCCCTTAACAATTAAACAAAATTGATAAACGAGGTATCATTTTAAAGATTGAGGTTTTCGTAATGTCTTCGGTTCCGTTACCACATTTTAAGAAAGAAATTTTTCAAAATTCTGACCTTAGAGGGCAAAAGTATTAGTATTTTTACAACGCATTTTTCTGTCACCAGGTATTTATTTTCCTCGCACAGCAACAAATAATACGTTGTGTGCATTTTGTTCAGGTTTAATTTATTCTGCTAAGGTCAGTGACAGTTTGTCATAAATACAGAGTGTTTTAAATTTTCCTAACTGTTTCATAATATGTTGCGAGTATTTTGATGTGTACCTATTACACACACAAACACACACACACACAAAAACAAAAATTGCTTCAAAAGTACGGTTCTACTTTTCATTATATTACAAGCATTCAACCTCACTATTCATCGCATTTTATTCGCGAAATTTTCGCATGGGTCGTCTAGTCTTTATATATTGCTCCAAAAAATTTTCTAATGATTTTGCGTTCAACTTTTTCCGCTTCTGTTATGCCTGAAGCCCCAATCGTGATTGTTTCTGATGCATATAATGCTTCTGGCAGTACCACTGTTTTGTAATGTCTGAGTTTATCCTGTCTTGATATATTTCTTTTGTTATAATATGACCATGTGAGTCTATAAGCCTTCTGAAGCTTTTCTGATCTTTCTGAATTTGATAGCTTGTTAGATCCTCCTACTTGTATGTATTCCCCTAGATATTTCAGTGTTTTTGGTATGATGTTCGGTAGTTCTCTTAGTAATTTTTTTCCAATCCCGAATTCCCTTTCGCACAAAAGAAAATTTTCCCATTCCCTTCCGCCTAAAATTGAGTGCCGTCTTGTGGTCATGGTCATCACTGGGGGTCGGATCTTCAGGACAAGTCATATTTTTTTCCTGCCTTCTTTTTGAACTGACATTCTGAATTAAACACTGATTCAATGTTTCTAATTGTATTTTATATAGCATATAAATGTATATTCAGACCATTTTCCTAGTTTTGGTTATATTACCATAATACTCGTATTTATGGTAATATGGTCATATTTTGGGGAAAAATCCGGTAATTTTTAATAATGCCGGGAATTTACTATAAATTAAAGATGAGAAGAAATTAATAAAAAAATTTGCAGAATGAATTGTTGAGAATTCATCAGTCAAGAATTAAAATTATTTATTATAGTTATTCTTTAAATGTAATGTTCCGCCCGCCTATTAATCTCTACAGCAGAAATATGCCTTTGTCCCGCGTCAATTCTGAGTTGGAGAGGAGTATTTTAGTACAGACGAAACAGTTATTTTCTGTAAATTATGTGAAATTAAAGTGACTTCAACAAAGCTACTTAATATTTAATTTCCCAATGGTGCAGTGAGTGCACGGAAGCAAATTATGCTGTTTACGTGAAAGCAACACCACTAGGTCAAATAAATGACGTATAATTGAGCATGTTTTAATGTATAGTAAATTTAAACGTTCGGTCATATTTTGACATTTTAGGTCATATTTACCCTTTTTAAAGGTCATATTTGCCTGCATATTTCTCTATTTTTTTGTTCATAAAGATCCGAACCCTACTCACTACCAATATATGCCTTGCACTGTCTTCATACTCCTCCTATGTTCCAATGACTCCCAGACTAGCGTCTGTGTCTTTTCAGTTATTGATTGTGTTGCGATAATTTCCACAAACAAATCTTGCTGCCCTCTTTTGCACTTCTCCCCCCCCCCCCCCAACTCTTCTGTTTGATAACCAAAATGTGGTCCAACACTACACCATTATATTCAAGGATTAGTGTGGCGGAAGTTTTGTAACCCAATGCTACCCCTTATCTGGTACATGTAGTATCAGATCTAGCAACGTTTTTGGGAAAGAATTTTATGTCGGCTGGTTTTTTGGATTTCCTTTCTTATTGTAGTTGTGTATGGATGCGGTACGTATGCCACCTGGGAGCGGTTGCGTTTACCTGTGTGTATCCCTTCCATACAGGGAAAAATAGTGCATTTCGGAATCATTTTCTTTTTTTCATAATTTTCTATATCTTTTTAATAGTATAAATTTATAGTTGCCAGACAGTTTTATCGTCACTAAGATCTCGCGATATGCAATTTTATAAAAAAATTCAAACCATTTTAGTATAGCTGAAATTTTAATTTGATTTAATTTATAATCAAAGAGTATAATACAAAGTTTCCAGACAGAAGATATTCGGTCCCTTAAAGGAACCAGACAAATTTAAGTCTCGGCGAGAATAGGTAAGCTAGAAGAGTGCTGCAATGGCCATTAAATCGTTTTAAACTAATAAAACAAAAACAATTTTATTGTAAATATGATGAGTCATACATAAAAGATAGATATTTTACACTTTTTTCTTTTTATCGCCCATCACTACTAAACTGAGTTTTCATTTTACAAAACATAAAACAATGTACATAGACACTCGACGCCGTCTTAATACGTAGCATCTGTGACAGCTTATATCTTATGACGCTCTCTGTCGTAGCTATATCTCTGACACAACCAACAAATTAGATGCTTCAAACTTACTTATTTTCCCCGAGACATGAATTTGTCTGGTTCCTCTAAGCAAATGTTCGGTCAGATAAGGATTGTCCCGTACATATATCAATTCACTTTCTAACCTGTGTCTGGTGACGTTATAATCCGTCATTTATTTCCGCCGTTGAAGCGTCTGAGCATGTCACAAGGCGTGTCCTTCCCATTGGCTGACGTAGTCTTGTATTCTTCCTGGAGTCCTCCACCTTCGCAGTTGACCAATACGTATGTCGCTGAAGCGCTGGAGACATAAAACCACAAACAATACATATAGCAAATTAAACCTTCCAAAACGATGTTCCTACAGCGTTAGCTCATAACAAAATGCAACCTGCGCCAAAAAAAAAATTAATATATCCCTCTCAAAAAAAAAAAAAAAAAAAGTGTTAATTTTTCTTACAGCTTTTCGCCTCGTCGACGTTGACGTTATTAGGGGCGGGAAAGCAATGGGGACAAGGGACGGGAAGGAATTCGATAATGTCCTTTTGTTGTTTTGACCATCCCGGCATTCGCGTGGAGTAATTTTTGGAAACCATGGAAAACGCAATTCTGGATGCCCGGACGGGGATTCAAACCCGAATACTCGCGAATGCGAGGCCATAGCGTTAACCACTCACCCACTACGGTCAGTCAAAAATGACAAACTATCCCGAAGGGAAAGGAGGATATGCTCATAAATAATAATGTGTGTGTGCTCTGAAAGTATGAAGAATACAAAACAGTTATGGTGTTTAAGAAATAGATGGTTGTGACGTCATGTAGAAATTTCTTATCGAATGGCAGAGAAATTGGAGCGCCCATAAACTACGTGGCCCGGTCTAGGGGGGGGGCTAGGGGAGGAGGCTAGGGGTTAGCTGGAAAGCTACGCTGAGCTACGTGGAAAAAGGCGGGGAGATGTTCCAAGCCAGGCCACGTAGCTTTACATTCATGTCATACGAACAAAACACACAACAACATGTAAATACCAATCTCCATCATTTCCTTCGTGTGTAATTTACGATAGTCTTACAGGGGAAAAAAAAAAAACAGTACAAAATGTCTTCTGAATTCAATAGGGAAAAAAGCTACTTGCCACTCGCTGTGGGGCGAGGGAGAAAAGGAGGGGGGGGGGGGGGTAGAGGCAAAGGCATGTCGGGCTACGAGGGGGGGGGGGGGTTCACAGGAGGCCAAAATGGAGCTATTTATTTTATGGAGCTATCTATTTTATACCGTAGTGCCGCAATTTGCTGATGAATGCTTACGTAACTCGACGAGACAAATCGAAAGTGAAGAATAATTTCTTTGATACCTCGCTTAGTTCTGAAGATTTTTTATCTCAAAATTGAGATGATAATGACTGAAAGAAAAATTTTGCCAAAGCCACAAGGAGCTACAGGCTGGTTCATGTGCTTCACTTCCAGTCAACTGGCACTCGATTTCAGGCACAAGGTTGTGGGAAGATTTTCTTTCGTACGGAAAGGTGTTGGGGATTCGAATAAGTTACCATGAGAAATTATGAATAATTTACCAAAAACATTTAAAGAATTAAAGATGAAATTTGTAAAGGACAAAAGTAGGCAGGTACATGAAAGGGAAAAAATGTGTGTAGGTAAATTGCGCTCCATCGCAATTAAATTAAATTAAAAGATGCCTACATACTTAAATTATCTAAATCACGATGTAATAAGGGACTTGACATTTTTTAGAATGCTGAGACAACTATGTTCTGGACAAATACAAGCGAACTGTATGATATTGACAGTAATGCTGATATAGCGATCGATATTCTTTCGATACCAAAATTGCTAATTATTAACTTGAGCGGTTACTTAAAACAGATGGCGCTGCTTCAAATTTCTATTTTAAATTTTTTTTATATTCGATATCTCGAGAATGAAGCGAGATATTGAAAGATTTTACTCTTAATTTTCGATTTGTCCATCGATATACATTAGAATCCTACATAAAATTGTGGCGCCAAGGTTGTCGCAGAATTGCTGAGAAATGATCAAGTCATTGACAGAAAGAGGCTGAGGTGATTGCTCAGCAGGAACAGATAAAAAACACTGCAACCTTCATGGAGGAAGGTATATACTAGAGGCGAAATACCGCTAAATCTGTGAAGCCTCATATAAACATTCTCCTACTGCGCATGCGCCGTGGCCATAATAGAAACCACAAAAAATTGCCCTGTTTGTTGCTGTGAATATTACATTTTCTAATATTTTAAAAAAATTTATGATACCAGCTTGTGTTGCATACGGTTGCACAGCCAGATCAGGTAGGATACAAACTGGAATAACGTTTCATAAGTTAAGTTACATTTTAATTATTGTTCATAAAGTGTTTGATATGTAAGAGTAGATCCTATCGCTATAAATTTATTCATTGTTCTCAATAGGATGATGCCGTTCTCAAATATTTGTTGGTGTAGTGTAGACAATCAGCATATGTTACTACTTTGCACATGCTAGCCTTATTGCAAACAAGTGTTAGAAGTCTAATTTAGGCGGGTCAAGTTTACATCGTGATACAGTGAAAATGGTATTCTGCATGCATTAGTCCAGTTCAGTTTACACTGAAACTGTAGGATGAAATTAATTGTGATAATTTGTGCTGTGTGATGAAGCATACGTTGTTGTTACCCGAAATGTAGTTCTCGATGAATTTCATGTATTTAGGTGTGTCTACATAGTTTGATTTTGTAGCAGCAATATTAATGGAAATGTGGATAGGTTTGAAATGCATCCTGTACCTGAAGGGACAAACAATTTATTTATTATTAGTTGTCAGTAACTTCATGAGTACCATGTAAGTGACACAAAGTGTATCGCGTATCGCAATGTAAACTACTTCCATTTAAGCGTCTGACTTTTTGAGACAGCATATCTCGAGAACTAAGAGAGATATCGAAATTTTTATGCTTTACTTCGATTTTTCTCGTCGTGTTACATAAGAATCTATAATTGAATTTGATCTTGGGGAAATTTTTCTTCTGAATTTCAACCCAAAACACCTTACTTTTTAGATAGTATATCTCGAGAACTAAGCAGGATATCAAAAAAAAATTACTTCATTTTTTGATTTGTCCCTTCGAGTTTCATAATAATCTATCATCAAATTGCGGCGCCACAGCTGTCGTATGATTCCCTTGAGGTGTTTGTGCCAGTGTTCCTTGGGGTATCCAATATGGCGGCCTCCTCACCCCACTTCTCTCTAGCCGGCTTCTCTCCACTGCGTGGTGAAGGTCCCTTGCGTCGCCTCCGCAATCTGCCTTCCTCCTTCGCATCGTTGGTATTCCCCCGCCATAATAGTGTTGCGAGCCAAAAGTTCAGTTTAAACAACGTTAATCTCCATCAGTTGTCACTAATTGTAATTATGTCTGGTGTAAATATAAAAAAAGGGGGCGGGGACCTTTACCCCGAGATACTATGTCACGTGATTTTACGGTGACGATAGAGTCTCTCCCACTGTTGCCAGTCGGTATGGAGCATGGAGGAAGGAAAAGAGAGGAGGCGAAATACCACTAAATCCGAGAAGCCTACTACTGCGCATGCGCGGCGGCCATAACAAATAAACCAAAACATTGCGCTGTTTGCACTGTGTTTGCTGCTGTGAATACAGTATTTTATTTTCTAATACTTAAAAGTTTTTTATAATGCCAGCTTGTGTTACATACGGTCGCACAAACAGACCAAACAGGAAACAATCTGGAATATCGTTTCATAAGTTAGTCACATTGTAATGTCAATTCCGTTACTTCTTCTAACAATTCGCTGTGCCTTATTAAAAAGAATCATTGGTCTACTGCCGAGCATCACATGTTGTATGTCCAGGACTCACTGTTCCTGTTGTATTTAATAGCATCCTCAAAAGTAGAGCCTATCATTATAGGTTTATTCGTTGGTCTCAATAGGATGACGTTGTTCCCAAATATTTCTTGGTGTAGTGTAGACAATCAGCATATATTTGCACATAATAGGCTAGACTTATTGTAAACTACTGTTGAATAGTTCGCAATGAATTTTATGTGTTGAGGTGGGTAGCACTATCATAACAGTGGCGATACAATTTGGTGATTGATTCTCGTGTAAATCTACGAGACTAATTGAAAATAAAGAATACAATTTTTTGATATTTCCCTTTGTTCTCGAGATATCGACTAGCAAAAATTAATTGTAGGTATAGTTCGTTGTGACTTTGTTGACGTTTTTACCCCTATCCAGGCCGCGTTTCAACCTAACCACCAGGGGTGGTAAAAAAATAAAACACCCTCTGCATGTCCAGCTTACAGTTAGTAGTGGCTTTGAAAAACTATTTTTTGGTCCGGGTTGCATCGCAACCCAAATCAATTTGGAGATAGTATATCTCGAGAACTAAGAGATATCGAAAAATTTTACTGGCTACTTTCGATTTATCTCGTCGTGTTACATAAGAATCAATCATCCAGTTTGACTTTGGGGAAATATTTCTTCTGTATTTCTACGCAAAACCCATACTTTTGAGATGGTAAATCTCGAGAACTAAGTAGGATATCAAAAAATTTTATTCTTCATTTTTACTTGTCTCGTCGGGTTACGTAATAATCCATCACCAAATTGCGGTGCCACCCTTATCGTATCATCCCCTTGACGTTTTAGTGCATTCCCCGTTTTTCTAGGGCTATCCAGTATGGCGTCTTCCCCACCCCACTTCTCATTTTATCCGACTTCACACCCCGTGCGC
The DNA here is from genome assembly GCA_031002005.1 of Vandiemenella viatica. Classification (NCBI taxonomy): domain Eukaryota; kingdom Metazoa; phylum Arthropoda; class Insecta; order Orthoptera; family Morabidae; genus Vandiemenella; species Vandiemenella viatica. The sequence goes on along the minus strand of CM061918.1, from coordinate 50,528,888 downwards.
GTTGAAGGTCCCTTGCGTCGCCCCCAATCTTTCCTTTGCTCCGAGGTAAACTTATTTTTTTAGTAAATACACCATAGAACCGCATCAGTTTTATTGCTGGTTTTTCCTTTAAGGAATTTTGTAATAATCTGTTAAGTGGGTTTGTGTTTAGCGTGTTCATACTGTATTAGAGAAATATTACCAAGAAACTTGGAGAATGAACATCTGTAAAACTTGTTCTTGTCAACCACTCGCTTGCTCAGCTGGGACTGTGAATTCAATTCCTCCACAAGAGCGCTTTTCCCGCGTGACACTGAGAGAGAAACAGAACTCGGCGAAATACCTTCTGTCGTTGATTAAATTTTGAACGGAACCAGGTCATTTCTGTAAGTGGAACATAACTGAACAGGCGGTGAATTATAGAATATCATATGGTATTGCCTGAAGCTGTTGCAAAAGTTCAACTTAACTGCGATGAAGCGTTCGCTCCGATGGCAACTTTCCCTACACACCGATTTTTCCCTTTCTTGTACTTTTGCCTCAATGAATTTTAATTTCAAATTCTTTCAGTATTTTTGGCAAATTATTCATCATTTCCATTGGTAACTCATTCCAGTCCCTCACCCTCTTACCTAAAAAAGAGAATCTTCCCAAAATCGAGTGCCAGCTTGTGGTCATGGTCATCTTTTCCCTTCCATGCACTACTTTTCATACCTACATCAATATCTTTCCATGCCAATATACGTCTTGTACACTTCCAGCACTATCTTCACCCTTCTCCTTGTTTCAATGAATACCATTCTTCCTCCTTTATCATTTGAGTCATTCATTTTGTTCTGCAGTAATTATTAGAAGCAAATCTAGCAGTCTTTCTTTCCATCCCTTCCAATTCCTGCATTTGATATGCAAAATGTGGATCCCACACTACACCCCCTTATGCAACTTCCGACGTATCTGCTACATTTTTAATAATTTTTTCTCATTTTGCCGTGCAAGTACAAATCACAATACTCACACAAGGAAGTGTAATTGGGAAGAAATGTTTTCGGCAATCTTTGGTCAAACGTCAGAATAAATGAAACTGCATTCGAAAGTGAGCGAACATTACGCAACATTAGCAGAGCTCAAAGATTTTCCCGGTATGGCTGTTATACTAGTTTCAACGGCACAATTGGGAATATGCGTAACAAATTCTCCACAGTCTTTCGGAAAAATAACATAAAGATTTAAGAAAGTTTGAGAGACATCTTAAAACGCCGGGGATAGAGAGAGGTATTACTATTCTGAGGTTTAGGTTAGAGAGAGAAGATTTTAGAATTTTTAACTGTCTTTGTTTCACGAACTAAATTCTACATTTAGAACGAGAAATCTGAGGCATGATACTGTTTCGATATCTGCACTGAAGACGTGTCAGTGTGGGTTTCTTCAAATGTCGCTAAAAATATTTGGGATTTTATCTCCTACTCCTTAGGCAGGTCGTATGACATATGGCAGATTCTAAGTCAGATCTTAAGCTTTTAAATTCGCTAAATCAGAATGTAAGTTTGTTACTGTGGATTTCCCATCAAAATCGATTCAACAGCTTTCAAGCTATTATTCGTTAAAAAAATGTTGAACTCGGTAAGACATTTCAATTTACTGCAGCCATCCATGTTAGGTGAGCGGTAACACTCTGGTCTCGCATTCGGGAGGATGCGGATTCGAATAACCGCCAGATTTGGTTTCTCCATGGTTTCCCCAAAACACTCCAGGCGAATGCCGAGATGCTTCCTTCAAAAATACATGGTCGAACTACATACTGTTCCTTACCCTCAGTCCATTCCCGCCTTTAATGACCTCAACGTCGACGACGCGTGAATACATAACCACAAAGAAAAAATAAATTCTTTGCACCTGTGAATCAATTTCCATGTAAGTCGTTCCATTTGTTCTGATTATGAATTTGAACGACTCACCCCGGTGTAGCCAATCGGAGAGGGTGTTGTATTCTTACAATACTTTTAGTTGCCCAATCAGAATAGTGTACCAAATTTCATCAAAAAAAAAAAAAAAAAAAAACAGCCATTCGTACAGCAATAGGGACAAATTAATGAAAAGTGAAATATTAGTCGTTCAAGAAGTTTGGAAAAGACAAAACTCTTCAACGATAAATCTATATATATAAAGATGAATGTATGTATGTTTGTTTGTTCTTCATACAAATCCACAGCTTTCATCCGATCTCGATGAAACGTTGCACACTTATCCTTTGAAACAAGGAGAAAAATACTGTCTACATTTGGTTGAAAAATTATCTGTATAAATAATAAATGTTGTCCCTTATAATTTCGAAAAATTACTGAACGGCGATGGACAGACGTGTTGGATATGGAGGTCTCTGTACCATTATTCCGGGTAGCGGTCAAGTAGCTTAGTGATTAAAGCGATTGCTTACTAATGTTTGGGTCGTGGTCCCCGGTTCAAATCTTCGTGCAGGCTAAAATTTTTAAAAATTGTTTTTGGTTGTAAGAGTCACGCCAGGACCGTCGGTTATTCGGATTGAATGTTAAACTGTAAATATCACAAAGTTAGGGGTGCAATGCGAGGCAAATCGTAGGTAGTCTTGCAATGTTGCAGGTGTACACTTTTTTACGTTATAATGATCCCTCAGGTGTTGTTCGCAGTCACTGTGTGTGACCGGCAGTAATAATATTATAAACACGGATGTAAGTCTCTGTCTTTTTTTTTTTTACGTTTTGACGACTAAATGGCTATATCGATATTGATGGAATTTGATAAGAAAATCTGTATGAAGGGCATAGGACAATTTTTTCCAGTATGATTAACAGTTGTTATCACGAAATTTTGAGACCTTATCGAATGGTGACAGAAATATGTTAGAAATTGATTCTCTTCAAGAGACAGGTTCGACGGTAGAATGATATAGTGATAGCTTTCCTGTCATATTATGCCGACTAGATATTGTTTGAGACCAATCCTTCGTTACCAACAACTTTCTATATTCAATTCTGGCAAAAAAATTCTTAATCCATGCGTACGAAGTCGCGGGTACGAGATGGTTCACAATAAATGACTCTCTCTTTCGGCTCAGAAATTATTTATTATTCATTTCAATATATGCTGCAGTGTCTCCCATCTTCCTTTTCCTGACGACACAATATTTCTGCTCTGTTTTGCAAATTTGTGTGACAACAAAAACGGATCCCACAGCTAACTTTTCACACGCCAGCCCGTACCTTCTTTTTCACTACTACTACACACGATAAAGACAAACATTTTTACAACAACCCGACTCTGCTGCAGATCCGCTAATCACTGAAACCATACAACTGCTTCAGGAACACAGAATATATTATTTACTTGGCATTTATTCATTATAAAGGATCTAGTGTGTTAAACAATTCAAATAAACAGTCACTCACTGTATATTATTTTTGAAAGGTACTTTTCGTGGTAAATCATTTTTCTCTCTTCCTACATAATGAAAATCGATAAATCAGGTATAATTTTAAATACTAAGTTCTCCGCTTCTTATGAGTCGCATATTGTATTTATTGTTTGTTTTATTTAATAATTCGATATTTTACTGTCTGCTCTGTCGTCAAGTCTTCAAAATGAGCGAGCTGCTTCACAACCCAGATGTCAGAGGAAGGAAGGAGGTGGAATGGAGCGCCGTTTGCCACCACCTCGCATTGGCTAGCTTCCTGTTCCCTCTTCGCTTCCCTGGTGTTTCTGTTGTTCTTGCAGCCATTGGCACTACTAACAAAACTGCGGCACACTCCACGCATGACTACAGTAATACCCCGCTTTACGCGAGGGATACGTTCCGCAAAAAATCGCGTTAAGTGAAATTCGCGTATATCGGGGTTTACGATTAAACATAGTCAAAAGTTAATGCAAAAACATACAAATCATTTGAATCAATCACTTTAATTCTAAGAACACTTTATGCAGTATTACATGTTTTTTTTTTTACAGAAAAATACATCTATTGTCTTTTGAGTAGCATTTCTTTTACGTTCTTGTAAAATACGTTCATAACACATAACGCTGTTTTTAATTGTTTGACACACGGTCAAAACACGGTCATCAACACTATCTATGCTCTGCAATATGTCCAAACCTGAATAAATGTTTGAAAGAGCACTTTGAATTCCGCTTGAAGATAAAACTCTCTTCTACTTGTTCTTCCTCATCGTTTACGGTATTATTCTGTAACTCGACCAGATCTTCATTGCTGAGAGGTTCGTCATGAGTTGCTACAAGTTCTTCAAGATCTTCTACCGCGACATCTTCAAGTTCAGACCCCTCAACCATTGCAGCAATGTCTTCAAGCACTTGTCTGTGCATTTGGACAATTCTTCTAGGTTTTTCCACTACATCTGGCCAAAGATTACGCCACACCCCGTTCATACAACTCTTTTTTAATTTCGTTCCAAGACTCATCTATGTTGCGAATAGCCTTCATGATGTTGTATGACTTCCACCACTCTCGCATAGACTGTCTTCCTTCCCCGTCGGTTTCATGAATTAGCTGGCTAAAAGTGCGGCGATGGTAATAAGCTTTCAAGTTTGCTATTGCTCCCTGGTCCATAGGTTGTAATATTGACGTAGTGTTTGGTGGAAGGAACTTCACGTACACTTTTAAATCTCTCGGCGTATTAAGTGAGGTTGGATGTCCTGGGGCATTGTCTAAGAGTAATATAACTTTACGTTCAAGCCCATTTCTGTCACAGTAGGATTTGACTGACGGGCAAAAACTATTAGAATACCAATCTTGAAAAACTTCCCGTGTAACCCACGCCTTTCTGTTGGACCGCCACACGACTGGTAGGCTTGTCTTGTCTGTACCTCGCATTGCACGGGGTGTTTCTGAATGGTAAACCAGTAAAGGTTTCAGTTTGAAATCACCAGTGGCATTACCACCAGCAGAAGTGTTAGTCGATCTTTCGCAGCTTTGAAACCGCTGGCTTGACGTTCTTCTTTAGAAATGAATGTTCGAGATGGCATTTTTTTCCAGTAAAGCCCGGTCTCATCAACATTGAAGATGAGACAAGCAGGAATTTTTTCTCGTGTTACGAAATCTTGAAACTTGTCTGGAAACTCAGCTGCAGCTTGAGTGTCCGCCCTGGCGGCCTCACCTGTTATCTGGATATTGTGAAGATTGGAACGCTGCTTGAACCGATGAAACCAGCCTCTGCTGGCAGCAAAAGTCGGAGTGGAACTTCCTTCACCTTCTTCTGTCTTTAACATATCATACAAAGATTTTGCTTTTGTGCATATGAGATCTTGACTCAGTGGTGTGTTCTTCTTATTTAAATCTTCGATCCAGACTGCTAGCAATTTCTCCATTCTTTCTAGGATAGAAGATCTCGAACGAGAAAGTTTTGTTGCACTTATAGGTGTTGAACTTTCGTTGGAAAGTTTAATTTTTTCCCTATTTTTAAAAATCGTTCTCACAGTCGATTCTGACAGACCAAAATCTCTGCCAATAATTGTTGCTTTGCCTCCATTTTCCATTCTTCTTATCACCTTCATCTTCAATTCCAAAGTTACGCTTTTAAGCTCTTTTTTTTCTTCATAGGCGGCATTTTTAACGTAGCGTTAAATTATGTATCTCTACCAAACGTTAAAACACGACTACCAGCCGAGATAAACATATGGAACAAACGAAACAAACGAGGGAATCCCTATAGAACAAAGTCGTAGGACAGGGAATCCCCAATTCTTCGATCAGAGTGGTACGAGAAAGCGGGGATTCCCGCGACCAAAGAGAAGCCAATGACTACATTATGTACATACATATTCTTAAGTAAGCAATTCGCGTAATACGAGGCATTTTAACGCGAAATTTGAAATTCGCGCTAAAGTGAAACCGCGCATAACGGGGTCGCGTAAAGCGGGGTATTACTGTACTTCATTCAATACTTAACTTGAGAATTTTCTTTTCTAATTATAAAATGTCATTAATCTAGCTCCATTGCACATTTCTGTCGTTTCAAATCGTTTAACTACCAAAATAAGGCGCAACACAGGAAATATTACTTTGTGCGTATTGACCACCCTGACTATCCTTTTTGTGTGCTTTTACGTTGTCATTTAGGCTAGTTACAAAAATATATTTGAAATGGATTACTGAATAACATGATAATTATTAAATGAATAAATGCTATATTAAGCAAAGAAATGGCCTAATTATGGTGACTTTTGGTATCTTTGAAATAAATAGTCTCAGGAAACCTAAACCAACGAAGTCATCTATCTTTCTTCTACTTCTTTCCGGTGGTTCCTGCAAAGACCAATCAATATTCCTTAATCATTTCATTCTCTTCAGATTCTTTTCTCTTCTGCCTTGGAACCTTTCCATACTTATTACTTTCTTTCTAAAAATCATTAATTTCATACTTTCTTCTCTTGTTTCTTCACAGTCTCCTCTACCTCTTGAATCTAGATTGTTGATTTTTGTTCCCAAAATTAACTGAATATCTTTTTTGTTAATCTGTTATCATCCATTCTATAGATAGGTCCAAAGCACCAACAATCTCATTTTTCTTATTCATTCTCTTGTATTTTCTATATTTTGCTATATTTACTTATAACTTCATTATTTCCATAGTTCCATGGTATAAGTGGGCCCAAGATTTTTCTCAAGATTCTTCTTTCTAGTAATTCCAATTTAACTAATTTATAGTTCGACACTAGGCATTCACTCTCATATAGAATTTCTGGCTTCACGTCACAGCTGTAGTGCCTATTTACATAAGCACTTTTTGTTACAAAAATCCTTGATGGTACCATACGCTCTTTCCATCGTGTGTATTCTTTCCTCTATGGCGGATTTATGGCCATTTTCTTTAATTATTTTCCTCAGATAATTAAATTTGTTTACTTTCCCTATACATCCAACACCAGTCACTAAAATGTTTGGAACATTTTTAATGTTTCTAAATTTTTTATTTTTTTTTATTTTACAAAACTTTTTTCTTCCAAGAGATTGATTTGTGTTGTTGCATCTATAATACTTTCTGAAAGTTTAGCGAAATCGTCTGCTAATGCAAGGCAACTGATTTCAACACGTTTGTTTTTCTTCACAAATTAATTGGAGAAATTTTGTGTTCCTTCGATTTTTTATTCCAAATTCACACTATTTGCTTCAAGATAAAGTTGAACGAAATGGGTGACAAACCAGCAACCTTCCACACACCTGTATTTACCTTAGTTAATATTCCGCCCAAAAAATTTACTTCAAACCGTGTTTATAAGCGTTTCAATTATTATGTTGAGTGATTTAGATTTCACTCCAAATTCACGAATTGTGTTATCGAATGTTTCCCTGTCAACAAAGTCAAAAACCTTTTTAAAATATATAAATATTACTACTAAGTCCTTGGAGTCCAAATTATGGATTTTAAATTAAATATTTGCTCCGAGCAATCCATCCTAATATTCGCCCGATTGCATGTAGTCAATTGTTGTCTGTACCATGTTTTCAAGATATTGGAGAATACTTTTTAAGCAACTTGCAATAAAAACACTCCTCTATACCTATCAACTTTTCGTTTGTCATCTTTTTTATGTAATGGATGTATTAATTCCATTTTCCATTCTTCTGGAATCTTCTCCAAATATCTTCAAAAATTAACTATTACTCTTGCATGATTTTTATTGGGACCATTTTGAAAGTTTGGGTATTATAAGGCCTTCTCCCCTAGAGTTATTACTTCTTTAACTTCTTCAACAGTGTGTTGTGTGTCTTCTTTTAGATATTCATTTATTTCTGAAAATTCCATATTTGGTTTGGTTTAGGAGCTGATAAAAATGCTTTACAAATACATCACAGTTCTCAGTATTGTTTAGATTAATTCTACTATTTTCATCTTTGAAGCATATTATAAGGGCTTGATTACCTTTTTAATTTAATCTTAAAAGTCGGGAATTATTTTTAACAAAACTATCTAGCAATTCAATATAGTTTCGTAAAAAATAACTCCTGAAACTTCCCTAACTTCTATCTTTATAAAAGTAAAGTTCACCTTGGAGAATACCTTTCCACTTTTTTTGTCAACCAATACCGTAACTCGGTGTTTGTCCAGCTACTGAATTCTCCGTCACTTCACCTCCTACTGAGTCACTTGCAAACATTATTTTTAGTTAATATAGACTTTTCTCGGGTGACTAGCCGAGTGAGCAGAGTGTTTTCGCGCGATATTTCGGCGATCGGAACTTTGTCGCCAACACTTCACCAGAAGATGGCGACAGAGATTCCGATTGCCGAAATACAGCCCGGTGATCCTGCCGGGTACAGAGAACCTATAGTTTTACGTGGAATCCACCACGGAGTGATCTAGCGTACTTGACATGAAAAAAGCCAGCTTTGTCGGAGCTAAAGGTCAGTTTTCATGGCCATAAAAATTCCAGCCGAGAGCAGTATTCAAACCGAGGTCCTTCTATTTCTCCAGTCACGCACCTCAACCAATTAAGTCACCAGACCGGAACAAATTATTTCTGTAGCGTGAAGAAACTAAAAAGACCTGCATGTTTTTGTTTTCTTTTGCTGCAGTTCTGTCACCTTTCTTTCTACATTAGCAGGGAATGATTTTTCATTGGATAATGAAAAGTCGGTGGAGAAACATTTTCGCTAAACCTCATAAAGTTTATTGTACAGCGCCAATTCACACCACACTTTTGACTTGAAGTAACACTTCAGCAATCGGTATAATTAGAGTTGCATTGAAATTCACTTGACAGAACAAAATTAGAATAGGGTATTTTACTACGTGTGAGAAAAAATCTAAAAATGCATAAATAAGGCTACAGTACATGTCAACCAACTGCACTGTAGGTATCTCCCATTTGTCATCATAGTTATTATTAACAAATGACTTGTTTGTTTTGAAACATCATATAATAGAACACGGATTTGTGAAAGCAGAATGCACGAACCTGCCAAGAACAAGTCCTTTGATAATTGCAAAGTTCTTTGCGTCAAATCCCGATTTTAAACAGGAGACGAAACTTGATAAAAAAAAATTAAAAAAATAGAGGAAATATAAATAAATAAAATTATCTGTTTGATTGGTAAACATAAAAACAATATAAATTAAATCTACAGCTCAAGAGGAATCAGAACATACGTATTGTTAAATATACAGTTTGTCCAGAGCACAAAGTCCGATCCAAGCGGTAGGGGTTCAAGTTTACGTCCCGATACACGACATCACTAACTTAAGATAAAATGATTGTATCAATGCGCATGTGATTGAGGCTTTGATTTTGTAGCGACAATATTAATGGAGATTGTGGTTAGGTTGGAATTTGGTCTGGACCAGAATGAAAACAGCACCTTCGTGTCATGGGGAATTGCCACCGGGGCATTATCTCAATTGCAATTAAAAATTAATATACGTTAGAGCAGAACTGCATTAGCTGTCTGATATCAACACTTATTGCCCCCTCAACCATGATCCCACATCTGTAATCAGTGAAAGAATAAAAGAGTATATACAGTTCAGTGGACTAACTCCCTACTCTGTTTCACTCCTCACTCCAAAAAATCTGTGCACACCTTCCGTATTACTACTTCCTAAAATTCACAAGCCTGGCAACACAGGACATCCCATAGTTACTATTACTATTACTCCGCGATTCACTAAAAGTGTTTGGCAGAGTTGCTGCATACGGCTCACCGACTGAGCACATCTCTGCCCTGGTGGACCAGCATCTACAGCACACTGTCAACCAGCTTCCCTCCCACATCAAAGACACCCGACACTTCCTCTCTCGACTGGCCACGGTACCCACACCTCTTCCCCCTGACTTCCTCCTAGTGATGGTTGATGTGACCTTCCTATATACAAATATTCCCCACTGTCATGGGCTCAGCACCATGGAATACTTTCTAGACCAGCACCCACCTAATAGCCTACCCATCAGATCCTTCTTGTTCACCCTGGCCAGTCTAATACTGAACAACAACTTTTTTCATTTGAAGGCAAAATTTACCACCAAGTCAGCGGCACTGCCATGGGCACTTGTATGGATACCTCAAACGCTAACCTCAACTTAGGCCACCTGGAACAGTTTTTCTTAGCTGGATCCCATCTGAAACCCCTTTTGTGGGTCAGATTCATTGATGGCATTTTGATAATGTGTACCCATGGGGAATACAACTCACTCAGTTTCCTCAATAAACTCAATACCACAAGCACTCTGAAATTTCCCACACAAATGCCACTTTCCTGGATGTCGACCTATCCCTCACGAATGGCTACATCAACTCCTCTGTCCATATCAAACCCACCAACCTACAACAGTACCTTCATTACAAAAGCTGCCACCCTCACCACATCCAACGCTCCCTTCACTATAGCCTTGGCATTCGGAGGAGCCAATGAACAGACCCTCCAACAGTATGCTAGCAACATCTCCAAAGCCTCAATTTCCCACAACAACACTCACAGGCCACATCACAACCTATCAACAGCCCACAACCGCCCAAAATTAACCATAGCCCTGTTCTGATTACCTGATATTTCCCGGGTTTGGAATCTGTCAACCAAGTCCTGCGACAAGGTTACTACTTCCTTCGAGCCTGCCTTGAGATGAGAAATCTCATTCAAAAAATCCACCCTCACCCACCCAGAACCTGCTTCAGCAGACCTCCAAACCTAAACCAACTCTTGGTCCGTTTCAACTCTATGTGACCTTCTACATTTTTGGACTGTTACATTATGGCATTTTTCCAGACCTCTGGTAAGCAGACTCATACCAAATATTTCAAGGTGTGCAACAATGTCTAATCCCCCTATCTTTAATGCATCTGTAATGACAATGTTATCCATACCCAGCCCTTTTAGCTTACCTACTTTTCTCTGTGATATGTGTAGAATTTATTTAAAATGTGTTTAGTTTGTTCATTCCCACTTATGGTGAGAACACCTGGCTCTAATTTTTTCTCTTGCCATCGGTAAACAATTGATCCTAATGGTTCTATAAAACCAGTTAACTAATACCTCGGCCTTTTAAATCTCTTGGGTAGCTACTTCTGTATAATTGAATAAATGTCTTTTCTAACACGAACATAGAAATTTTTAAATGTGCCCATAACATTCTTTGTAAACACTTCTTCTTTGTTGTTATTAATTCGATTTTTAGTTGTTTTTCGTTTTCTCAGCTGCATTGCTGCTCTTCTTACCAATCTTTTTAGCCTTCTCATTTCACCTCAGTGCTCACGAGTAGGTGATGATAAACATACGTTTTGAGCGAATTAATGTGTAAACGTGTGTAAATCTAAATGCAGTGTCAGATTTATACTTAACTTGTGATATAAGATTACTCGACCTAATCGATACAAAACAGTGTAACCACGTATGCATCAGGTCCTGACTGCGAAAATATTTTTGTATGTGATGTGATAAAACTAAAACAAGAATTAGTAATGAAAGAGGACGCTAACCATTAATAGGACTACTAACCATTAATAGAAAAGTTTGATCAGCTTTCAGGAAAAAATGACAGACAAGAAAAATGCCCGGAAATGTGGTCATAGGTTGTAAAAAACAAATTTGTTGTAAAAAAACAATGTTATGACAAAAACCGCTGTAACAGCAATTCTGTTAATAAGCTCATTTTGTGCACTTCAAGGAGTTCAGGATGATTACTACAAGGATTGTATGAAGGAAAACCAGACTCAAATTAGAAGAAATGAAAACTAGAAACCAAATGCTGCTAAAATGGGGAAAGTTTGTATACCTTCAGACAGACACTGTTGGGAATTAGCATCACTGTTTCTGCACAACGAAAACAGTGAACCAGAAGCTATATTGTCAGCTATATGGCTATATTGTGATCATTGGTAGTGCGAATGATTTCTTCAAGAATGAAAGAGGAAACATTATTAAAGATGTGCAGCTAACATTTAGTATACTAAAATAGTATTTGTAAATATTCCCACAGGTAGGGCCTACCAGATGTAATGAACAAAACTAAGAAATAGATTCAGTAAATTTTAAGTCTTCCAAACTGTACAAATTTCAAAGTGTGCACATAGTCAATGGAAGCAATTTAAACAGGTATTCGTACGCTTGAACTGAATGTATAAAGATTGCGTAAGTATTGGATTCACCAAAATTATTAATTTGAAGTGTAGAGGAAAGACAGAATTACTCAAGAATCAAAAATTCATAACCAAGGAAATTTAAGAAAGAAGCCAGACCACTGATGAACGTTGGCAAACTTTTATGACAAACATTAGTGATCCAAACTCAACCATCAGTAAATATGAAATTAGAAATAGTTAAAATTTTACATCAAAATAAATCAGAATGAAGAAAAGTAAATTAAAACTATTGATAGATGAAACAAATCCTTAAATACCAGTTCTTACACTCTCTGAACATGCATTAAAAATGAGTTAATCACAGTTTAACTCATTGATGGACTTGTTGGGAATAGTTGTGGCTGAATAAGTATTAAAAATAAAACCAGAGTTATTATGTGAAAAAAATTCGAAATGAGTTTTATTTCAATCCATTGATGTGACAAAGTAGTGGCTGTGGTGGAAGTATATAGAGAACCTGCAAGAAACAGTGAAATATTCTGTAAAAGCTTATATGAGGTGCTAGAATCTCTATGCAGTAATCAGACTGCTTTGAAATAGACAGTGAAATAACTAACTTCCCAGATGATGAAGACCGAACAGATATTCCACTCATTAATATCCGATCAGTATGCACAAGAAATAAGTATTAAAACTATAGAACTTAAGGAAACTGGATCCTTGAAGGATGATTCAAAGTTTAGTTAATTATTACCATACAAAGATATAGCATATCCACTGAAAAATAAAAAAAAAAAACAGTTAAAACACCAAATGACATAGAAAAAAAATGGAATACAGAATATACTGGTGAAAAGATATAACATATAAAATTGGTTAGTAGATTGTGTAGGTGATGGTACCTATCTATGAAGAAATATGTTCTGAAGTGAAAGAATGAATAAGATTAATATGGTAAAATCAGACAATATAAACAGGACATTACACAGAAGTGACAGTAAAATAGATCATTATGGAAAATTATTAACAGGGAAAGGGGGGAAAATCAGGTTATAAAACAAGATAAAATCATTGTAATGCAAATAAAGCACACGATTCCAGAGAAGTTGTATGCAAATTAAATGAACATTACCTAGTTTAACAGAAAAACTTACTAACAGTTACATCAATAAGTCAAACAACAATAATTTATCTTAGGTTCAAAGTCCAATTTTATTCAAGAGGGTGATAGGAAATTACCAGAGAAGTGGGGCAATTGGGTTACAAAACTTCAACCATACCATTGATTGAACATGGTGGTGTTGTTTGGGACACACATTTTGGGTATCAAATACAGAAGTTTGTAACGGGGCTGATAAATACTAAAACGCAATGATAGTAAAAGTTTATAATCACTAAGTGGAAGCTGTCATTTACCAATATTGACGATCTTGGTCAGATGTACAGTCTTCAGCTGTTACCACAGCATACCATTACATAAAAGTTTATTGTCTTGTCTATTGGTACTATTCTTTTAGGAAATATATAGTTTGTAAGTTATACCGGAGCATTAGAATATAATGTAATGTACTGAAGAAATAAAAATGAAGTAGTGATGCTAGATTAGCAAGAAACAATGGTGTCCCAGTCGTATTAGCGAGGGTTGATTGTACTGGTCCAGGGTACCAAACATGTGATTTAAATAATGTTGCCGGTTATCCAACAGTAAAACTGTTCAAAAGGATCGGTCTTATGAAGAATATAATGTACCAAGGGCAGGTAATAGAATTTTTTTTAACTATTTGAATGGTATGTTTGGTAAACAGGCGGAGGCTATGACAGCTAAAGAGGATATTAATGTAGAAATATTGATTATAGTGAATAAGGAAATGAAGAAAATAAACTTTTACTAGGCAATGAAAGTGAATGTTTTGAAGAAAAAGATGAATTAATGTGCAATAAAATGAAATAACTTTGTGAGCTCAAAGAGGCAAACTGATAATTCTTTCAATGTGAAAAACAAGAATTCCAAAGAAAGTAGTGCTGAGCAAGAAAATGACCCGTGTCAATTGGTTTTATATTTTCTGGTCCAGGTACCTCATTTCATATGGACAAATACCTTAATCAGAAACTGATTTGTTGTTACTGCTATATGTTTGATGTTTTGAAAAATGAAAAAAAAAAGGGTTTATATTTTTGTTCTTCTACAAGATTAAATGCTGGCAGACTATGTATCTTGTTCCAGGAGTACCGTGCAGAGAAGAAGAAGAAGAAAAAAAAAAATAAACTTGATGGCAACAGATTTAGTACCCTGTAAGAAAAAGTGGACATTTATGCTTGCTACAGGTGGAAAACCAGCAGAGCAGCCAGAGAAAACAAATTTCAATATTTGTTATTATTATTATCATTATTATTATTTGTATTTATGTAAAACTCACATTGTAAAACCAACACCTGAGGGACCTGTGATAAATTAATTCCTATTTCAATTCTTTTCGAATTTCATAGAAATTAGCGGGGGGATGTAACGGGGCTGATAAATACTAAAACGCAATAACTTTATAAAATTAATTATCATTTAAGAAAATTAATTGAAAGATTAAAGTTCCATGTATAACATTAAATGTATATGTGCTTTGGATTTTCGGTTACAACTCGTTGGTTATTATCAACGGACAGACAGATGAACTCGAACCTTCTAAAAGAAAACGTCGCTTCGGAAAATGAGATTACTAATTCATTAACCTGCAATTTTTGGAAATTAAGTTTAAGCTAGGGCTCATGTAGACTGTATGACGGGATGTTGGTTTAGATTAGTTATCGTTCTTATTAAAATGAATTTATGAAAAACTGAGCCTTCTTTCGTTGAAAATATATATATAGGAATTATTTCTGGTTCTAAAAGGAACTATTAAAGAAGAAGTTAACAGCGAAGCGCGTTTCAAGTTGGAGGGGTGCAAAGAAGGGCTGCTAGATTTGTCTCTGGAAATTACCACTATACACAGCCAGTAACTGATATGATAAAGAAGCTAAAATTGGATTCAAGGCATTTATTGGTGGTGTGTGGAAAGATACTAGTGGAAGAATTAAGAAAGGTACTTGGAAAGGAATAAGTGACCATGCCCACAAGCTGGCACACAATTCCAGGCTTAACAGTGTGGAAAAATTTTCTTTTATGGGTAAGAGAATCAGGGATTTGAATAAATTACTAAGGGAAATGATGAATAATTTACCAAAAACTCTTAAATAATTTAAAATTAACATTCATAAAGAGTAAATAACGCAGCTTCAAGAAAAGGGGAAAATGTGTGTGTAGGGAAAATGCCACTATGAATGCACTCCATCACAATTAAAGTAAATAACAGAAGAAGAAATCAAAATAATTATAAATTCATTGAAAACAAAACAGTTTGCAGAAATGTGATGAGATATGCAATATTCTTATAAAAGAATGTAGTATTTATTACATATAGTACACATATTAAATCAATCATTTACAAGTGGTATATTTTCAAATTGTTTAAAGATTTCTAAAGTCATACCTGTGTTTACCTTGGATGCAAACAGCTATAAACCAATGTCACAAATCTCTAGTATGTCAAAGGTTTTTGAGAAAGCTATGCTTCTTGGCTTCCTTAATAAAAACAACATGATTACAAATCCTCAATACAGGATTAGATCCATAGAAACTACAGTTACAACATTTGTAGGTTCTGTAAAAAATGATGAAGAAAACATAACAGCAATACTTGTAGACTTATCAAAATCCTTTGACACTGTCAATAATCAAAGGCTGCTCAAGAAATTAGAAAAAAGAGTATTCTGCTGAAAAAGGGATATAAATTTGAAAAATCCAATGCTCGGTATGAGTATATGTCTAGTTGTGTTTCACTGTTGCTACAGTTGGTTTGCAATGGTTAATCTCCTATCCAAATGTTTAATTTTTTGGGTATATAATTGGATTAATTCACATGAATAATTTATGTAATAACCTGTAACCATGCAATAAGTATTTCCCAAGCAATATTAACAGTACAAGAAGATATAAACCTTAGAGTGCTGTGAACGTAATATTACGTTCCACAAACTCTCACGAAAAATGCGGAGAACATAATATAACGTTCCTTGGCTAAAAACATAATGGTACATTAGAAGCATGACTCAGATGGCTTCTCTATGTATTTTAGTTCATCAGGCCACCATCAGAGTTCACCACCGTGTTGAAACCTTTGAATAACTGGGAATACATTACAACAAGCACAAAGCAGGTGTATATCTCTTCGAGCAGTGTTTGTCCTACAGTGCTCTTGTACGCAAGACAGTGAAGTGGTGGAAGAAACTTGCTATTCACTTGATAATTATGAGTTTAGCAAACAATCTCTAGAAAGAAGATCACAATAACACCCTTCATTCAGGAGATATGTTCAGCCTTGGTGCTCTCCGATGGTGACACCAATGATGTGACTAGTGGCAATAAAAAAACTTTCAAGATTGACACAGAAGCAGTTTCCAGAAAGAGTGCTTATGCCAGCTGGAAAGAAGAAAGCCCAAAGAAGGTGCATTGTGTGCAGTGATAAAGCAAAGTATTCCACTGGCAAACCCACAGGAAAGGACTCTTCCTACCACTGTTGCGACCGTGATGTAAGGCTTTGTATCGAACCATGTTTTAGACTCCACCAAACAATGTACACCATGAGAAATAAATATTTCTACTTAACATCTTAAGCAAAACACTTTAGAATACATTTATTTTATATATCTAATAATAAATGGGATAATGCAAAAAGTTAATCTATTTTACATTTTTTTAAATTGATTTTTCCCTGTAACTCAAGCCACATCATAAATCAACATAACCTGTGAAAAAGAAAGACAGCAACTCTCAAAACTGACATAACAATTTACTACTCTTTGACAAATAAAACACAATTTTATTTGTTTGCCTAGCTACCAACAATTTTATTTTATGCTCAGATGAATGTACTATGAAATAGAGAAAATCAGCCAGCATACAAGAAGGGAATTGTGCCCATTGGGGCAGCACTGTAAGAAGTGGTAACAATACTAAAATAGCAGTCTTTTTTTTTTTTTTTTTTTTTTTTTTTTTTTTTTTTTTTAAAAAAAAAAAATAGAGTTGCTTGAGAATTAAATTGAATTTTTAACTCTTGAGTATACTGCTACGAAAGATTTATCTTGAGTTTTACAAGTGTTTTTCTTTAAAAAGAATAGGCAGGGAAATCATGTACATTTACAATGTGTAGGAAAATTATGAGAACTGTATTCTCATGTTAGGTTTTACCATGGCTACACCTGTTGTATTGTCATTTGCTTCGTTTCATCTCTCACTAGACTAAGGATCACAAAATATTATTTATTTGTGTTTTCCTGTCTCCAACTATTAAATGAATTGTTTGCTTTTCCTGTTCTTGTTTGCATTAATACCATCATTAAACATTTTGCTCAATATTTTCACTGGAGAACAGAGAAACAAAATAATAACCATGAAAAATTAATAGTCTTCATGTCATCTATTTTGAAGAGAGTACATGAGATGTATATTTTTTTTTAAAACTGCTTAACGTCTCCTATAACAACTAGGTCTTTAGAAACGGGATTTGTTTTTCCTGTATTGAGTTTGTAACTTCAGGATTCTATATAATTATTGTGATTATATGGTTAAAACCAAGAAATTATCTAACACGTTCAATATATGTCATCTGACAGTCTCCTTCTTTACTGCATCAACTCATAAACAGATCGAAAAAAATTCACAGTTTCCTTTCTATGCATTCACATGTGAGTTCAACAAATAAGTTTGTTGGACTTGCCATTCAAGAGTTCAGGCTTGTTTAGAATGGTGCATTAGAAGATTTTCAAGTGTAATAATGTTTATGACATATTCAGCTCTGAGGTGTGTGATGTTTTTTCTACAATGGTTTTGCAATGTTAGCTATCCAACAGTAAAAGTTGTAATAATATGCTTTTCTGCAGTCTGCCTTGGAAAGTGATGATTTTTTTTCTTGTTTAAAATAACAACTAATACCTGTCTTTCCACTGAAATGTTGAATTTAGGATGGCTAAGGTGATAAACACAGAGTCACATATTCCAGTTGATAGAGTCTCTGACATAGGTCGTGGTGATCAGAGTTTGATCCCGAATGAAACTGAGGAGGTTTCTTTAAAACTGACAATCAGAAACAGCTTTCCAAGCCGGCTTCTCAGTTACAGTGGTGGCTACTTGGCTGAGTTGAGAGAGTCTCTGATATTATTCTGGACAACCAGGGACAATGAAATTGAAAATTTTGAAACAGGTTCCCAGGTCCACTCGGCCACCTGAAATATGAATACCAGCTACTAGCATCCTGAACAAATAAATTTCTTTTGACAATTAAAGATTTAAACCCTAATATTCCATTTTCTTAATATCTGTCTCATAGAAAGCAATAGTCCCATTCTCTGTCCTATTTAGAGCAAACCTCCAAACTGACATTATATAAAAACAAATAAAACAGCTTACTAATTTCTTCAGTCTATATTTTGGTGCATTTGAAATATTTCAACACTTAAAAAGTTCTAAAACTATAAAATTTTATCATATATCTTAAAAACAGTTAATATAATTTAATGCAAATGTGTCTGAGGATAACATACTACAAATGTACTGGAAATATATTTCATAATATTATTAAAGATAAGCTAAAACATAAAACTTATGATCAGTACTTTACATTCCATCATAATATGTAACAATTACAAAGGTCACAAATAACAAATTACTAATAAATTTTCAGTAATGATTGTAAATTGTAATTACAAAACTCTCATTACATTTCTAACTTGGAAAAAATATTCACACAATGCAACATTTACGACTCTAGTATTTTATAAAGTGGGTATTCTTGATCAACTGCAATTCAAAACAATTCCCATAATTTTTATTAGACAAAATAAATAGTTTGGGTGATGTGAAACACGTATCACTATACAAGAAGAATTTTTTTTTAAAAGAATCATATTTTGCACTGTGATCAGAAAAAAACAAGGAACAAGAAGAAATTCCACGAAAAGTGTGATAGCATCAATTTACTGCATCTAGTTATGATTAAAAGGGATGATATTCACACCAAGTTTGCAGGGAAGATACAATGTTTTTTTCTAGAAACTGTCTAACTTCCATGCCCACAAAAGAATTATTTAATTTGGTACATCGTATTTCAAATTAAAAATATAAATAACATTCAGACAAAGGCACAGAGCCTTTCTTCTGCAAATGAGTTAAAAGGGAACTGCTGAGGAGTCCTTATTATTTGTCAAGAAGCACTGAGGCTGTCAGTTCATTTTCAGTCCTGGACTGTCGTTGCCCGACAGAAGCCCCCGGTCAGTAGGCGCGCAGTGCCTGTTGCGACTGAGGAGGAACTAGCTGCGAGGATGTCAGCTGTGCGTTATGTGCCCCAGGGTGTGGTATCTTGTGCAGTGATGGCGAGCGAGAACGACCCGCATGGCCTTTCTCCTGGCAGACTTCACACAGGAAAGAGACTCCACGCAGAGCCTCACGGCCACCCAGCACATTGCAGCAATCTGTGCAAAAGTATAATGAACACTGAATCATCAAGCGCTTTAGACCAGCAGTCTATGACTAAGTCTATAAATAATTAATGGACCAATACCAGCAGAAGTGGTAAAGAGACAGGTAGCATAAGAACTGAGGTATAAAGACAAGAAAGAAAGTGAAAGCAAATTGAAGAAAAAGAAAATAAACAAACAATAATTATCATAAAATATAAAAATACTGTAATTGGAAACTGCAAATGATAGGAAAATGAAATCCTACTACTTATTTCATTTCAAAGCAGGAGAGCAATGAAAATTTCCACCTATGCAGGAGCACATTGAGCTTTGAGACCACACAATTTTATTTATTTTAAAAAGGTGATGATTTAACACCAGGAGAGAACTGGATTATGAATATGGAGCTTCAGTTTTTGGTGGTACTAGGCAGGAGTCGTTGTGTGAAGTGTGTGAAGGTAGGTTCAGAACTTCAGCAATTTGTACAAGGCCTCAGAAAGGGAGAGAAGGTGAGAGAAGATTTTTAGTGGGTATGAGAGTTTGTGGGAGTTGTCGGAAGAACATTTTTCTTAAAAAGAGGTGTATTTGCCATACACGTATAAGCTTTATGGAAGGGAATGTTTAGTGTGGAATTGACGGTTCTTGTCACAGTGTAAATTTGTGAGCCTGATATGGACAGACAAATTTGTGTACAAAATTTTGACACCAGGAAAGATAATACAAGTGTAACAGTAGATCAACACAAGGTTGTTAAGGGATAGTGTAACATATCTCAGAATTTCACATAACGAAATTAGTTTCCAGAATAGCAAGCTCAATTGAAGTAAATGGTACCACCACTTTAAAGTCATTTTTACAGTGAATTTTAGTAATAATTCCAAGTAATGTATTTAATATAAGCAATAGTTAAAATGTAAACAGTAAATTCAAGAGATAAATTCATTTAAACAACTTAAATTCACTTAACCTCAGATTTAGATATGTAGTACTTGGTTTCATATAACAACGCTAAATTAATTTCGTCATGTTAAAAGATGTTTAAGAGAATAAACAGCTAGAAGATGATAAAGTTTTTTGCTAGAAAATCTTACTTAGAGTTTAAATATATTAAAAAGTGATATGCCAGTAAATAATTTTGTTGTGTAATTTTCCACTCTAAACTCAAAGTATTCAGCTGTTAGAAAACATTGAAGAAGTCAATTGATAGAAAGAAAGGAGCATAATTTCGATTGAAAATTGTTTTTGAACATTATATGGTATAGCTTTAATGGAAAAGCTAAATATTTCAGTCTTATCCAGTAATTCATGAAAATAAATTGTGTTCAGAGTAAAGGTTAATTAAATACAAAGGTTTCTGAATAAGTTTCCTTTAAATATACTAAGGCGTTTAATTGCGATAGAGTGAAATAGGTTTTGGCGCTAGTCAGTGTAGCTTGGATTGAACCACATTCGTGTGGAGTAACATTTTAAAAATTCGTAGTAAATCAGGGAATGCAGTTACAGACTCCGAATTTTTACAGTAACTGTTTTTTAATATGGAAATTTATTTGAAGTTACTTTAGAGTTGGTATCTTTAATAATTTAAGTACCGGTAGTCAGATTTTATTCATGATCTTCACTCCACTTTTAAAAATAGGAAACATACTTTATTTGATGTCAGAGGGAAGGATAGCAGTTTGAGAAGGGAATAAAATTTGTTTCAGTCTGAGAGAAGTAATATTTCAAAAGTTATGGTAACCCCATCTAAATGTTTCTTTTCTGGCAAAACTATTAAAGTTACATAATTTTTTATAATGACTATATTTAACTTTTTTGATACTATCTAGCAACCCCCAAAATTTTGAAATGATAGGAACATTTTTAAGGTTCAATGAGAAGAGAGATGAAGAAATATGGTTCGAGAATGGTCTGATATCTCACGTTTTCTGTATAATCTGGAAGCCAAATCGGTTCCCAGGTCAGAAAGTACAAATACCCCCTCCAGAACCTAGCCTCGCCCAGTCTTCCAGAAGCCGTTAGCATGCTGTGATATAGGCTCGCTCAGCAGCTATGTAGAGTGCGGTAGCTAGTTTTGGAGTCGTGGCGCAGCAAATAACAAACTTGTGCAGACATGATTAACTTTTGAGAACGCGGGTGAAAGAAACTTTAATACCTCATGTAGCTAAAAAGTAACTGAGGGGGCATGCAGTTGGTCACGCTCGAATGGTTAGTCGAATTTGTAAACTTTCCTTCTGTGACTTTGACTGATTGCCTATTCAGTTATTGACTTTGTAAGATTTCAGGAATATAATGGTTTCAACAACAACAGACTTTTAAACATCATTTACCTATTACCCTTAACTTTTGGTTAAAATAAAGCTAAGTGGTGACCATGGTATTATAAAGTCATAACTGTACATATCCAAGGCTTATACATGGTTAAAGTTGAGACAAAGTGTTTACCTAACCTAGGGTTAACAGAATTTTTTCTCCAAATCCGGGGACGCTTCACAATTTTTTCACCAAAATCTGGGGACGCTTTCGGCATTTGTCCTAATTATGCATTATACTTTTATAAGTTATATGATTAAAGGTTGGGTTAACTTAAAAGCCACATATTGTTTATATTTTGTATTTAAAATGAGGATCACAGAAAGCCATGTTGCACACAGCAAGAAGAATTGATTTTCCATAGCTGTTGTGTCCAAGATGCAGTATCCTTGTAATTTTCTTTTAATCCTAGGCATGTACAAGGAAAGAAGTGCACTTCATATCCCTTGCTTTAAATGAATACATTAGCAAATCAGGGTTTTTAAAGAATTCTCGCTTGATTAAAAAAATTCTGAGGACAACAGTAAAAATCCGGGGACTTTGCGGGGATGAAATCTGTCCGGGGACAGAGCTAAATATGGGGACTGTCCCCAGCAAACGGGGACATTTGGTAACCTAACCTAACCTAACCCCCAGTGAACAGTTTGTTCCTAACAATAGGTTATTACTCAGGGAACTGAGAAAGGTAAGGAAATGGATTTCACTGTGGGTGTTAGTCCATGTCATAAACATATCCTTTATGTATTTGAATACAGTGACTTTGGGATGAATTGAGAATGCTGTTGGATGTAATGTCAGCAAATAGTTTTCAACAGGTGTTTAGTCACTCTTCTGATTAATTGCTGATTGATATCAGGAAATATTTTAGCCTCCAGAGCTGTTGAAAATATGAGTGACAGTTATGCCTGGAAAATTGCTTCAAAATAGTGGACAAAAATTTATTTTTTTGGTTTCATTAAAGCATTTTAGTTAATCATATAAATACTTTCCACTTTGGTACTAAGCCATTTTATTGAATGCCTCTTCAAGCTAATAAGCTGCTATCAAGGAGTAATTGTTATGAGTTGCTCTTACAAGCACTGAGTCAGTTAGTAGTTTATTCTTAATGGCTATCACTACTGATAAATGTTCAGGAAAGAAAATTTGTATTTTAAAAATGTAATAATTTGCATCTCATGATCTCAGGTTGAGTGACTGACTACTTACCTGCATGCATCCACTTGTTACATACGGAGCAGCAGATGAGACCAGGTTCGTCCTCTGGGCGGTTGTTGTAACAGCGGCAACACAGCTGACAGTAGCGACCCTTATGCCATAACCTGTGAGAGAGGACCCAACATTGTCACAATAACATATTGATCAACACAAAAAAACTAATAATACAGCTATCAGGTCTGGCCTAGTTGCTGAAATGGTGAATGGTAACATTACAAACTGTGCAAATATAATCTATAATTAACTTATTTCACTTCCACTACTTTGCACCTCTTGTGGAAGCTAATTAGACAAGAGCCAAGACACAAAATTTGCAAGCAACCTAATCATTTTCAAATCTTCAATTAAAATTCCAAATCACTCCAGACAATTATTCAAATTGTTTTATGTTGTTGATCTTCAAGCACAATTGCTTGAACATTTTCAACATTTTCATTGGTTCGGGAAATTGGAGGGCACCCAGAGTGTGATTAGTCATCAATCGACTTTTCTCCTTCTTTGAAGTAGGAAAACCACACTTACAATTGAGTTTTATCCATAGTAAAACCCTGTAAGTTATTTTCAACATTTTAACAGTTTTTACCAATGCACGAAGCAACACTTCATGGTAGTAAGCTCTTCATGTAAGACTGGTACGAGAGTAACACGACCATTTGCAGGGACTTTTGGTTCCTAGCAGGAACTGTTGGTTGCTGGCAAGAAACTGTCGGGAGACATGTACATTCCAGACTTTGCCAACTCTCTATCTGCTTACTAATTTGCCACTGTCTCATTGTCTGAATTAATGGTTTCCTAGCTTTGCTCATTTATCAACAATGTTATTGTTACATTTTTTTTAAAATCCACTTTGGAAATTAACATGCTAATCAAGACTCAATGCTTTAAGCATTCCAAAAAAAGTTTCTTCCTCTTAATATTCTAAGAAAAAAATCTATTTGAAATGCCGTAAATGGTAAGTATTACACAATAGTTTTCACACTGTATTTAATTATTAAATCTATACTGCTGCATTTATTTGGCATTTTCATTTTTTTAAAAACAATTTGAAAGACACATTCAGATCTAACTTGTTTACTCAAAAAATCCTGAAACAATAATTATTTAATTCAATTTTAATTCCTAGGATTTATAAGCACCCCCATTAGAATTAACGTACAGAAATATTTTTCAATTTCTTATTTTTTATCTTAAGTTCCTTGAGAGCTATTTGTCTTCCCTTCTACTATTGCTCTATATGTATTTCGATTAAACTAAGGAAAAAGAAAACAGCTTTAGGCAATATAAATTATAAGGAAAGGGAAGGTAACTCTTCACTCACCACAGTTGAAGACTGCGATGGGTGAAGAACATATACGATGAACACAAGAATATACAACTATGAACACAATGAATTTTAATTTTCATTGTTCTGGTAAATGTTAAACATTTCCCTTAGTCATTTATTCTAGTTCCTGACTCCCTTACCTATAAAACAATTTTTTCCCCCTATTCTCTATTGCCTCAAATTGACTCTCAGCTTATGTTCATGGTCATCCTTTTCCATTCATACACAACTCTTGATTCCTCTACAAATTTCCATCCAAGCATCATCACAAATATATGCCTTGCATACTCCCAGTACTATCTGCATCCTCCTTCTATTTTCCAATGAATGGCACTCCAGCTACTATATCATATCAGATACTGACTGGGTCCTGCAGTAATTTACACAAACAAATATAGCTGGCCACTTTTGTACCTCCTCCAACTGCTGTATTTGATACTAAAAATGTTGAACCCATAATGCACTGCCATATTCTCACCTAGTTATAAAAGAGTACTACATTATTATTTCTGTAATTTCGTATTTACTCAGAGTATTGCCAAGATATTTGAATTGGGCAACAATTTGTAGTTGTTGGTTGTTTTGGTAAATATTGACATTGGAAGTCCCTGCACCTGTTGCCATGACCACCATCTTACTCTGGCTGATTTTCAGTCCATACTCCTCCAACCACTTGTTCCTAGCCTCCAGCTTCTCTTGCACCTCTTCTGCACTTTCACCCCAAATCATGACATCATCAGCAAAGACTGAGGTTTTTTTTTCCATACACTTCTTTGAAATTCGTCAAGGTGTCATCCATCACAGCAATGGAGAGTAGGGGTGACAGAGCACTCTCCTATTGTATTCCTATTCTTGTCTCTCTCCATTGCCTATTTGCTCACAGGCTTTAGTGTTTTTATACAGCATTTTGATCTTGTTGATGAAGGATTCTGGTACCTTTGTATGACAGCCAGTATCTCTTAAGGTAAGTGGCTTGAGTGTTATGGGAAGACAAGGAGCAGATGAAGAGAGTTCTATGAATGAGTAAGGCATATACGAGTGATGAAGCCTGGGTGGACATGGCAATGAATTAAGAGTAGTATGCGGAAGGACATACATGACCATAAACATAAACCTGAACTTTATTTCAGACATAGGAGAGGAGGAAAGTTTTAGCATTTAAATAAAGGGGTCAGGGACTGGGATAAATTACCAAGATATGTGCTTAGTAATTTACCAAAAATAATTAAAAATGAAATTTTATGTAATGCAAAAGTTGGTGTGTAGGATAATAGCCACTGTGGAATATGCGTTGTCACAATTAATTTTTAAAATGAATTTCCATTCCAAGGACTAATACACAGACGGAAAAAAAAATCCCAACACCAAGAAAAAATTATTGTAGAGTAATGAAATTTGGACAATGCATTTGTCAAGTTAACATGTTTAATTGATTAAATTTTCAAGATCACAGGTTAATTTAAGCTCAAGAAAATGCATTTCAAATGTGAAATACTGTTAAATTAATAGCCGGTGTAACCTCCAGAATTTTGAATGCAAGCCTGCAAACGTGAATGCATTGTGTCATACAGGTTTCGAATGTCACTTTGTGGTATGGAGTTCCATGCTTGTTGTACTTGTGCTGTCAATACTGGGACGGTCAGTGCTGGCTGTGGATGATGCTGGAGTTGTCGTCCAATGATATCCCATACGTGTTCAATTGGAGACAGATCTGGTGATCTCGCAGGCCAAGGTAACATGTCGACACTCTGTAGAGCACGTTGCGAGACAACAGCGGTATGAGGGCGAGCGTTATCCTGTTGAAAAACTCCCCCTTGAATGCTGTTCATGAATGGCAGCACTACAGGTTGAATTACCAGACTGACGTACCAATTTGCAGTCAGTGTGTTTGGTATAACCACAAGAGTGCTCCTGCTGTCATAGGAAATTGCTCCCCAGACCATGACTCCAGGTGTAGGTCCAGTGTGTCTAGGCCGCAGACAGTTTGGTTGCAGGCGTTCCCCTGGCCTCCTTCTGACCAACACTCGGCCATCACTGGCACCAAGGCAGAACCTGCTTTCATCAGAAAACACAACAGATCTCCACTCCGTCCTCCAATGAGCTCTGGCTTGACACCACTGGAGTCGCAAACGGCGATGGCTTGTAGTCAGTGGAATGCACGCTACAGGGCGCCTGGCTCGGAGCTGTCCTTGAAGTAACCGATTTCTAACAGTTCGTTGTGTCACTGTGGTACCAACTGCAGCTCGAATTTCTGTAGTGCTGCCATTCATGAACAGCATTCAAGGGGGAGTTTTTCAACAGGATAACGCTCGCCCTCATACCGCTGTTGTCTCGCAACGTGCTCTACAGAGTGTCGACATGTTACCTTGGCCTGCGAGATCACCAGATCTGTCTCCAATTGAACACGTATGGGATATCATTGGACGACAACTCCAGCATCATCCACAGCCAGCACTGACCGTCCCAGTATTGACAGCACAAGTACAACAAGCATGGAACTCCATACCACAAAGTGACATTCGAAACCTGTATGACACAATGCATTCACGTTTGCAGGCTTGCATTCAAAATTCTGGAGGTTACACCGGCTATTAATTTAACAGTATTTCACATTTGAAATGCATTTTCTTGAGCTTAAATTAACCTGTGATCTTGAAAATTTAATCAATTAAACATGTTAACTTGACAAATGCATTGTCCAAATTTCATTACTCTACAATAATTTTTTCTTGGTGTTGGGATTTTTTTTTCCGTCTGTGTAGTATTTATAATTTTTTCACATAAATTCTTTCTATACAGATGAATGCACTGTCTAAATAAAAGAGAAATAATATTCATATTAAATATTTTCATTCAATGTTATAGTTGTATCAAACTCTAACAGGCATGAATAAAAAATTAAGAATATTGAAAAACATAATTAAGCTTACAGTTAACCAAAATTTTTATTGATACTTCCAAGAAGTCATGGAGTAATATTTAAGAAATTGAAGTGGGGAAAAAAATTCCAAACGAAAGATAGTAGTTCGTTTAAATTTCAGAAAAATATGAATAAATGATTAAAATTTTTCCTATTTAATCACTTATTAAGACTTTACAAAAATACAAATGCTAAAAAGTAATAGTGAAAACACTATGACAACAGCTAAACATCACTCTGAAACAATCTTAAAAAGCTGAGACATCTTCTTGTTAATGAATTGAGAAATGACTATAATTTTAGGTCAAATTATTTTTAGTATCAGCATTATTAGAGGAAGAGCCAAAACTTACTTTGAGCATGGCACACACAATGTCTGGGCATAAACTCTAGCACCTTTCTCTCCCTTCTTGTACTGCAAAGGAAGAATGGGACAAATATATTAGATTGTATCAGCAAATTTAAAACAGACTGAGTACTGAAATAACATTTTGCTTAGATGATTACAGGAACAAATAACAATGAAATAGTTTGATTCAAGCCAAACTTCAACAAAAGAAACTATTTAAAAAATTCATCAAGTGCAAGATACAATAATAATGAAGTCTTCATTGTGTTGTATTTGGAAATTAAGTGTATCGATTAAGAAAACAGATTTAATCGTATAATTTTTCAAGAAAGTTTTACTCCATTGGTTTGGCTCTCAGTATCTTGATCCATGCCAAATGAGTCATGCCTCTGTGACCTATTAGCAGCTCCATCAGCAAAATCTACTCCCATATCTATACAGACAAAAACCACATGGCTTGTAGACAATGTACTGCGACTGGAGTGTAGCAGACTGGAGAGGATGAAAGGTAGAATCCTGGCACTTCACAACTAAGGCTTTCTGGCTAAGCTGCAAAATTCCTTAAAGAAGAGTTACTGGTTCCCCAGGTAGCAACAGTACCGGATTAGCCACGTAGTGAGATTTAGCAAATGCTACGGGCCCCACGCCTTCTGGAGGCCCCGTGCCTTCTTCTGGGTCTCCCGTATCTTTTGAGGTTAAAAAAAAGGAGAAAAGTTCTACCACTGCTCCAGACGGTGAAAACCAAGGGCCTTCACCAAGTGTCTTCACATTTGCTGGACCCCTTCTCAAGTAAAAACTAGATTATGACTCATAAGCATGGAAAAGATTCAAAAATGCATGGCTTACAAAACAGACAGCAAATTTACTGTGAAAAAGGGCAAGCAATTTGGTATTTCAGAAAGTTTACATGTTGCTGCTAGAACTATCAGATTAATAAGAAATAAAGAACCTAAGACATAACAAGAAATAAAAATGAAATGCTCAAATGTAACTGTGATGTGAGGAACCAACAAAAAACTTAAAGGAAATGCCTTAATAAAGAGCTGTACAATGCTGTACAGTGGCATCCCCAAAAATTTACAAGCACAATATGGAGTAGCAATAGATATCAAAAAGACATCTTGAGCTGTGGGCTACACATTCGCTAGCGAAAGTATTATAACCTGCCAATTCAAGACTGACAGAGAATATATTGCAATCATTGGAGTATAGACAATAGAAGAACCAAAAAAGAAGACACTAAATGCTTTTACAAACATAATGGAAGTATCTTATTGGCAACTTCTTCTACTCCATTCAAGAATTTGAACAAATTAATTAATTTTATTCAATATGACTTTTGCAAAATTCGGTTGTAAAAATTAATGTTTATTGTTATTCTCTTTATTTGTCTTTGGAACATATACTTGTTTTTACTATGATTATGACTCATATTGTATGTATGTGTATTAACCATGACATGTTTCACATCCCAGAGGTCCTTCCTCAGCAGGGATCCATGAAACAAGATTAATAAATAAAATAATAAAACAGTTTTATTGTAACAGGAAACTTAAATGAAAGAGTAGGAATCTAACCACTTCATAGGTACCGTTAGAGAAAAAAATGGAAAAATGTTTAGATTTTCACTGAACATAAAATATCATTTTTTTTAGGAAGAACAATATTTATAGGCATATCTAGACCAGCCTCAGAACAAGATCTGTTATTGATTATGTCATGGTTAATTTCAGATTAAGATCATATGTATAAGCTATTCTGTAAGAAATTTCAGAGAGTGGGAAAAAAACACGAAATTATTTTTAAAAGCTATATATTTTCAATTTTTTTATAAAACAACCTTATTCCCTCCAAAATACTCTCCATTACAACTAATACATTTGCCCCACAGATGCTTCCACTGTTCGAATAATTTTCTGTAGTCATCTTTATAAATGGCTGACAGCTCCTCACTCGTTTTTTTTCTTGACCTCTTCAATGTTGTCAAACTGGTGTCCTTTTATGACCCTATTCAAGCATGGAAATAAAAAAAAGTTGCACAGTGCCAGGTCAGGCAAGTAAGGTGCATAGTGCAGTGCATGCCATTTTTAGACAAAAACTGCCTAACAGAGACGGCTATGTGTGCAGGTGCATTGTTGTGGTGGAAGAACCAATTTCCTGTCTGACACAAATTGGGTCTTTTTTGACAAACACTGAGGCATAATCTTCTTAAAACTTCCAAATAAAAGGTTTGACTGATGGTCTGATGTGGCGGAACAAACTCTGAATAAATTACACCCTTGGGATCAAAAAAGCAAATGAGCATTGTTTTGATGTTTGAATTGACTTGACGACATTTTTTTCGACGGGTTGACAATGAAGTCTTCCATTGGCTTGAATGTTGCTTTCTTTCTGGGTCATAACCATACAACCATGACTTGTCACCAGTAATGACATTGACAGAAAATTTGGATCAATCTCAAGCTGTTGTTTCAAAGCACGACATCTTTCAACTCAATGTTCTTTTTTATTGTCAGTCAGAGGAACAAACTTGGCAGCAGCCCTTTTCATTTCCAAATCTTCAGTTCGAATTCGCTGAACTGAGCTCCAAGAAAACCTACTAATCTTTGACAGTTGATAAATTGTCTGTCAAGGGTCTGAGAGCACAAGCTCTCGAATTTTTACGCATTTTCATCGATTCGAGGAGTTGATGCACATCCAGAATGAGGTTTGTCATCAACTGACATGTCGCCATTTTTAAACTGAGCGAACCACTCATACACTTGAATTTTTCCCATAGTATCATCTTTGTATACTGTTTTCAAAGAAAAACCATTTCAACTGCATTTTTAGTGAGTAGAAAACAAAATTTCACAGCTGCATGTTGTTCACTTAAATTTGCCATCATCAAAAACGAAACAATGACAAAACAGCACTAGCAAAAACAATAATTGCAGATTAACAGAATATGCCAGGTTGACAACACAGGCAGTACTGAACCGACAATGAGTTTCGCTATAAACGCCTAATGGCAGAAACGCGTACTACACAAGCTCCGTCCATGACAATGCTAGTCCAGTAATTTTTGGGTACCTCCTCATACTGACTCTGACCACTTTCTGATAATTGGTTTACAAAATATGGAGGAATCAACCAGCAAAATATAAGGTCACTAGCTGGTACCCACGACTTCGTTCGTGTTTGTAAAGAATTTGGATTGACAGCAACTGACATCTAACCACCATAGTGCACGATAGCAGACATGATGCTATTACCACACACAAACGCCAGTTATCTGCGCTATGTAGTTCAGGCAGGAAAGTAAAATATACGGACACACATTTCTCTGGTCGAAATACGAAAATATCCTTGATCGACCAATTTCAACCACATTCTCATAGTTACCAAAATTCGACCAACATTGTGATTGACGGGTAACTCTGTGCTACTAACACACACAAACACCAGTGATCTTCGCTAGATAGTTTTGGCTGAAAAGTGATACACCATCACACATACGTTTTTGGTAGAAATATGAAAGTGCCGCAGGTCGACCACTTTCAACGACCATATCTCCCACACCCCCTTATCTACCGACATCTAACCACCATAGTACACGATAGGAGACATGATACCACTACCACACACAAACACCAATGGTCTATGCTATGTAGTTGTGGCAGCAGGATGACATATACAGAGACTCATGTCTTTGTCGAAATATGAAAATATCCTTGATCTGCCACTTCCGACTACCATATCTCCCACACTACGACAGTTACCAAAATTCGGCCAATGTTGTTATCGATGGGTGACTCTATGCTACTACCACACACAAACACCAGTGATCTGCGCTAGATAGTTTTGGCTGAAAAGTGATACACCATGAGACATAAGTTTTTGGTAGAAATATGAAAGTGCCGTAGGTCGACCACTTTCAACCACCATATCTCCCACACCCCCATAGCAACCAACATCTAACCACCAAAGTACATGATAGGAGACACAATATCACTACCACACACAAACACTATTGGTCTATGCTATGTAGTTGTGGCAGCAGAGTGACATATACGGTGACACATGCCTTTGGTTGAAATACGAAAATGCCCTGCATCGACCACTCTTAACCATCATATCTCCCACATCCCCACAGCTATCGACATTCGGCCAATGTTGTGCATGACAGGAAACTCCATGCTACTTCCACACACAATGACCTGTGATCTGTGCTAGGTAGTGGTGGCTGAAAAGTGAAATATAGGAAAGGCACATGTCTATTTATATATATATATATAAGATTTATGAGCTACTATATAAAATATCTCCTCTAAATGATAAAGTTATTAGAGATTTAGACAAATAGGACTTACAATTACAATGTAATTGGATTTAAAATGAAAGAGCAAGTGTTGATGAACAGTTTCATAACATACGACTTAGGTGAAACAAAACAAGCTGAAATAATGTAAGTTGCTGAATTGGTGTCTCTGAGAGTGGGTAAAAGCTGTTCACTGATGGAAAATATCCAACATAACAACATTAGACAGGAGTTACAAATATCAGGAATCCATACAGTAAAATCCATGCACAAATAGAAGTGGAAATCCATTGATCTTCAGTATCAACTCGAAGGAAAGTAGATATGTGGACATACCCAATGGCAAAATACAATGTTGGAACAGGTTGATTGACCTAATTCATCAGTGAAGAAGTAGTTTCATTCAAGTGCAAGTTACTCTCTTACAAATTTAAACATTCCAGTAATAAGTAATTTTTTTAAATTAAGTTCATTGTTTTTTGTGAAATTGTCTTAGAAGGTATACATAAATCAAGCAAACTGAAAATTAAAACAGTTGAAAAATTTATAGTTGGTCTTAAAAAAAATCAAACAAGTAGTTTAACAATATATTTACTATCTGAACCATTAAATGATTTATCAAACAACATATAAAAAACAGAAGTCTTCTGAAGAAGCAGGTTTTTTTAAAAAAATATTTTTTATTTGTATCTTTGTTCTGTACAATGGGTAGATATTTTGTTTGTAAAATGTGAAATTTATAAGGCATAAACTGGCCATCATTTGCAGAGATGTTAATTCAATACAACTAGAAAGCAATATGTAATCCTGTTGTAACCACCCAGTCTAGTAAGGCAGCACATAAATGTGCATGGCCAATATGGAGACTTTTTCTGAACAGATTCTGTGGGCATTAAAATATGTGTTATTTTTCATGTATTTATTCACTGTATTAATACTCACTAGCTTCTTTGCTCTCAATTTGTGTACTTCTAAAAATGAACTCTTTGCTTACTTCGGATATTGCACACAGTAGAGTTATCCAAGCAAGGTTTTTTTTTTCCAATTGGAACTTTATGGCTACTCCATTACAAAAGCATTAGTGGATGTAGAGGTACGTACACAAGATCTGGCCATTGCTTTTGTGAAGTAACCATCTCAGCATTCATGTGGAGTGATTTCAGGAAATTAAACAGAAGTAGAATGTGAATTTATATTCTTCTAAATTCTGAGTCCAAATATTACCACTTAGGGTGAAATCATGGCGAGTAGGTTGTGGTGAAGATGAAGGTCTCAGTGAGTGTAGATGTTTAATCAATGTGAAGCAAAAGCATTGCTAGTAATGAGTCAGCACATGCCGAGGCTGTCGCTCGTGCTGTCACCCTCGCCGCCACCATCGACATTCACCGTGATGTCGGTGAGAGAACAACGTATTTTGTTTTCACGTTGGAGCCTAGCATGCTACTGGAGACCTGTTTGGCTCTGATTGGTAGAGCTATGTCAAGGTCACACGATTCAGCTTCTACACTTGATTACTCAGTTTGGCTTTCGTATTGTACAGAGTGGTGTTATTTAATTTTGTCTTGTTCTGAATATTGATTTATTTTAATTGACGTCATTTAATTTAACACAACTACAGATATAAATTAACAATGTACGACATTGACATTGCTATCTTTTGTTTCATATAAATTATTTTATGCAATAATAGGTACAGATTTTTATAAATTGGACAACTACGAACAAGTTAATGTTTCAAGCAATTAGACAGTCAGTGATAGATAAATTACAAAATACAGTAATTTAAATTATGATCTGTTGTTAGTGACTTGATTGAATATTCAGATATTATTACACATCATATACCGACTGAAATGAAACATCAAACGGACAATACAGTCAGACAACAATAATCATAAATTTAAAGAAGGTAAAAAAAAAAATTCCATGTTAATTATTATTTAAAATAAAATGTTGAATGAATTTGAAATGGAAAATTCTGATTTTGAAGTGGAAATTCTGATTTTGGATTCAGAAATTCTAAATTTGAGTTGGAAATGCTTTTCTAAATGGTACATTATTTTGGTCTTGATAAGTTTTTCCTCAGCATGTATTGGATTGGTCTGGTAACTGTTATAAATATTTCACTTCTCCAGTTTGTCCACAATTTTACTGTAAATGTATTGAAAGGTTTGTGGTGTCTTTTGTAGGTGGGCATGGAATCTGTCTAGGTTATTTATCAGCTCCTGATGTAAATTGTGGCATTCATCAAGAGTTTGTCTCTGTTCATTTATTGGATGTGAACTGAACTGTCTGCTACTAGCCATAGAAAGTACCCATCACTTTGTGGCTACTGACAGACCATCATCATCCCTATTGTTATCACTTCCACGAATCATTGCAGGTTAAATAAAGTAAATGATACTAGACTTAAACACAAAATAGAAATAATTTACAACGTGTGGCACCTACAAGGGTTTTCAAAACACTAATGAATGCCAGCAGCTATACCTCAACATCTACCTTCATCTTCACCATGAACTGTGCAGCAGGCTTTTACCCATGACTGTGACATCAATCTTCATCGTGACCGCGATCTTCCCCTTCACTGCAGCCTGCTTGGTTTGTTTTCACCCTTATTCTTCAGGCTCTTTGCCGGACATATTTGTTTTAATTGCAGAAGTTGTAAGGTATCTCAGAATTTGTTAAATTCTAACCTCTTTGCCATGAGACATGGGGAATGGACATCTTACAGAAGATGATACTGCAGACTATAGCTGAACACAAGGTGATTTAAAACCAACTAAACATATAATAACAGCCTTGAATAGACCTTCAATGGTATATAGTAGCCTTTAAACTCACTTAAATCATCGTAATCCCCAACAATCCAGCTTGTAAGCACTTAATTTTGATTATGTGATAACAGCATCATTTTACAGCCCTTTTCAACATAATAAAAAGTAGTCATAATAATAATCAAACAGGAGAAACTAAATTTTGCAGAAAAAAAAACAGGATCAATAGTTTTAGGCTGTTTAAAAATAAGAAAACACAGTTACACAAACCAGCAATTTTAAACACTAATAACAACACATTTAAAGCATTTTTTATAGCAGCTGATATTATAACACAAACTTAAATTCTTCCTGTACATCGTACTGAAATTTCAAGCAGTTCTGTACAGTTAATCAAACCCTAAAAGGACTTTGAAAAGTTAATTTTGTTTAATTTTGCACGTTGCCGGCTTATATAAATTATCACAGCCAGACCAATTTAAGTCAGGGAATAAAATTACTTTCAAACAATGTATTGGAAACAAGGGAATATTATGTTGAAAACCATTTTTCGAGATAGGCCTTGCTTTCAGAGGAATTCATGATAGACTTTTTTTAATTTGATTTTTTAAGATGGTGTGAAGCCAAGCACTTTTAATAAGCATGGATACTCTAACACAGACAAGTCTAGAGCAGTGACAGCAGATTTTCTATGCAGCAACAGGCGAGAATTTATTACAGCTAAATGAGCGAGTTTACGAGAAACATCAAAGGGGAAAAAGTTGTTGGTTAGGCCCATCTCTAAAAAATATTAAAATCTGAGACTCAATAAATACATAATTTCGGTGCACTACATTTTACTTGTCACGTGATATGGCCTTTCATATTGGGAAATTGTGGCCATCTTTAACCAGTTGCTTGGGGATTTTCGAGTGGGTTGGACCTGTGCTTGTCAAGGTGAGAAGCTCAGTTTGGGCTTGTGTAAGAGGTTCAAACTACATGCCATTGGGGCAACAATAATAGATTTTTAAGATGGTACTTCCAGTCTAGACTTTGAATATGTGGCGCAAAATTTTCTCAGGGGTTTGGGTCTGTCTGGCTTCTACATTTCAAAGTTGCAATCTTTTGAAAAGAATATCTGATGCCTATCAACTGTAATTGTGAATTTCTTGTGAATTTTAAAAACAGAATATAGTGATGGTGAAACTTCCAAAGTGATTTTATTTTTTAATAGTCAGAACTGAACTCTTTTTCCCTCCAAAAGGTTATTACAGTGGGGAGTGGCAACCAAAATATTTTACAGTTGACTTTATTTCCAATGTACACTCATGGTCTAAAATATTTGAATAGTTGGAACTTTGTTGGAATCTTCGACGGATTTAAGTTGAGATGCCAGTTGCTAGTTAAGAAGATAAAGGCTTACTACTAACCCGGTAGTAGGCTGGATCCTTACAAAGTTCAGGTGCATTTTTTGAGCCTGAAATATTTTTGAAAGAAGTGATCCCATATCTTTTGATTTTGCTCTACAAACCTCATGCTGCCACTGTGGATTTGCTGCTGCTGCTGCAGCTGCAGGGTTAGGGCTGGGGTTGGTAGAAACCGCTGCATCTGGATGACCGGCAGGTGTAAGAGCCCCACAGGAACCACACACAGAGCACTCCTTGCAGTGCCAGCGGCCGGTCGGTACGCGCCGAAGACCCACACAGTAGATGTGGTACCTGTGTGTGATGCCACAAGTATAGCATTTAGAGTTTACAGTATTCCTTAGAAACATCTTTGCATTACATAAAAGATGTGGAAAGTAAACACATCACTTGCTGAGGTGGGAGGCAGCAAATTCTCAAAATGTTAGTGACGTCTTCATTGTGTCAGGTAATGGTATCACATTTAGCTTTGCACATGTGTCTTGGCACAAATGGCAGCTGGTTATTTGTGGGTAGTAGGTCAAACACTATCAAGGAGCTAGTGGGGAAGACTGAATAGAAAGAAAAATCGGTATTTATAATATATCTTAAATTAATAATAAAAAATGCTAAAAAATAAAAACAGATATCCAGAAATTAAGTTCGATCTTTAAATTTAGTCATGATATCACTATGGTGCCAAGATGCCCACCATGGTGAAATTAGATCTGTGATTCATTTCTTGTTTATGAGTAACACTGGCTGAAATTCACCATTAAATTTATAATGTTTACAGGGAAGAAGCAATGAATGATTCTAATATTTGAAGATGGGTGCAACTTCTTAATGAAAGAAGTAAAAGTATGAATAATAATACATGGAGCGGGCAATCTCTTCATGACCTTTTACCAGAATCAATTGGATTTTCTGCCATAAACCCAGTTTTTTTCCAGGATTTGAACCCATTTCTTGGTCGCTGACAATTTCATGAAAATGCCAAAGTGAAAGAAGCCATTTATACAATGCTCAAAATGTAGGTGGCTAATTTCTTTGAAGAAATGTACAACACTTAGTGCCCCACTATAAGAAGTACTTCAAAAATTATTAAAACTAAGTAGTTTAATGGTTGTTTTCTGAAAAGTAATAAAAATAGGTTTAAGTATATCCTTTCTTCAACAGCATATTGGAACTAATTTTTCAGATATACTTAATATATCTGTTTCTTATATAAACCCAGTTTCTTTAGAACCTACGTGAGACTGAAATATTCAGACAGCAGGAACACGAATACAACATAAGCTACTTTCACTATGCTCCATTTTTAACATTTCAAAATATTCCAATAAAAAGGAAAATGTTTAGGGGTAATGTTACTACAAACATTGTAAGAGAATTGCAGCTGGTTTTTTTTCTGAAAACTACAAATGTAGTCTTTATGTTTCTGTTTTGTTAACTTTATTCTCTTTGTTCTTTTCGCCTTCCAACAATAGAAACTCATCACAATTTATGTGATATTTTTGTAATTTCCTTACAATGAGTAATTGTTAGGAGGCAAAAGGAACAAAGAGAAAAAAATTGACAAAACAAAAATAAACACATGCATCCATGTAGCTCAGGTGGTACCGTTTCTGAATGGCCTGGACAACTAGGGTTCGATCACGAACAAAGCCGAGGAATTTTCCTCGAAGCTCAATGTCCAGAATGGCTCCCATGGCTCACGCAACCTGCTATCCACTAAGTACCATAGAGCAAAAAACTCTGTGGGAAGGGAAATAATAGAAGGAGTGTGCCATTGGCCCTGCCACTTCCCTTCTAGTACCCGAGGTTATAATGGGAATGCAGAGGCCTACATCTGTGAATCCTGTGGGAAGCAGCAGGATCCAAAGAAATGCCATGACCTTTAGCTTTCTGGTACCACATAAGGGGCAAAAGTAGGCAGATACAAGGAAGGAGAAATATGTGTTTATAGGGAAACTACCATGCAAGTGTGTGCCCCATTGCAATTAAATTATATTAAACATGAATATCACAGTCTTCAGTAAAAGGCTGCTACAGCCCTATTACATCAAAATTTGGTAAAGAATGTGTTTAGATTCCACATAATTGTTAGTAATAAAATGTTTTAAAGCATTTTCATTGTTGTTATAAATGGCATAATTTGAAATGTTAGTAATGGAGCACAGTAAAAGTAGTTACATAGTATAAAATCTTTTAAGGCTTTCCACCGAGGTAGCGCGTCAATGTAGGGCGACGTTTCGAAGCCTGCCTCCGGCTCCATCTTCGCCGGAAGATGGAGCCGGACACAGGCTTCGAAACGTCACCCTACATTGACGAGCTACCTCGGTGTAAAGCCTTAGAAGATTTTATACAACTGACACACCGAGAAAGCTTACATTACATTCGTTCTTCAGTTACATAGTATTTGTGTGCCTGCTGTTAGAATAACTCTTTGTAGGTTCTAAAGAATAAGAATTGATATAATTAAGAGAAAAAAATCGAAGAAAGGTATATTATTATTGGATGTCACAGCAGGAATGAGACTAATACAGGTTTAATTGCTTGATTGGTAGGATACAATCTGAGAGATAGATAAAGTAAACTTATTTAAATTTACTGCAAAAATACGTTTGTCTCATGAATGATATAATGCAATCTGATTGTATATTTTTTATTCTATTATGGCCTTACAGGTTATTGACAAAAAGATCATTAATGCCAGGAAATGATTGTGTACAAGGCCTGGAAAGGAAACTCATCACCACTTTCATGAAGGAACTATCCTGACATCCATTTGAAGTCATTCTGCCAAACCTTAGAAATTCAAAATCTGGATGGTTAGTATGTGTATGAAACCTGCTTCCTCAAAACCTCAAAATATTGCTATTTATTCACTAAGATCTGTGAAATTGACTTTCTTCAACACAATTGTCAAATTTTTTAAAATAAAATGCTGTAAAGGTAGATACAAAATTTCATTTTATCCAATCACAAAATAAACTGAACAGCATAAAACAGAATAAATAAGGTGCTTTTAACTTAAATTTCAGACAGTACCTGGGTGATCGACAATCGTGTTTTTACAAGGAAGACATCTATTGAGATAAACTTAAAGAACAAAACTTTATCTATATATGAAATTTCATCCAAATCATTAGAGCCATTTCCGAGATCCAATATATGTTTCAAACCTCCATCCAAACTAG
Organism: Vandiemenella viatica; assembly: GCA_031002005.1. Classification (NCBI taxonomy): domain Eukaryota; kingdom Metazoa; phylum Arthropoda; class Insecta; order Orthoptera; family Morabidae; genus Vandiemenella; species Vandiemenella viatica. The sequence continues at coordinate 50,489,526 of CM061918.1, read as the reverse complement.
ATCCTCCTCTCCTTCCTCAACACCATCCACTCCTTATGTTTCAGGAATTCCTCAAATCCAACCTGTCCTCAAAGTCTTTTCTCAACTTCATTTCCCACTCCAAACACCGCAGTATTAACAAAACCCGTGCCATGAGAGAACTGTCTAAGAACAGGAACATCATTATTCTCCCAGCTGACAAAGGCTCAACGACCATAGCCATGGACCACTGTGACTATGGGGCCGAAGCTTTGGGACAGCTCTCTGACACCAACACATATCTTCCACACCCTACAGATCCTACAACCTCAATATGCCAAGAATTATTCACTCTCCTTGACCTCCAAGGCCCCTTACATGGACTCTCCCCCAACTCTTTGTCCCTCCTTTCCCCGCAGAATCCCCGTACCCCCACCTTTTACCTTCTTCCCAAGATCCACAAAACTGGAAATCCGGGGAGACTTATAGTTGCGGCTTATGGGTCTCCTACAGAACAGATTTCAGCTTTTGAGGATCAGCATCTCCAGCCTTTTGTACAGGACCTCCCTTCATTCATTAAAGACACCCCACACTTCCTTGAACGACTTTCCACAGTCCCCACTCCTCTACCACCTGACTCCTTCCTTGTCTCCATAGATGTCTCTTCCCTTTACACCAACATCCCTCACGGACAGGGCCTCAGCACCATGGAACACTTCCTGGAAATGCGACCTCACGACAGCCTCCCCAAGACATCCTTCCTCATTTCCTTGGCTAACCTCATCCTGTCTAACAACTACTTTTCCTTTAACTCACAAATTTACCACCAGATACGTGGTACTGCAATGGGCACCCGCATGGCACCATCCTATGCAAACCTTTTCTTGGGCCGTCTGGAACAACGATTCCTCAACAATCTTCCCATTAAACCTCTTGTGTGGTTCAGATACATAGATGACATCTTTATGATCTGGACCCACGATGAGCATCATCTAATAGACTTCCTCAACTCCCTAAATAACCACTCCATCAACTTTACTTGGACGTACTCCCATACTCATGTTACCTTTCTTGATGTTGACGTTTCCTTGCATAACGGACGCCTACATACCTCTGTTCATATCAAACCTACTAATCTGCAGCAATATCTTCATTACAACAGTTGTCATCCCTTGCACATCAAACATTCCCTTCCTTACAGTCTGGCCCTCCGTGGCAAGTGAATCTGCTCTGATGAACAATCTCTTTCCCAATACACAGAAAACCTGTCTGGAGCTCTCATCTCCCATAGCTACCCTCCTGACTTAATACACAAACAAATCTCCCATGCCATAGCCCTTCCTTTACACAGCCACTCCAAGTCAGTACCCCTTGAAACTAACCACAGCCCCGCCTTCATCACTCAGTTCTTCCCTGGTCTCGAGTCATTTAACCTAATCCTTCGCCGTGGACATGATTTCCTACGTTCCTTCCCCGGGATGCACACCACTCTCCATAAAATTCTACCCACTGCCCCTCACACATGTTTTAGCAGACCACCAAATTTAAGTAATATCTTGGTTCACAAGTACTCACCAAATAATTCCCCCAGACTGCCAGGGTTCATTCCTGTGCAATAGACCCAAGCACCCAGCCACTACCACTTACTCCAATCCTACCACAGGTGAAACATTCCCTATCATTGGTCATGCTACTTGCATGACAACACACCTCATATACCAACTGACATGCCTCCATTGCTCCAGTTCATATATAGGCCTCACAACCAATCCCCTAGCTATCAGAATGAATGGTCACATACAGACAGTTTATACTAACAATGAGGTCCATCCAGTTGCAAAACATGCCAGTTCCCACAAAATCAATAATTTGAACATCTGTTTTTCGGTTAGAGCAATCAGAGCTTTCCCTAACAACACAACCCCCTCTGAACTCCGTAGATGGGAACTAGCCTACCATATCCTTGACACCAGAAATCCTCCTGGCTTCAATCTCCAATAAACTCTGCCCACTAGACCCAGCACTTATTATCTATACCATTTAAATTTTTTGTATTTCTGTATTTACTATTAACCATGCTATTTACATTTATTTTACTTTTCACTTACATATATATATCCCCACCCAGTTATTATTCACCTCTTTCAATAATAATATATCGTCATCAGTATCGATTATCGATCTAATATTTGAGCTTACTCTCCCCCCCCCCCCTTTCCACCTAAACTACCATCTGCGCCTGAGACGCCATTCACCAGTCGGCGTCACATGTGTACACATGTGATGCCGACTGCATGTTTAAGGCTGCTGTAAGCCGAAATATTGCGCTTCTCTTGTGTTTGTTTTTTGTTCGTCGGCCCAGCCACCTTCATCTGTGGTAAGTGTTGGGTCATATTTCCCTATCCGTACTTGATTATATATATATATATATATTGTTAGGAAACAAAGGCGCTAAAAGCGGATATATTGAACATTGGATAGGATAGAAAACCACCGCTTACCAAAGAAGGGGATTCCAGCGGCGTTGGTACACGAAAAAAAAAACACGAACACACAAAGAATAGAATTTTCGAGCTTGGCTCTTCCTCAGTAGAAGTGAGATGGCTGCACGCAAGTGCTGCCGGCAGCCAACTCATGGGGTGAACACATAAAAAAGCACAAGAACAGGAAAAACAATGTTTTTTTTTGTGTTCACCCCATGAAACCATCATCTAAGGTAAGTGGTAGTTCATTTCACTATCCTTTTTTTATAAATCCATTTGCTTCTTAGCTCATATTATTTATATACACACACAAGAATTGCTCGTTTAAAGATATAAGATATATGAACAAATTTTCTTAGCTGTCTAAAGCTTACTGAATAGTTGTTTGTGTAATTTGTGAGCAAATGGACTGACAAAAATACACATTTGAGGAGGAATAACTCATAACAGATAAAATGATACGGTACATTGTACATTTGAAACTGTAATGTAGTGAGCTTGTCTTTATGCTATTTTGGTTCATACCCACGATCACACAGGTCACAGAATAGCATCTTGTCCTCATCAGCAGGGTCTTTGCACTGGATGCAGACTTTGCAGTCAGTGCACTGCCAGCCGTACCGTCGCATGTGGGGCACCATGTCCAGTGTCAGGCCGAGACAACTCGGGTGGCCTGTCAGAACACAGTAAATACATGTGCAAACTCTGCATCTCAAAATCTACACGAAATACATATCGACCTGTAATGTCATAATAGTTCAAAAGTATCATGGGGCAATGTATGCTAAGATTCCTTGATTTATATATATATATGGCTTATTAATAACAGGGAAGATAAAGGATAGCTACAGTGTAGCAAATTAATACTACCACTTTTAATTATTTTAATGAATGATCCTATTAGTCATTTACAGTCATAAGATAATTTGTTTGCATATGCCATTATGTTGTACAATAGATTTAAAATGAAAGAAGATTCCGAACAGAAGACCTAATTAGATAGGTCAGCACAGAATGAAGATGAAAGTCAAAAACACTTAACCTATAAGGCACACAGGTAGTAAAACATAAAATTTAGATCGTTATGTGAGAGTGGGGGAATTACTTGTTCAAGATTCAAAATATAAATATTGTTTCACATCATTTACTGATAAACTTAGTTGGACAGGAGCCATTGAGGAGGTGACGGGAAGAGGTTACAAAGTATTGCTTATATTAACGAGGATGCTGAAGGGATGTTCCAGGAAAGTGAATGAAGTTGAAGAGTAAAAAAAAAAAAAAAAAAAAAAATACAGGAGCTGGAGGAGATGCAAAGGAGGGTAGTTAGAGATGATTTTGAAAATAACTATTGAACACACCCAGTTGATAGTCACAGATAGGAAGTGGATGAAGATAGTGCTGGGTGAGTATAATGTATTAGCAATGAGGAATGGATGCAAATTATGCAAAAAATTAAGATGAGTGTGTGAAAGGGATGAGATGAACATCTCTTGAATTTCTGGAATAAAGAGGTTTGGAAGTTATCATTTGCATATTTGGGAGTCAGGGTTTAAATTAATTAACAAGATGCTAATTGTAATATATATATATTTATATTTAAGTAACATTTTGTGTAATGCTAAAGTAAAATTTTTGTAATGCTAAAGTATGTGTTTAGTGAAATTTCCACCTGGGCATCGAAGTTAATAATAATAATGATAAAAATGTTTCAATCAGAGGCAACCTAACACTGAAATTAATTCTTGTGCCACTAATACTTATATTTTATGTATCCAGCTAGCTTGTTTCATTTATGTATTATAACCTATAAATTAATAAAGTCTTAAGAATCAATGTAAAATTTCTTGATGTCATTTGTGATTTACTTGAATGGGAAATAAGATTCGTGCAAGTAATATAACAAACCAGTAAAGAGATTGATGACAGCAAAAAACAAAAATAAAAAATAGCTGAATTTGTTGTATCTTTTCCTCACATCAGTCTAACTAATTTTTTAAGAAATTAGTTAACTGGAAGTTAATAAGCTATCAAGAATGCAATATAGTCTTCACACATTTGCAGCCAAATTGAGTTGTAAAAAGATGCATTTCAACAATGTTCTCTGTTCTTCAGGTATCAGGTATCTTGTTTTCAAGAATCAAGAACTATACTATCAGTTATCAGCATGCAGATGAGCTTATATAAATTCTTCACCATCGGGGAAAGTCACAGATATTAAAGAAATAGATGAAATGGCTGAAACAATAACTGACTGCGGTAAAAGTGGGAAAGAGGAGATAAATTCTGAAAATGTAAAGCCAGTAGTAAGGGTGTTAATGGTAAATTGTAGAAGTATAATGAACAAAGTAATCGAATTTGCAAACTTAATAGAGATGCACGAACCACAAGTAATAATTGGGGTAGAGAGTTGGTTAAAAGAAGAAGTACTAGACAGTGAGGTTTTTCCTGATGGTTACAGAGTGTACCGCAGAGATAGAGGAGCAATTGGTGGAGGAGTCTTCATACTACTTAGCCAGAACTACCACAGTTCACTGGCGTTCATAGATCAAGACCATGTGTTACTTGGGGTAGATTTCTGGGGTAATAAAAAAGAAAAAATCAGAGTGTTGGCTGTTTACTGCAGCGGAAGAATGTCAGAAGAGGATGAGGCTCTTCGGGAGAAATTAAATTCATACTCAGGAATGATCATCATCGGCGGGGATTTAAATTTAGCAGGTGTAAACTGGGAAGGGAATAAGATAAATAACACAAGGGAACAAAGATTTGCAAATATCTTAATAAGGGAAGGAGGATTTACACAAGTGGTTGAGCAAAACACTAGGGGACAAAATATTTTGGATATATTTCTAATTAAGCCCGATAAAAACCTTTTGAGGTATCAAGTAACTGAAGGAATAAGTGATCATGAAGCAGTTCTGATGGATATTAGAGGATTCAGTAAACCAGCAGCCAAAATTGAAGGGGGAAATAGGTACAATTATAAAAAGGCACAGGTTTCAAATTTGAAGAGATATTTCAGATAACAATTCAGCAAATGGAAGGAAGGCTCAGGTACAGTAGAGTCAAGGTGGGAAGAGTTCAAGGAGATAATAAGAAAGGGGGAAGAAAAATTTATTCCAAAGCAGAAAATAAAGAGAAGTAGAGAACCTATGTACTATAATAGGGAAGTGAGGAGGTTAAAGAGGTTGGTAAGAAAAGAACATAACAGAGTTAAGAGACAGCAGGGTAGTAGGGAATATTTAAAACATCTAAACAAAGAAAATGGCTAAAGATGGGTTTACGAAGAGTAGTGTCAGTGCAGGAGGACCATTGACTGATGCAACTAGAAATTTCTATGCCTATATCAGGAAACTGAGGGGAAGGGAGGGTGTAGAGACACTTATAGATAAGGATGGAGAAGAAGTTACTGACGATTTGAAAAAGGCAGAGATTTTAAGTAACTGGTTCAGTGAAAGCATTAGGGACAATGAATCAGAAACAGGAGGGTCTAATTCGGAGAACGAGCTTAACGACACAATTATAAATGACGATACTAAAAAATTTGATATCCATCCTGAGGAAATCATGAAGGAAATAAGAAAGCTGAAAAAAAATAAAGGGGCTGGTGAAGATAATATTACTACAGATATCTTAAAGATAGCCAGATGTGACATTGTACCTTATCTTGAAATATTATTTAAATTGAGTCTAGACACTTGCTGCTTACCACAGGACTGGAAAAGTGCAATAGTAGTACCGGTACATAAGGGAGGGGTGAAAAATAGAGTTGAGAATTACAGGTCAATCAGTTTGACATCAGTGGTAGGTAAATTAATGGAAAGATTGATATGCAACCACATCAGAAATATATGTGAGGAACATAAGTGGTTTTCAAGCAGGCAACATGGTTTCAGGCAAGAATACTCATGCGAATCTCAGTTGGTGGGATATATCCAAGATATTTCAGATGAAATGGACAAGGGAGGCCAAATTGATAGTGTAGCACTAGATCTGTCTAAGGCATTTGACAGAGTAAGCCATAAAATGGTAGTAAATAAGGTAAAAACCATTGGAGTGGATAAGAAAGTCATTTGCTGGGTAGAAGAATTTTTAAAAGGTAGAAAACAGAAAGTTAGGATAGGAAATGTAGTATCAAAAGAAGTTGAAGTAAAAATGGGTGTGCCACAGGGTAGCATATTGGGACCATTGCTATTCATTATTCTAATGAATAATTGTGTTGATTGTTTACTATCTGAAATTAGATTGTTTGCAGATGACATAATGCTGTATAAAAGAATCAAAACGATAGAGGATTGTAAACAGTTGCAGGTTGATCTAGACAGGATATCTAGTTGGGTTGGTAAACATGGGATGAAGATAAATGCAAAGAAGAGTCAGCTTATTAGATACACAAATAAAAAACAAAAGGTTAATTATGAATATAAGGTGGGGAAATAATTGCTTGCTGAAGACTTGAAATGTAAATATCTTGGCTTTAAATTTGATAACAAGCTTAAATGGACAGGACACATTGGACAGGTGGTAGGAAAAGGTTTCAAAATTCTGCACTTGTTGGAGAGAGTGATGAGGGGATGTATGAGAGAAGTAAAGGAATTGGGTTACAAAACTTTGGTCTGACCATTGCTCGAATATGGTAGTGTAGTATGGGACCCTCATTTTACATATCAAATACAGCAGTTGGAGAGGGTGCAAAAAAGGGCTGCTAGATTTGTTTCTGTAAATTATCGCAGAATGCAATCAGTGACGGATATGATGGTATTCATTGCAACACAGGAGGAGGAGGAGGAGGGTCATGGGAGTGTACAGAGCATATACTGGTGATGAGGCATGGAAAGATATTGCAGTAGGTATGAAAAGTGGTTCATGGAAGGGAAAAGATGACCATGACCACAAGCTGGCACTCGATTTCAGGCACAAGGGTGTAGGAAGATTCTCTTTTTTAGGTAAGGGTGTCAGGGATTGGAATGAGATACCAAGAGAAATGAGGAATAATTTACCGAAAACTTTGAAAGAATTTAAAGATAAAATTTGTAGGAAGCAAATGTAGGTAGGTGCAGGATAGGGGGAAGATGGGTTCGTAGGGAAATTGCCACCGGAGCCTGTGCTCCATTGCAATTAAATTAAATTAAATTAACTAGCTGGCTCTGTAGGCCGCCAAACACTTTTAGTGAATCGTGGAGTAATTGTAATTGTAATAGTAGGAGGACTGTTCCATTGTGCCACACAGCACTGCTTTATTAAAACTTGCTGCACTGCTACCTGATGATTTAAAGTGCCAGTTTCCATGCATCAATTAGAATGAGTCCTGTATCTCTGTTAAAGGTATTATCACCGAGTCTTATTTTACAGATCCTGAAAATAAGGGGTCCAGGCCAGCTCCTTCACATTTGCAAAGACTATTTTATGTCCACTGTCAGTGAAATGTTCTGTGACCGCTGACTCCAGTAGTTGCTAGAGGCAAAGATGCTTTTGTGTTCAGCACAATCAGTCTCAGCGGTGCAGACAGTCTGCCTGATGTAGAATTTTCCACATTCACAGGATATGCTATAAATATCCTGAATCCTTAAGCCCAGGTTGTCTTTCATGGGATGAATCCAATCCCAAAGTTTTGCAGTTAGGAGGAAGATGCTCTTGGTACATAACCCCTACCTCCGCAGAACCAACCACTGCGTATAGGATCAGAGCCTTAGCCATTGACCGATGTCCTTACTCTGATGGTTGTTTTCCTTCCTTTGATCAAAATGCCCTTTCCATTTGATGTGCAGACAAACCATTCTGCCTGAAGGTTTGTCAGAGATATTACAGCATCTTAACATACTGAGACAATTTCTTCACATGATAGGAGCAATAACCAAAAAAAAAAAAAAAAGTTTCTACCATACCTGTAACGAGCTTGGCCAAGTAGCATGTTGGCACCCATATGGTTGCAAATCTGCAAAGACTGCATTGTATTTACATACTGGGAAAATCTATGGTCACACACAAGTTATCAAGAATGATGTTTGAGTTTTAAAAAACAATTCTTTGTAAACAGCGACATCTTATTAATGACTTAATTTTACCTTATTATTTCATATCTATTCTATGGAATAATGTCCAAGTTATCTACTGTCTGACAATCGCTCCATTTCACAGTAATGAGGTTTATGATATTCAGTACCATATATATATAAACTACACTAATTAAAATAGTTCTTTTTACTTGGGTTTAAAGACTCATTTCCAGTTACAAAATAATCATAATTAAAACTTTTAATAATATTTGTGGATGAAAACACCGCCTGTTAGCAATTGGTTTTTAATTTGTTAATAGACGGTGTTTTAATTTAAAACTGTTAAACTAGCAATGGTAAAAGGATGACCAATATGCCATATACTTTTAATAATATGCTCACTTATTTCATATGCAGCTGCATATAATAAAAAAAAGCCACATTTACAAAGTGCCATGTTAGAAACATTTCCTACTCCTGATAAAACAAAATATTCAGTTGCATTTTCAAAAGTTATATTCATTGCCTCCAGCTGTTTGTCTGAAACAAGTCTCAGAATAAACTTTTTAAAACTTGTTTTGCAAATTAACTTTACTAAAATTCCATTGCTTTCTGTATGAACAACAATTAACTAATAAATTATATCTATCAATTTAATATGATATGCTATACACATGCCTTGATACTACCACAGATACAAGTTTTGACTTGTTAATGCTTTTATCAAGTCGTGATAAATAAAACATCTAGAAATAAACTTTTTGGTGCCACAATAAACCCAATTTCCACTAAATTTCTTGACAAGCAATTCCCAGGTTTTCAATGTAATTTACTCTACTCTTCATGAAAATTGCAACACTAAGAAAGAGATATGTGATTATAATAAAATTTATTCTACAGATTTCGAACATGACAACACATGTGATTAGAACGATAGAACCATGCAAATTCAGTAGAGTGAAGCTGACATGTGTTGTAATCAGAAGTTCTAGACATTGTAGCATGGAATCCAAGAGAGGCTGGATATGCCACTGGAGGACACACAGTCATGTGATTTGTAGGCACATCCACATAGGATTGCCATTGGTTGCAGGGGGACCAGAACAAAAAAAGTTGGCAACAGAACATGTCACATACATATTCAATGGGTGACACGTTAGGCGAAAATACAGGCCAGGAAGCAGTAGTACCTGTTGTTCTATGAAGCCTTGCACATTCCTTGCCACTTGTAGCCTGCCGTTGTCCACCTGAAAAATGGTATGTGAAGCTGCCTGCAGGAGGAACTCTTCCTCGGGGCGCTAAAACCTCCCTGATGCAGTGGCCACTGTTCAGCTTGGTATCAGTAAACAGGAGGCAATGTTGTATGTTATATCCAATGGTGGCCCAAACCATCAAACCTGACATTTCTCCCCTATACCACTCAACAATAGTCTACACCAGGGGTGACCAACCCAAATGATCTTGCAGGCCACTTTGGAAATGCATAACTCCGTGGGCTGCATATAAAATTATATATCACCATATTACATTTAGACCCAGTATACACATTATTTTTGTTGAGTTAAAAATTGAAACATAATGAAGATATGGCTGCACAAATAATGTATTTTTTTAATACTTTGGTTTTCACTACTTTGGCCATTATAAATTAAATACATTTTGTAAAAGTGTGATGAATCTTGCGGGTCGCAAAAATGTTCAAGCGGGCCGCATGCGGCCCATGGGCCGCAGGTTGGCCACCCCTGGTCTACACAATTCCATAAACCACAAAAGTGTCTAAGCACCCTACACTGTAAGACTAGTTGAAGCAGAATTCATCAAAAATTCTACATATTGGCACTCAACATGTCAGTGATGGCACTCAGGTGCCCGTTGCAGTCAGAGTCATTGATGGCTTCTGGTCAATGGAACCCAACACAACACCACATGTGGCACCAGTCCAGCCATTTCTGAATAGCGTCAAACTGTTGAAGCATACATGTGTACACACTTGTTACAGTGTTCAAACATCAAGCCAACACTGTGTGTGAAGTTTTTCTATAGGTTACGAGCATATAAACGATATGACGGTCATCCCATAGTGTGGCCACATTGTGTAGCCCAGTTCCCACTCATTGCTGTGTTTGAACCTAATCTATCCAGGGCTGTTGGATAATGTGGATATGGTGGGTAACCACCCAGAAATTCGGGGTGGGCAAAATACCTAGCTAGAATTTGAGAGTAACTGAATGTGAATGGAGGAAAGAAATGAGAGGAAGAAAGAAAGAGAGAGCAGACCAACTAAGCATATTAGCTTTATTATTCAAAATGCATGTAAAATTAACTGCGTGCCCACAACAACGCAATGAGCTAAGCACAAAATTCCTTTGATGTTTCAACAAAGATTGCCACCCCAGCTTATAACATTTCTATAAGCTTTTCAAAACCATTTAGGAATAGGAACAAGTACAGAAAAGCATTTCTACTAGCTATTCCCAGCAGTAATGTATGTTATAGTTCGATTTCGAGGCTGTCTATATGGAAGATAGAAATTTTAGGTAAAGTAGTTTCTCAAATCCAACGGTTTTTTTTGCATTCATTTTCACTGCTAAAACTCATTATGGAGATAATTTTAAAGTGTATTTATTATACCCAGAACAATTTAGTTTAGATGATATTACAATTTGTTGATGTCTCTAAACCATGTGGTCAGAGAGGACTGAATATAAAATAACTAATGAATTCAAAAAGTTACAGCTAGGACTTTTAATTAAAAGAAAAAATTGAAATAATAAAGTTAGAAGCCAAAAGTTAAGTACAGTAGATAGATGAAATCAAGAGGATTAAAAATATACATTGGTATCCGTAGAAAGCTCGAGGCATCTGTAAGATAAATGAGATTTTAAGAAATGTATTGTCATGATTGTTAGAAAAGGCGGCAGATGATGACATCAGAGAATTAAGGATTAATTTAATAGAAGACTTTTTTCGGCCTAAACCAGGTTGAAACAGATAGAATATGATACTAGGAAGATCAGATATAAGCCACTGAGTACCTTTGGAGATATTAATTTTCAAAAGTTTTTGCTGACATCACAAAATCAACCGACTGAATAAATATAGGGCAGGCATCTGGACCGGTGCTCATTTTTTCAACAGTTTTCGTAATGGTCAGCTCGTGCTGATGGTGGAGTGAATAGCTCCATGTGGTTAGTAGTTGTAGCACATTTGAATAATGCCATTGGTATGGGGGTGGGGTGAAAGTTTGTCTTCACTCATGAGCAACCTGCAAACCTTCTGTGGAACTGTTGTCTGATTTCCTTATCCAAAATCCGGTACCAAAATTGTAAAGGAAAACTTTTAGAAATCTTGGGGGTGTAACAAGCTTGTGGTGACTGGATTATTTAAATATTATGTGTACCAGAGGCTACAGTCAAACAATATTATTAATAGTTGGAACATGTGTTGCTAAGCCAACCCCCCAGCAACTGCATAAGTTCTATAAGCTATTGCCTGCTAAGCTCGATCAACAGCAGTCGTTGTGTGTGAAAGAAAGATTGCTATGTTAAAATATTGTACATCAAAAACTGTTATGTGTGAAAGCCGCTTTAGTGTATTTCAAAGGTGCTTTGGCTCAATCCATGTGTATTATCTTCAAAAAAAATAAAAAATAAAAATACAAATGGATAAATTCATAGTCATGCTGTGAAGGAGAAATGAAGGTAATGAGTGTAGGAAATGCTACAAGACAGAAGAATGTGAAGAATAAATTTGCATCATCCTTTGACATAGATCCACTGGAACTTAGATTGCCTTGTTCAGTCAGCTGACAGTCAAAATCGTGAGAGTAAATAAAAGTAAATTCTTGTAAGACTGGAGATTTTCTCGGCGTTGTAAATGAATAAAATTTTCTCGGGTAGCTAGCCGAGTTAGTCCATCGTTTGACCACGACGTTTCGGCGGTCACAATCTCTGCCGCCATTGTCAAGTGACAGAGATTGTGACCGCCGAAACGTCATGGTCAAACGATGGACTAACTCGGCTAGCTACCCGAGAAAATTTTATTCAAGTAAATTCTTATTTTTATTCTTCACTATAAACACAATTTTATAGATAATGAATATTCACGCATATGTACTAGAGATTACACGGTTACATTATGGAAGCGGAACAGAAGTTATATGGAAATGTTGTATAAAAATGTCATTTTTTGTTACATATCTTCATTTAGTTTCAAATCACTTCTATTTAATAAAAAGTCAAGTGAAATAACGTTGATTTTAATTATTAAATCAATCAGCCAGTAACTGACTTTTAAGTAAATAATAATATTAATTATAATTTTCTAATTACTGTAACTAATATTTGATAATTAAAATTTTAAAAACAAATGCTAGCAGGCTTTTCTCATTTTATATTGCTTTATTTTTTTCATCATAAATTAAGGCTGCTTCATGAACACTTTTTCGCTAGCAAAACTGATAGGCCGCAAGTGCGGATATTTCACATGAAATGAGCCTATATAAAGGCAAGCCTGGATTAGCCTCATGGCAGTAGGTAACCTGTGTAGAGTGGACAAAATCTATGACAATCAGTGCAATTATGTTGCTAGGCAGAACTTAGAAAAATTTTCTACAATGTATTCACAAATTATAGAAAAATTTTGGCAATGAATTAAACTGATCAGAGTTTTGGTATTGAACGTTTGTCATTTCATAGTACTTTAAACTCAATCAGCCTCGATCAATGAAACTATGGGCATAACTCCTACAAAATATTTAAAGTTTTGTCAAAAGTGAACTTAAGCAATGAACAACTGTTTCTTTTACTACATTAACTGTTGCTAACAAGTTTTAGATAGAATGTTTTGAGGTACTTCATGACTTTCTGAATTAACAGAGTGGTGTGGTTGTTATGAATTTACCTCATTCCGTTAACCACCAATCTTCATTTTTGGTTTCAAAGTCTGAAAAACTTTTACTTTCAAGATTGTATTAATTTACTGATACCAGCAGTAACTTCAAAATTTTCAAATAAATTCATTGACAACTGATTTCTGACATGAAGTTTTTAACAATGATAAACTATGTTATCACTGTTGCACCTTGCAGGATAAAACCCATTTAGTAAAAAGATTCGAGGAAGCTGAGGACCAAATTTAGGCATGAGGTATGCAAGTACAATTTACTAATACAAGAAGTATTGGGGAGGGGGGGGGGCTGGGAACTACGTAGTTATAGTTAATAACAATATTGTATCGTCCAACTCTGATGCAGTTACGTTGTTACAAAGGGAGTAATTATTTCCTTATTACAGAAAAAAATCCTTGTATTACATATTTTAACACTTCTCCCCCACTGAATCAAGATGTATGCATTTGTATTACAACAAGAGTTAAATCAAATCAAGAACAACAACATGGATTTAAATTTAATTAGTCTACTATAGATCTTATCTTTGTAATTTCTTTTTTAATTGTTTTGTGTCTTGTAAATGTTGAGGTCATTTGAGGAACGGGATGGAATTTGGCCATGTCCTTTTCAAGGAACCATCGTGGAATTCACCTGAATAGATTCAGGGAAACCATGAAAAACCCAATTCTGCATGGGGTTTCAAACCCACATTTTCCTGAATGTGAGACAAGAGCATTACCGCTCATCCACCACACTAGGTTTAAAAATTTTATTTTTTTAACTTAAAAAGTAGTAAACCAGTTATAGTTGTCTTTCTTAATATGGGTAAGGCTTATGAACACATTCATTGTAACCACATTTTGGTGTTATAAATTTATACACTGGAAAAATACCCTAGAGGTAGGTAACGAGAAATTTGGATGAAGCAAGTACTAAAAGACCCATCGAGAAACAGAACGGAAAGAGTTTCAACAAAACTTCCAGACGGTGATAGATTAAGTGATGGGTTAACATATAGGAAATTATAAGTAACATAATTCCAAAATTGTAAATTTTGGAATTTTTGTCTATTGGTACCGAGCATGGTGGGTGAGCCTCATGTTCGGGAGGATGCTGATTCGAATCCTCCTCCGGGCATCCAGATTTGGGTTTTTCATGGTTTCCCCAAATCACTCCAGGTGAATGCCGGGATGCTTCCTTCAAATGGCCATGGCCGAATTCCTTCCCGTTTCTTGTCCCCAGTCCCATCCCGTCTCTAACAACCTCCACATCAATGAGGCATAAAGCCATAATTAAAAAAAAAAGTGTTTATTGGTGTTCATTATACACACAAAATATGGAAATGGATGTGAATGAAACTTACACACAGTAATAGTGTGTGTAACTGGTAAAACATAGGAGTCATTTTATCGACATAAAATTCCATAGTTGCCAAACAAATCACTGTTGGGTTATATTGAAAAATGGTAAAGTTATACTTTTTTTTTGGCTTTATGCCTCGTCGACGGCTAAGGTCATTAGAGGCAGGATGGGACTGGGGACAAGGAGTGGGAAGGAATTTGGTCATGTACTTTTTGAAGGAAGCATCCTGGCATTCACCTGGAGTGATTTGGGCAAACCATGGAAAACCCAAATCTGGATGGCCGGACGGGGATTCGAACCTGCGTCCTCCCGAATGCGAGGCCAGAACATTAACCGTTCACCCACCATGCTCGGTAGGAATACTTTATATACCATACACACTAATAAGTTCCTATAGTAATTACCATAAAATCTATGCAAGGAAAGGAAGAACGTAATGGTTGTTTTTATATTTGTATAGGTCCTGTAAAATTCTCTTACTCTGATGTAGAGTATTCAAATGCCTGACTCCCCTACCTATGAAAGAAAATCTTCCCACACCCTTGTGTCTTGAAATCAAGAGCCAGCTTGTGGTCATGGTCATCTTTTCCCTTCCAGTTAGAAGTTGTGACAGACAGAAAAATGAATGATTATATAGTTTCCATCTTTCATTCAGAAAGTAGCAAATCCAAAAAAAAGGATACTGAAAGTAAACTGATCACTCACCAAAGTATAATGTGATGACACAAATAAAAACAGGACAGACACTATTATTACACAACATATATGTAACCCTTAGTGGGATGTGCATGTGTGAAACTTTCCCTTGTAAATGTTTTAATCCATTTATAGGTGATACTACCCGATAATACTTCCTCACCATACTGTTTTCAAAATCTTCACAAATTTCTGATAGCTCCATGTTTTTTGTTGTAAAAAGTTTAATAACTGTGTTCTAGTAAACTTGGCTGCACTTCTACTTCACTCCAGTACCGGATTAACCACATAGCAGGAGGTAGCAAATGCTACGGGCCTCACGCCTTCTAGGGGGCTTCGCACCTCCTAGGGGGGCCTCGCGCCTCCTAGGGGGGCCCCGCAATCTAGGCTAGCCAGCGACCTTTTATTTTTTTTTAGCTTTACCTTTTTCCCCAGACGACAAAGATTAAGGGCCTCTTCTTCACATTTGATAAGGGCCTCGTGCTGTCTTAATCCGGCCCTGCTTCACTCAAACAAAAGTCACAGGTTGCTGAATAACAGAAATTATTATTGTTATCTCTCATGTAGCAGCAACTTTGTAATTTTCATTCACGGAATACCTCTTGTATAAATCACTAAATTGCGAAAAATGCAATACTACCAAGAGTAATGGAAAATAATCCTTATCCAGCTGATGGAAAAGTATCAGAAGTATCCAATCAATTCTCAGTACTTGTCTTATTTTTATTTATTTATTACCTGTCATCGTATTTTCTATGATGATACTCCCTTTTAATGTTTTATTTTTATCTTCTTCCTTTTGTATTGTAGCTAGGATACACGATCGGTTTTAATTCGTGATTGAGTAGACTTTCAGCTTACTGCCTATTTCGACTCTTTCTTCATACTTCAAATAAATAATAAACTTATATGACTTAATTCCTTTTTTATTATCATGTCATAATATCCTTAATTATCCGAATGTTTACAAGTTCTTTTTAGCAGCAACTTAAAGTTCAAAGTAAACACACTAACGGTTTTTGCCAAGCTTGTCCAATCTTATATCTATCTTCTCTTTTTTTTATATAAACATTACCCTATCTACCAATTTCACAGAGTAATTATTTTCTTTAGGTAGCCTGTAATACCACATACTTTGATCAATTAAAAAACTGAAATAACAAAACTGAAGAGAAATTACTAAAGAAACACCAACAGTGTTTTTGCTATCATATTCTGCCTTTGATACAGCTTTCGTGAATAATCCTAAATTAAGCACATGCAAATTGAATGCATCATCACAGTAAATGAACATAAAATTAAATACACTATATAAATCCAATGTTTTCCTTTTCGTGTGAGTTACGTAAAATATATCTAATGTGATCCTGACAACTTAAGTATATTTTGACATGTATTCCAATCCTTTTATCACTTAACATAACCAAATAATGCTATCAGGCAAAGGGTACTTACACTATAATGAACCACACAGCAACTTGGAACCTCTCACTTCTAGATATGTATCTGAACTTCTGAGGCACAAGGCTGCAGCTCTTTGAGAGCAATAGTCTGCTTTGAATAAGACAATCACTTCTGTAACTATATCCTTCAATACCTGATGATAGACGAGTAGACTCTAATTAAACACCAATTTGCTGTAATAATCATATTATGAGGAAATATTCTCTACTCTTCTGCAAGAATACAAAACAGTTTTTGGACATTTTACATTCATATCAGAGGCATTCTTTGTGGTTCAAGGTAAGGTTCTGTGTTCAACTTCTATCTCAAGTTACTATATAAAAAAAAAGCCCTTCTACTACAATTCTGGTAATTCATAATTCTTAAAAATATTTTTTTATTGGTAAGCATTAAGTTTCCCAGGCACAGGCAGGAAGCATCCAGTAAAAGAAGATACCAATAAATTTCAGTATGACACCCTCGCATACAACAATTTAAATTCACAGTTTTGGTAATGTAAGGAATATAAGATACAGCTCATGAAACACATTCTGCTAGTGTGTGCAGTGAGTTAGGTTTCCCCTATTATTTCATGTAGCTTTCTCTTCCAGATATTACACTTCAAAATAATGACTCCAGCAATAGCTACAGGCTTTGTAGGTCATCACTAAGGCCAGGAGAGGATGTGAGCAAGCTACAGGAAAGAATTTGGCCATGAAGCGACCATCTTGCCATTCACCTCGAGTGATTTCAGGGAACCATGGATAATCGAAATCTGGATGGCAGGACTGATATTTGAAGTTGCCAAGCCCGAGCATTACCATTCACCCCATCAGGCTCGTTAATAGACTCGAGTTCTGAAAAATTTAATAATGATGATAAATGACATACTCCAGGTTTGTGCAGATTCTAATGGTCTGATTAAGAGGGGAAATGTACTGGAGTTATTTTTGTACTTGGTTTAAGTGATGGTTTTATTTTATGTCATTATGATGTTTGGTGATCATAGTTCTGAGCCAATGGCTGTTAAAAAGGAAATGGCCTCACTTACCTGAAACCAATCATTAATACAGAAAATAAGAGAGAGCAATAGGATAAATGCAAACTTCCTAGTTTCACTGTTATAAAAGATAAAATAAATACAGTGAGCAACCTTTGAAAAACAAAGCCAGAGCACTTATGTGGCAAATGAGAAAATCAAGATGATCAGACAATGTGATGATATTTATGGTTCATTTACACAATGCCTTTAGAATTAAGGAACATGGAAGAAATTAGGTAAGGGGAAAATTAAATAACTGCCCCAGCGTTCATCTGAAACTATTGGGTAAGGCAAACGGATTTTTATCAAAGCCTCCATTGTGACAACCTTGTTTGGTTACTGAACTAGCTCAACCAGGATTTATGATAATCTTGTTGCATAAAAAAATAGATTTTTTTTAGCATGCTTCGTGTAGTTTTCTCAAAGTAGTTCAATATGATGCAGGAGGTAACTTAATTGTACACTGCAGTGTATTGATTTACAAGGGCTGTTGCGAAGTTTTAATTAATAACACAAAATTGTTGAGCAAAATAATCATAATCCTAACTGATGAAAATTACAGATTCCCCCCCCCCCCCTCTTAGAAGACACTAATCTGTATTTTATAGGTAACAATGAAAGGAAAGAAATGCCACGAGGCAATATTTACGTGGAAAAGAAAGGGAAAATACACCCAACACTCACCAAAGTTGAAGGGAGGAGGGCAGCAGCAACACAAAACAAACAAAGAAAAAACAATATTTCGGATGAAAAACCCTTTTTCAAGTTAACTGAGGGAGGTGGCTGGGCTTGTGCAAGATTTGTGTTCGATGCAGCCACTCATAGAACGCGTTCTAGGAGTGGCTGCGTCGAACGCAAGTCTTGCGCCACCTCAGCCACCTCCCTCTGATAACTTGAAAAACCCGAAATATTTTGGCGAGTGTTGGGTGTATTTTCCCTTTCTTTTCCATGTAATCTATATTTTAAATTTATAAAATTCCTCCAATTTTGAAGGTTGACAGCTTATAATAGCCCATAAGGAAATAACATAGTTATTGAAAAGTGACGTTAAAATTTCAACTGGAGGCTGTTTAACCTGTAGAAAGATGAATAATAACTGCAAACATCACAACAAAAAAAAAGTCTAAGTCAGTGCTGGAAGTGTGTGGAAAATTTTAACTAAACAGGCCTGAAAACAATTTTCAATGCAGATATTGACTGCTGAATTATGACATAGAAAACTTCCTTGCACATCTTTCAATGTTTACAATATCTGTGTACCAAATAAATGAGGAAGGAGATGAAATACGCCTAGCTCGATATAACAAAAAGTTGTATAAATTTGCAAGCAAAAGATACAATCTCTTTTTTCTGGAATAGGCAAGACTATATCCCTAATAATTAAAAAAACAATGAAATAAAACACCACATAATCAAGAAAAGGTATCTCTCGGCCATTTTTTTTATGGTTTTCTTTGTCTGTGGATAATTTCTGTTATGAAATTTTGTTGTTGTTTTTATTAGGGCTTTAGGGAGCATCAATGTCGAGGTTATTAGCGCCCTAACCAATACCCGGAGAGACAACGTGGCATAAAACTCTATTGCCGCCTGTGCGGCCGATAGTACAGGAGTCGGCGACACAGACAGCAGGATAAAATAAAATACTGACTGAAATACCGTCTGCACAGCCGACTGTAAAAGGGTCGGCCACACAGATGGCAAGATAATATATAAAACTGAAACTATGACTGTAGATTGGCCATAAAAAATAAAAACACAAACATTAACTGGTTGGCTGTAAAAAGGCCAACCGGATTAAAACAGTGAAATAACTGGCTGGCTGTAAAAGGGCCAGCCAGATATAATCTCACACAAACAAACGGTTCTTGGGTTGATGGTTGTAAAGGACCATCAACCCAACTTAAAACCAATGCCGATCTGTCCAAAATTTTTGGGACGAGATCGGCCCGTACACAAAACTATAAAACCTTTGCCACGTTGTCACTGTCATTGTTTAAAATAAGGGACAGATCATTGGCTAAGCCAACGTCTGCCCTTAAGTGTAAAAATAAAATACAATCAGATAAAATGTGGCACACCATCATAGGTACGCCACAGGCATCACATTCCGGTGGGTCCTCCCAGCAGAGTAGAAAGCTATGCGTCATAGGACAGTGCCCTATACAGAGGCGAATAAGGAGGACCTCATCCCTTCTCACCTGCCGGAAGGAGCTGCTCCACGGCTGGACGGTCGGTTTGAACAGCCGGAGCTTATTATGCTTGACTTCCAGCCACTGCCTCTGCCATACATATAAGACGTTTCTTTTTGCCACCGAGGCACGGTCTGACTTCGCGACCGGAGCAAAGTCGATTCTGACCTTGTCGCAGGCTAACTTGGCAGCTTCATTGGCTGCCTCATTCTCTCTGATTCCCACATGGCCTGGTACCCAGCAGAATAAAACCTCCTTTCCACGGGTTTGTAAAGAAAGGAGGGCGTCCTGTATTTCCTGGACCAATCTGTCTGCTGCGTACATGTTTACTAACGCCTGGATACAGCTGAGGGAATCACAGCATATGATATACTTTGTATTACGAGTTGTTTTCATATGCTGGAGAGACTTTAACAGGGCATAAAACTCGGCAGTATAAACACTGCACCTGTAATCCAGCTTATATTTGTAAGTCGCTCGAGGGAAGACTACGGAGCAGCCAACTCCGTTAGCCTGCTTAGACCCATCCGTATACACCGGGGTAAAATCCTGATGCTGGTTTAAAACATCACTACAAACTCTGGTAAAAACACTGTCAGCGGTAGACAGCTTGTTGAACCTTGACAGTTCTAAAATCGTTCCAGGCATCTTTAAAAGCCAGGGAGGAGATTTACTCCAACCCTGGTGATAAAAAGAAGGAATCTCGAATCCGTATTGTTCTAAAATAGCCTTTGTACGGAGGCTAAAAGGTTTGGTAGCTCTATGCCGATTGGCATAAAGCTTTTCGCAATTTGGGTTCATTACTACATCGTACACGGGACTGCCTGGTGTTGTGGCAATATGCATATAGTGTCGCATCATGAGGAGATGCCAGCGGATAGAGACTCAGCACATATGCTGGGAATTGGGCTGGTGCGGTAGGCACCAGTGGCGAGCCAGATACCTGCATGGTGGACACTATCCAGTATCCAGAGATAACTGTCCTGTGCCTAACAGTATACAATGCAACCATACTCGAGACGAGACCGTACAAAGGCTCTATAAAACTGTAACAGGCAGGAGCGGTCGGCGCCCCATGACCTGCCACACAGACATTTTAGAACATTTAAGGATTTCAAGGCTCTGTTTTTCACGCCTTTGAGATGTGGCAGCCAACTGAGCCTTGTGTCTAAAATAAGGCCCAGAAACCGAATAGCATCAATAAAATGTAAAACGGTGTTCCTCAAGGTAAGGTGGGGCTCTGATAAAAACTTCTGCTACAAGTAAAAAGTACACACCAGGTTTTCTCAGCAGAGAATCGAAAGCCGGTGTGCACTGACCATTGATCCAACCTGTTCAGTGCGAATTGCAGTTGCCGCTCAGAGCTTCTCAGGCTGGATGATGCAATAAAAATTAAAATGTCATCCACATATAAGGAGTACCATATGGGACTCCTTATTATGACTGAAATGCAATTAATAGCGATGGGAAATAGGGTCAGACTTAAAACAGACCCTTGAGGAACACCATTTTCCTGGGTAAAAAGATCAGACACTTCACCGCCGACTCGGTACCAGAAGCAATGACCAGATAAAAATGATTTTAAAAAACAGTCCAGGTTACACCTAAAACCCCATTCGTGTAACTGTTTTAAAATAACATGTCGCCAGGTAGTATCGTAGGCCTTTTCAATATATATAAAATAAAAATAAAAAAACACCCACAAGGTGTTGGCTGTGTACAAAAGCATCCTGTATTGCCGCCTCCAGGAGGATCAGGTTGTCCAAGGTGGAACGAAACTTCCTAAATCCACACTGAAAGTGTCTCAGCAGATTACGGGTCTCAAGACACCAGACGAGGTGGCGATTCACCATCCTCTCCAGTGTCTTCCCTACGCAGCTTGTCAATGCAATACTACGATAACTACCTGGCAACAATTTGTCTTTTCCAGGTTTTAAAATAGGTATTAGAGTTGCTTCTTTCCACGAGTCAGGGAAGTGTCCTCCAGTCCAAATACAATTAAAAATATCTAAAAGGTACTCTTTAGCATCGTTACTAAGATGCCTTAGCATCTGGTACTGGATCATATCGGGCCCTGGAGCGGTGTCATTGGCGCCCTGGTGGAACGACATTTGTCGTTCCACCAGGGAACGGGCGTCCTTCGCAGCATTCCGGACCTTTTCGTCATGGAAACGTCAGCTGCCTGGTGAATCACTTTGGTAAAGTGATTCACCCTCTCTTCAACGTTGTTGTACTCATTAAGAGTAATGGAGTGGCAGTAGAGTTGCCAATCGGTTTTGCTGACGTTCCATTTGCGTCGGTTATTGCCTCCTCCACAGTGAAACTCTAATTCATCCATATTGGGAAGTGGTTGCTTCCATGAGGTCACGATCCACCTCCCAATGCATGGAGTCTGTGACTGAGGGGGAGCACAACGAAAGGTCAATGGAAGAGGACGATCCAGAAGCAGTGGTAAAATGTGTCATTGCACCAGTATTGAGGATGCATATTTCCTCTTGCTCTATTAATCTACCAACCATTCGGCCTCTGGGGCAATCGGCATTTGAGCCCCACAGCGCACTATGTGCGTTGATATCTCCTAGGAGGAGGAATGGCCGAGTAAGCTGCCGCAAATGTTAAACATGTTGTCATAACTGACGGACGTGTTAGGTGGTAGATAAATAGAGAATACTGTCAGTTGAGTGGGACCATGAATCCTCTCTGCCACTGCTTGTAAATCAGAGGTGAGAGCTACAGGTTCCAAGTGGACAGTGTTTCGGACAAACACAGCCACTCCACCCTTCGCTCGATCACCCTCGGTATTGTCCTTACGGTAAATGTCATATCCTCTTATCACAGGTTGGTGTGTTGGTCTGAAATGTGTCTCTTGTAGACAGAGACACAAAGGATCAGACCGTGCTAAGAGGTGTAACTCCTCTTTGTGAACTGTAAAACCGTTGATGTTCCACTGAAGTATGAGAGCCATCCTTACCTATTTAACCTCACCTGCCCCGGTTTGGGTGGGTCATCGGTCACTTCATGCTGAGGAACGGGACCAGACTCGTCCACCAGCAACTCCGTTTCTTCCTGTCCGGAAGCGGAGACAGACATCTCTGACCCAGAGGACTCCTCGATTTCCTCCCCTTTCTTTATCTTCTTCTTCCTCTACCTCTTCCCATTACTCTCCCTACTGCTGGGCAGTCTGGGTGGAGAAGAAGAAGGGGACTTAACAAACTGGGTCAGATCCGTCTGTCTAACTTTATACCTCGGATCTTCTGATCACCTCTATCGCTACCATTTCAACAGCACGTGGTGGAGACTTTGTTAATGCTGCTGGACTGGTGTCATGACCTTTGTGGATTTTGCATCACACTTGCACTGACATGAGCACATAGTGCTTGTGCCCATGTATGCAAAGGATGTCTGTGTAGCAACACTTTCTTTCCTGAAGGGAGACGAGACCATTTTGGCAAAGCTACTTCCAAAAATTGGAGCGGCGAGCGATTTCTCCTTCTTCTTTGCTTCTGCGTATGGTATCCGCTCTTTGGTCTTCAACTCCTGTATCTTGCGCTCCTCAAGATACACTTGACACTCCCTACTCCAGGCCGGATGCGCCCCGGAGCAGTTGACGCACACCTGCGGAAGAGTGCAAGTGACAGCCGGTTCATGTGCCCCCTTGCCACATCTACCACAGGTGAGGTTATCCTTGCATGACACCATCGTATGTCTGAACCTCTGGCACTGGAAGCAGCGCATTGGGTCCGGAACATATGGACGGACGTTAATGTAGCCAGCTTTAATACACTTGGGCAACACTGGAGTGTCAAACGTCAGGACAAAGGTGGCAGTCTTTTCAAGACTGCCATTTACCCTCCATGTAATCTGATGCACCTCGACTACTTGCTGATCCTTCCACTCCTTAACAAGTTCCTCGGTTCCAAAATCCATAATGTCATGGCAGGTGACGACGCCTTTTGAAGAATTCAGGGATTTGTGGAGTTCGCTTTTAACAGCGTACTCCCCGAGCTTCTCACAGTTAAGGAGCTGGGATGCCTGCTGCCTACTGGTGGTTGTTTCCAGCAGCAGTGTCCCATTCCTCAGCTTTTTAACTGATCTCAAGGTAGAAACCAATCCTTCAAGTCCTTTATTAATATAAAAAGGGGACACCTATTCAACTGTACCCTATACCCTCTGCATTACAACAAAAGCGTTCGCTATGGAACAGACTTTCCTGTTGCTTCCGAAGCAGGAGGGCTATCAACCCTGGCCCACTTCTTTGTAATGGGTGTATTGGGATTAGCCTGCGGCACACCCGTACCGCAGGGTTTTGTGGATGACTTCATTTTTGGTCCCACGAGTAAAACCAGTTTAAAAAGAAGCGCTAGTACAACAGGGGTGCACAGGTGCCCCTGAGGTTGCATGTTAGCAAGTGATCCGCCTCTCACTCATGCACCTTCTCGGCATGTGGCTGACCTTGAGGTTGAGGGGTTGTTTATAGAGGTTTGTACCGTCCTCGCGATCCGGGCGATGAAGCCAAGGTCCCCGTTCTCCTAGCCATGCAACGTTACACCGCCACGCCCTACGGTGGCCGTTGAAGCATGGTAGGAGTTTACGGTGTGGGAAACTTGCGGCACTCACAAGTTTCCAGCTTGGGCACCACGGGTTCGCCAAACCCGTGCCTGGCACTTGCATACCAGGCCCCAGCGGGGATGAAATTTTGTAACATTACTCTATTCTCCTTGTGTTGTGTACAGTGACCAAGAAGGTGATTTGATAATACAGATCAACAGGAAGTAGTGATGTCCCTAAGACTTGGTTCCCACTGCTTACCACCATTATAATTAACAAAATTTGTGTTTGGGAGGGAGAGGAAGTAATTATGTATAACTGGTTTGTGATGTGTGGTGTTTGGATGTTTGAAAATGCTATAAATCAATTGAATAAGAAATTGTAAGTGGGAATAATGTATCAGCCATTGTATCATGTACTAATATACTCTTCAGAATGAGGTCTGATGTATATTTTTTGTGTGTGTTTTTTTTCAAATTAATTCATGTAAAAAGTTAATCGGCAGTTTTGTTATTCAAAAAATTCCTTGACACCTGAAAATTTCAGTAAACTAAGTAAGATACTTAAATAGAAGTGTAAATCATTTGCTAACTTGACAGATTTGCAAATCTTCAAATATTTATAAGATTGCTAAAAACATTTAATTCAGAGTAGCTTTTGATGGGAAGTTTCCATGACACAACTCAATTAATTTTACTGTTCCTCCGTGAATAATTTCACGAAGTGAAGACTGCTGTTGTGATGCTTTGCTGGGTATCAGTATGTTGGAAACGAGATTATAAAGAATGAAATTTACTTACTTAGTGCCCAGAAATGCATTAAACTTCTTCCTCCAACTTTCAGCAGCTTTCTCATCATTGTAGTTTGATAAACAAATTAAGTCCTCTTAATTCCCAGGCACATCTAAAAAGGTGGCAAGGTTACTATATCTTTTCACTCTAGTATTCAGCTGCTTTACAGCATTGTCCTTTGGTAAGATTAAATCCTGCTGGTTCACAGGTTCATCAAAGAGTGGACAATGCTGATCTTGTGCCAGCATTGCTCCACATTCGCATGCTTCATCCTCTATGTAGCCCAATTTCTTCAAGTTGCTTTTGCATTTGGAGACTCCTGCACTGAAGCGATTAAGTGCCTTCCATGTGGTATACCTTAAATAATGTCCCCCAGATAGTTTCTCTCTAGGCTTGTGATTATGACTGCTGTAATTTTCCTGCCAGAGCTTTATTCGTCTAGCCTCTGATGTGGTGGATAAGGATATCATTGTCTTGAGGAAACTCTTTCTGGACCTCAGTCGTTTTGGGATGGTAGTGTGATTATGTAGTTTTGAGAAAAGTCTTCTAATTGCGTCTCTCTCTTTTTCTGCAGCTACTGTTCTGATTTGTGGTGGTGCTGTATCTGCTAATTGATATACATTGGTTACCGGTTTCGTCTCAAACATCCAACAATGATTTTTACTGCCTCATTTAGAGCAATGTTTTGAATGAGCTGATGCTTCCGAAACAGGTGATGCGTATTCTCCTGCTGCAAAGCATAGAGACATAGTTGTAGTTCTTGATACTTCAGGACGAGCTCCCCACGATGTGCCATTTAGTTTTTTCAGTAGGCAGTTCCTTGTACTTACTTTCCCTTTTAACTGACAGCAATGCTCTTTGAAGGTGAGAGTTCGGTCCAATGTAACTCCCAAATATTTAGGGTTAGGTATATGTTCCAAACCCACTTCACCTCATCTTCTGGCTTCTCTGTTATGTAGGTGGAAACTGCAGACTTTGGTCTTGTTAGGGTTCAGTTTGAGGTTATTCTGTGTAAAGTACCTTGTAAGGTTCTCCAAGACCCTCCTAAGTTTTGCTTCTACCTCTTCAAAGGTTCTCCCCTGAGCTTTAACAACACTATCCTCCGCATAGATAAATAATTGCATGTCTTGTTGGCATGGAATGTCATGAATATAAATGTTGTACAATAAAGGGGACAATATGCTTCCTTGGGGAAGGCCATTTTTTTGTCTTCTCCATTGGCTCTTTTTCTGCAGCAGGGTAACATAGTAGCTTCTGTTCTGGAGGTTTCCCTGTATCAGTCTAGTAAGTCTAAAATCTTCAGTTAAATTATGTAACTTACAGAGAAATAGTTTACCAAATCATACACTACGGTTAAGTCGATGAAAACAGCCCCCGTCAGTAGTCCTTCCTCGAAACCATCATCTATGTGTTGAGTGAGGTTAAAACATTGCCCGAAACATTATTTTCCTGGTCTGAATCCAGCTTGTTCTGGTATTATCATATCATTTATTTTCCTGCTATTCTTTAATGTATCATTTGCTCCAATATTTTATATAGATGGCATAAGAGAGATACTGGATGAAAATCCTAAAGATAGCCGGATGTGACATTGTACCTTATCTTGAAATATTATTTAAATTGAGTCTGGATACTTGCTTCTTACCACAGGACTGGAAAAGTGCAATAGTAGTACTGGTACATAAAGGAGGGGTGAGAAATAGAGTTGAGAATTACAGGCCAATCAGTTTGACATCAGTGTTAGGTAAATTAATGGAAAGATTGATATGCAACCACATCAGAAATATATGTGAGGAACATCAGTGGTTTTCAAGCAGGCAACATGGGTTCAGGCAAGGATATTCATGCGAATCTCAGTTGGTGGGATATATGCAAGATATTTCAGATGAAATGGACAAGGGAGGCCAAATTGATAGTATAGCACTAGATCTATCAATCTAGTAAGCCATAAAATGGTAGTAAATAAGGTAAAAACTATTGGAGTGGATGAGAAAGTGATCTGCTGGGAAGAAGAATTTTTAAAAGGTAGAAAACAGAAAGTTAGGGTACAAAATGTAGTATCAAAAGAAGTGGAAGTAAAAATGGGAGTGCCGCAGTGTAGCGTATTGGGACCATTGCTATTCATGATTCTAATGAATAATTGTGTTCATTGTTTACTATCTGAAATTAGATTGTTTGCAGATTACATAATGCTATATAAAAGAATAAAAACGATAGAGGATTGAAAACAGTTGCAGGTTGATCTAGACAAGATATCTAGTTGGGTTGGTAAACATGGGATGAAGATAAATGCAAAGAAGAGTCAGCTTATTAGATACACAAATAAAAAACAAAAGGTTAATTATGAATATAAGGTGGGGAAATAATTGCTTGCTGAAGACTTGAAATGTAAATATCTTGGCATTAAATTTGATAACAAGCTTAAATGGACAGGACACATTGGACAGGTGGTAGGAAAAGGTTTCAAAATTCTACACTTGTTGGAGAGAGTGATGAGGGGATGTATGAGAGAAGTAAAGGAATTGGATTACAAAACTTTGGTCTGACCATTGCTCAAATATGGTAGTGTAGTATGGGACCCTCATTTTGCGTATCAAATACAGGAATCGGAGAGGGTGCAAAAAAAGGGCTGCTAGATTTATTTCTGGAAATTATCAGTGACAGATATGATAAAGGAGCTGGAATGGATTCATTGCAAGACAGGAGGAAGATGAGGAGGGCCATGGGAGTGTATAGGGCGTATACTGGCGATGAAGCGTGGAAAGATATTGGAGTAGGTATGAGAAGTTGTGCATGGAAGGGAAAAGATGACCATGACCACAAGCTGGCACTCAATTTCAGGCACAAGGGTGTGGGAAGATTCTCTTTTTTAGGTAAGGGTGTCAGGGATTGGAATGAGTTACCAAGAGAAATCATGAATAATTTACCAAAAATGTTAAAAGAATTTAAAGATAATATTTGTAGAGGGCAAATGTAGGTGGGTGCAGGATAGGGGGTAGATGAGGGTGTAGGGAAATTGCCACCGGAGCCTGTGCTCCATTGCAATTAAATTAATTTTTTTTTTTTTTTTTTTTTTTTTTTTTTTTTTTTTTTTTTTTTTTTTTTTTTTTTTTTTTTTTTTTTTTTTTGTTCTGTGAGTTCCTTTCTGGGCTTGAGCAAAGCCACTACATGCACCTTTGGGGATTTGTGAATCTCGCAGGCATACATTGAACATTTTCAGCAACTGTTTCTTGGTTTCCAGGCCAAAGTGTTTAAATTTTCTCCGCTCATGTCATCCGGGCCCACTGCTTTGTTTTCCTTCATTCGATTAATTGCTTTTACCATTTCCAACATTAGGTTCTCCTAGTAGGTTTTGTTCTTCTCTTTCTCTTATTACTGTTCATTTTTTAAATTTTATTTTGTGTTTGACCATTTTTTAAGAGATGTGTGCTATTTGGTCTGGTGTGATGTCCTTAAAATCAAATTGAAATATGCTTGGATCATTACTGCGATTCATTAGTTTCCATCTCCTTCTACTTCCAAATCATTTCAAAATTTCATCTATTTTTCTTTCCTTCCCTCTAAGTGATGCCATTAAGGCTTCACTTGCCTGTATGGTATCTTGCTCGAACTTCTCTCCAGAAACTCTTAGTAATTCTTTGGAGTTTTCGGCGAGTCCTGGTAAAAATTGTGTTTGGCATCCTTGCGGAAAGTGTTTCCGTGAAATTCTTTTATTGAGCTCAACAAATCCACCATAGTTGTTTATCGTCGCTTCTAGGTTCATTACTTCTTGATCTAGCTTTAATTCAAAGTATTTCCACCTTGCTTTCTTGAAAGGGACTTTATCCAATCTTGCCACCCCTATATTTCACACATAATTGGGCTATGTTTAGTTCTTGGAATCATGTCTTCCGCAATTTTTGTAACATTTTGGGCTAAGGAATCCATTACAAAAATGTTATCCGGATTGTAATCACGTCACCATTTGCAGCTGTTAAAGGAAGGTGGTAGCTTTGGGTAATGTTTGAGTTTAAATCCTCTTGTTCTGCCCACAATTCCAGCTCCTCTCCATTGTGATCTGTACTACTGTACTCCAAATTAATACTGTGGCAGTTAAAATCGCCCATTACTAGCTTTGTTTTTAAGTTTCCAAAATTGGCTGACTTTGTGAATTTAAAATCTGCATTGGGTGGCTTATAGTATGATGTGGCAGTGCAAGAATTCAGTTCTATGGTGAGAATATCAATGTCATTATTTTCTGATTTTCATATAAATTTCACTTCCATGTCTGGTTTAACAAATATTGCACTACTGTATTGTTCATATGGTCGTTTAACTACAAGTATTACACCTTCACCCTTTGGGCGTCTGTCTCTTACTCCTCTGTAGGTCTCTTGTATCATTAGGATGTCAATCTTATGATTATTACATAGGTCAGATAGTAAAACTTCTTTGGAAATTGATAATCCTTCAATATTAATTGAAGTTGTTATAAAAAATGGTCTTGAAGAAGGCCATTTGGTGCTGTGATGCATTGCTTTGACACGTTAGTGCAATCTGGTGGTAGAAGCATTGGCCATCAGAAGACGTTGCCCAGAGTATGCTTTATCTTGTATAGATTGCAATCTTCTTGGACATTTCTTCTGTGTCTTGAATTCACCACATGTACCTCATTCTGTAGATGATAAGAGTTAAAAAAATTAATTTCCCGAGAAAATAAATTAAGTTTGCATATGAAGCATGCAAGTCTTGAGTGTCTCATTATTTTCTTCCTTTTGCTACCTTTACGATAATATTTTTTCCAGGAAGAATGGTGTTGAATCAAACGAAACAAATAGGACATGTGACCTGTGTAGTCTCCTATAAATCACTTATAACCAGATTCCTGATTTTGTAAATGTCTTACTAAGAATCAACTGCCAGTGAAAATGAATAGTATTCGCACAAAACCCATGCTATTCCACATACTCAAACTATCTCAAACAATACCAAAAACTTTGATAACTGCTTCAATATTTGGATGATCAAATACTCCCAAAAGCAGCAGCAACACTGAGCTCAGATGGTGTCAAATGGCTAACCAATATCAAAAGGCATCAGACAGCCAAAGCGTCTCAGTATGAGAAAATATCCAGTGATATTCAAAATCTGCCCTTTGTTTCCCCACTGCCACCTCAATTTCCGTAACCTGCTAATGGGCCCACTTTCTTTTTTTACCTGTTATTAATTCTCTGCCTCAGGCACAACTTGAGTGATGTTAACATTAATAAATATAGGTAACAATGAAAGGAAAGAAATGTCGCGAGGCAATATTTACATGGAAAAGAAAGGGAAAATACACCCAACACTCACCAAAGTTGAAGGGAGGAGGGCAGCAGCAACACAGCACAACACACAAACAAAGAAAAAGCAATATTTCGGGTGAAAATCCCCTTTTTCAAGTTAACAGAGAGGTGGCTGGTCTTGCGCAAGACTTGCGTAGGACGCAGCCACTCATAGAAAGCAACAGAACGTCGGAGGTGGTGGGGGCAGCAACGATAATATCAATAATAACATTAATATCAATAATAACATTAATAAATATTGTATTAATTATTTTCAACTATATTTTCTCTTTATTTAATAACTTTTTACATTAATTATGTAAAATTTTGATATTTTTTCTTCAATTGCTTTGTTTTTCCAAGTTCAAATTCACCTCCATCGCCATCTCCAGTCCGCCTATCAATCACAACTAGAGGCAGTTGCCCTACGCACGCTGCTTTGTTCTGCTGATGAAGGGTAAACCCGTGAAAATTTTGGAGTTTCGTATATAGGTCTTAATTTTTTTTTTCATATTATTATTTCGTATCAGAAACATACAGTTACACAATCATCAAATTATACTGGACCAGAACTTGGCCACTTCCAGTGGATTTTCTGAGGCCTCATACAGTTCAGCTGCTGAGCAGGATGCTGGACACAGTCGACACTGGAGCATGTGCTGCACAATCTGGCCTTCACCGCAGTCACACTTGATATCATTGATCTCAGCATAGCCCCATCTTGCCAAGTTCACTTTGCATCTGCCCACTCCTGATCTCAGCCTATTCAAAGACTTCCACATCAACCATCCCTTGTCATAACCAGGTGGCAAAG
The DNA here is from genome assembly GCA_031002005.1 of Vandiemenella viatica. Classification (NCBI taxonomy): domain Eukaryota; kingdom Metazoa; phylum Arthropoda; class Insecta; order Orthoptera; family Morabidae; genus Vandiemenella; species Vandiemenella viatica. The sequence continues at coordinate 50,458,013 of CM061918.1, read as the reverse complement.
ATTCAGACACTCTTCCCTAGCCATGCGGAAGGGGAGCCTTAGCTTCCCATAGTTGTAACCTGGCTTCTTCAGTTGCCGTTGTAAGTTCCTGAGATATTCTTAGGAAACTTTTCGTGGACTTCAGTCTTTGCCTGTGAAGGATATGCCCATATAGTGGATGAGATTTTCATGGTTCACTTTCCTCCTTTCCTTGTTCACTGCTATTTCCCTTCGAACAGAAGGTGGTGCTATTCTTGCGAGAAGGTGGAGCCATTCGACTGGAGTTGATTTTAAGCAGCCTGTTATGACACTGCACGTGTCATTAAGTGCAATGTCTACTTGTTTGGCATGAGTTGAACTGTGCCATAGAGGACATGCATACTCTGCAGCCGAATAACATAGTGCTAAGGCAGAAGTTCGAATTGTTTCAAGTTGGCTGCCCCACTGCAGTTTTCTTATGAGATTGTTCCTACTGGAAACTTTCAGCTTGGAGTTCATGCAATGTTTCCTGAATGTAAGTGATCTGTCAAGGGTCACTCCTAGATATTTTGTAGTGTCACAGTGTTCTAGTTCGACCCCCGGCCATATTACCTTTAACCTACAAGTTGCTTCTTTATTCCTTAAATGAAAAGCGCATACTTGTGTCTTCGTAGGATTTGGTTTAAGCTGGTTTGTGCTATAATACCTTGACAAATCTTCCAGAGCGTTGGTAAGGGTGCTCTGCACCGATTCAAAGTCATTGCTCTGTGAGACCAGAACAAGATCATCAGCATACATGAAACTCCTGCATTTGGGTGGTATAGGCTGATCATTGGTATATATGTTAAACAATAATAGGGCAAGCACACTTCCTTGGGGTAGACCATTCTTCTGTGACCTCCAACGGCTATGCTGCCCTTAGAAGTCAACAAAGAATCTGTGGTTCTGCAGAAGAGTAGCAATACTAAGACTGAAATTCCTGCTCAGATTGTAGAACTTGACTAGTAGTAGCTGATGGTTGATGGTGTCATACGCTGATGACAATTCAACAAATACCACCCCTGTTACCTTACGAGCTTCAAATCCATCTTCTATAAACTGCGTGATATTTAGTAGTTGTCCTGTGCAACTTTTACCTGGGCAGAATCCAGCTTGTTCAGGAATAAGCAAAGGATCAACTACAGGCAACAGCCAGTTTAAGATCATTCTTTCAAGCAGTTTGTAGAGGTGACATAAAAGTGCAACAGGTCTAAAATTCTTTGGACCGTTTCCTTCTTTGCCAGGTTTAAGCAAGGCGATCACTCGGCTCTTCCACCATATCTTTTAAATTTGACATTTACTCATACAGTTGTTATACCAAAGTGCTTAATTTGTTCTGTCCTAATGTCATCCAGGCCTGCTGATTTTCCATTTTTGCAATTTCTTATAGCCTAATCTAATTCTTCCATGCTGAATGGTATTGTGAGGTCATTATTCTCCTCTTGACCTTCTTTCCACAGTTTGGGCATTTTGGACTTGTGATTAGCTTTCCCATTTAATAGCAGTTGGTGTGCTATTTGGTTGGCAGTAACATTATAATGAACTTTGGTCTTAGTTGGATCATTGTTTAGATGCTTCAGTTGTCTCGATGCTTTATGGCTCTCTCTTGCGAAATCTAAGTCTTCAACAGTTTTAATCCACTGATTCCGCTTTGTCTCTTTAATAATGGAAATGAGTTTGCTTCCTGCTTCCACTGTTGCTTCACCAAAAGGATTTTCTGTAAATAAATTGCTGTATTCTTTAAGTAGAGCAGCTTGATCTGATGTGAGGCCAGGAATGTAAGATGTCCGACAACCACGAGAGATAGACATACTGGAATATCTCTGTACAGCCTTGGTGAAGATGTCATAGCATTCTGGTGTTGGTTCTATTGAAAGAACTTCGGAATCCAATAGTTCTGAGAATTCAGACCAATTTGCTTTTTTGAAGTTGTATCTTCTACGGAAAGGTACTTCCTGTGGTCTAACTGCGGCATATATTTGACACATTATTGGTCTATGCTGTGAGTTGGGTATTGGGGAACAGACAGATTTAACACACTGGTGGCTAATACTGTTACTACTGAATATGAGGTCAGGGTTGAAACCACGCCTCCACCGACCACTGTTGAATGATGCAGGTAGTTCTGCATCAAGCATTAGAGAGAGGTGATTTATTTCAGCCCATTCTTGTACTGCAGCCCCATTCTCATCTTCATGGTCATAGCCCCAAACATTGCTATGACTGTTGAAATCACCAATCACGATCTGTATGTCTTTATTATGGAAATTAGGTGGTTTGTTGACAGTGAATACAGCACCAGGTAGTTTATAAAAAGATGAAATGGTACAGTTCTTCATTTCTAGAGTGAGAATTTCAATGTCATTATGTTCCGTGAATGCAGTGGACATTACTTGTACATCTGGATTGCACTTCCGTATTAATTATGAGGTCTTTCTATAGCGAGATGCATTCCGTTTATTTTTGGTCTACGCATTTCATAGCTTCTGTGTGTTTCCTGTAGGCACAATATATGGCACTGGTATTGACTGCATAGGTCTTGTAGCAGCTCTTCCTTGGCTGGTGGCATGCCTTCTATGTTAACTGAGCCCTAAAAAGGGCTTGGGTAGTAATGTTTCTGGTGTGAAAGGATTAGCCGTCAGGTCATTTCTATTCATTCTCTGACGTTGTCCAGGGTATGCCTGATTGCTATTCTTCGCTTGGTCGCTAACATTGCAATCTTCGAGGAGGCTCCTTTCATATGAGAACGCTGATGCAGCGCCTTTTATTTCTGCCTAGCTTGCCACCTCCTGGTGCATTCTGGGTAACGCTAAAGAGCCACAATAAACAGGTGGCAGACTTTCAACACTATCTGAACTTCTGGCAATTTGATATTGCATAGAAATGGTAGAACGAAACAACTATCAGTTGAACATGTACGCAGGCATATGTTAAATTGAAAAACTTTATTTCTGTATCATCTAATAGAGTTTGATTTAAAAACTATAGTGGATATTACTGACAATGACACAAAAATTCTCACGTTCGGAATCAATTCAACTATTGATGAATAAGATTAAACTATATTAAAAATACTTCATTATTTTCTGAAATCATTTTTGTTACGGGCACTTAAAAAATGAACAGAAAAGAGATATTCAAAATGTAAGAAATTAATTGCTCAAGTTAATTTGTTGCATATACATGAAAAGCTGTTCTAATACACATTAAGAAGCATTCAGACACTAACTACAGAGGCCATTCACAAGAAATACAAGAAGCAAATGAAGATAAGAAATCCCAAATGCATTTATTGCAAAAAGCAAATGTGTTCCAGTTACAATGCAAAATTGTCATATTTACATTCCATTTAAAATACCACCATTACTACGTATATTACTGTGGTTGTAATAGTGGGAAAAAGTGAATGTATATAATAGCAGTAAGTAAGTAAGTTTGACATTTATTACTGCCGAATAACACAAATTTCATTACTTTCATAAATCTAGGACAATAACTATTATTGTACTTTTAAAACTGTCAAAGATAATTATTTCATCCTTTGACAAGAGTGTTTTGTTTAAAGAATTATATACATACATATGAGGGTAAACCTTTAATTATCTTCAAAGCAGTTATATGTTTTCCCCTTCTGTTGGCTCCACTAATAGGTCCATGTCATCACTAAAAACAATCTTTCCTAATCGCTGCAATTCAGGTTTGAAATTGACAGATGCACACTGTTTTCCGTTTGCACTAAATTAAGAACAGTAGGCAATGATCTGTCTTTTTGAACTAAAATACATCAAAGGGTTTCAGAAAGTTTTGTCATAGTGGATTATCTATAAATGATCTGATAAATGATAAGATCAAAAGTGGAAGCACAAGTGTTGCACCTGAATCAGAAGTGGGAAGTCCATGCAATAGTGAATGAGTCTGCAACATCATTCTGCTGAAGAAATAGACGCAATGGATGAACTCTCTGCAATTCACAAACCACACACACCAAAATTAACTCTGTGCAGTTCATTCCAGAATACCACAAGGGAAGAAAGAATTCATATAAGGATCAGTACATAACATTATTTCTCTAATCCTATCTCCCTTGTCACTGCAATCAAAATAGGTTGGTGGATGAAGTATTTCATTGCACTCATAAATGAAAGGAGATTTTTTTGGCATGGTTTCCTAATTCAAATAAAATATACATTGTCTGTCTGCCAAACTATACCACTCCAATCTATGTAGCAATTCTCTGGCACTCTTTTGCAAGAACTGTCACAAGCATTTGCGAATCGTGCAGCACTTCTCTGTAATTTCGCTATACTGCCAATCAACATTTTAAGAAACAGATCCCAAATGCCACAAGAGTAGTGCAAATGAGGATACATAAGATTTTTGTATGCTACATTTTTTGTTTGTGCGTTAATATACATATATTTTAAATTCAACCTACAAATCTCGGCCTAGAATTAACTTTACCTATGACCGAAGTTAAGTGCAAGTCCCTTTTCATATTGCTTTGTACTGTTATACCTGAATATTTCAGGAAATCAACCATGTTAATCAATGAACTGTTTACTTCCTGAACAAACTAATTCTTTATGTTAGTTATTTTATTTAATGGCAATAGAACTCTTGCTCCGGTGGCAATTTCCCAATACACTCATTTTTCCACCTCCCTTTTTCAACCTACTTTTGCCTTCTAATAATTACAAAGTTAAATTCTTAAACACACTGCCATTTACATTTTGTAATTTAGTTTATGTTGCCATTACCTGCACCATGCTGAATAATTTCAATTCAGATTTGACATGGCTAGAATCCGCCTAGTCAACATTAAGGTCATTAGAGGCGGGATGCGACTGGGGACAAGGAATGGGAAGGAACTTGGCCATGGCCTTTTTAGGGCAGCATCCCAGCATTTGCCTGGAGTGATTTGGGGAAACCATAGAAAACCCAAATCTAGATGCCTTTTTAGGGCAGCATCCCAGCATTTGCCTGGAGTGATTTGGGGAAACCATAGAAAACCCAAATCTAGATGCCCAGAGGGGGATTCGAACTGGCGTCCTCCCGAATGCGAGGCCAGAATGTTAACCGCTCACCCACCATGCTCGGTATGCTATTAATGTTGTCTCCAAAATCATTTACAAAAATTAAGAAACGAAGTGGTCCAATTACACTTCCTTGAAGGACACTTGATGTAACATCTAGATTACCTTCTAGGCAAGCAAATCATCTTGAGAAGAAACCAATATGAAGGAGCCAGAAAATAAAAATCAAAGTACGGTTGTAAAGAAAATGGTGTACAGGTAGCTTATATCTTAGCCAAAAACCACTTTTTCCCCTGGATGTAAAAAAGTTTGTACAATGATGGACCAAAAGCATTAAAAAATTAGGTGATTATGTTGAAAAATTACAATCTTGTAAGATCTCTAGTATTGTAATACATTTTAACACTACGCTGTGGATAATTATCAACTCACCCTAGTGTATACATTATAACAAATGTGTTAATTATTAAGGTATCACACTTGTGAATACTAAGCGAGTGATTTTTTTAGCCTTAAAAGCTTTTGCCACAAAACAATGAATTATCAAAATTAAATACCTACCAAGTTTATATAAATTTAATAAAAATCGAATCTGCCAGAAAGGAAAAAGTCACTGGTGTTACTGGTAACTTATGGTATAAAAGTAGTGCAAAAAATTTGTTTTATTTCAAACAAAAAATTGATGAACAAACTGGATGGAAGATTCATGAGGAACATAAAGTAACAAAAAAGAATGAAACAATTAATTATTTCTGATAAATCATGTATTTCTCATAAAATATTCTTATTAACAGAAGTACTTATTGAAATGAATTTACAAAAAAATAATAATGATCTGGAAGCACTTAATCCCAATAGAAAATTCAGAAAAACAAAATAAAATAACCAAACACAGACTATCCAAGTGATTAAAAAAACAACACAATGGTTTTTATGAGAAGATAGTACAGGCCAGAATTCAAATACAATTTTTGTGAACTGATCATTCAAAAATAAAAAAATAAATAAAATAAAAAATGTAAACACACACATACAATGTACACATTAGCTAATACAAGTTTTTATAAAATATAAAAATGATTATTATACAAAACTAATAAATATGAAAAAATACATAAAGAATATAGCTGTTTAAAAGAACCAGACTCGAAATTAGAGAGTATATTGTAACAGATTTTTCTATTAGTCATATTTTAATAACGGCAATCTTTGAAACAATAGTTATTGCACTATAAACTGTTATTTCGGGGGAAGCAAGTTTTGATTAGCAAAATTAGTTGCAGCCTTGCTTCTTGCTAAACATATCATGTCGCATAAAATGGCTCATTATAAGAACTAATAAATCTCTCTGCAAGGTTCAATTTATGACTCAGTTAACTGTTAATTTACATTTATGCGAGATTCCAAGAGTAACAATTTGTCTATGCATACAGGTAGTGAGAGTGAAAGCCTTCTCATGAAGCATTAGATGGGTTAGTAGTTCAGAATCAAGTAAAGAACTAGAATGCTAAACACTATGCTCACATAGACATAGCCACAGCCAAAAAGTCTTAAAACATCTACCACATGACGTAACAAGCACCTACTTAACAGAATATTCATGCAGAAACAAAATAAGAAAGCATTTTGTCACTTATACAGACATCATACAAACACAATTAAAGTTGTATCAAAGCATGGTTATTGTATTAGGTGCATGTGTCACATAATCCCAAGTGTCATTAAAATGCGGTGATGGTGCTTTTATTTTTACAACAAAATGAACATAATAAGAAGCAACATATTCTAATGTTATATTAGGACTCTGTTCAAATACTGATGGAGTGATAGGTCAATAGTGTACTACAATGGATCCAAAACAAAAAACTAATTTTTCATTAATACCTGCGGAAATGAAAGAAATTTTCTGCAAGTCTTAGAAACTTGTCACATACATAAATAATTTAATCATATTGAAATTCACCGAATTACACTGGAACTGAAAAGTGTGAGGTCCTAACAGAAAAAAAAAAAAAACAAGGATCTAGAGACATTGACTTTGATATTCAATTAGTTCATTGCCTACACTTTCATCATATATAACTTATTTGACTCTTCAAAGTCAAAACATTCAGACTATATAATGCTTTTAACATTGAATGGATTCAACTTTATTAAAAGAAGCCAAGCGTCAACATAGTATCATCATCTATGAGTTAATTATAACTTGGGTTAACCAGAAAGAGAGAGTTCCTCTCCTCCCTGCCCATCACGAACATAAATGAGTTAATGTTAGAAAATAGAGATAAAACAGCATGAGACTTAATGCCACAGTAGTACACAAACTAAAAATAATGGACTGCATCTAGTATGTGTACCATTAAAGCATACAAATAAATTCCCATTCGTGATTTAAAGGCAAGCCTATCATATTCTACGATATGGAGTAATTGATGTTTCGTACTATATTACAGAAGGAAGACATGAAAACAACATTTCATTACCAGTTGACCTTATGTTGATTAAGCAGTATAGACACAGCTATGAAATCAGTGTTCTTATCCTGCAACAACAGATCATTGTACAAAAAAGTTTTAACTACATTGCAACGAGATACTGAAAATGTTCAGCAGTGAATTGTGCCACAAGGTCCCGTTTTATTCCTGGAGCCCACAACCTCCAAGTGGATCCCATATATATCCTCACTGGGAGTGGACCAACTGTCACCGATTAAGACGCATGACGAGGGACCTACCGCTCTGGATGCAGGTGGCGCAGTGGACGAGTGGCTCTGGGCGCCCACTCTTAGCGACACGCCCAGTAGCTCCCGAACAGGTCTTGCAACGTGCCGTCACGTCCCGCGCCTCGTCTACCCCTGGGTGGCCACTGTTCACCACCGCGAGAGCAGAATCGTCGGCTGGTGCACCACCTGCAGTTTTCTTATCACTCCCAGTGACAGTATCACCACCAGCCTCAGAACCACTGTCATCCGAGTCATTGCTGTCACTTGATGAACTGCTGCAAAGACCAAAACACCATAAAGAGGCATGATAAGGGTATAACACACAATTTCTGAGGAAGCAGTGCACAATGTTTGTTGAACAACTGCAACAGTCACATTTTTAGAAATACTAATGAATGTTTTGTTAATTGAGTAACATAATTTTGTTTATGTATTCCAATTATCGACACCCAGTTTTACGAGAGTATAACTGATGATCATACATTCATTCCCAATACACCCTCCAAGTATTCTTTGTATAATGAGGTCACAATGTCAAAACATTACTGCAGTGTTAGAGATGAATGGAAAGGATAAAGGAATGATACCCATATTACAGATCATTGTGTTATCTTCAACTAAAGGAAGACGATATGAATGATAAAACGATAAAAAACAATAACAGATTAAACTGAAAGCTTCTATGATTGTATTTGGTTTCTAGACTGTGCAAATGAAACTGCATCATAGTATAAAAAAATTAGTCATTTCAGTCAACATACTAAATCACACAAGAGCTGTTACAATAAAGCAGATAATTACTGGAATCGATCACTCACTGAATCTGCAAGAGCACATATACACACACCTAAGTGACAAAAGATTTCCTCATTCAAAGTGGCAGCATAATTATCAACTCAGTTCAAGGAAGTGGTTATGCAACTGTCGCCCTTAATTCAACAAATGACAGATTTTGTGACATTTAAAGAAGATATACTACATTAGTTTGCAGAATAATAAAGCTCAAAGGAAACTTCTGGTTTAGCGACAATATTGTATAAGAAAGTGTAATTGTAAGGTTCCACGGCGAGAGTCAATTGTTTCTTGGCTGTCCTACGTTTTGACCATTCTACTGCGGTCTTTTTCTAGGGCAGAACTGCTTCTTCTATTGGTGTGTGGTGCAGTTTTATAGCTGTGGCCTGAATTTGATTCACCTGGCCAATCAGAAAGTCAGATCCCTCATGTTTCGTTTGACAGGTGGGGCGTGGCACGGACTCTTAAGGGTTGACACGTGACCTGCTCCGTCCACACTAGCGAGAGCTATGTGTCGTGTAGTTTAATTATAATGTCCAGACGTTTGCAATTTCCAATGCCTCCTTGACCCTCCTTAGCCATTATTGATCTTTGCGCACAATCAGGGTGGTCTTTTTGAAGTTTACTGTATGCTGTGCAATGGTGGACTTCTCGGTGTTATTGGATTTATAATTGCGAATATGCTCACGCAGCCCATCCTCCCTAGTGCACCCTGTCTCTCCTAAGTACACCCGGCCACAGGTGCACCAAATCTCATAGACCTCGGCAACCTGTAGCGGGGGCAGCTTGTCCTTAACCTTGACGAGCTGGTTACCGACCTTGCAGGGCACTTTATAAACAGGTTTTATGTCAACTTTTTTAAAAAGCTTCCAAGTTCTGTCAGTAACGCCTCTTATATAGGGTAGAACTACTACTTTGCGTTCCTGAGTGGTGGATTGATTTGATGCTGAATTGGCGTCTCTCCCTGTTGTGGCTACATGCAATGCCCATTTAATACAAAGGTTGTGGTAGCCATTGGACCTGAATGTGTGTTACAGTGCCTCTAACTCTGTCGTCAAAGTTTCACTATAACACACTATCGTCGCTCTTGGACACAAGGTTGTGAGGACACCTCATTCTGTCACTGGAATGTGGTGCGACATGGCATGTAAATATCTATTTGTATGTGCCTGCTTCCAAAAAACTGAGTGTCCAAGGTTCCTGTTATCACATTTGGTTACTAGAACATCTAGGAACAGCAGCTGTACCTCCATTTCCACAGTGACATTAATATTATGATGTCCTTTGATTATGTAATTCAGGAAGTTATCAAGGGAACTTCTTCTCCGGGGCCACACAATGAATGTGTCGTCAACATAGCATAGCCACAGAAGCAGTTTAAGGGGCACGTTGTTCAACTCAAGGGTGGATCAAATATAAACGGCACTTATTTTATTTAAATAAAAAAAATTATTTACCATAGCAAATGAACCGAGTACACACGATTTCTCAACAAAATCTCCTGTTTTAGAAATACATTTTTTTCCCCGGCTCATCAGAAGTTTTTTGATGCTGCCATCACAAAAGGAAGGGGATTGCATCAGTAGCCAAATGCACATGAAGCCATCCGTCGCGTTGTTGTCTTCGAATCGTTGCCCTTGCAGTGTTTCTTTCACAGGGCGATAGGTCAGGGCTGTAAGGAGGATGATCAAGTGATGTCCAGATCATTCTCTCCCTTATAGCTTGAGTGTGGAGCTGAGCGTTGTCATGGAGAAGAATCACGTGTTTTATCAGCTGATCACATCTTTATCAATGATAAGCAAGCTTAACTTCACCCAAAAGGCTGTAGTAATGAAGTGATGTCCATGCAAAATATCAATGTGCAAAATAAAGTCACGAATTGTGAAAATATTCTGCTGTGTAATACTCATCCATGGACGATGATTGTGGTTCTCATTTTTTACTTCTTCACAGCCTTACACCAATTACTTATATCAGGCAACCACACAAGTCCTTGACAAAGTATGATCCCCAAACTGTGCGTTTAATCTCTGCAGAATTTTGGTTGGTTTCTCACCTTCACACGTGAGAAATTTAATAATTACACATTGCACAATTGAGGGGTACACATCTTGCTTCGACATTATTATCCGTACTACTGACTGCGTGTGATAGGGCCAACAATCCGCTCCTGACATCACCAATAAACATGTGTAAAAGCATCTATCCATTTGGACCATTATAACACACTCAGTGACAAAAGTCCTGTTTATATTTGATCCACCCTTGTATTTCTGTCTCCAGCACCTGCATTAAGATGTTTGCTGCTATCGGCGAAAACGGTGAGCCCATGGCTGCTCCTTCCACCTGGGTGTAAAATTTTCCATCGTATTGAAAGAACGTTGATTCTTATATGAATTCTTTTTTCCCCGCGTACCATTCGGGATTGAAATGCACAACAAAGAGATTAGTTTTGGTGCTGAGCACCCTCTGCCTCACACAATTTTGTGAATTGCAGAGTATATTGTAGATGTAGATACTCGCGGTTATATTATCGTTGCTCCCCCAACCACTTCCGACGGTCTATTGTATTCTATGAGTGTGTGGTGATATTTTTGGTTACTTATGTCTGTAGTTACCACTTTTCACCTTTATCTTATATTTTTTATAGCTAGCATCTACATATGAACCGATGCGTAAGTCGTTTATTGTTCTGGTAAAACTTTTATTTATTCAGTTAATGGTTTAACAATTTCCACCAACACCAGTTGTAATTACGACCGTTAATCTTTAAATCGGACTTCTCATATTAATATTTCTCAATCAACATATCCAACTTGCGAACTTAATATGTCGCCTCTACCAGATAGGCTTTCAACATGTCGCTCCTGGCAACCAACATCATCAAAACAAAAGGAACACGAATGTATCCCAATCTCAAAGAGTAAGCATATTAATATACTTGCATACTACATAATCGTCCATAATATAACCATATGATCATCACAAGTGGCTGCACAAACCCAAGTCTTGCGCAAGCCCAGATACTTACATCTGTTAACTTGAAAAAGGGTTTTAACCTGAAATGTTGTATTTTCTTTGTTTGTGTGTTGTTTTGTGTTGTTGCTGCACTACTCCCTGCAACTTTGGTGAATGTTGGGTGTATTTCATCTGTCCTTTCCATTTCTTTCCTTTCATTGTTACCTACAATAACAGTAATGATAGAGAAAAAAGCTACTGTCCAATTTAGAGAACTGCAAGATAACAGCAAAACACACACACACACATTTCATTCCAAAAAAAGAAAAATTTTAGGACTAGAGAAGGGGCCTGCCTCATTAGCTATTTGGGAACTTGTAGTACCAAGGTCCCATGCTGCCTTCCTTACTGATTTTGTTCACTAAATACAATGCTATCATGAAGTACCATACATCCAAGAAGGAATTCTGCCTGCAGTTACTGCATGTATTAAATACATATAGTGATAGGTTTGAGATTACTTTACACACTGAAGAGTCAAAGAAACTAGTATAGGCATGTGTATGCAAACACAGAGGTATGTAAACACTCAAGCGTACAGTGCTGCAGTCAGCAATGCCTATATAAGACAACAGGCATATAGCACAATTGTTAGATCGATTACTGGTAAAACAATGACAGGTTATCACGATTTAAGCGAGTTTGAACATGGTGTTATAGTTGGCGTACGAGAGATGGCACACAGCATCTCCAAGGTAGTGATGAGGTGGGGATTTTCTCGTGTGATCATTTCATGAGTGCATCAGGAATATCAGTAATCCAGTAAAACATCAAATCTCCGACATCACTGCGGCCGGAAAAAGATCCTGCAAGAACGTGGCCAACGACGACTGAAGAGAATCGTTCAACGTGACAGAAATGCAACCATTCTGCAAATTGCTGCGGGTTTCAATGCTGGGCCATCAAGTGTAAGCATGCAAACTATTCAATGAAACATCATCGGTATGGGCTTTCAGAGCCAAAGGCTCACTCATGAATTCTTGCTTAGTGCATGACACAAAGCTTAACGCCTCGCCTGGGCCCGTCAACCGACATTGGACTGTTGATGATTGGAAACATGTTGCTTGGTTTGACGAGTCTCGTTTCCAATTGTATCAAGTGGATGGATGGGTACAGGTATGGAGAAAATTTTATGAATTCATGGACCCTGCATGTCAGCAGGGGACTGTTCAAGAAGGTGGGGGCTCTGTAATGGTGTGTGGCGTATGCAGTTGGAGTGACATGGGACCCCTGATACGTCTAGATACGGCACTGACAGGTGATACGTACGTACGCATCCTGGCTGATCACCTGCATCCATTCATTGTGCAATTCCAGCAGGACATTGCGACATCCCACAGGCCCAGAATTGTTACAGAATGGCTCCAGGAACACTGTTTGAGTTTAAACACCTCCGCTGGCCACCAAACTCCCAAGACATGAACATTAATGAGCATATGTGGGACGCCTTGCAATGTGTCGTTCAGAAAACATCACCACCTCCTAGCACTCTTATGCATTTATGGACAACCCTGCAGGATGCATGGTGTCAACTCCCTCCAGCACTACTTCAGACATTAGTCGAGTCCATGCCACATCGTGTTGCGGCACTTCTGCATGCTCGTGGGGGCCCTACACGATATTAGGCAGATGTACCAGTTTCTTTTGCTCTTCAGGGTATATATACCAATACGAAGACTATTACCTGGAATCTGAGGAGGAGCTGGAGTCATCGGAGTCAGACTGGCTGCCATCAGAGCCGCCACCGTTGCTGACTCCCGTTCCCATTTCCTGGTGCCGTTCGTTGGGCTTCAGAGGACCGTATAACACTGTATTGAGAGGAAAGTAGCGCAGCTCTGCGGGTGTGTAACTGTTAACAGATAAAATGATCAAATTAAATATTGAGAAGATAGAGCACTTACACATGCAGCTTAACTGTTACACACTTTTAAATCAGGTAGTTCAATATGCCCAGCACCCTTATTTCGACTGATACTAACAAACAACAACAAATAGTGGGAATTAAACTCATGTTATCCTATTACCATTGTTATTTCTCTCAACTATTATAAAATGAGGAAGTAAAGTAAATGTACCAAATTACAATTTGCAAAATTAAAAAAAAGAAAAAAAATCCGATTTCTTGTTTTCATATGACTCTAACAGACAAGATTTTAACATGTTTAAATTTTTAGTTGTAAGCGCCATTATTCACATTTTATTATGAAATTACACTTAGAATGAATACAGAAGGTTTCAATTATTTTTATGTAAGGATCTGTTAACGCATAGTCTTTTTCTTGTACCATTTGTTCTTTGAGATACTAGCAAAATATATTATGTAGAAAACTTGATATAGAGGCTTATAATTGCAAGGTAGAATAATGATGTTTTAATTGTGTTATTTAATAAATACGCTACTTCCTCCAGAAGCTGAATAGAAAATTTATGTTTGAATATGTAAAACAATACCAACTCAGCTAATTGGTCTTTTTTTCTTTCATTAACAGTGGCGTAATTGAAGTTAGGAGACGACTGGGGACAAGAAATGGAAAGGAATTAGGGCACAGCGTTGTGAAGAAATGATTATGGCATTTTCCTGGAATGTTTTTTGAACATTCTGGATGCGTATTCCAACTTGTGTCTTCCTGAATGCCAGGCTTGAGCACATCCATGGGGCTCGGTTAGTGCACTTAATCAAATTTAGTAATATAATGTGAAATAAAGTTAGTTTTGTAAACAGGCATATATCGTCATCAGCATTTGATATTTCTGCTTTTACAGGTTTTCAAGCACATCCCGTTCCGTTTCTCATGGTCTCTCTCAAGATTCTACCTCAACCACTTGTCTCCATAAAATAAATTTTGGGTAAAACAGATGTACAATTTCATAAATCCCATACACCATCTGAATGTTCATTAACAGAAGGTAATAATCCTACTGCAACCACTCCTGATTTTACAAACACAATTAAGAAATGAATCAAACAATCAGTTTTTCTACATTTTAAATCTGTCTAAATATTGTCAAAATCCACGTGAGCAAAAGACCAGTTAATTCCACATTGATTAGTAAACCGATTCAGGACATACCTCTTATAGTAGTCCGTATACTGTCCAGGAATTAGCGCAATGGGATAGTGACCAGTCTTGGGCACCTCACTGGGCACCATCTTCGCTGCCCTGTTAGCCGGGTAATGGATGGTGAATGTCTGAAGATCAAAGCAGCAGCGGCGGTGGTCACGCCGCCCGCGATTGAAGGTTATATTCCATTCTGCAGCAGACTGCACTGCCTTCTCCTTCGTGTCCTGTTGCCGGTTGGCTGAGCCCGCCTGGAGTGATGACAGAGCTGTTAACAATGAAGTCAAATATTAGTGATTTCATTTTGAAAGAATGTCTCTGCCCCTTGAACTCACCTTCTCCTTCCATTCGCAATATGAGGTTGTTTGGTAAGTCTGGTAAAAAAAATCAAATAAAGCACGTTAAAAAAAAGTCACTTTTACACAGTACCCATCAAGGGTGATACATTTGATCCAGCGAGTTTCCAATTTTTTAAAATCATTAGAGAAGTGACCTGCAAAATACTCGTTGGCTGCTATGAGAATTTCTTCCCACTGAGTTAATTTTCAAATTTGATAACAGGAAAAAGTCACATGGAGACAAATATGGAGAATAGGGTGGATGGGGAATCAATTCATGTAATGTTGCCATTGTAACAGTTGATATGTAAAATGGTGCTCTGTCTTGGTGGAACAACAATTTTCCAGCCAGCAAAACAGTCTTCGCCTTCTTCGGCACACATTCACCAGGAATTATACTCTGCTTTTTCTGCTACTTCGACTCAGGAGTGTAATGGCGGATCTAAGTTTCATCTAGTCACAAATTGACACCAAAATCCTGTGGATTGCGCTTCATCATAGCCAAACACTGTGCTGAAATGTCCTTTCACATGCATTTGTTACCAAGAGTCAGCAATCATGACACACAACTTTTCAATATGCAATTTTTCATGCACTGATTTCATTGAGATATCTACCACCTCAGCAATCTTATGCACCTTCACCCGGTGATCTTCTGAAACCATACCATCGATTTTATCCATGATTTCTGGCATGGCAACCTCAACTGGGAGTCTGGAGCATGCTTCGTCTTCAGTATTGGTTTGGCCACATTTTAATTGATTATCCAGAAATAGACAGTCCTCAATGCGGGAGCAGAGCCCCACGAACATCGTCTAACTCAGCTTTGAGTTGCATTGCTGTACAATTCTGTAAATAAAAGTGTTTTATTACTATATGTAGTTCGTTTACATCAATCTTTGTGGTATTTACTAAACCATTCACTTCGAACAACTAATGCACATGAAAAAAGCTTCACTGATGGCTAAAATTTGGCTTGGTGGTGTTTAAAGAATGGAACTTTCCAAAAAAAAATCAATTGTTGCACCTTCTCCTAGAAATTTACCAAACTTATCAAACGACCCTCGTATTTATGAGTGCACAAATTTTTCAACTGGTTTGATGCAATTCTCCATCCCTTCCTATCTAGTGCTAATGTCTTCATCTCTATACCTTAATTATCTGCTTCATATATTCTAATATCTATCTTCCTCTATCGTTCTTACCTTCGACTGTTCCCTCCACTAACAAATTAACCAATCCAGCATGTCTCAAAATGTGACCTACCAGCCTGCCTCTTCTTTCTGTAAGCTTCTTCCACAAGATTCTTTCCTCACCCATCATTTCCAAAACTCGTTCATTTCGTACTTTGTCTGCCCACTTAATTTTCAATATTCTTCTGCAGCACCACATTTCAGATGATTCAATTGTCTTTCTTTCTAGAACTCCTAAAGCCCATGCTTCACTACCATAAAGTGCAGTCCTCCGAGTTTCTTACTCCTAGACCAATATTTGAAACTAAAAGATTTCTCTTTTTCAGGAAGCCTCGTTTTGCTAGTGCTATTCTGTTTTTACATCATTCCTGCTTTGGTTATCAGTTGTAATTTTGCTTTCCAAGTACCAAAATTCACTTATTTCTATTGCATCCGATCCTATTTTTATGTTTAATCTACTGTGATTGGTATCATTTCTGCTACATTTCATCACTTTTGTCTTGCTTTGATTTATATTCAATCCAAAATCTCCCTTCAGCAGTTTGTTCCTGTCATTCAGTAACTTTTCAATATCCTCAGCTTGTTCTGCTAACAAGACAATGTCATCAGTAAATGATAGCATACTGATTTTTTTCTCCTTTAACACTTATGCCACATAAAAATTTATACAAGTATTAACAGGAAATTGAAACTGATACTTCAAATCTCCCTGCACATCTAGAGTGAAAGGATTATCAGATACTATACCAAAACGACAATGACAAGGACCAGAATTTATGAAGATGAGTAAAAAGAAAGTAATCTGATTTCCCTGCTTTATGGCACAGCAACATCTTATTAGCAAGAGAGGACTGAATTTTTTTAAAAAAAAAAAGTGGAAGGAATTTAGCTAAACCCATCTGACACTTACCTAGAACGACTTCAGGACATTATAGAAAAATAATATTTGGAATCAAACCTTTACTAACATTAACTGCTCATCTAGCAGGTTGATTATTACATTCCGACCAAAACAGCATGTGGGATATTTTTGTCCTTAGTTTTTCTTATTTGAAGGAAATATGTAACAGCTATTTATAAAAGTAATTTCCTGGTTCATTTAAAATATGAACATATTATGTGTCAAGAGATTTAAAAAGTATTTTTCAATTTTATGTACCTCATCAACATTGTCCACCTGGTGCTCTTTGAAATTGCAACATGCATAATTTATGAATCATGTTCACGCACAAGGAAATCAACTTGTTATGCTTGCTGAATAACACCTCTACCAGGAAATATTTGATGGGTGATAACTTTGGGAAAATACTTTGAGGCAATTTGAAGACAAACAAGGATATGAGAAACAAGACAAATTAGCACAATCTAGACTATATTTTGTGTGACTTCTTAATGATGAAACATAAGTCTGCCCACATTTCAGCATTTTGTAACATCATTAGGAAAAATAATATGTATTTACGTTTGTATATTATGTCACCTCCATCCTCCAAATTTAGTATGTGACAAGTTTACTTCCGCTATTTCTATTTTTATCTGCTACATTTTGTGATATCTGGTAGCAGAATTATATCATGATCATACAACTAATGATTATTTTAATGCATGTATTCATTTGCTACCCCAGAAAAAAAAAGAGGTACCACCAAATCAGCTTTTAATTTGGAGAAAGCTACTAGCAACAGATGTGACAAGAGTTTATCAGTTGTAAGAGACAAATTAGGTCATGCTAATTAATCTACTAAGGAATTTGAGAACAATGTATTACACAGTATATTGACACCTGCATTCTAATAACCATTCAGTATAGTAAAGCTGTGTCAGAACACAGACTGTTAAGAGAAATAGTTAATGAATATTTGTAATCTTTTCATAATTAGTGGAGCCAAGACAAAGTTTATGAACTAATGGGAATTCCTGCATAGAGTGACCAGAAATTTCAGATTATAAAGGCAAGTCATATAAATTTCAAAACTGCTTATCAAATGCCAATAGTTTGCATGGATAGCATAGAATACTATTTATTTTTGTAAATCTTCATTTAAACATAAATAAGGAAAGAGATGAGAACCATCACTTACAGCAGGAAGGTGTAGAGCCAGTAAAAGCAACACCAACACGATATAACAGAGAACTTTATAGACAAAATAGAGTGTAAAGCATAGGACGCAAAAGCAAATCACAGATTGTTGCTTAATGACATTTCATAGTGTAAAAGGTATTCTGACGTAACATGTGTTTTTTTAAAACTGATTAACGTCTCTTAACAGCGAGGTCTTTAGAGACGGGAAAGGATAGGGGGGCAAGGAATGAAGGAATGGGAAGGAATTCGGCCATGGACTTTTGAAGGAAGCATCCCGGCATTTGCTTGGAGTGATTTGGGAAACCATGGAAACCCCAAATCCGGATGCCTGGATGGGGATTCGACCCCCCGTCCTCCCGAATGTGAGGCCAGAATGCTAACCATTACACCACCACGATCAGTAAGTAACGTGGAATTTAACAAATTTCCGATAAATACAAAATATTGGGCACTTCTCTTTAACCTGGCAATGTGGATGCCACAAACATTGTTTTTTCCAAGCCTTACTGTTTTTATATCATACAACCTAGTAACCTCAGCAATACTTGCCTTTCTGCTTGGAGCTGAGCTCCTTGGCCTGTCGATCACGTAAGTGCCTCCTGTATTCCTCGTACTTGTCTTGGAAGTCTGTGTACATTATGTCCAGCACCTCGGATGCAAGCACTGCAGTCAAACCTACAGAGAAATTTTAAATTAATTATTCTGTCAACAGAAAAGAGAAATGAATGGTTGGAAAGCAGGTGATTACTAAGAAACTGCCAAACTACTGAATTTATGAGGGTTAAGCACTCTAGACGTACCACAAACCCATAAGCATTATTACAAAGAGAATCAAAAGCTTGCAAGCATTAGAGTGTATGTGTGTGTGTTAGAGAGACAGAGATATGTTGTTTCGTGTATAGACTTCATTAGACAGTGTATAACATGTTATCAGGCTTCCATTCATTTTTCATTAGTTTTTTTTTTCAGTAACTTCAAATTTTAAGGGTTTTATGAAAAACCTACAATGGGGTCATTAGTGCTGAAAGAAGTATATGAAGAATGCAGGGAATATGCCCATGGCCTTTCAGACGGAGCCATCCCTGCATTCACCTGGAAACTATGGAAAGTTGAAATCTGGAGGGTGGGTGAGCCTGCATCCTCTCAAAACCAAGGGCAGAAAGATAACACTTTTAACTGTATGTGTCTGTCAATTTTTATTTTTTGCAAATATGGAAAGGAAAGATAAAGTAGATCCATCATTCACTAAAGGAAGGAGAAATGCAATGAAAAAAGAACACAAAGAAACAATATTTTCGGCTCGTTGTGGTTTTTGTTTCTGTGAATTGTGTTTTGTTAATATTGCCTTCCTACCTTCAACATTGGTGAGTGATGGCTCTACTTTACCTTTCTCTTCTGTATTAATATATCACCACATGCCATTTCTTCATGCTTCATTCTTGCTACAAATATCCGTTTGTATCTACAGAAGACAGATTTTTCTAAAAATATGACAGTTGCAGCATATGTGATTAGATAACTATGTGCCATATTTTTTACTAGAATATATGCTTCCACCCTGAGTGTCTATGTTATGTGAATAGAGATTTTCCCAGCATGCAAATGCATTATGGTCTTTCTGAGTTTGCGGCCGGATAATGACATAAAAAGATGACAGAGTTTTGACAACATCCTCTATTGTCATCATCAGGTATCAGCTGACAGCGATAACAAACCTGCATGACACGAGGGAACAAACTGCATACAAAGCCATGATGCCCATTGGCAAGCTGCTTGCTTATGACATTATACAATCCTATTTGCCCACTGATGTCTAACAATCAGCTTCCAGATTTGTATGAAGACCTCACTGACTTCAATGGCCAGTCAAGGGATCAAAAGTATATTCTCAAAAATGTCAAGCCTGAACATAACCACTCACCCACCAGGCTTGAGTGCTGATACATCAAGGGAAAGAGCTGAATATTGTGTTTTGATATTAGGTCCTGTATAGTGATGTCAAACATATTAACAACCCTGATGTACTGTTGATGGGAATTGTAGACTAATAACCAAACTTACAGTGGCTATGAGGGAGGTACTCAGATACTTGAAGTGGTGGAGCTGTGAAAGTCTACTTCTGTGTACAAGCATTAAGCACAAAGCGGGAGACAAAGTCTCCTTACCCATACCCATATCGCAGAGGTTTTCGGAAACAAGGCCCTTATCACGCAGGTATGTTCTTTCTTCGGCATCAATTGGCCTTCTCTGTAGGTCAGGGTACTTGCGCTTGAAAGACTTAATGCCGAGGTACTCCGAGATCTGCTCCTGGATCATCAAGTTGTCACCTGTCTTCTCCGGCCACTGGTACTCAGCTATTTGGTCCACAGTGAATTCTTTGCTGTAAAATTCAACCAGAAAATTTTGTAACGATGTTATACAATTTGACTGAAGCATTCAAGTCTCAATTACTCTCACAACAATCAGAATTACTGTAATTTCATTACCTTTCTTCTGAAATTTCATATACTATTACATTCCCGAATGTATCACATAAACATGTTACACCAAAAGCTTTTTGTAAAGTGACAAATATCTAAAACAGCTTGATCTTATAATCAATCTTCAATTTATCACATTTGAGCTAAAAAAGGGAACTTCAATATTGTAATTAGCATTAAAAATAAATTTAAATAAATTAAGAGAATCTGAATGTAACTTATGTTTATCAAAGAAGAGGAAAAACAGAAAAATGTAAAGCATCACTAAATACCTCGGATAGATGGTGTTAAGCTAGTGTCATAATTCTTAATTAATGTTTTGTTAAGAATTAATTTTCTGTCTCATTCCTGTAAAGGCAATACAATAATAAACATCTCAAATTTTAGGGCAGAGCCTAAGTTTTCAAACTGTGAAACTCTCATCAAAATTTGTTCAGTAGTTATTAAGTTATACCATATTATAAACTAAAAGGTTTGGTGCTACGCACAGATGTCAATTTCCAACTAAGGCTTGGGGTGATGTAATGCAGTAAGACACACCTCAGATTTTTCAAACTATAAGCTCGCAAACTGTGAAAGATCCCATCAAAGCCTGTTCAGTAATTTTTGCATAATGATGGAACAAACAGACATAAAATCAAAATTTATGAAAATATTATATGAAATTTTCTTTCATCAATTATTTCTGATGTAGAAGGAATTTATTTTATCCAGAAATATGTGAATCCATTGAAGAAAAATGAATTAGTGTTTAGATGAATTTTTATGAAAAATAAATTTCTAATGGCACAAATAGCAAATATATGTATATCCACCGAGGGATGAAGCACACAGCCATTAGCATCAAAAACTGATGCCTTAAATCATTCAGCTGTCCAGCCACTATTGATCAAGTGGCTTTCCAATAATTCATCATTATATAATTTTATAGTTTCTAAACCAACAATTTTTTTAGAAATGAAGACCCAGCAGTACGAGCAAACATTAGGGTAAGATACCTGAGGTGTCATATTATTTCCAGATGTATACTTGTTAACTTACAGAAGGAAACAAAATATGCTGCTGAACATTTTTGAAGTTAGGAATAGATTTTTATTTTCTGCTTCGGCTAAAGTCAGTGGAGTCATAAGACATACGGCAGATATCAAGTCAGATTCTAAGCTTTCAAACTGAGAAAACTCCATCTAAATCTAATGAATACTTTTCATGTGATGCAAGAACAAACAAACACGGCCCACGACCGAGATGATATACAAAGGTATATGTGTGTGAGAGAGATATCTAACAATTTGGATGTAAAAAGGAATAAGTGATTATACCTTGGAGTTATTCGAACTGTTGTGTTGATCTTACTGTCACTGAAAAATATCATTAAAAGTTTCTGATCTTTGCTTGACGATTTCTTTTTTTTTCCATTGTAAAAATTTGTATTTTTCATAGAAGATCATAAGGGAACGTCCATAAACCACGTAATTCCATTTTGGCCTCCTGTGAAACCCCTCCCCACCCCTCCCACCTTGCTCGACGTGGCTTTTGCCTCTACCCCATCCTCCTCCCCCCCCTCCTCCCCACGTAGCCTTTTTCCTTTTTGATTCCAGAAGAGATTTTTTATAGTTTTCTCTTCTCAGACTATTGTAAATTACATACGGTGATAATTAAATGAAGGAAATGAATTTCACATGCAGTTGTGTGCTCTGTACGTCATTTTAATTGTGAAAAATGATATGTATGAACAGCTACGTGGCCTGGCTCGGACTCCCCCCCCCCCCCCCCCAGACCGAGCCAGGTAGTTTACGCACGCTCCCTAACTGATCTTTGATAGTAACCTTATAATAACTACACCAGCAAATTAAATTATCTTAAATATTAATAAATTCTCAATCAAGCAGATCAAAAGAAACTAGGAAAATTGGTTTAAACTTTTAATTTGCCTGTTAAGCTTTCAAATCACTCAGTATGACTATGAGGGAAACTAACAGCACTTGATTAAACAAACTTGCAGTATGGCAACAACAAGTTTTTTTTATAGTTTGGTAACAATAAATAACTAATCTGAAATACTCACATTTCAGCATCACACACTTCCATGCGATTTTTCTTTTTGACACTTTCTGTAGTTGCCGTACTGACGGCACTACCCTGAGATTCTTCTCCCAATGTCTCAGGAGCTCCTGGGATAGAAAAAATTAAAGCAATGACTAAGGGTAGAAAATGCCCAAACAAATAATAAGCTTTATAGCTACACATCACTTTTATAACCTTGGAATATACCAACTTCTTAAATACTTACAATCTATAGGCCCATGACATCCATTAATACAATTGCCATCAGCCATTTTATGAATTATTATAATTTCTGACATTATTTACCAAAGGCTGCATTTGTGACAAGAATAAACATCACAACTCTGATGCACATACATTTATCTTTAATCACCATTATTTTCGGTTTGAACTGACAAATAGCTATTAAAAATTCAAGTATATCTAAATATATTTTATCAACTATTACAATAATTGAAAGGAAGTCTGTAAAGTCTGTATTCCAAACTAGCCACTCTTTCCACATGCTTCTCAAACCTGCAATTGCCAGTCAGTGTGTGCAATACAAAACTTAAATAGACCAGATATTTTGTTGAAATTAGAAAAATAGTGGATTTACAAATTCCAGTTATTGGGACACAATGATCATTTTAAAAATCTTTTACACAACTGAACAGTCAAATTGCTGTCCATGCCCTGGTTCATGCTCTTTCTCTACCAAGATGAAACCTTAAATATTAAAAGCATTCTTATCACTCACCGCCTCACTACCGAGCCTGAAATCATTTTATGTTTATCTGGCAATTTTACCCAAGTTAAAATAAAATTTAATATTAGCAGGCTGTTGGGTTGTTTCTTTTCTGACTGATTTTCAGAAAGTATCAACGTTACAAATTAATTAGCAATGCAGCCTCAAACTTTTATAGAAAAACTAGATGGATCGTGTGAATATTTCGAGAAAGCAATATGATGAACAGTGAGGTTGGTGGTTTGTAAAAGGATGAAAGAAGAATGACCACTTTGTAGCAATTGTTTAACTGTGTAATAGGAATATAACAAAAGACTTATAACATGTTATGATACCATTAGCAAAAATTTTTGGACGCGTAAAACTGTCATTGACCTTAAACCTTTGATTGCTCTAGATGCGTTAACATGCGTGGCTACTGTGCCCAGATGCTCTAGACGCGTCTAAGCACACCCTTGTTCCTTCCGTCAGGTGCTCTGGACGTTTATACATGAACCGCCTTGCCACCATTCTGTGCTGCAGATGCGTTAAGATATCCGGTTCCCTGTGTGCTCTGCACGCATTAACGTGTGGGCCACTTAGCGGCCAGGTCAGGTAGCTGGCCCATTAGCATTTGCAGCTGTGATCTTAATTGTGTTGCTATTTTCAATTTAGTTTTCACTGAGAAAATGGCAAGCCGTTGTGTTTGTACAGAGGAAGAAATCATGGAGATACTTACTAAGTGACAGTGAGAATGATCTCTCTGATATGAATGACAGTGATGACCCATCGACAGGATCTCGAAGTTATAGTCCTAAGCCGTGTACATTAGCTACTGGAAAACAACCATCTGTCTCCACAAGAGCTGAAAATATAAAAATTTCTTTTTTCACATTCTCGACTGATGCATTTTAAATGCTCATGCTCTTCACCAAGTAGTAAAAGGACGAAAAATGCCAATTGCAGAGTTTCATCTGTCTCTGGTAAGATAACTTGTTGAAGGATATGCCACGGAACAGAGGAAACCTGGCAAAGAAAGACACTATGATGGACAAAAATCCTCTACAATTTGCTGGGAGACATTTTCCAAATATTATTCATATTGAAAATTCAATAAAGAACACGCCAAAGCATAGATGCGTTGTATATTCCAAACAGAAAGTGTCTCGAGAAACCAATGCATAACATGCAATGTACCACTGTGTGTTGTGCCATTTTTCAAGGCTAATCACTCAAAAAGAATTATTAACCATGGATAACTGCAGAGTAATAACAATATTACATTTATACACATCTAAAACTAAGGGAAATACAAAAAAAATTAAAATAAATATTTTTAACTTCGCCAGTGCCGGTCCATAGCCATGGTCAAAAAGAAGGATGAAAAATATATGCAGAATTTATGAAAGGTATTCGAAAAGGTATTCTCTCCAGATGAATTACTGTGCTCACACACTAAAACCACAAACATTACAGTTGCTGTAATATCTATTTAGTACAGGGCGTTCGCCGGGAAACGCAACCCACTGTTAGCGCTACAAGGAAGAAACTGCTCCCAGCGAGCGAGCGGTCAGCTTCCGGCATTGTTCGACCGTCGGCCGCGGACTATTTCATAATGAATTACGCTTCATAAACGTTATAAACTTGTATGTGCTAAGCATTTAAATGTGACGTAATTCATTAGCTTACCTTATAAAAGATGCTGGAAGTGTTGACCCTCTTGTGTAATGCACATTTCACATCTTCTGAACATATTTCGAGACACACGCTGCCCTAACTGACTTAATGATTTTTTGGGTGACTGTTCTAGTCGAAAAGCGATATCGTCAATTTTCTCCTCTGTGAGAATATGGTTGACCGACAGTCTCTTTTTGTTAAAAAATGAACCCGTTTCTCTTACTTTTTTAACCAGACGCAGAATTGTTGATTTAGTTGGCAGTTAAGCGCCAGGAAATTCGCGACGAAATTTACTGCGACACTTTTTAAACGACTTCTTCTTCACATATGTATCGTAGAGAAATATTCTTTGTTGCAAACTGTAACGTACCATAATTTTACTCACACTCAAATACGGTACAGATTAGTAAGAGTATGAAGCCCCAAACCAGCCAAACCGCAAAGAAACGTTTATTCACAACACTGATTAATAAGAGACTGAAGTCACAAACTAGCTACAATGCAAAGAAACCGTTCTTAACAATGTAAGGGTCCCATTATACTGTGTCACTGCACTGTTGGGGCAGCGGAGGTGTTAAACAGTGCGGTGATTCACGGTGCCGTGTGGCGGGAATTGCTGGCTCCACTGACCGAGCAAGTTGCCAACGGCAACAGACTGGGAGGGTAGCGTTTTCCGGCGAACGCCCTGTATATGAAGTACCTATATGATGGTCTATGCAGACATTCACTTTTAAGGAAGCTTCAAATAGAAAAACTTTAGATGTCAGAGTAACTGCATTTATTTTGTATCTGGGAGTTTCAAAACACAGAGCCCTCACACACAACACTGCAGAAATATTCCGCACACAATGAGTAGGGCCGTGTACCGAACTCAGCAGTGCAGATATCAGCCAACCGCGGCCTCTCAGCTTAGGTGACAACAAAGGAGCAGTCAGCGAGGGCTCTGTCGGGCATTCCCTAACAGTCAAAGGGTTAATGGAATATAACTAACCTGAACAAAATAGACACAGCATACCCATATCTCTTTGATGTGATGTGTGTAGCTGCCATAATAGCTCATGAAATAATTTTGCCAGTAAATGAAGGAAGATAATGGCTTGTAACAAAAATCTTCCAGAAATAATATATATGATAATCCTTGAAGAGAAGACAGCATCCTTGAAGTTCCGATGGGCCAGCCATATTGTGTGGAGAAAAACCAGAGATGGACAAAAACAGCGTTAGAGTGGAGCCAAAGAGATCACCACAAACAGAGAGGAAGACCACCAGACTGATGGGACAAGTACATACGCAGGGTTGTTGGATTTAACTGGCAGAGGATCACTCAAGATCATTCGACCTGGAGGAAACTGCTTAAGTTCTATCTGAAATCATGACTTTAAGAGGCCACACCAGTAAACGATTGAACTGGCTGATAATGATGAATCCTTGAAATGGTT
Source organism: Vandiemenella viatica (assembly GCA_031002005.1). Classification (NCBI taxonomy): domain Eukaryota; kingdom Metazoa; phylum Arthropoda; class Insecta; order Orthoptera; family Morabidae; genus Vandiemenella; species Vandiemenella viatica. The sequence goes on along the minus strand of CM061918.1, from coordinate 50,431,412 downwards.
GATTAGAAAATTTATTTATCCACATATGGTGCTGGTGGTTGCGTGAAAACAAAATCAATTCCCTTCCCCATTGTATCTTCATTTAGTGTATCTATATTTTCAAGCCCAGTATGACAGCAATACGAACATAAAATAGGAGTTCTGAACTAAATAAAAACAAGGATAGGGATTAAAAAGCAATCATTCATTAAGTTTGCACACAAAAAGAATGAAGAAAACCAAAGACCATTAATACAAACTTTTTCAATTAAGTCCTTAGTTATATGGATGAGAACAAGACAAGTTTGCCTACAACAACCCTATCACAACAATTAAAGTTGATGCATTAAACAAAAGGTAACAGTGAACTATGCTGCAACACATATTCTGATTATCAAGGGAATCCTGTGAGGAATTACACGAGTTTGTGTACTTAGTCAAGTGATATAGCAACAGTATTACTGTAAGCTATCCCAGTCACCTGCTACTCACCAGACTGCTTGATGGGGGTTGCCTTATCCGGAGAGGTAGCGCGACTCCCCTCGGCACTACTGTTGGCAGCGGCTGCGACAGGGGCACTATCCGCACTCATCCGCGTCTCCTCCTCGAACACCTGCACTGTACTGGCAGCCGAAGTGTCTATGTCCATGGCAACAGGCTCCGATGGAAGGGGAGAAGCTGGTTCACTGGCCAAGGGGGCAACCTATGAAGAATAAATACTTACTCCATGCAGTAATCTTCAGTAACCCACACAATACTTGCATTACAGTTGATAACATTATTCAGAAACTCCAGTTACATATAGCCTCAGTTACTCAAATCATTCATAATCGGAGAGATGTGGGAAGTTGCGAATTTCAATTTATAATGATACCAGAAGGCTGATTAAACATTGTTTCCCTTTATAGCTGATGAACACATGAGAAAAGTATTCCATGTCGACTGTAATGTTGAAATGACAGGTAATTAGCAGGTTATTCCAATAACCACTTATGATAGATATATTGATTCACAAGGTTATTTAGAACACATAATCAATTCACTTTGGGTGATAAATAAGCCCCGGATTCTTAGGTTCGAACCTATTTTGTTCCCAACATAATATTCTCGAAATTTTAATTTTCTCTTTCGTATTTTGTATAAACTAATAATATTCGTAAATTTAATAGGACCGAAAATAACCTAATTTTTATGTTATGACCTAAAATGACCTAATTCGGTTTTTAGAACCTAAAAGGACCTAATTCGATGTACTGATCCAATCCGACTGTAATTTTGTTACTTAAATAAAACAAATGCTTGACCAGATTAGCACAGGGGTACGGGCCGTGGGCTAGTAATCTGGACTCGGAAGACGCCACGAATTCGAACCCCACCGTCGGCTGTTCGGAAATGGTATTCCGTGGTTTTCCTTTACCCCTCCAGGCAAATGCCGGAACAGTGCCTTATTGACGGGCTACGGCTCCTTCATTTTTCCCCTTCCTTCTCAAAAATTTTGTTTCCTTCTTCTACATCGATCCAAGTTAATGTCACCTGGGCGATCCGGCCAGTCACTATCCCCAGTTGTATCTATTACTACGTGAATCCTAATCTCCAAGACACTGCAAATGTGAGCGGTATAGGAATGATCCCTTGCAGAGTCGAGGATGAAGCCGAACTTGGAGGGTGAACGGACTACGTTTACGTGTAAAACAAATGGATTTATTTAAAATTGGAAAAACTATTCACCACGATATTAAATGATGTGTTTTAACCGTATTGTTGATAGTAACATTGAGAAAAGCTGTAACAATGTGGTGTCGCTACTTCACATTTTACAAAGGTTTACATTCAGTAAAACCACATCGACAAAGCAAATTTTAAACATAATATGTTAAATGTTAACAATCTCAGGAACGCATCACTTTTATGAGAAATTAACAGTTGTATACCGTCATCGTTTACTGGTAACACTGAAATTAAAACATTGTGTAGGCCTACATATTTTTAGTTCCTTCATTAAAAGCATGTTTAACAGAAATCCTCAAGAAGCAGTCTCCTGCTAGAGTGGATTGGAACGGATAAGAACTTTTTTAAGAATGATGTAAAACTTATATATTGTCAAGCATGTGCAAAACCGGTAAGTTTAATTTTTTTAAATACGTATATCTTTTATTATTTAAAAAAATAAATTGGATTTTATTTGTTTTCATTTCTAAAGTAACATAAAGTGATAGTCTAAGACTACTGGATGAAATTTCATAATATTAACTGGGTATTATCCGGGGTGTTATATTCAGGTGGACTATTTTTATTTTTGCCTTCTATATAGGAGCCTGTAGAAAAACGATCCCACGTACTACAGTACAGTATCAGAATTCAGCAACTCATTTGACAAATGTTACCAGGAGAAATGCTTCCAAACAGAAGCAGAGTTTCATTACAAGTTCAAAGCTGGGTGCAGAAGATTCGTTTCACCTGCGTCTGTGTTAAGCTCTCACTGCCACTAATATACAAGTTTCAACACTCCAGAATGAAAACCTTTTTGGAAGAAGTTTGAACAGAAAAATACCAGATGAATCCATTTTAAGAAAGAATTACTTACCTCAGTTATATGAGAAAACCGTTGAAGAAATATGGGTGGACATTGCTGACCACTTCATCTGGTTAAGTGTAGATGAGACGACAGATGCCTGCTGCAGATACATAGCCATCATTGTTATGGGCAAGCTCGCATGTGAGGAACCTACTGTGTACTCCATGTCATTATGTGTAGAGAACTTTCAACGACAAACCATACTACTGTGGCAATTGCTGTAAGGGACGCATTAAAGGTGTTGGGGCCAGATCCAAAACACGAGGATAAGTTGGGGTTGATGGTGACAGACAGTGCATGCAGCTTATATGATAAAACCAGAGGAGTGTTTAAAGGTTTTCCATCCATGAATGGCGCATGTCATCTGCCTAGCTCATGGGCTCCACTGGGTATCTGAAAAAATTCGGGAACAGCACCTTCTAGTTAACGAGATAATTTCTTCAGTGAAGATTCCTTACTTTCAGGGGAAAGCTTCCATCAATACTCCCTCCCTCCCGAGCCAGTAGTGACACGATGGGGAACCTGGTCTCAGCCGCAACATATTATGCTGAAAATTATGAGGGCATCATGGAGGTCATCGAGTCATTAGTTGAAATCGAAGATGTTGCTATAGTAAATGCAAAGAAAGTGTTGTACTCAGTGCCAGCTGTACAGGAGTTGACATATATAAAGGCAAATTTTTACATCCTAGAATTTTCAATCAAGAAGTTGGAAGGAGGCATTCTACCGTTGACGGAAGCACTTCAAATCATTCAAGAAGTGAGGGTCAAAATGGCTCCTGGACCAGTTTAGGTGCCTACAGCTATTAAGCAGGAGTCTGTTTTAGCCCGCAGTTCAGATTTCAAGAGGATGGGACAAATCGGTCGTGTTCTCTCTCGACTAAAGGAACAAGAAATACTGCCTTGGAATCATAAGGAAATCGCTAATATGCAGTTCGTACCTCTTACCTTATGTGGCGTGGAGCATAGTTTTACCTCATTCAAGAGAATTTTAACAGAAGAGAGAAAATGGTTTACTCCTGAAAATCTGTCAAAATATTTCATTGTTCAGTGTCATATTAGAAGTTTTAATTGAGTGGTTTACAATCCACAATAAAGACGAAATGTTTTGAACATAATAGTGGTTTATGTCCCATGTTTTAATGTGTACGAGTATGTCATGTTAGAAGTTTTTAAGGAGTACTTGACATTGTATTATAAAGTCACAATGTTTTTAACACTATGGCAGTATATACTGTGTGTTTTAAATTTTATTTCCCTTAAAAATTTGTAAGTTCCTAAATCAGAATTTTAAAAACCTATAAAAGCCTAAAACGTGAATTGAATAAACCTAAATTTGGTTTTTTAGAGCCTAAAAATCCGGGGCTTAGTGATAAAGAATCCTGACACAAAAGTCACACTGGCAACCCATGTCAAGGTATCTCTTTTCTCTATTTTACAGTATATTACTAAGCAATGTGAATTCTTGGCCCTTTTTCTCTGAAGGATATGTGACAAATTTCTTGAACTGCTTAACATTAACTTTGTACAATATCATCATCTTCGGTATGAACTTAGTCTGCACACGAAAGGTAGGTTGTTTCCTCCCAAAAGAGGTGTACTAAGCCACTGTGACAGAGGTAGGATGCCCAGTTGCTTTTTCCAGAACATGTAATGTGAAGCATGGAGTGTCCTGGCCTACAGCACATGAACAAAGCAAAGCAAGTAAAATTGGCTGGCTAGAACACTACCCTGAATTTTTAAGCTGCTGACTGCCTTATTCACTGAGCTACCAGACCACTTGTTTGGTCATCAAGTGTAAAATTATCTTTTAGACTAATAACTAATAAAAATTTTAATAATAAAGTGATTGAATATTGTATATTGTATAGTCTGCAGGTTTTTTTTTAATAATGATAGTAACACTCAAATAACACAAACTGATAGCACTAGGCAAGCACCTTTAACCGGGGCGTACATTGAGCTGCGTGGCGCAGTAGGGGTAGCACAAAGCAGGGCAGGGTAGCACGAAAATGAAACTGTGTCGGGCAGTTACCCACGCATATTAGAGCGCAGTTTCGTGCGGCAGCTTATAAAGCATTGTTGTGTTGTGCCAGCAACCGAAAAAAAATGTAACCAAAAACATGTTGATGCAAAACTTGATTTTTGAATCAGACTGAGATGCCGTGCTTGGAAAATTGTTATTACTTTATCAGCAGCTAGGGTTGATAAATCTATGGAAAAGTGAGTATATGAAAAGAAGAAACTCTCATCTGGCTTTTGCAGTGACAAGAGAATTCTCAAAAGATTTATGCATTATTTCCGGATGACTCGAGTGGAGATTCACAGCATAATCTAACCTGTTATTTTCTCGACAACGCTCAAATACCTATTGGAAATGAAAAAAATCTGCCGGTATTTTTGTGGTTATTTATTTAATTATTTAGTGTTTGATGGTACATGACATTTATAAAAATGTATCTCTCTTTTATTTCATATTATATATTTATGAAAACCACATAATACAACATAAGAAACACTTGGAACCAAAAAGCAGTGTTCAATAAATTATTCGGGAAATTGACTTCACAAGAATCCCCCCTCTCGTTAGCAGTTGGACGTAGGTTGCCTTGAAGAGGGAGAAGAATCTGAAGAGCAAAATTCAGTCGGAGGTGTGCCATGGTAAGAAAAAAAACGTGTTTCTAGAGGACACTATTGAATGATGTAGTACAAATAATAAGAAAACCATTAATGTAATAATAGCCATATATCAATCTATTTTAAAGTTTTATTAAAAATGAATTCAAAATTAGAAAATAAAAGTGAAAATTGTAAGTGGACAATTGTATGATAAATAAATGCTGAATTTACTCGCCACTTGTTGGGCTCATCGGTGATCCTTATCCAAATTTCTTGTTTAAATTTAATTTTTAATGTATTTAGTATGACTGGTATTGTGAATCGCAAGGGGGTTACGCACCAGTTTAATCAATTTTTTTTGTTCCGTAGTTGCAAATGATTATAAGTAAAGCAAGATTATAAATAACACAAGAAGTGTTACGGTAAAAACCGGCACGAGTGAGCTGCGTGGCACAGTTTCTGTGTTGTGAAAAAAACATGGGCAGGCCACGTGCGACGCAGTACTGCACTGCCCTGCCCTGCATCTCAATATGTGCTGTTCTGCCCCAAAGAGTAGAGACACAGAAACTGTGCTGCACCGCCTGTGTCAACTGTGTGTCAATGTGCGCCCGGTCTTAGTCAGTCAGCCCCTCCCATGACTGCACACTGATTTCTAAAGGCACTATATGGAAACACACTTCTGAGTTTGTTAAATCATTTCACCACACCTGATTAGGTTTCAGGAAATATACATCCCCCCATCACCACCAATATGAATGGGGAAAGCAGTGGGCATGTTGTCATAACACTAATCATAAAAATATTCATCCAATGACAAAATGTGACAAAAAATACAGCAAAATAATACTTCCTTAGAAACTATTTGATTCAGCAATCATTGATTGGCTTTTCTATATTTCTCATTCAAAACTTTCAGCAGCCTTTCAAATTTAAAGTAAATTTTTTCATCATATTGTCACCATTGGAGAAGAATGATAGCTTGGATTCCTATGATATGCATTTGATTAATCTATTATTGTCATAATATAAAAATTGGGCAGAAAATTCAAGCAAACATACAGCAGTGAATAAAATTTTCATAAAAATAAAATAGCATAGTATGATCATTTGTTTTTCATTTCTACTTCAATTTTTCAGAATTTCCCTTTCAGTTTAATCTACAGGTGGTAAGATTGAAGAATTTGTATTTTTAATCTGCACTGACCAAAAATATACTGCCAAAGAACGGAAATATTTTAAATATTAACCTATTTAAAAGCATTGTGTGAACTGTTCATGCAACACAAATAAAAACACAGGAATTTAAGCCCTATGCCAGAAAAAGAACATAATGAGTGCAGGGTGGAAGTAAGGGAGAAAAAAACTGATGACTAATTTTGGTGCGGCAAATAGATGATATGATGAGGAAGAGATACAATTCAAACTAAAAAAAATTGGAAGAGAAGGCAGTGAAGGAAGGTATTAATAGAAAAAATTGCCGAAGTACAGTTTAAATCTTAAAGCACTACTTACATTAATTAAATTTCCCCTCCCCCCTCACGAAATCACTGCAATTAAAATGTGCTTTTAAGTTCTAAGGTTGGCTATTTTTTTAAAAGTGCCTTCTTCCCAAGGTTGAAACTAACCTCAATTGTCAACACAATCTTGCACTGGATTACACATTTTTACAACATTGAGACCATGACAACATGGTTTTTGTGAATGCTTCTTCGTGACTCTGTTCTACCCAATGGAAGAATGGTGATGCAAAAGAGGCACAACTGGAAAATGTGTGACCACAGAGAACAGCTTATATCGATGGAAACAGCTGAAAATTGATGAATTTAAGAGATCATGAGGAGGTCTGCCCAATGAGCAGGAAGAAATTCCATGTCTAGGTTTTCTCATAGTATATAATGAACAAATGAGGAAGTGACAACTTTGCAGGCAGTCTCTTTCACTGACAGTCAGCACTGCTCGATAACCACCTGCTCTACACAGGAATCATGTTGTACCAACAGCTGGTGCATGTTCAAGCCTCCTATGGCTTATTTTCAAATTCAGTTCAGCCTTTTTTGGTACTGCTGTATCAAACATACTTCACATACATGACACCTGTTCCATATTAACTGACAATATAGGCTGAAGAATTTCATTCCACTCAAGATAAAGTAGACAATTACATGCTATTCTTAGAACGTTAAAATTGACAGCTAATGTATGCAAAATGATTTAACTTCAGCCATTTCTAGAACTTGAATAATTTCTAAATCCCATCCTAATCAAGAGCTCATGTCTGAAAATTCCATTATTCTAAGTTACTTGAATCTGGAACACCAGTCATCAAAGTTAGTACACTATGATTCCAGTCTCTATCATTTAACTTTAATGACCATCTTTATTTTACATTAAACCTTATGAAGCATACCTAGTGTTCCTTTGAATCCAATGACAAATTCTAATTTGGCTATACCAATCTGGTACCCACCTGTGTTGGTGAAGGTGGGCCTGATGCTGTTGGAGTTATACTTGGTGTTTCTGGCTCTGACCCTGCAGGTGGAGCTTTGGCTGCGGACTCCGTTGCAGCCTTGGTTGCATCCAGAGGAGAAATTGTAGCAGAAGTCCTTCTGGCCTTCTTGCCAGTGATAGCAGCGCGTGGTGGGGGCGGTGAGCGGTCTCCACTGGGAGGACTCTTCTTCGTTGGAGACAATGACAAGGCTGGGGGAGGTGAAGATGGTGTTGTTGCGAGGTTAGCTGAAGTGGGGAGAACCTCCTTGCCGGCAATAAGGCTGGCTCTAAGCTGAGACATGCCACTGGGAACTGAAGGCATTCGCATTACACCCAGTGCCTGTGACTCTGTTTTTGTCACCATTTCGGCAGCAGTCAGTCCTTCGGCAGAATCTGGGGAGAGTGTTGCTGCAGACAACTTTCTCTTCCTACCGGCTGGGCTGGTTCGAGATGGTGGAGGTGAACGGTCACCGCCGACGGGACTCCTCTTGGCCGGAGGTGGTGACGAGACGGGGGGAGGAGACGAAGTTGTGGCTATGTGGGATGGTGATGTTGGGAAAGCAGACATCTGACCCGGAAGAGTGGCTCTGAACTGAGACAAACCACCAGGACGACGTTCCCCGTCATCATCTGGCTTGCGTTTGCGACCTGCTGTAATAATACACATAATAATTGTCAGTCAAGGAGAGCAAACATATAGGATCACACTATAACTTTTATTCTAAAGGTTACCTTAGTATTAGACATGACAAAATTTTTTAATGTAAAATCATATTATATTTTTAAAAAATACTGTAATAAGATGTGCTTCAAAATTTAAAAAATAATGCAGTAATTTTTTTGATGGTATACAAGCCAACAGAAAGCCTGTCTGTAATTGAAATTTCAATTCTAGGGACCATGAGGGCAAATGAAAAGTTTTGCACTTTGTTACAGCTTTAAGAAGCACAGACGTTAGATCTTTTTTTTGTAAAGAAAATGTCCATTTTTCACAGTTTAACTGTTCAACACATTCTACAACTAGTTACATAATAACAAAATTTCTTTCAATCCTGAAGAATCATACAGGGTGCTTCAAAAAAATGTATACACACTTTGAACTTCCATAGAAAATTTATTTACCGTTCTACAAAGTTAAATTTCAGGAAAATAGAAAGCTAAAAGTCCAATGTAAATCAAACATAAACAACAAATGTTAATACTGTTCAAATTGGTGACCTGCAGCATCAATACAATTCTGAGTACGAGTCACCACAGATTCTGTACATCGTATCAAAACGTCCAATGAGATTTCTCTACACACTGCTTGAATCTCATTCCAAAGAATGTCTAGGTTACGTGGTTTACGTTTGTACACCTCATCTTTTACTGTGCCCCACAAGAAGAAATCCAGTGGTGTAAGGTCTGGAGAGCGTGCTGGAAACTCGATTGGCCCCCTGCGTCCTATCCACCGGCCCGACAAATTTTGATCCAGGTAAGCTCGTACGTCCCTGCGATAGTGCGGCGGAGCACCATCTTGTTGAAAATAAAAATCATCATTACCGTATAATGCACGAATGGCAGGAAATATGGAATCAGCAAGCATTGTTAGGTAATTAATACCAGTTACAGTGCCTTCAAATCGAAAAGGTCCAATGAGTCCCCTTGAAGACAAACCGCACCACACATTTACACCTGGCAAATTTACAGCTTTTTCAATTGTAATGTGAGGATTTTCTTCACCCCAGTAAACACAATTGTGCCTATTGACAGTTCCATTAAGTTTGAATTGGGCTTCATCCGACCAAATGATGCTACCCATAAATCCCGGTTCACGTATCACCATCTCCTGAATCCATTCACAAAATTGCAACCTTCTATCTGGATCGTCGTCACTTAGCTGTTGCACCAGCCTTGGAATGTAAACACGATACTTGCCTCTCTTCAGAATGCGTAGCACGCTGCTAGCACTTACATCACTTTCACGTGCCCCTTGCCTTGAAGATTTGTTAGGAGAGCGTTGAAACAGTTCCAAGACTGCCATTGATGACTCATCACTTGTAGCTGTTCGAGGCCGACCTGAATGACCTTTATGCACATCACACACTGTTCCATGAACTTCGAACTTGTCTCGTATGCGTGTAATTGTTAATCTTGAAGGTGGTTCTGTATCATACTCCCTTCTCCACTGTCTTTGAACTTCATTTACATTCTCAAACTTCCAGTACCACTTAATAACCTGCTTACGTTCTTCAAAACTCAAACGTACGTCCCCCATGTTGATATTACAAATTCCAACTGATAATATAACATAGAGGGACGATTATGCTGGCACCTGGCGAAGAAATATAACACTAGCCTTGTAGAGCGGGAAAACAACAATAGTTTAAAGTGTGTATACATTTTTTTGAAGCACCCGGTATAAAGTATAAAACCAACCATAGAATAAAGTTAATGAGCAACGAACATAATATGAAAAGTTACAAAGAAAGTATTTTCACAAAATATTTGTTATCTAATTCATTAAATACTCTATTGAATTATACATATGATTTCTTGTTGAAAAAATTATTGACTGAAGAATCAATTTTTTTCTGGATAAAACTAAAAACTCCAGAATGATCATTATACTTTTCCTGTAATATCTGGGCTATACAGAAAGTAACTTATGTTTGTGCCTAACATGGAGATGCCATCTTGATATCAAAACGTTTCTAAACTCAGTACACATCAAGCTGTTGTAGTATGTGGACTGTGATTTTTTGTTGTGAATTATTGTGTACTTCAACAGAAAAACCCATGAGTTGTGAGGTGTGTTCAGTGATTAGCTTTTTACTGGCAAAAAATCTCAAAACAATTGAAATTCATTGGCAGCTTTGTGAGGTGTACAGAGATGGAATAATGAGCGAAGGTGGAGTGAGGCAGTGGTGGCATTCAGTTTAAAAATATCCAGACCAAGATTCATGATGAGGACCGCAGAGGTCTGCCTAGCCTTGCGAATGATGATCTGACTATGAAAATCAGTGATAAACTTCGTGAAAACCGTCACTTTAGAAACACGGAACTCTCCCTCCATTTCCCATAAATTTCCCAATGTTTACATCATGAAACTGTATTGGAGAAGCTTGGTTATCACAAGTTTTGTGCAAGATGTGTGCCAAAAATCTTGACAGAAGACAAAAAAAAAAAAGCATCTTGCTGCATTGCTGAATTTCCTCAAAGCATACAATAAGGTAGTACTGCACTTGTCAATCATGTCATAGCAGGAGATGAGATTTGGTAAAGATGTCAATTGTGAGACAAAAAGACAGTCCATACAATGGAAGCACACAAGTTCTCCCTGAAAATCAGTATAATGTTTGAAAACATCGTCAGCCAGAAATATTACAGAAAATGTGTTTTTGGACGATGAGGGAATGCTTCTGGTCGATTTCATGGAGTGAGGCAGAACAATTAACTCTGAAAGGTATTATGAAACATTGACAAAACTAATGCGAGTGATAGAAAACAAGTATTAGGCAAAACTGGGCTCAAAAGTTTTGTTTTGTTCTGATAATGGAAGTCCATACATGGCTAATCATGTCCTACAGCTCTTGGATGGGAGGTGTTTGATCACCCACTATACAGTCCAGATCTGGCACTGAGCGATTACCAACAATGAAGACCTGGCTCACAACACAACACTTTGACAGAGATGCAGATCTTCATACCAGTGTAAACCAGTGGTTGAAATGTCAGGTGACAAATTTTCTACAGAACCAGAATTGAAAACCTTGTGTATAGTTATAAGTACCTCTCTTTAAATATAGAAAAACTCTTTTAAGATTGTGTGTGTGTGTGTGTGGTGTGTGTGTGTTTTTTTTTTTTTTAAAATAAGCATAATTTACTTTCTGGACAACCCTCATATTTAGGGGACTACAGAACACTGTAAATTATAAAAGAATTTTCGGATTGGTAATTTTGGAAATAAAGAGAGGGAAGTAGATTTAAAAAAAATAGTTTTATGCCAAAAACTTTATAAACAATGGAATAAAAAAATTCAAACACTTGCAAAGTCTGCAAGTTACCACCTTCAATAAATGTACCTTCCACTAAACTAGCTCTAATATTTTCACCCTTGAGAATTTTTCCAAATTCTGCATTATACTGACATTTGGGACAGTAAGAATTAAAAGCAGTACTTGATTATAATATTTCTAAGTTAAAGGCTTCAGAATTAGTTATATTGACAAACAGACAAACAATTAATTCTATAAAGTTCCACCCACAATGATGTATGGAATCATAAAAAAGGTGAAAAAATAACTTGGCTCAGAAATGAATTTAAGTTTATATAACTGGCATGCATCCAATGCAATCTTCTTTAAATTGAACTATGGTATGAACTCGTAAAATGTTAAAACTTAATGTGCATATACTGCTTACCAAAAAGGCAGCATGGTTGTGAGAACACAAAACTCATGACAATCATTAAATATATAACTTCCAGTGATTCATGAGTGACAGAAGAATGTAAATGAGCAAACCGTGAGTGGTCAGATCTACATTATGAATAACCATTCGTGACTGGCTGTGGATGGGAAGGCTGCATGACAGAGTCATTTAAAGCTATTATATATTTCTGATCATCTTCTATTTTATATCATTGCAGTCCTCCTGCATAGCTACATTATGATGCATACTTGATGTATGTAGCAATACTATATAAAACAATAATTGAATATACATCTCTTTTATTCAAATAAACTAGTTAAGCATCATACTATTTTATAATAGCATTAGAAAAATTATCGAACATTATTCCACCCAAACATTACCCACTAAACAGATCATTATACAACAGGGTTTTACATAGAAACTGGTACAGATCTGTACCAGATGCAAAATCCCTTACTTTAGGTTATAGTTGCTTAAATGTTAGTTATCTTTAAAAATAAAATAGGTTGCAGTGGTCCATTTTATGCTTTGTGATGTCAGACATGTTTTGTATGGGGAAGGGAGAATTAAGATAGCTAAACACAAGTTAATCCTTCAAACTGCAGAGAGTTGTTGCGATGTAGTCTATGCGGTTTAACATAGTGATTTACTGTGCACAGATGAAAATAATGGTATCTTGAGAATTTATTCCACTTTAGCTATGATTGAACAGCTACAACACAAACTCAGCTTGTGGTCCAATGTTCCTCACTACTTATGCACGTATGCCACTATTCCAAAATACTACTAGTTACTGATTCATTTCTTTACTTTAGTGTATGTTTCATACTTCCACCGTAAATTATTGAAAAACAATTTTTCATTTTCAAATATTAGACTAATGCAAACTTTAAGTGTCATTGTGGGCTCATGGTCTGCGAGTGATATTTTTATTTGTACTATTACTGTAGTAACAAGTGCCCAGTATTCAGAAGATTTTGTACATTGATGCTTATAACATAACTCATGCATACCTTAATTTAAAATCTTTTAATTTTTTTTTAAGAAGATTTATGGTATCAATTCATTAAATTTTTTTGTATTGTTGTCTGGTATGAAAGTACAGACCTCCACGGGCACGCGTCTTCTTCTTCTCGACGAAGGGCAGCTCGCGGCCACGGCAGGACCTCTTCGGCCTGCCGGTGAGAGTGGAGCCGAGATCTGGCACGACTGACTGCTGTGTAACAGGATGTAGCTGGGGCAGTGTATCTGGAATCTGCCTGGCAAGTGGGCTGGGGCCCACACGACGAGGGCGACCTCGTGGTTTGCGGACGGGAGTCGGTGTCAGGGAAGGATGCATTGGGAGAGGCAGCATATCAGGAGGCGTTGGTGTGCCCACCTCACCAACTATGATCACATCCTGCAGAGAGGAAACGATCAATCACATTGTGCCTCATCCGCTGAGACAAATTAAAGATAAGGGAGCATCTATAAACTATAAGGCTCTATCTAAAAGGGGTGGGGGGGGGGGCTACACTGTGCTACGTGTGGTAGGATTCTGAGCCAAGTCATGTAGCTTTTCATTCATATAATTTTTCACAGTTAAAATGAGGTACATGACAAACAACAGCATGTGAATATTTATTTCCTTCATTTAATTATCTCCGCATATAATTTACAATAGTCTGACAACAAGAGAAAACAGTACAAAATGTCTTCTGGAATCAAAAGTGATAAAAACTACATTGTGCTATGTAGGGGTGAGGGGGGGGGGGGGAGAGTGAGGCAATAGCCACGTCAGGCTACATGGGGAAAAGTGGGGGTTCACAGGAGGCCAAAATGGAGCTATGTGGTTTATGGATGCTCCCTAATATATCCACAGATCCGCCACCTACTGCCACAGCAATATATCATATTTTCAACAATTAGAGAGGTAACTTTATTGCTTCAGTTTTAATTTTCAAGACATTCAAAATATTAAAAACTAGCAGAGTTCCTGGCATTGCCCAGTATGATCTAGGTCGATTTGCACACACAGTAAATATTGAAGCTCATAAAAGAGGTCAGTTTTTTTTGCACTTGTGAATTAAATTTAATGTCAGTCAATCCATTTTCTATACGTATTTAAACGGCTAACCCCTGGTGTAGCAGAAAAGAGATGGGGTTGATTTATTCCTGCAATATTTTTAGCCACGATATCAGGAACATGTGTACTAAGTTTCATCATAATAACAACAGCGATTCATGCAGCAATAGAAACAATGATTTTTTTCAGGAAATGTGATAAAGACAGAATCACTCATCAATAAATTACAAAAAACACTATTGGATAAAGGAAACAAAGAAACTGCCGCGAGGCACTGAAAATAAGATAGGATAGGGAAAATAAACAGTTACCCGTCACTTACCACAGATGAAGGCAGGAGGGCAAGACACGTAAAAACACAAAAACAAAAGAATTACACAATATTTCGACTTAAGTCTTATTCATGTAGGAGGCGAGACATATGGCAGGGGGAAAGATGTGGTCAGGCGGGCTCGGATGTGACCACATCTTTCCCCCTGCCATATGTCTCGCCTCCTACATGAATAAGACTTAAGTCGAAATATTGTGTAATTCTTTTGTTTTTGTGTTTTTACGTGTCTCGCCCTCCTGCCTTCATCTGTGGTAAAAAAAACTATTTCAACACTAAAGGTTTTAAACAGTTCAATTTATGTTCAAAGCCACCAGATATGCATTACTTATTATTAACAGCAATTTTATTTCACTTCCAAACATCAGAGATGGTAACTGTGCGACCCGAGACCATAGTTTCAAAAAGCAACAAAATTCTCAGAAGGTTCTACACTGAAGGTTTTAAACAGTTCACTTTCATGTTCAGATCCATCAAATATGCACTACTAAATATCAACAGCGAAAAAAATTTCACAAACGTCAGAGATTGTAGCAGTGCGGCCTCAGATAGTAACTTCAAGAAATAAAGATTTTGAAAGGTTTTTTCATTATATTATTAAAATTAATATTTTACACTGTACGTAGTTTCCTCTTCGCATTCGATATAGGGGGTTTAAAGACTAAAAACCAAAATTTAAGAAAGTAAAAGTTACATGCGATAATATGGCTATTATTTTTTACGATGTATGATGTAACCGATGGAAAGAATACATTGAGAAACTGTATGTTGGGGACGACTTGAACAATAGTGTAATGGAAAAGGAAGGCGATGTCAACATTGATGACTTAGGAGATCCTGTTTTGAGGACAGAATTTAATAAATCTCCGAATGACTTGAAAGCAAATAAGGCAGTTGGAATTGATGAGATCCCTGCAGAACTTCTTAAATCCCTAGGAGAGGAAGGAATCGAAAGATTATTCAAGTTGATATCAAAAAGTTATGAAACAGGAGAAATTCCAACCGATTTTAATAAAAATATCATCTTCACACTTCCAAAGAAAGCACAAGCCGAAAAATGTGAGAATTATCGCAGCATTAGTCTAACATCACATGCTTCAAAATTACTGACCAGAATAATATACAGAAGGATGGAAAGGGTAGCAGAAGAGATAGTAGGTGAAGATCAGTTTGGGTTTAGGAAAAATCACGATGCAAGGGAAGCAATTCTGTCTTTAAGATTAATACTTGAAGGGCGGATCAAGAAAAACAAAGATACTTTTATGGCATTTGTTGATATAGAAAAAAGCTTTTGATAATGTTAGGTGGGACAAGATGTTCAAATTTAAAGAAGTCAAAGTATCGAGATACAAGAATACTCTATAAACTATATAAGAATCAAGTGGCTATAATAAAAGTAGAGAATCACGAGACACATGCATCTGTTAAAAAGGGTGTGAGACAAGGTTGTAGTCTATCCCCGTTAATATCAACTTGTATGTAGAAGAAGCAATGAAGAAAGTCAAAGTAAAATTTCCATGTGGTATAAGTTTTCAGGGATAAAAAATCAGTATGCTACGATTTGCTGATGACATTGTCTTGTTAACAGAGAGGGCTGAGGATATTGAGAAATTACTGAATGGCATGAACAAAATACTGAAGGATGATTTAGGACTGAATATAAATCAAAGGGACAAAATGTGATGAAATGTAGCAAAAATAGTACCAATACTAGTAGATTAAATATAAAAATAGGATCAGATGCAATAGGAGAAGTAAGGGAATTCTGTTACTTGGGAAGTAAAATTACAACTGATGGACGAAGCAGGAATGATGTTAAAAGCAGAATAGCACTCGCAAAAAGAGCCTTTGTAATAAAGAGAAACCTTTTAGTTTCAAATATTGATCTAGGAATTAGAAAGAACTTTTTTAAATTCTTTGTGAGGAGCACAGCACTTTATGGTAGCGAAACATGAACTTTAGGAATACCGGAAATAAAGAAAACTGAAGCATTTGAAATGTGGTTCTACAGAAGAATGCTGAAAATTAGGTGGACAGGCAAAGTAAGAAATGAACGAGTTTTGGAAATGATGGGCGAGAAAAGAAGTTTGTGGAAGAAGCTTACGGAAAGAAGAGACAGGCTGGTAAGTCATATTTTTAGACATGCTGGATTGGTTAATTTGTTTAGTGGACGGAACAGTCGAAGGTAAGAACTGTAGAGGAAGACAGAGATTAGAATATATGAAGCACATAATTGAGGATGTGGGCTGTAAGGGGTATGTAGAAATGAAGAAGTTAGCAGAGGATAGGAAAGGAAACGATGGAAGATTGCATCAAACCAGTCGAAAGACTGACGACAAAAAAAAAAAATTGATGTATGGATCGTTTTTGTTTTTTTTTTTTTTTTTTGTTTCAGGCTGTACCTTCAGATTTTCATTTACCACTCCGGTGTTATGTTACATTGGAGCATAAGACATACCAAACAATTCAATTGAGATTCTAACCTTTAAAACGGCGAAAACCACATTGAAATCTACACAGTAGTTTTCAAGTTTTTCTGGTACAAATATACCCAGTTTTTGGTTTATAGATAGAGATTTAGATGCCATAGTCAAACTGTATTAGGCTGTATGAGAGTATAAGCTTTAATAAGTCCTGCTTTTTAAAACCTATGAATATTTCAATGATCAGGCAAAAATCTGACATTTGCAGAATGAGGATGGATCAGCACTGTTGCTGTGACAGTCTATTCATTTCCAGTCAGCATCAAAGAGAGGGATGTTCATTTAAGGATTAAGTTAATGATAGTCTTCTGATGGCCTTAGTGTAGAGGTAGATGTTAAGGGACCTCGGAATGTGGTATGGTTGGTACAAGACTGATGAAGTAAACAATGAAAGGTGTCACGTCGTTTAATTTTTGTGCATGTAGATCAATGGTGTAGTGTAGCATCCAGTCAAAAGTAACATTATTATTCATTTTGTTACTAAATATTATGAGCGGTCAATATGTAGTTCACATTTAATAGTTCACTTCCAGTTTCATAGCTGTGTTTCTGCAGAAATTCAAAACATCCTTTTAGATTTATTACGTTATAATGGCATGATAAAAATATGTCACAGGTGTTTATAATAAACATATCGCTAAAAAATTAGCCCCATGAAAGTTAATGGTCCGCAGCATTATTTTTGACAATTTGCTGATCCTCAGGTTGACAAAGGTTGAGAAACACTACTATTCAGCATTTACATTCTTTTTTGTAAATGTTTTTATTAGGGCTTCTTTTTAAGTATCCAAATGTCATAACCATCATCGCAAGAGTAAGTGGCAATAAGCTATATGACACCACCTAAGCTAAATGATACTTAAAGACAAACAGAAAAATATGTATACATTTGATTTGCAAAAATCCAACCCTTATCCCCCCTTTCCACCCCCTTAATTTTTGTCACTGTTCTTTACAAATACCCATAGTTTTTATCCACTATTGACGGAACTTTATATGTGTATTCTTTAAAACCAACAGACAAATATTGCCAACATTTTGTTTTCAGAAACCCAACCTCTCTCCCACTTTCCACATCTTAATTTTTGTAAATGTTCTTTATACAAAGTTATAGTTTCCATCCAATTTTGAAGGAAGTTTGTACATGTATACTGTACTTCAAAATAAACAGAAAAATACTGTCTTCATTTGGTTTGTCAAAGCCCAACCCCTCTCTCCTTTTACCTCCTCCCCTCTTAATTTTCAATGATCTTTATACAAACCCAGTTCTTATCTGATTTTGATGGAACTCTGCACACACATACATTAGAACAATTAGATAAATACTGTCTACATTTGGTTTACAAAACCCAACCACTTACCCTCTTTATCCTCCCCCAATTAATTTTTCCCAATGTCATTGTACATACCCACAGTTTTTAAATGATATCAATAAAACTTTGAACATGCATACTTTAAACAATGAGAAAATTATGGTCTAACCTCCTTTACCTCCCCCACCCTACTAATGTTATTTATCCAAAGTTTTTATACAATATCGATGGAACTTTGCACACATTTACTTTCTACATCTACAAACTGTTTCCATTGGGTTTAAAAATTGGGAAAAAGTTTTTGGTATAAAAATTAATGAATAAATGTAATTTGAAGTAATTGTAAAGACTGATTGACAAGTTTTCTTAAAGCTGTGCAAGGGCTTCCTCCACTCAGTCTCAGTAATTTCTAGGAGATGAAGACTTGTTGTGTAGGTTTGCCCTCAAAAAAATTATTTCACATTTATTTGGATAAGGCCATATATTGACACGATATGTTTGAATGGTAAATATGATTACGTAAGAGAATAAATTGTTTATTCAATCAATTTCACACAGTGATCGAACTTGAAGTCTAAAAATTTAATATACTGTGCTGAAAATCTTGTGTCTTAACCCTGTGACTGCTGACGGCAAACAGAAAAATATTGTCTACATTTGGTTTGCCAAAGCTCAACCCCTCTCCTCTTTTACTCCATCATCCCTTAATTTACAATGTTCTTCGCAGCTTTTATTCGATTGGATGGAACTCTGCACATGTATACTTTAAATAAGGAGAAAACTACTGTCTACATTTGGTTCACAAAAACCTATCCACTAAAGCAAAATTTACACTTGAAACCATTCAGTATTTTGAAAATATCTTGAAAATGGTGGGTAAATTAGCCAAAGTAAAGAGTGATATTCTTAAGACAACATTTCCTGTCAAACAGTGGTGGACCGATCGACTAATTCAAACTTGAATTTTGAAATTTATTCGATATTGAAGGATATTGTGTAGATATGCTTTAAAATAAGCAAAAATTAAGTTTACATTTAGTTTACAAAACTGCACCCTCTCTCCCCTTAACCCCTCTTAAGACAAATTTATAAGTTCAAATGTTCCATATTTTTCGTATATCTCCAAAATGGTAGGCAAATCTGCCAAAGTAGATGGTGATGGAGAATTTATTACAATTTATTACAATCCGATCAAAAGAGGTAAAATATCAGAATTTTTATATCCAGCCGCCGAGCAATGTTGGGTACTCTGCTTTCACATAAGACAGAAAGAACAAAAGTATTGCATATCACAAAGCACTGGAATAAACTTTTTCCAATTTAATTTATTAACATAAAACCAAACGGTCTTTTATTTCATAAATGTTTTCTGTTTTGCGTATGTGTACCCAATTAAAAAAAAAAAAAAAAAAAAAAAGAGAGTGGCAGCGCATACCGGTCAAAGCTAGTTTTTTTTCTAAATGCTTCAGCTGGGAAGCACTGTGGCCCAGTATAGCTCAGAGAGGTCATACAAAAATCTTGGTTAGTCCTCATAACAAAGCAAGGTGCATTACAACAGGAATAATACATTCTACTGCTGCCTTCCAGCTGCCTATTCTGAGCCACATCATACTTCCATTACTTGCAGTAAAAAAAAGTACTTACTAGACAATACAAAACTTTACAAGTATACCCTACGCTTCAAATATATATCGACATATTTCCATTACACAAACCCTTTAACATGAACAGAAAAGCACTGCAAGAATGTATCTGTGACATGTTCGTCACTTGGAGGAGAGAATGGCTGAAAAAGTCTTGCTCACAAAATTGTGACAAGTCATGCATCACAAACACACCACTGGGTTTTAATTTTCACCAGGAATTGTGGATAGGCCTGATTAGAACCAGAACAAATGGTAGTAAATGTGCTGATTGAGTATATCACTGAGAGAAAATATCTTCCCCTTAGTATGATTGTAAGAGATAAATTACCTCTAGCCCTACACAGGGGAGAGACTAAAAAGAATTCTTGAAGTCAACTGATGGATGAATCAATATTTAAAATGTAGATAATTGTTAATAAATAATATTTATTTGTTTAAATGGATGTAATCCTCAATAATGAGATTTGGATTTTTTGCCACACACTAAATATATAAGAACAGTATAGAGACATTTTGCTATTACTTTTGAGGCACAGCTATACAATCAATTGTCTAATAAAGATATTTTCATCTTATACAACAAAACACAAACACTGGTGGTACATACCTGAGAACTATTATCATCAAGAGCCTCTGGTGGTAGCAGCTGAGGGGCTGCATGACTTCTCTCAACCACTTCTATTATCTGGACATCCTCGGACGACGCACCTGACGAATCGTCGTGAGTCGGCGTGCGACTGCCAGTCACACTCACCGAGATGTCTGGTCCCAGGACTGCACGCAGACGAGCCATACCCAGCTCTGTGGTACTGTGCTCCTCCGGAGGCTGCGCCCGTGGGCGCTTTGCAGATGTGAGGTTTATGGGTATTCCCACCGGTGGTGGTCTCTTGGGAGGAGCAGTTGTCGGCTCCAATCCTGGCCGCATCTGAAGAAAACTATCTGGTCAATTGCTGCCATATGCTGCAAGTGAGAGGTCACTGGAGAACTTCTCATCCTTGTATAACATAGATAAATAGGTTTACAAACCAGGAAGGGAAAGAAAAATTCTATCCATTAACCAAAGGTTGGGGCAGGAGGGATGCAACAATACAAAAAAAAAAAAAAAAAAAAAAAAAAAAAACTGGACACACTCATTTCAGGTTGCCACAATCCTCCTACCTGCAACTATAGTACCTAATGACTTGCTTTCACTATCCTTATTTGTATTAAACTGCCTTGAAGAATTTTATAATCATCATAGAAATATAGGTTTATCAAAAACAAACACCGAATGGTGATATATTAACTTGGAAATAAGTAAATACAAGTATTTATTAATGAAAGGTTTTTATCTTGAAGAGTAGTGATAAATATCACCTTCACTGCACAAAGTTATTATCATTTAACACTACATGTTTAATTGTAAAACATTTAAAAAGTAGTTGTTTAGAAAATATTGGCTTTGTCAGATGTG
This sequence comes from Vandiemenella viatica, assembly GCA_031002005.1. Taxonomy (NCBI): domain Eukaryota; kingdom Metazoa; phylum Arthropoda; class Insecta; order Orthoptera; family Morabidae; genus Vandiemenella; species Vandiemenella viatica. Next base: position 50,410,049 of record CM061918.1, on the reverse strand, counting down.
TTTTATTCAATCTTCTTTACTTTAAAAAACTTCTTTGGCAACAATATTAGCAGTTATAATGTGATCATCATTGACTTTTTGACCATATGTGTCTTTAACGCAAAAATAAATATTAATGAATCTATAAACTCTTGAAAAAGCCACGTACGGGTCTCCATGTGAAAAAACAGGTTCTAATAAATATAATCCTCCCTTTTGAAGCGTCTGACCATGTGCTTTATTAATGTTCATAATGAAGGTTACTTCTTTTGGGGATTGTTTTATCATCATTTGGAAAGGTGTGGTTGATCAGAAGATGTTATTGTGAGGTATGAGCATAGTTTTATTGATGATTACCACAAATCTTGCACCTTTAATTAATCCATGATCAGCATTAAGATTTGTATTTAACATAATAATAGCATTTTTCTTTAAAAGCAATTTATGAGGTGGTAAACCAGACGGTCTCAGAAATGGCTCTAGTGATTTGGATGAAATTTCATATACAGATTAATCTTTGATTTTCAAATTTGTCATACAATTTTACAAAAAAGGAGCAATTCTTGTATTTGGTTTCTTGGAAACGGCTCTAACCTCATCTTGTAGAAGTTTCAAATACCAGTATGCCTACCGATGTTAGTTAAGCTTCTCTTTGGTTAGAACAAGGAACATGGCACCTCAAAATGCCTAATAAGCCTTCTAGCCTTTTACTTTAATCAAACTTTATTCAAAATCTATTGAACAGAAATCAAAATATGCCGAGAGAAGATCGGTCACCCTAGTACTAATGAGGTAATTTAAGTTGTGCGAGTTTAAACTATGCCATGGCATGAACAAGGCAATACAAGGCAAAACAAGCCATCCATGGTGCATTTGGCACAGGTACAGTAAATACTGTAATAATGACATGCTAGAAAGCTTAATTCTGGAGATGCAAATCTGGATAAATTGCCAAGTGGTAATTCATCCTTCACTATCAATGATGACCTTTAGAAAGAGATAAATGAACATAAATCAAGAATTAGTTTCAGCAATTGCAGCATTACTCTAAACCCACAGTTCAACAATACTGTGGTATTTAAATGCCACTGAAGGAATTAATAAGTTGAACAAATGGATTCCTTATTACCTGAAAGAAAGGGATAATACAAAATGTTTTTAAAAAACAGCAGTTCTGTGCTCTGTTGCAATGAACGTGATGGAATCCGTCTTAGAATTGTGACTATAGATGAAAATTTAATAATATAAAATAGACATACACATTTTGGACAGTATCTGGATGCAGATGAGCAATCAAATCACATGTTGAACCAAACCTATTCTATGAAGTTTATGATGCCATTATGGTAGTCAAGTAAGGGAATGGCCCATTATTCAATCACAAAATAAGGTAAGATGATACTTTCAGACAAAGACTGCTAAAAAATGGTATTAAGTAAGCAAACTGCAGTCAGCATTCATGAAGAGCTATTATAACACAACAATGCCAGGTCTCGCAACAAAGGCAACAGAAAAATTAGAAGCTCTGAATGTTGAATTTTGCCTGAAAACCTCTCATTATCAGCATCTTTTCCTTATGGATTGCCAGTAATTGGAAGTTTCAGGAAGGGGCAGTAAAAGGTACATTCAATTACAGAACCTCATTCTAAAAAATCTCCAAAAATTCTGCTTTAGTTTTATATTTATTCAAATAAATTGGGACTATTTTGATTAACAATGTAAGTCTTTGGTTTATAACATAAAAGTGAAGATTTAAAATTACAAAATGGCCACTTGATCTGCAGCAAACATACAACCTAAGAAATTAGTAACCATTTAATGTGTGCTTCAGTGCAAATGAGGAACAGGACAGAAAAGTCAAGACTAAAGTGGTAAGGACATCTAAAAAAATTGGGGGATACCCAAGAAAATGTTAGGAATGGAATTAAGTAGAAAAGACGTTGAGGAAAACCCCAGGTCAGTTAGATTTAAAGGGGCGAATAAGATGTCACTAGAAAATCTGTGAATTGAATGACAGTGACAGAAGAGAGGTGGTTAATGGTTAGAGAATGATGGAAAGATATATGATCCTAGCAGACCACAGTTGGAAACTGCTCTAGAAGATGATAATGATTAATATGTGCTCCAGTAGTCACGTGGCATAGGAGACTCGATTATTTCCAAAGCAATAGTAACATACCAACACTGACAACTAACACAATTTTTATAGTGAACTTTTACTCATAACCATATCATAATACAAAATGTAGTAACTGGCTACTGTGCATCAGATTAGTTGTCTCAATTGACAAATGCAGAATTGGAAAAGGATTTTGTCTAGATAACTACCATCATCTCATTCCTCTTGGAAAATGAAGTTTTCTGTATTCTAATATAGTTAAAGTATTGAGCAGTTGATTAACATGCTGAGATTACAGTGTTTTCATGAAAGAAGACAGGGCCATATGTCTGTACTCCAATGTTGTCTATCAATGCTCAGTCCACACAATGAGATTTCTGGAAAAAAGATAGTAACCTCACCTTCCCCCAGTCACTTTTTTTGATCCTTTTGGCTTTAAGCCTTGTCTAGGTCTTAGAGACAGAAAAGAGCTGACAAACAACAAACAGTAGGGAATTCGACCATGGCCTCTTGAAGAAGAAGTTAATCTTATTCACACTTGTCCAGCATTTCCACACAGAAATCACCATTTGCAAGGAATTATTCCAAACAGTTGTTTATGTAGTTTTTATTTCCAAATTTGTACAGGGTTAGCCAGTGAAACGGGAAGATTTAAATAAGTAACTAATTCTTTAAGAAAATTAATTTTATTTTTTAATGGTTATAAAATATAAAGAAAAAAGGTAGCCATTTACTGTACAATAAGTGAAAAAATTATTTTTTGAATATAACATTTGTCAAATGTCCTCCATTGGAATCTATGCACTGCTGCAGCCGGGCCTGGAAGTTTCTCATGACATTTTGCAGCATATTGACTGGTGGTATTCCTTCGATTTCGTCCCGAATTTGTTGTTTTAGGGCTGGGATAGTTCTAGGTGCATCGTTCTGAAAAACTCTTGTTTTTAAGTAACCCCATAGAAAAAAGTTGCAGGCTGTCAAATCTGGAGAGCGAGGGGGCCAAGGGATATCCCCGTATCGGGAAATAACGCCACCTGGAAACAAAGCATTCACAGCATTCATGGCAACTCTTGTAGTGTGGCTTGTTGCCCCATCTTGTTGGAACATTGTGTGTTCATTCACTGGAAAACGGGTGAGTTGTGGCGTAAGAAAGTTCTGGATCATTGCAACGTAACGCACAGAGTGAACAGTCACAGCACTTCCATTGATATCCTCAAAGAAAAATGGGCCTATGATTCCTCTTGCCGACATTGTGCACCAAACCGTCACTTTTTCAGCATGAAGAGGCATTTCATGAAGTGCGCCAGGGTTTTCCTCCGACCAGTATCTGAAGTTTTGTTTATTAACAAAACCAGACAGGTGAAAATGCGCCTCATCGCTCATCCACAAGTTGTTTACTTGGTCGACATTTTCTTCAAGTCTTCTGGCCATTTCCTCACAAAATTGTAATCGTTTCTGATTGTCAGTTGGTTTGAGAGATTGCACAATCTGTATTTTGTATGGGTGAAAATTTAAATCTTCATGAAGAATCCTCCTCACAGAAGTGTTACTTATTCCAAGGCGTAGAGCATGTTGTTTGGCAGATCGGCGTGGACTTTTGAGCATTGCCTGTTGAACAGTAGCGATGTTTTGAGGGGTTCGAACGGTTTTTTGCACTCCCAGACGTTGATCCAGTTTGTTCAAGGTTGTTTATCCATGAACGAATTGCGTTATCCGAAGGAACAGGCCTTTTGTGCGGTATGTTGAAATGGCGTCGAAAAGCACGTCGCGTTTTCACCAATCTCTCACCATTCGTATAATACGCTTTAACCGTGTAGCCGCGATGTTCACCCGTCAAACGATCCATCTCAACTAAATGGCGGGACACCGCAGGTGGAACGGAGCTGGCCACTATTACCCCCACCACTCACATTACAACTGTCAAGGCCATCTCCAATCTTCCCGTTTCACTGGCTAACCCTGTACTAGGTTATGGGCAATATTACAGCAACATGTGCATCTGATAAGTACAGTCTTACTGGGCTTTAACACAGACCACCCCTTTCATTTCAAATTATATCTACCAACTGCAAATTGACTGTGTAGTAGATCGGAGTATGTATTCTAATACATCACTGTGCAGCAATAATCAAATTAATTTTCATTGCTTCAAGCTAAAATGGTCATTCCATAATTTCATGTACTGACTAGGAAATAAAAATTAGACAACCTTGCAAGAACTGTATGCAATATTTAGTGCTTTGTAGGATTATAAAAAAAATTACCGTATCCTGGAACAAACTTTGCTATATATGATGAAAGTGGATTAGAAGTAAATTTAATCTTAAACAAAAAGACGAAAGAAATTTCAATTCTGATTATATTTTTGTATAAGAAAGAGATGCTGCCACCCTTACAGCAAAAGTGGATATCTAAATTTAAATGAGGAGAGAAACAGAACTATTTTCCTGCAGGAAGGCCACTACAGACCCACTCAGAAAGATACGGATAGGCTACAGCTCGCTAAATTCTACACATTAAGGAGATATCAGGCATTCCGGGAACAACAGTAAACTGCATTGTGATGGAGCAATTGGACAAGAGGACTATTTCTGTTTATTGTGTGCCAAAGCTTTTCGACACAGAATGTTATTTAGATGCGTTCGCAAAATCTAGCCCTCTTTGAAGACTGAGTAGATTTTGTTGAACGATTTGTGTCTGTAAATATGACCTGAGCTTAGCACCTTAATTCAGAATCACAATATCAAACAATGCAGTGAGGTAGTTCTCCCCCTCCAAAGAATGTTAATCATGTTCGCTCTGCAAGAAAAGTAGTGACACCTGGTTTTTTGGGATTTCGAGGTTGTACTGCTTCTAGATTTCCTGAAGAAGGATGAAACCATTATGGAAGAGTATAATGCTAATCTTGTTATGCAGCTGCTAACAATCTATCAAGGAAAATAGAAAAAGAACATTGTAGAAAGAAGGAGCTGTTTCCTCAAGAGAATGCTCTCAGTCACAAGTTGGTACTGGTCCGTTTAGCATTTCCACCCATTATCAAACTTAAAAGGTTGCTCTGACACCCATTTGAAATGAGAATGTAAAGTCTGCATATTTATTTTTAATAACTCCATGTCTAACAACTCTTGTTATCAGATCTTTGCTTGATGAATATTGTTATTATTGAAGTTCAAATTGTCTGCCTAGTCAATAGCAAAATCTTGCACACAGATAGGTATTCTAGCAATGAAAGTACTGTTTTTCTAAGTAGTCTTTAATATCGAATCTTTAGACCTCCTGCCCCCCCCCTTTTTACAGTTGATAAATTTTAAATGGAAGTTCATCAGCATATACACTGTTAAAATGGAGAAATGGAGAATTACCAGCTTTAAATGCAGTGCAGGTTACTAGGATTACACATTTTCAACACATCTGAGGCTTCAACAGGTTGCCAATGGTTAACCTCACTGAAGGTGACCACTGTTGTTATGATGAAAACCACAGTAGGATCTGGACTCTTACAAGTCTCTAAAGTTCAGTATGGCAACATCTCCATTTTCAAAGCCAAATTACTGTACATCTCAAAAATAAATTTTCATGAAGAGACTGATAATTATTTGGGGGAAATATATGGTGAATTAATTGTTTGGAGGAGCTGAGGGGCAACATTGGGACAGTAATGCACTCTTGGTGAAAATATGATGGGAAAGATACATAAAGACTGAAAATTTGGTCAGTCTCCAGAAAGTTTCCAGCAATTTTCTTAAGCAAGGAACCTGTCCACACTTCACGAGAGTGCCTAGTGCAATAGATTTTATATGTAATGAAAATGCATTAGAGGTTTTGGCAATTTCAAATAGTTGTTTGGCGATGCTGTATCTCAGGCTGATGATTAGAACCGACATTAACGTGATACTGTTGACGAGTTAAGAAGAGTTTACACTGTGCCAAATCCTGAGATGGTTTTGGCAATGTTAAGTAGTATGGGAATGCTGCTTTCTTATGTGCTGAAGATTAATGAAGTGTATGAAGGAGGAGAGAGTGCTGAAATTAGCACTCTTGAACAATAGGAAGGAGGGAAGAAGGCTACAGACAGACAATACTGAAGAGACACGAAAAGTCGAAAGGAATTGATTGGACAAATAGTGGAGGAAAAATTTTGGAGTGACCATCACACATGGAAAAGGATGAGCCGTAAAAGTAGAAATTTCTAATGATGATGATCAGGAAAGAGTTATGCAGCATCAGTCAAAGTTGATGTGTGACTATAAATAAAGGTTAGGGCCAGTTATAACTGATGTAGTCAGCAGAGTTAAGAAGAATCAGTTAGATGGTATGTTTTGTTTGGAAGACATCACAAGAGACGGCTCTTCTCAGAATTTGTTGCAATCTTTGAATTTTTTTTTATTTTTTGACAGCCAAATTTGGTGGCAGTGTTCACAGCAAAGCAACAAATAACAAAACAATATTTGGAAAATAGTGAAATTGAAAATGTGATAGACAGTGAAAATAAGAAAGAATGGGTAAAATAAACCTATCATCTCAGATGAAGGCAAGAGGGTCAAACACATTTTACTTCTTTTTTTTTTTTTTTTTTTTTTGCCTTACAGCTTATTGACATTGAGGTCATTAAGAGGTGGGAAAGAACCATGAGAAAGGATAGGAAAGGAATATGGCTATGGCCTTTTGAAAAAAAACCATACCAGCATTTTGGGAAACCATGTAAAACAAAAATCTGGACAGCTGGATGGGGATTCTTACCACGTCCTCCCGAGTGCGAGGCCAGTGTGTTACTACTTATCCATTACACTCATTTACAGTATTTTGGCATGACTAGAAGACATACAGCAAGGGGACTGAATGTATGCACACTATGTCTCGCCACATGATTAAACCAAAGACAAACCAAGTGAGAAGTTGACTTGTGAAACTTATAATCTCTGTAACCATTGAGCAAAGTAAAATAAGCTAAATAGAAATATTTTCATAAAATAAAAACTTTTTTTTTTCTTTTTGATAGAGTAACAAAATATATTTACAATAAAATGAATGAGAGGTTGACTTGGGTGATGATCTTAATGGAGGATGAAACCAGAGGAATGCCTGGTGCCAAGAATACATTAGTAGGCTAGTTCCCTCTATGGAATAAAGAAGGTTGAGGATTGGGGAATGCCTAAAGTCAGTATTTTCTAACTGATAGGATATGTAGACAATTTTATCGAAGTGAGGCTATTTCACTTGTTAAAATATCCCAAACCATAAGAAACTAAATGAAGATTTACCCTTCAGATTAGGTGATTGACTTTAAGTAGTGGCGGATCCAGGAAGGGGGGGGGAGGGTAGGGGGCTCAAGACCCACCTCCCCCTAAAAGTATTTAGGTCCACCTCAACATCGTAATTTTTTAGATTTGGAGACTTTTTTTTTTTTTTAGCTCCACTATGGCATGACTATAAAGACCACCCTTACCCCCCCAAACAAAATCCGCTCAAGCCCTCCCCAAAACCAAAATCTGCTCAAACCCCTTCCAAAACAAAATGCTGGATCCGCCGCTGACTAAGTGTTAAGTATTCAAACTTCTCAGAAATTACTTTGCTGTATTTCAGAAATATGTTTACTGATTTTAAGGGAGACTGTTGAAAAATAAAATTTCAGTGTTGGACCCAAATTTCTACAAGTAAGAATAAGCCAAGTGTGGAGCATTTTAACCACTGTTTACATCAATCTTTTAGGGGTATAAATTTATTCTCATGTATGCATTAATAACACACTTTATAAGATTTCATTTTTTTTTTTTGTCTGTCAGTGCCCAAATTTGACAAGAAAATTTGTTGGATGTAATGTTAAAATGAAAATATTAAATAAGGGAAGGATGGGCAAAATAAACTCATCAGCACAGATGAAGGCATGAGGATTATGACAAATGCATAAATACGAACACATTTTACATTTTCCCCCCCCCCCCCAAATGATCTGCACAATGGAATTCACCTTTTTGCCGGAAAACGCCTCCTCTGATGATTCCACAGATGACCGAGGAGATTTAGCCATGGTGACAGCTGCAGCCTTTCTTCCTGACAATGTTTGAGTAGCCATGATATGCCGCTCTTCAGTTGTTGGCTCCATCCTCCGCTTGAAGTGTGCAGAGTCTTGCCGCAACATTCCTGAAATTTCCATTCCTTTCTGCTGAATATGCTTCGCAGCTCCCTGGGATATCAGTGATGAAGATGCTGTTGACAATGGCTTCCTTCCCCGATCCTATTGAGAACAATAGAGAAACTGAGCATAAATGTATCTTTAGTTCATACAATAATTCATCTAAATATTCTATTAGATCTAGAAAGAGTAAAGGGGAAAGACTAGAGATGAAAAAGACAAAGATGTATTTAATGTTAGATCTGTTATAAGATAAATTAGTGGAGCTCCTTTGCCAATCTTCCGTAACAGAACTTGCAAACTAATGAAATGTTTAATACAAACATCACACTTTACTAGAAAATTCAGACACTAGGAAGCTATCAAAGAGATGTGTGCTTTTATTGATGGGAAAAAACTGAAGGACTATGGACAGAGGTAAAGAAAAATGGGAAGGAGCAGATCTACACCTCACATTAATCCAGAGGAGTAGAACTAATGTAGAAGATGTTTCATGGTCAAATATAGAGAGTTATAATGAAGATGAAGAGTGGTCATTCAGCAGAAATTGGACTAAACTGGATGTACAGAATAACAAAAGCTATATAGAAGTATAACAGAATAACATATGATTTGGAAAAAGGACTTAATTTTCTGTTATTAAAAAAAGGTGATAGAAAAAAATGCTCAAATTGCAGAGATATAACATTTCTCTTTCACAGTCCCAAGATTTATGTATCTGTGTTTTATTTATAGATCTAAGCCATTTATTTCAAATCAAAAATGCTCTACACAAAATACCATTAATTTGTATTACATAAGCAACAGGCTACATTATCTATTTTTGCAAATCAGAAATTAATGGCTCTCATGATACAATGTAATAATAGGCAAAGAGTGAAGGGGCTACTCACCAGCATTTTCTGTAGCTTGGACTCTCCCATCCTAGATTCTGTAGCAACAGGACTGCTTCCAGCATGGCTAAATTTATGAATACGGATATCAGAAAGCTTGTGAGTGGGCATGCCAGTTTCTAGTCGCTGCTTTTCCAATGCCCTTTCCTTGCTGGGAATAGTCATAACTGGCTCTAACCGCCCGACTTTCCTAGCAATCGATTTTTCCTGAGGCAGTACACGTTTGTGAAAATCTTTCCTCACCATTTCTTCACCAGCTGTAGTTTCCGACAATGTCACCCGTTGAGCTGACTCCTGCTTGATAATTTTAGTGTGTGATTCATCTGTTGTTACTAGTTCTCCAGCACTTAAAGTTTCTAACAGTTCATCCTCCACAGGCACTTCTACCACCGATTCATTTCCACTTCCTCCTGCCACAGCCTCGTCATCTGTCTCAAATATACCTGCAACCGATATAACTGTATGCCCTGCCCAATCTATTTCAGTTGCAGAATCAGTGGATTCGCGATGTTTTTTTGGAACTACTTTTACAAGTTTAGACTCTTCCTTCTCACCATCAGAGGAGTCAGCAGTTTCTTGAATGGTGGACTCGTCTCTTGGTTGAATTTCAGTTTCCCCAATAACAGGCGAAACATCGTGTTTAGGAATGTCCGTGACTTCTGATTTAATTTTCTTCGGTCTCTCCACATCGCTTTCCAATTTGGTGGATTCAGTTTCTAACACAGATTTCTCCACCTTTGAACCTTTTTCTTCTTCTTTGTGTATGTCTATTGTAGTCTTGGGTGCAGACTTGGCTTCTTCTTGTTTATGAAAGGTCAAAGTGAACTTTTCTACTTTGAGTTCCTCTGTTGTGTTGTCAGTGCTTTCAGTAGAAGTTGTTTCAGAGCACCCAGCTTGCAGAAAATCTTTTTTTATCATTTCTGCCGAAACAGGAGATAAAGAATGCTCTGGTGCTCCACTGCCACCAGTCTTTAATTTTAACACCAGTTTTTCAACTTTCGTTTCCTCTTTAGATACATCACCAAAACTCGTAATCTTTGGCGACTGCTGCTGTTCCCTGGATTCAACTTTCTGTGCTGCTTTCTCAAAATCTTCTTTTGAAGCAAATGGTGACACAGTTTGAGCATTTACATCTGTAGGCACTGATATTTTCAAATTAGATTTTTCCACCTTTTCCTCTTCTTTCCCAAGACTGGAACGTGCAGGACTTTCAGCAGTCTCTGATAACCTTAGCATAAACTTCCCAACTTTAAGTTCGTCACTTTTAATATCTTCCTTTCTAGTGGGTGAAGATGCTTCAGACATTTTTAGATCTTCAGTTTTGCTCATTTTTAGAAGTAATTTTTCAACTTTAGTTGTTTCTTTCTTTTCTTTACTATCTGGCAATAGTGAAGAAACTGTACTCTTTACATCTGCCATTTTTTTTACGTGTTTCATTTCTTTTTGTGTCCCAAAATCATCTTTTATATCTTTACGACCAATATCTTCAATTTCAGTTTGTTCCATTATTGTTTCTGACTTTTGCTCAGCTGATTTCGACAACTTCAGAGTCAGCTTATCAACCTTTAGCTCACTTTTGCTTACGCCTTCCTCTGAGAGTGCACAAACTGCATCCACTGGTTTTGCAACTTTCAGAAGTAGTTTTTCCAACTTCGAATCTTCCTTCTTGCTACCCTCTTTACTTACAGCTGAACCTAAAACTTTGATTTCTTCGACTTCTGCTGGTTTTGAGACTTTTAAAGTCAGCTTCTCAGGCTCTTTTGATGGAGGGGATGGAGTGCTTTTAGCAAGCTTTATGGTTAATTTCTCAACTTTAGCTTCCTCTCTTGATCTTGGAGAATCAATATAAGGTTCAGAGCCCTTACCATCTCCTTGTTTTGGTATTTTAATTGTCAATTTCTCCAACTTTGGTGATGGTTTTGATTCCTCTGTTGGTTTATCAGTGGGGATGTTGATTTTTAATGTCAATTTTCCAGCCTTTCCAACCTCTGCCAAATCTCCGAGTGATGAGCTCTCCATTTCTCTTGGTTTTTGCACCTTCGACACTTGTTTTTCTCCCTTCACGTCCTCTTTTGGAGATAACTGTGAAACTCCCTGTTTTGATATCTTTATTGTCAATTTAGGAATGACAGTTTCATCAGCTAATTTTGTCTCCACCAGCTCCTTTTCTTCTAAAGAAGTGTTACTTCTACTAGCATCAGAAGTCGAGAAATCCTTCAGTGTCAAAGGCATTTTATCGTGTGTGCCACAAGTCTCCAATCTCATTAGTTTCTTCTCCTGTTTACCTAGATCAGTGGGTTCTTTGTCAGTTTTCAAGTCACTCTGACACCCACCTTCATCTGCATGGTCTCGTTTGCGTTTCCCAAGTAGTTTATCGTGTGCAGCTGTTGACATATTGGGGTCAATTTGCACCTTTTGGATCAAACTAGAAGGCTCTTCTTCGTGTTTCTTGGTAGCCCTGATGGCTTGTGTTATATGAACAGTATCTTTGGTTTTTCCCTTGGTTTCAGTTATTCCCTTCGCACTCTCAAGCTTTTCCTGAATTTTAGCAGCAGATACAGTAATATTCTCAGCTGCTGTTGAATGTAGCTCCACTTTTTTCTCTTTGGTGACTGTTGTTGGCATCTTTTCCTCTCCTTTTTCTTGTTTTTGAGCTTTGTAAAGTGCACTACTTTCTGGTACAGGTTTATCTTCAGATTTTGTTTTTTGTATCCTCTCCTTTCCTCCATCTACATGGACCTCCAAATTAGAACTAACTTTTGGATAATCTTTATTTTTCTCTCCTTTTGCTTCTTTACTTGCCTCATTTTTGCCTGATTCTTTTTCAATCGTAACTCCCGTCAAAATCTCTTGAGCTGATACAGGCAATTCCAATGAAGGACAAGTAGATGTTGATACTTTTGCAGTGAGCTTCTCTTCATTTGGTTCAGATACATCTTCCATTTTCGTACCTTCCACTGGATGATGTTCATCATCTTTAATAACAACATTTTTCTCAATCCTTTTGACTGCAGTTTCTCCTAAAACAGATGTTTTTTCTGATTTTTCTTCTAACAAATTCTGTTTTGGCCCTGAAATAGATTTTGTAACTTGTTTATTAATATCTTCCATTACTTTCTTTTCTGATATCTTGTCCTTTGTATCAACTTCAGAAGGTCCTTCTTTTGGTGTAGCTTTAACAATATCAGGTTTCTCAATCATTTCTTTTTCTTTTGTCTTTAACAGTTTAATTTCCTTCTCATCCAATGCAGGTGGTTTCACTATAGTATCAGATGTGTTGGAATCAATTTGTGTATCCTTTTTCACCAAAGATACTTGTTTCCCCTCTTTAAAAAACTTCTTTGTAACATCCTTTAGAACAGGAGATTGTGATTTATCTACTTCCTGAATAGCAGTAGCAGAAATCGCTTTTGCTGGAAGAACTTTTGAATCACTCTTCACATCTGTTTCCTCAACACACAACTGTTTTTTCTCAGGAAGCAGTTTTTCAGCCATCTCAAATTCAGGGGTTACTGTAAGTTTCAACATATCCTTCTTTTCAGTTTGTAAACCTTCGCTTGATTTTGCTTCAACCAATAATGCCCCCGCACTTATCTTCTGAGGTACAAAACCTTTTTCTTGCTCATTTTCAACACTGGAATGAAATTTCACATCCTTCAACAGATCTTTGTTATCAGCAACAGGTGTTTTCTCAAAAACTGCACTCGTCTCTGAAGAACTTTCTGCAATACTCTCTTCCTTCCTAGATTCCCCTAAGTTTGTTTTAGACACAGGCATCTTCACCATCTGCTTGCCACTTATGCCTGACTGTAACATTTCTGATGTTACTCCTTTTTCATCTGTCAGTGCAACCTCTGATGTGGCAGAGAATAACTTACTAGCAGTATTCTGATCTTTATCTTTTGATTCTTCATCTGGCTTAGACATCATTTTCTCGTATATCTCAGCAGAGCCAGAAGGCTTTCCTTGAACATCCATAATCTCCCCTTTCTCTAATGCTTTACTAGTGAGTTTTTCTACATCAACACTTGGTAAAACAACCTCCTTACTCTTGTCCTTTAAGTTCTCTAGATTTATTTTAGGAACAGTTTTACTTTTTTCTATAATTTCCACACTCTGAATCTGCTTTCCTTCTGCTGTAACTCCAGGTTTTGTCTTTATTGTTGTTCTTTCTGGCATTTCTTTACTTACTGACTTTCTTCCAGCTTCATTTTCAACTTGCTTTGTTTTTGGTTCAACAGTTGAACCACCTGCTTGCACTGCAACTTGTAGTTCCTGCTCAAGTATCACTCCTCCAACAGACAAGTCTATATGTTTATCCTCTGTCACTTCTTGAAGTGATTCAGTTTTGGATGTCTTCTCAACCTCCTTTGAGACTGTCTTTACTGGCTTCAATGATCCTGACTTTGTTACAATTTTGCCTTCAGTTAAATCTTCTGACCTCAAATCAGATGCTTTTATCTTTGTTATGTCCCTTGTAACTGTTTGAATTGGTTTCAGTGTTACGCCACCTTCTTTCTCTTGCTTTTCCATTATTTCTGATGGTTTTATTGAAAATATTGAAGAAGGCGAAGTTATTTTCTTGACCTCTTCCCGGGATTCTAAACCCATTTCGGGAAAATGTTTCGTATGAACTTTTTGTGCTGTATGTGATTTAACTTCCGAGACATTTCCCTTTTCTTTCTCAACTGCTTCAAAAACTTTCTGTGTAGCTGGAAACCCATGAACCTTCTTTTTGCCTAATGTATCATGACCTGCCTGAGGTAAGGTTTTATTATCTTCAAGTTTAGTTAGTTGTGATGATTTAAAATCAACAGTCACACCTTTGCCTCCTTTTTCCACAGTTATGTGTTGTTTTGGTGTTACAGATTTTGCTGTAGCAGCTTGTTTATCACTCTCTTTGACTATTTTCAATTTGGTCTCCACCAGCAATTCTTTTGATACTTCTTTTTCTTTTATCACAGGAGATGTTGATTTCTGTTCACTTTTCTCTGTCTCCTTTCCAGCTTCCTCAGCCCCTTTTCTCCTACCACTTTCTGTGTCGATTATACTGGCTGCTGATTTCTCTGGAAATTCAGAAGTTACTTTTCTGTTAGCAGCAGGCAAATCCTTCTGGAGACCCACATCCTTATTTTGTGCTAAAGGAATATCTGAAGAGACTTGTCCAACTTTCTTAGTTGACTTTTCATTTTCAGGTAACTCTGAGTCAATTTCTGGCAAAATTTTGACTACTGTTGTTTTTTCAATGATTTGACTGCCTGGAATTTTTGTTTTGGACATTGTTGTGTCAGGTGTAATTTTTGCCAATACTACAGGTTGTTCTATCTTGCCTCTCATTTCTGATTTACTAATTTCTAATCTCCTCTTTTCTGTGTGGTCTGTTTTCCTTTTCAGATCAGCAACAGGAGGCTTTGTTGTCTTCTCTTTCCCACTGAAGATCTCAAATTTTTCCTGTCCTTGCACAAGAGTAATTGTTTTTCCTTCGTTAATTTTCTGCACTGGCTTTTCTTGAATGGAAGTTGATTCTTCTTTCTGCAATTTTGAGTCAGTGTCCTGTACAATGTGCAATTGTTTTCTTTCAACAGAATGTTTGGAAATAGCCTTTCCTGGACTTCCTTCTTTTGCAGTTAAGTGCTCTTCTTTCTCAACTGAAGGAAGAGTTTCCACATCTTTTGACACACATATCTTTATGTCCTTTGCCACTTTTTCTACAACTGCCTTTTCTGTTGACCGTTTTGAATCTAATTTAAACTGCTGCACTGTTTCATCTGAAGAAATAGTTTCCAGAGGATGAACATCTGTTTTTGACATATGTGTACTTTGTTCTGTAGGTGCTGGTTTTTGTTCTGAAGAGCCAGATACAGTGTGTGTTTTCAGTGCTCCTGTTTTAATATCAAAAGCAGTATTTTGAACAGAAATGTTTTCTTCTTTAGGTGAAATGGGCACCTTTTCTCCTACCATGGATGGAAGAGATTGGACACTACTCTTTCCCTGAGTTGCTGGGACAACATTTTCCGCAGTAAAAATTACAGTAGACTTGGGTAACTCACTTGGAGTTTTTAATTCTTCTGGAGATACAAACTGTTCCTTTCTTGAGATCCCTTCTTCTTTACTCTTTTCAAATCTCTCTGAAGTTTTAGCAGCAAGAATTTCAGATTTGGTTTTTTCTTTAGCTGCCTCTTTCAAACCTGGTTTGACAATTTCAACTTTCTCTTTAGTTTGTTCACCAGTTACAAGTAGCTTCTCCTGTTTTGTGGGTGAAACAACTGATTTATCTTGTTCCAAAGAAGTTTTGTTTTCAGAAATTAATGTTTTCTTAGACAACAGGTTCATTTCTCTGCTTTCACCCACAGCCTTCACTCCCAAATCCCTTATTACTATTTCATCCCGTGGCAACTTGAGTTCGGTGTTTTTCTCTGCCTTAGATTTTTCAACCAACGATCCAGCTGTCAAACTGTCTTTGGAGGTGATACTTTCAGAAACAGGTATCTCTTCTGACCCTGTTGTAACAAGATCTTTTTTGGACTTACACTCTTCCTTTTTATGACTATCTATATTTCCTCTTACTTCAACCTTCTCCTTTATTTCAACACTATGTATAGTAATTTCCCTCTGTTTGGTTGCAATAGTAAAATCAGTTCCTTGAGCTGTTTGTATATCTTTGTCAGGATGTTTGGGTATGCATTTTTGTTCCATTTCCTTACCTTCCAGCAAAGAACTTGTTTTTTGGACAGATGAAGTCTTTGGTTCTACTCTGTCAGTGGATAATTTTGAATCTACATTTACCACACTTTCTATCCTTTTTGCTAGTAAAGCTGCATCGGAAACAGCCGTCTTCTCAGTTTTGGTTTCTCCTCCTATTATTACCTTTCCATCTTCCTTGGGGGTTATACTTTTAACACTTTCATTTTCTTTAACATCTTTAACTTTTGAGGAACTTTTATTCATAACTTCCTGAGATTTTCTCACTTCACTGGCAGAACTTATTTGTTCTTTGCAACTTTCTACTTTATTTCCCTCAGTAACAATAGGCAGCTTGGAATCGGTTTTTCTCAACAAATCTCCACCTTCTGTACAGATTACTTCAGACACAATTTTCTGAGAAGTTGTCAACACTTTGGCTGAAGCCAGACGATCTGCTAGTTTGTGTTCCTGTTCTGGAACCTGTTTGGCTGAAATTTCCCTTAGCTCACCTTTGTTTTGTGGTTGAGTATCTACTTTCTGGTGGCTCTCCTTTTTGTCTAGTGTGTCTTTTTCTGGCTCTTTTTTCTTAATTGACAATGCAGATTCCATCTTATTAACTGATATTTTCTTTTCCTGATCTTCCAATGAAGGCTTTGAAATGGGCTTATCCATTTTCATTTCTTCTGTTTTTGCTGGAATGTCTAAATGGCTGCTAGGCTTTTTTCTTTCTCCTTGTATCTGAATAGGTTCAGTCTTTGTTAGAGACGAAATTTTTCTGGGAAACGAATCAACAGTAAACTTTTTGCTGGATGGTGCAGACACTGCTGCTGGTTTGAAAGATCCTGTGTTGTATTTTGAGGGCTGTTGTAGAAAATCAGTCACATCTGAGCTCTTAGTTTCTGCAGATTTTCCAGAAGCAACTTTTAAATCAGGTTCATCAGAGTCTTGTGACTCATCATCACCATATGCATCCATTATGAGCTTAAGGGCCCTGGGAGCACCAACAGCAAAAGATTTTGGCTTTTCAGCTGGAGTTCTTATAGCAGAAACAGGCATTTTCTTGGTTATTCCCAGCATTTTTTTCTTTTTGATTTCAGACATTGTCTCAGTGGTGGAAGCAGGATGTTGGTTCTTTCCTAAATTTTTCTCCTCTGTCACTTGCTTTTTATTTTCACTAGAATCAACTGACTTACATCCAGATGACATAGCTGGTGTTGAGATCTTTTTTACATCACCTTCCTTTGTGGTTTCAGGTATCGCCACATTTGTTTGCGCTATTTTTTTACTTTTTTCTGGCATGTCTCTTTCATGCATAAATGTATCTCTCTTAGTGTGAGGCTCTGCTGCATCCACTCTGCTTGTGCCCTTTGACTTCTCTTTTACATCTCCTTCCTCTTTTGAAGCATGCTTCTGCATGACTGTTTCTTGCTTTAATGGCACATTACTAGGAGAGATTTGTTTATAGGTCTGCTTTTCTTGTTCATTTGCCTTTGCTTTGGCATCCTGCTTTGGTGCTAACTTTTCAGCTGCTACTCCAACAGAAGTTTCTTTTCCAGTTTCTATTTTACTTGGTGAATCAGTACTGGGTTTTTTCATTGTTGTATCAAATCTACTCTTTGAAATTACTTCAGAAATAGTCAGCCCAGCAGATTCTACAATTTTCTCCTCAATATCACTTCCTTTAGACTTTTGTTTCTGAACATCTGTGGCAACAATATGCTCTGCTTTTCCTTCTTCATTCCTAACACCTGCCATTTCTCTCGTATCTGATGCCGACAGTAGATTTTCCTTTGTGGGTACATCTTTTCTGCTTCCATCTTCCACACTTTTGACTTTTAATTCAAATTCTTCTAAAACTTCTTTTGATTTCTTTTCATCCCTTCCCATAACATTTTTTTCACATGGTGTCTTATGAACAGCAGAGTCCTCAAGTTGAGATGGAATATGATGCTCTCGTTGCCTGACAGAAGCAAAAGATTCACTACGGACTGTCACTTTTGTCGTAGATGTTTTGATGTCTGTACTCTTTCCCACCTCAGATACTATTTTATGAGCCACTTCTTTCACGACAGCTGATACACCATTTGCATCTCGCAAATCTTTCTCAGAAATACGGCTTCTCTCAGTTGATGATGTATCCTTGGTGTTAGTTTTACTCTCTAGCAATGGTATTTTTACAGAGGCTGTCATATCACCTTCCGCAATGTCTCGAATCAAAGGTTTCTTTTCTATAACCTGGGAGATTACGGATTTAGTTTCCGATTTTTCTGGAGAGAGACTGCATGAAAATGGCATTGGGGTTTTTGTGGGTGAAATGACAGAAGATTTGGACTGCAGTTTTACAGGATCCTCCATCTTCTTAAATTTAGTGTCATGCTTTGTCTTTAACACGCTAGTTGCATCTGGCATTTGTTTAACTGTCTCCTGTGGAATCAACTGTTTAATGACAGTTGAAGAATGTAAATCTTTCTTCGTCTGCAATGCAGAACTTTGTACTTCACTCAGAGCTGGCTTCTGATCAATTTTCATCTTTGGTACAGCTTTATCCACATCTCGGGTTATATCAACTGACTTAACATTTATTGAAGCTTGTGATTCTAAAACACTCTGCTGGAGTTCTTTTTCTAATACAAGTGACTTTGATACATCCTTTTCTTTGCCACTTTTGGCCTTTGTATCCATCAATTCACTCTGCACCACTTTTGTAATTGGTTCTATCTTCGTCTCCTCTTCCAGTGATGACAGACCAGGAACTGTTTTTGCCTGAACTGGTTGAGACACACATTTTGGCACACCATATACTTTAACATTTTCTTTCTTCGCAATACTTATATCTGCACCAGATAGGTCAGAATCAAGCTTTAAATCTGATACATCACTAGTTTCTGTTGAGGATGTTCTCTTTCCTGGTAAGTGTACTTTAACTACAGATTTTTCTTTTATTTCCATTTCAGATGTCTCAAATTTCTCACTTAAAACTTCCTTTAGAGGTTCTGAAACCAATTCACCTTTATCAGTTGGCGAGCTCAACTCTTTAGTCTCTTTATCTGAGGATGCAGGCACTGATTTTTCTTCTTTATGATCCGTCTGAACAGGGGAGACAGGTGGAATCATTGGAGGTGGTGAAGGCAAATCAAACTTTTTCACTTCCATTGGTTTCTTTTCTTTCTGATCTTGAGATTTAGGAAGAGTTCTGCTAGGCTGAAATGAGGACGAAAACCTTCCACTTCCAGCACTGGATAAGCCTTTACCTGAAACCAATCCAGTCTTTGGAATAGCTGTTTCCTGTTCCAACTTAATACCTGCGGATGGTTTTACTGGGTTATCCAACCGAGTGTTAATTTTTGGCACAGAGCTAGGTGTATTATCACATGGAAGAGGACCTGAGGTTTTATTACCCGGTTTCTCAGCTGGTTGACTGACAACTTCCTTTCTTTTTAGTTCTCCCATAGATTTAAGTGGTTTTGTTTCCTTAAGAGTATCAGAGTCTGTGTCACTTTTTGATGCAGTTAATTTATGATCTGAGCCCTGTGCTAATATTGGAACACCAATAGACATTCGATTATTACTAGCAATGTCTTGGGTTCCTCTAGGAACAATGTTAATTATGTTTTGCTTTTGTTTGTCCTCTCCTTGTGACTTAGAGTCAGGAAGTCTTTCTTTATGTTCTCCGTAAGGCTTTGATATTGCAAGTTCCCCTTTAACAGAACTAGCATTCGTTTTACTGTCAGATTCAGGTACAAATTTTTCAGATACAACAGATTTTTCTATAGCATCTGTTAATTTTGGCAACTCATCTTTTTGTTTCTGACTACTGGAAAATGGTCTCGCTGACACTGGTGCACTAACTTTATCTGCAGGTGCAACCTCTGATTCAGTTTTGATTACATCCAGTTTCTTTGGTAAAGCTTGTGTGTCTGATTTTGCCATAACAGAGGTCTCACTAGGAGGTGATAATGCATTTTTATTTACAGAGGAAGACATAGCTAATGGTTTTTCAGATACAGCAGGAAAATCATCATCAATATGAGAATTCTTTGACTCTTTTTTAGGATCACTGTCGAGGGTAGATGTTATGTGACCTATTGTAGCTGATCCAACTGCCTTAGTAGCAGTTTCTGTTACTACCTTTGCCTTATTAGTTTTATTTACTTCCTCACTCTCTTCATCTTTCCTTATTATTTTAGGGACTGGTGCTGGGGATGAAGCTGAAGAGGACTTAGAGCTAGTACTTTGGATTGGTTCAGTGTTGCCAGCTGGTAATTTCACTTTCTCAATTACAACAGTTTTCTTATCTTCCCTTTGTGAAGAATCTGAAATATCTGATTCTACGACTGTTCCAGTTACTTTAGAACCCTTTTCTGAAGATACTGTTGTAGACTCTGTCAAATCTTTGACCTCTGTAGCAGAATCTGACTTCTTGGAAGAAATACTTTCTTTCTCTGCTGGAGGTAAAGGAATGTCTAATTGCATCGGAGATAACCCGGACAGCAAGCGATCATCTGTAGTGTTAAGAGTTCCAGAAGCATTTGGATCTGGGACAGTAATAATTTTGTCTCCTGGAGTTCTTTTAACCTTTGGATCTTCCATTTCCTCAGATATGCCACTCTTCACACTATCATCTGGCATTGGTATATGTTCTATACATAGACCTATATCTTGCAACTCTTGCTTCTTTACTGAATCAGATTTAAGTGGTGGTAGGGGAACATCCAGTAACTCAGTCTGAGCGGTAAGTTGCTCTCTGGAATCATTATTCTGTGATTTGGAGTGTACATTTTTACTTTCTGACGATTCTGCAGGAAGTCCAACAGGTAGAGGAATATCAGAGATCTCAACCAAACTGGATTCTATTTCACTTGCAACACCTGTTGCTTCTGATTTAAGACTGCCACTCTGCTCTACTGTACTTCGGCTGGCAGCCTTCTGGGGCTGATTAAACTTGCCAATTAGTGGGAGGGTTAATTGTACTGGACCTGTGGAGGCACTCGGAAGTTCTAACGGTTGGCTGTTCTTTTTGGAATCACCTTTGGACAACGTGAAAGAGATGTGCTTGTGTTTAGCAGGAAGTGCAGAACTTTTGGGTACTGTTCTTGGGGATGGTGTTGACTGTCTGGGAGCAGCTGTCGGCTGAGGCGGTGACGACTGAGGACGTGGTGAAGGAACAGGCGTTTTTGGCTTTGGGGATTTAACTTCTCCTGCTGGATCAGGAGGTAATGGTATTGAGCTCAGATGCATGCCTGACAAAGCAGAATCGCCGTCTGAAGTGAGGCGTTTCCTCTGGGGGCCGGGAGCAGGATCTTGTCCATCTTGTGGCCTCTTCGGTGCCAACACACGGCTGCCGTCTTGTGTCAACTCCATTTCTACCACTGCAGTGTGTCCTGCTGAAGATCTTGAGGTCCCAGGTTCAGCTGGAGACTGAGCTGGCAACTTCACACTTTGAAACAACCTTAATTCAGCACTAGGTGATGGTGAAGGCCGTCTAACGTCTCCTGAATTGAGTTGGGAACTCCTCACCACACTTGAAGCTCTGGCAGCATCTGCTGAAGAGGGTTTTGCACTTGCTTCAGAACTTTCCCTCCTGTCTGACCTCTCTTTAAGTGGACAACTTGTGGTTCCTCTAGAGGAAGAAGGGGTGGCTGTGCCAAACAATGCAAGATCATTGTTGGAACTGCTGGATATACTAGCACTCGGTGGTACTCCTCCAGCCGAGGTACTCGACACACCCCATCTACGATCTCCACCATCAGTGCGAGGAGAGGACGGGGAATCACGGGGGCTGTCACTGCTACCTGCAGTTGGCCTCCTCCCACCACTGGACGAAACTTGTTCCCTCTTAACAGAGGAGGAACTCTGGGATATTCGAGTGTCGGAACTCTCTCCTCTTGGAGTAGAAATGGGGCCTGGAGGAAATCCTGGCTCTTCAGAACTGCTGGGCCGTTCCTCAGACCTCATCCTACTGGCACCCGTTGTTGTCTGTACAATCTCTGCAGGACCACTGGATTCAGCAGCAGTTCGCACAATGTACTCTGGCACAGAAACTGCTCCTGCCTCACGTGGACCCATGTAGGAGACCACACTAGGTTCAGCCACTGTTCTCACTATGTGTTCCGAGCTTTCACTGACGGAACTGCCAGTCCTTCCAGTCCGCCCGGACTGAGTACAGATGTCCTCGCGACCAGTCCCCACCTCAGGTACCCTCATCATTCCACGAGGTATACCGGACTGCGTGCACTCCTCTGCCCTAGCAGAAGGAATTCCCTGCATTTCACCAGACGGAGTACATTCACCGCCTTGTAGTGACTCTGAAACAGCTGGAGGTATGATCCCTGTTAGGTCACCAACAGCATCAGATGTGGCTGACCTGACAGCAATTTGTGGGACATCTGACTGACTGCACTCGCCTCCCTGAATGCCATCACGTGCCTCCAGATCTTCTCCCAGAACACTCGACTGGGTACACTGCCCCTCCAATGTCTCACAAAGAGCTGATAGTACTGCAGATTCATCAAGTATACTACTGGATCGACCAGTTGCCACCGAGATACCAGTATCCTGTCCACTTTGTTGGGGCACCATTGCAGCAATACCTGGGAAAAAATGAAAAAAATTCATTTCACAGCCACGACACTATTTCAACCGAGAAATTACAAAAAATAAAATCTTACAAACTTTGTAAATATATATGCAAGAAAAGTACAAGCACAAAAGATCTGAACTATAGTGTAGTAAATGTTTAACACATAAGGCATTAAAATAATTGACACATCGTACCATAGTTTTTGGAATCACAAAAGCTGAGGGGCGACATTTTTAGCTTCTTCTAACTAAACAGCACTCTTCTCTTTATATGATGCCCCACATTTTAATCAACTGTATTCAACCATTCTTGCAAAACATCCTCACAATAATACGGCAAGGAATGGATAGTGTTCCATAGCACCTTCCAGCCTTGGAATTTGGAAATCCCTACTGATGGGTGGACCAGGAATGATCAGTGGAGTGGCATGAAAATTCAAAAGGCCCCCCAAAAAAGCTAACAGGATGTGTAGCACCAAATCAATGCATGACAAAAATTATTTGATAGTTCAAGTTTCCTAATCCCAAGAGTGTGTCCACATAAGGAAATTTCGCAACATATAAAGTATATATTTTTTTCTTTTGTTAATTTTCTTATTTTCTAGTCTTCAATAGCAGAAGCTTCCCTTTTCAACTGCTGCTGAACATTGATATTCCTCCTCTGCTTACAACTATGCTTTATCTATTTTTCACATTACTCACTGGATTTCCATCTATAATGAATTACGATGGCTACAGGATTAATAAAATGGGAGTGGTGGTAAGATTTAAAATGTTGAAAAAACCTCAGTGACAAGTAGATCTCGCAGAAAAAAGAAATGGGACATAGACTTGAGCATATACAATATTTAAAATCATATAATGATAAAATCATACACTCCATGTTTATTCACATAAATCTCAGGGAAGTCTGGATGTATGTTTGTTTCACATACAAATCTACATCAATGCATTATTTTGATCACATTTTGCACAGTTGATCTTCTCAATCAGGGAATTAACACTGTCCATCTAAAAGCTTCATTCTTAATGCCATTCATTGGATTCCACCTCCCATCCCCACCCCCTCAAATATCTGTAGTGAATGGTTCCTGTTAAAGAAATACTAAATTTGTTATAGAGAGATTTACAAAGTCTCTTTTTAAGTGCACTGAAATTTAATTTGAAAAAATACAGAATAGGGTGTACAAGAAAGCTGCAAGTGCAACCTACCTATGCTTGACTATCTCATGTGACTGAGTCAAAATGTAGGGCACAAATGAGCTGGAACTCTGTGAGCATAGCCACGGGTAAATGCTAATCATTTATAGGATATATATATATATATATATATATAATGGAAAATTGTTTAGACAGGAACAGAATTTTCACCATCCTTAGCATTGCCACTATGTTAAGCATTTCAACCTCAGCAGCAACAAATTCAGAAACGGTATAAGACTGACAATATTGTCACTACTCAACAAAGCAGTAATAGAATTGTTAATTTTGTTTTTCCTGGTGAAACCTCCAGTGTAAAACACCATTTAACCTGCAACCACTGTCCAACTTCGTACATAGGTCTGGCCACATAATCAACTATCAATAAGAATGAATTAGCAAAAATAACAAAATACCAAAAGAACAGCTAAACCTTGAAGTTTTATTTCCTGCAAGTTTTTGTCATTAAACGGTTAGTAAATGAATTTTGCTCAAATAATTGAAACTACATGGGCAAACACATACTTGCTTTTAGGAAAAATGTAAACAGAACACAGTTATAATAATTTTCTATCTTTTGAAACAACAACAGTGAAAAAATTTGGAGTGTGGTGGTGGAGAAGAACATACACAAATACAAATCGTGATTACTTTCATCTGACTGACCTGAGCTGCCCGACTGGTCACACAGTAACTGATGCTGGGATGCAAGAACACCAGCAGTTGTGGTCGATACGCCACTAGCTAGTATGGCACCGTGCCCACGGCTTGTCGAAACAAGTGGCGATCCCAAGCCAGACCCAGAGCCCTCGTCACTGCCATTACCGGTTGTCGACACCACCTCTTCCATCCCAAACATCTCGAGCAACGACCTTTCAATTCTGTGATGAAAAACATTTAATAATGTCATGTGTACTGAGATAACAGTTAAA
This sequence comes from Vandiemenella viatica, assembly GCA_031002005.1. NCBI lineage: Eukaryota > Metazoa > Arthropoda > Insecta > Orthoptera > Morabidae > Vandiemenella > Vandiemenella viatica. Next base: position 50,385,533 of record CM061918.1, on the reverse strand, counting down.
TGCTGTTACAAAATGTTAAGCAGCCTGTCAGTATATAGTTTGTATGAATTAAATAACTATCTCTAAACAAAAAAAACTATGGATTATGTAAGTTTATTGTCATTAGAGCCAGGAGAGGAATGAGACAAAGAGCAGGAAGGGAATCAGCAAAAGGTTTGATACAGGAACCATTTCAACATTATCCAGAAACCATTTAAAAGAAAAAAAAAAATCTGTAAACCCAGCATGGTAATCAAACCTGGATATTGTTCTGCCCACGCATTAGGATTAGCTTATGAGTAAACCAGGGACCTGAAATTTGTCTGCAATGCTGAAAACCATCTTTGTGTAATGACTAAATTGTCTAAACACTAAATTTTTATTATTAGCAGAAGTCAACATGGAATCCTTTTCATTTGTACCATGTAATAAAATCGTAGAGAACTTATGTCAAAAAGAGCCATTGCAATGTACATTGGCTGAAGAGAGAGATGCCAAAACTGTAAAATTTGAAGTTTTCTGTCTCTCCACACAAAAACTAGTGGACAGATTTTAAAGAAATTGCTTATGCAATAGTTTATGTTATAGGATAACTGCTATCCAAATTAGTAATATTTGTCCCAATAATACAGAAGCCAAAAATGTAAATTTGGAAATTTTTATTTCTCTGTGAAAGTATCACACAAAAACTAATTGATGGATATCAATGAGCCTGCACACAGTAACAACTTATGTCATCAGTCAGCACATAAAACACTTTCTACCCCACTTAGTAACTTAGTGATAATCTCACAGGGACCAAAATAGTAAATTTAGAATTTTTTACTGCCTATGTGAATATCCAGCAAAAACGAATAAACAGATTTCGACAAAACTAAACACAGTGATGGCATGTGACTACTTTTTATCCAATAAGTAACAATTTTCACAGTCATAGAGAGGCCAACAATTTTAATTTTTGTATATTTATTAAATAGTGCACAGATCAAGCAAAAATTGACATACAGTCTTAAATGAAACTCCACATGGTGATAGCTAACAACAGGTGCTAACATCCAGGATACTTTACATCCTTAAAAGTTATGTAACTCCCTAAAAAAATGTAAAAAATTCTATGCGCCTCAACACACATGGGGGTAAGCACTTTCAGAGCTTAAGTGCTTACAGTAGTCATCATAAAAGTTATTGAGACTTACTGGTTACTTCATCTGTGCATAGATATGAGGGTAAATCAATTCATAAGTCCCAAAAGTCAGTATACCATATAGCATATTTAAATTCCATGTGTGTATTTTACCAGCACGTGGCAGCATGTGTATGCTTGTTGTCACAGGTTCACAAAATTATTTGAATACCTGGTGAGTAAGTGGCAGCCAGAAGAAGATGGTGATTGTGTTGCATGAGTGCACCCAAGAAGAATATCAGCTGAAGTTTCACAAAGTTAGTTCATGGTTAAAGTCTGAGGAACACAAAATGAACAGAATGGGTCTGTCCTTGCAGAACCTCATTTGGTACATTGAGGAAGGAGAGGATTTCATGGCACAAACTGTTACAAGGGACAAGTCTAGGGTTCAACACTTTCGATGGGAATGGGAATCCAAATGATCCTCCAAGGAATAGAAACATTCCACAGCTCCTGCAAGCTTTCACTCACTATGTTTTGGGACACGCCAGACATCATACTGTTGAAATTCCAGCCTTGTTGTGAGACCATGGCTACTGCCTTGTACTGCACTTCTGCAGGAACTCTGACAAGCCATTCGCTGCAAATGACTAACTCCTGACACTGGGTGTGTGTCTTCTGGATGACAATGACCACCCTCACACAGCAAAACAAACTCTGGAGCTGTTGCAAACATTTCATTGTGAACACTTGAAACATCCAGCATACAGTCTCGACTTAGTATGAAGAGATTATAATCTGTTCTGGTGCCTAAAATCTCATTTGAGTGGCCAATATTTTGAAAATGGTGATGCCGTAGTCCAAACAGTTACTTGTTATATTCAACAGCTGCCGAAAGATTTTTTTTGCCACTATCTTTCAAGAACTTACACGGCGATTCAGGAGAAATGATAAATCCTGAAGGTGGTGGTAGTATGAACAATATTGAAAAAAAAAACTACAGTACACAAACTGAAGCACTTTATTGATTCTTGAAGTCGATATGTATAGTCCTGATGCGTGCGCTACACGTACTGTTGCAAAGAGAGCTGCAAAGTGTATTGAAGTCGATGGTGGGATTTTCAAACATTTAAGTTAAACTTTTGTAAAATATGCATGTGTTTTTGAATGAATAAAGTAATTCAATAAATTATTTGTGTGGTCTTGAATATTTTCTGAAGTTTATTGTGCACATAGCGTTCCAGCACTTGTCTCTCAAAAATGAATGGAAATCGGACACATGTTTATACACTAAAAGTTCCTATTTCGCGGGGGATACATTCTGTAAAATGACACAAATATGGAATTTGTATGGGATTACAGGGGATATATTCCAAGGTTCCCAAAAAAAATTAAATTAAAAACAATTTATTGAGACATTTTAAGCAACATGTTTTAATTATTACTGTCAGGCATAGGCAATGTTTTAAAGAATTCAGTAATTTTTTTTCTTGTTTCGCACTTTTAAGAGGTTTTTCAATTCAGATTGATATTTAGCTATGGCATTAACAATTTGTCTTTTAAAAACAAGACTTTTTCCATACATGGATCGATTTTCATAAAGAAATCACAACGTTCATTTGCCATCCGTAGACGTTCACTCAGGATTTGTAAATTAAATGTCACCATTTCAGTGCTCGTTGAAGCCTCTTCTTCAATAGGTTGAGAATTTAACATTTCCTCCTACTTGATTTCAGTCAAATCTTCATCTTGCAATTCTAGCAACTCTTGAATGTCACTTGATTCTACAACTACCCTTGTTGACATTGAAATAGAGACTTTCCCGGCAACAGACTGTAGGGAATTACCTGGCCCTACAGCATCTCAACTCATTAATGATATTTTTGGAGATTCAAAAACTTTTTCTATACTTACAGGGACATCTGAAAGTCTGATTGACTTCACAGTAGACATAGCACCTTCCATTACAATACAGTCAGCTGACAACATGCCAGTAGATACTACAGCAGTGCAGCAAATTGCTGACATTTTTGGGGATAATGATCCTATGCCGGTAACCTTAGGGGTTAGCGGTGACCTAACTGATTTCACTGTGGATATGAACAATCAACATGGTAAGCATTAGTCAGCTGAGTTCCACACTCCGTTAGTTTGCATACAAGCAGCAACTAGCAGACCCTGGCATAAGACATTGAGAAAGCAAAAATGTTCCCTCAAAACATTAATAGAAATTTGCCATTGCTGACACAATTGGGAAAATTTCAGTTAAAGGAGACAGGTGATTCATACCATACTCTTTCAGAATGTTTTACATGAGGAAGTGACTTGGATTTTTAGCACCTTCCACATTGGGGATAGACTGAATTGAACGCAATGAGTTAGAAACACATCACAATGTGCATGTGTGTGACAATGTGTCCGAGAATCCAATTTCGAATGGGATGCAAATATTCCACTCTGTGACACCCGAGACACAATATTCAATGTCGCAAACGAAGCTTTGTCGCAACTCACTAGTGCAGACTCTCCTGGGACGCAGAAATTTGACAATGGGTCGCGACAATGAATCCCAGAGTGTACAGTGATTAACAATGACCTTTTATTGTTACTCCTCGCTGTTTTTAGCATTAGAAATTAATTTCTGCAAAAATTCACCTAAACACTAATCTACTTCTCGTCCAAAGAACATCTGATGAAAGCATATTCCATTCATATTTCAGTTTTAAGCACAGATATATTATAAATTCATCCACATACATGCAGGTGAAGTTGAAGGTAATATTAAGTAATATTACAAAACTGCAATGGTGCTATGTTTGTCCACTGAAGATATAACAGGAAAAAATAATAAAATTGATTATTTGGAAATCCCTGAAAATGAAACTTTCGTAAAAAAGAATTTCTGTTTGTTCGAATGTTTGTGTGTATTCCCGCAAAACATAAAATCTACTGAAGACATTTTGACAGGATTTTCAATGTCTGATCTAAAAATTGACACACGTCTCATTACAACACTTCTCCTGCCAGCAGGATACAAAATTAAAAATTAATCTTAAAATTAAATTTTTTTGAAATGAAATCTGTCATCACTTAAAAATTTATAAATAGGTTATCATATGGCTTCAACAGTCTGAAAACTGATTATTTGACCAATACCTGAGGGCTATATCAACAATGTTAACATGAAGACATTAGCTCAAGATAAAAGGAAGTGGAGGATTGCATCAAAACAGCTGACAAATAAAAATAAATGGTATTTCACATCTTTCCTCAATGGGACTTTACTTCAACTCTATTTTTCACTCACGTGTTGTTGTTAGCTTCTGGTGCAGTGGTGCTGTCGGGCGGCAAGCCAGCTGCAGCTGCTACAACAACATCAACAGCTGTCGCAACCTCATCCTGTGAATCGTCGCCAGTGGCCACAACCTCTTCCCCATCACCCTCGCCCCACTGCAGTATGGCCAGCTCTGCCTCACCTACTGTTGTGCTTATGAGAAGCCCCTCCTCACCACTCTCCAGCTCTTCAGAGAGCAGCTCTTCCACTGTAGCTACCTCAACTGACGGACCCTCCACCTGTTGACCAGAAATGCTGCATTAGTATAAATGTAATTTCCACTGTTATATCAGTTACCCTTTAGGCAAAATTTTGAGCAAGAAAGTGTTGTCATATGAAACATACATACTATAATACTAACCTTCTTCAAGCCTAAATTCATAAATTAACATTGTCTCATCACTAAAGCTACATACTCTTTTATATCTTGCAAATCTAATATTATGATGGTGGAATAAACTGCCACTTACCATATACAAAGGCAGGATGTTGTCGATAAATGAAAAAGAAACATACACACATGAAACATTGTAATTATCATTATCTTGGTTCTCTGGGTGGAGCCACATTGATTTGTTGAAACCTCATGCTGTGGCCTTCATCAGAGAACTGCTGCATTTCTTGCTGCTGTCACCTATATATAGCAGTGGGAGTGCGCACTTTAACCGTCCGCGATGACGTCACGGTCGTTACCGCACTTAGCGAAGGTTGTTGGTTGGGCCGTTCGTCTTGTGTCCTCCTCAGTAGTTATGACCAAATAAGGTCAAGTTGTAGGCCACTATCAGCATTCATGTTCTTAGGTGTCTTTTGTATTTCTAGTGCCTCTCTCACTCGCCTGGGCCACCATCTGCTCTCTGCAGCCACTATGCTGGTCTGGTCAAACAAAATAGAATGTCCACTGATTTGCTGACGACATTATTTTTAAAATGCTTCATGTGTTCATTTAATCTTTCAAGGACAATGTGTCCCATTTCGCCAATATACACCTGGCCATAGCTGCAGGGTATTTGGTACATGCCTGGTATCTGTAATTTCTCCTTTTTGTATTTTATTTTTACAAGTACATCCGAAATCTTCCAGAATGCCCTGTATACAGAACGGAAGATTTTCTTTTTTAGAAGGCGACCAATTTTATCCGTCAGACCATGGATGTAAGGTAATACTACCACTGGCCCGTCAGTTGATCTGCTTATATCTTCTGTCGGTGCAGAGGTAGGAGGTGATACTTAACCGCCCTGTGCTGCAATGTACTTGCTGAAAATATCTGGGCAGCAGTCGTTAGCAAGAAAAGTCTCTTTTAAAATACGTTTCTCAGCAGTTATGCTTGCTTCATCACTAACTGCAAATGCACGAATGGTTAAAGTTTTTAAAATACCGCGTTTTACTGCCGAATAGTGGTGGCAATCGGCATGCAAATAGTGGTTTGTGTGCGTCAGCTTCCAATATACCCCATGGCCCAGGGAACCATCCTCCTTCCATTTTACAATAACATCCATAAATGGAAGCTGTTGGTCCTCTTCAACTTCCATAGTGAACTGGATTTTTTCATGGGCGTTATTCAAATACTGGAAAAAGGCCTGGAGGGATTCTCGTCCATGGGGTATCGTCAACGTATCTCAGCCATAGATGTTGTTGTTATTTGGATTTTAGGGCGCGTCGACGACGGGGTCATTAGTGCCCTAACAAATACCAGGCGTGACAACATGGCAAAATTTCCGTCTGTGTAGCCGACTGTAAAGGGGTCGGCCACAGAGACAGCACAATAAAATATTAGCATACTAACTAAAATACCGTCTGTGTGGCCGACTGTAAAGAGATCGGCCACGCAGGCGGCAACATAAAACTGGGCCTAGGCAATAAAATATAAAAATACATACATCCAACCAGTTTAAAAACGAGTAAGCTGGTTGGCTGTAAAGAGGCCCGCCATATAAGCAGTGTCACAAGTAAAAACAGTACTTGGATTGGTGGTTGTAAATGGCCACCAATCCAATCTAAAAACTAGGCCAATCTGCCCAAAATTTTTGGGACAAGACCGGCCAAGCAACAAAACTTTAAAACCTTAGCCACGTTGTCACCATCGTCATTTAAAATAAGGGACAGATCGTTGCCTAAGCCAACATCTGCCCTTAAATCTAAAAACAATACACATTCGGTTAAAATGTGGCGTATCGTCAAAGGTACGCCACAAGCATCACATTCCGGAGGGTCCTCTCGTCGGAGAAGGAAACTATGAGTTACAGAACAGTGCCCTATACGGAGGCGAGTAAGGAGAACCTCATCCCTCCTCGCCCGCTGGAAGGAGCTGCTCCACGGCTGAAGGGTTGGTTTGACCAGCCGGAGTTTGTTATGCTCAACTTCCAGCCACTGCCTCTGCCAAACATCAAAAACAAATCTCTTTGCCGCCGAGGCAAGGTCTGACTTTGGGACCGGTTCAAAGCCGGTTCTGACCTTGTCGCAGGCTAACTTGCCAGCTACATCAGCTGCCTCGTTCCCCCTGATTCCCACATGGCCTGGTACCCAGCAGAATAATACCTCCTTTCCACGAGATTGGAGGGAAAGGAGGGCGTCCTGGATGTCCTGGACTAGACGATCTGCTGGATACATATTTCCTATGGCCTGAATACAGCTGAGGGAATCACAGCATATGATAAAACGCTTATCGCGATTTAGTTTCATATGCTGGAGCGAATTTAGCACGGCGTAGCACTCGGCAGTAAAAACGCTACACCTGCCGTCAAGATTATATGTGTAAGTCGCTCGAGGGAACACGACGGAGCAGCCAACTCCGTTAGCCTGCTTAGACCCATCCGTAAATACCAGGGTAAAATTATGATGCTGATTTAAGACATCTCTAAAAATTCTGATAAAAACATTATCCGCAGTACACAGCTTGTTGTGCCGTGATAGTTCTAAAATCATTCTGGGCCTCTTTAAAAGCCAGGGAGGAGATTTACTCCAACCCTGGTGATAAAAAGAAGGAGGCTCGAATCCGTATTGTTCTAAAATAGCCTTTGTACGGTAGCTGAACGGTTTAGTGGCTCTATGCCGGTTGGTATAGAGCCGCTCCTATTTGGGGTGTAGAACTACGTCGTACACGGGACTGCCAGGTGTAATGGCAACGTGCAGGTAGTGTCGCACCATGAGGAGTCGCCGGCGGATGGTAAGCGGTGGCTCGCCCGAGTCAGCAGAAATACTGACAATAGGGCTGGTGCGATATGCACCCGTGGTGAGCCGAATTCCAGCATGGTGGACACTAACCAGTATAAGGAGATAGCTGTCCCGTACCGAACCATACACGATACAACCGTATTCCAGCCGCGATCGTACAAAGGCTCTGTAAAATTGTAACAGGCAGGAGTGGTCAGTGCCCCATGACCTGCCACACAGACATTTTAAAACATTTAGAGCTTTTGAGGCTCTGGCTTTCACATCTTTGAGTGGTAGCCAGGTTAATCTGTTGTCTAAAATGAGGCCCAGAAACCGAACTGTTTCAGTAAAACGTAAAACGGTATTCCTCAAGGTAAGATGGGGCTCTGATAAAAGGCTCCTGCTACGAGTAAAAAGTACACACCGGGTTTTCTCGGCAGAGAAACGAAAACCGGTGTGCACTGACCATTCATCCAGCCTGTTCAGCGTGAGTTGCAACTGCCGCTCGGCGCTTCTCAGGCTGGATGATGCTATAAAAATTAAAAAGTCATCCACATATAAGGAGTACCGTAGGGGACTCCTTATTACGGCTCCAATGCTATTTATAGCAATGGCGAAGAGTGTCACGCTTAAAACTGACCCCTGAGGAACACCGTTTTCCTGAATAAAAAGATCATACACTTCACTACCGACTCGGTACCGGAAGCAACAACCAGATAAAAATGATTTTAAAAAACGGGGCAGGTTACCCCTAAAACCCCATTCATGCAACTGTTTTAAAATAACATGCCGCCAGGAAGTATCGTAGACCTTTTCAAGATCGAAAAAAACACCCACAAGGTGTTGGCTGCGGATGAATGCATCCTGTATTGCCGCCTCCAGGAGGATCAGGTTGTCCAAGGTGGAACGTGACTTCCTGAATCCACATTGGAAGCGGCTCGGCAGATTACGGGATTCAAGACACCAGACGAGGCGGCGGTTAACCATCCTCTCCAGTGTCTTCCCCACGCAGCTAGTCAAGGCAATACTACGATAACTACCTGGCAACAATTTGTTTTTCCCAGGTTTTAAAATGGGAATTAATGTTGCTTCTTTCCACGGGTTGGGGAAGTGTCCTCCGGTCCATATATCGTTGAAAATATCCAGAAGGTACTCCTTAGCATCTTTACTAAGATGCCTCAGCATCTGGTACTGAATCAAATCAGGCCCAGGAGCAGTGTCGTTAGCGCTATTCAAAGCAGACTCCAGCTCCCAAAATGTAAATGGGCAGTTGTAGGCCTCTGTATTCGACGAATCGAAGCACAGCGGGCGCCTCTCGGCAGCGACTCTTCGTCGCTGAAACCGAGGGTCAAAGTTAGCGGACGAAGTGATGGCAGCGAAGTTCTCCGCCATCAGCTGCGCTATGCTTCGTTCGTCATTAATTGTACATCCGTGATCCAGTAACCCAGATACTGGTGGGCGGGAGTACCTTCCAGATATACGGCGAATGGACTCCCATACTTTCGACGAAGGTGTGGAACGATTTATAGTGCTCACAAAGTTCTGCCATGACCTCTTCTTGCTCTCCTTAATAATTCGACGCGCCTTAGCTCTGGCAATACGGAACGCTGCTAGGTTGTCAGATGTTGGGCACAACATTCATCATTCCACCAGGGGACGGGCGTCCTTCGTAGCGTTCCGGAGCTCTTCGGCATGGAAACGTCAGCTGCACGTTGAATCACTTCTGTCATGTGATTCACCTTCTCCTGTATACTGCCACAGGGTTGCAGTTGTACAGAGCGGCAGTAGAGCTGCCAATCTGCACAACTGACGTTCCATTTGCGTCGGTTATTTCCTCTTCCACGTTCAAACTCGACGTGCATCCAAATACGGAAGTGGTCGCTACCATGTAGGTCGTGATCCACGTCCCACTGCACAGAGTCCGCAATTGAGGGGGAACACAAGGAAAGGTCAATGGCAGAAGACGTACCGGTAGCAGTGGTGAAATGAGTCATTTGCCCTGTATTCAGGATACAAATTTCCTCCTGCTCTATGAATCTAACAACCACTCGGCCCCTGGGGCAATCAGTGGTGGAATCCCACAACGCACTGTGGGCGTTGAAATCTCCCAAAAGGAGAAAGGGCCGAGTGAGTTGTCATATAATGGCAACCAGGTCGTCGTAGCCGACTGACACACTGGGTGGCAGTTAGACAGAGCATACGGTCAGTTGGATTGGACCATGTATTTTCACCGCTACTGCTTGTAGATCAGAGGTGAGAGCATTAGGTTCGGAGTGGACAGTGTATCGGACAAACACAGCCACTCCCCCCTTCGCTCGATCACCCTCGGTATCGTCCTTTCTATAGATGTCATACCCTCTGAGCACAGGTTGGTGTAAAGGTCTAAAATGTGTCTCCTGAAGACAGAGACACAATGGATTAGACCGTGCTAGGAGGTGGACTTCCTCTTTGTGAGCCTGAAAGCCGTTTACGTTCCACTTAAGTATGGGAGACATTCTACCTACTTAAAACCACCCGCCCCGGGTCGGGTGGGTCAGTGTCTGATGTCTGCTGAGGAACGGGACCAGGTTCTTCGTCCACCAGCATAATGTCATCTTCGGGGTCCGAAGACGACTTTTGTTCTAAGGCCTCGGCGTCTTGCGGATCTTTCTTCCGCCGAGGCCTTGTCCCCCTCCTCCCCCCGCTAGTTGGGAGAGGTAGAAGGGGACTTCAAGAACATGGTGGGGTCCATTTGTTTGAACTTCAGACGCCGAACTTTCTGCACTAACTGCCATCCGCTTCCGGCAGATGGCGTTTCTACTGCTACTACCACTGCAGATGCAGCTTTTGTCATGGGTGCTGCTTCTGCTGTTGCAGAGGCACCCACAGCTGCAGCTACTGGAGCGGATGGCGGATGGCCGTGCTCTGGCTGGTGGACTTGATGAACCTGTTGCTGTAGTGGTCACGTTAGCAGAAGCGTTACTACCGACGACCGCGGACCTTGGTGTTAGGACCTTAGTGGGCTGCACACCACACTTGCACTGGCACGAGCATGTCGTGCTCGTGCCCGTGTCTACAACGGACGTCTGCGTAGCAACGCTCTCCTTCCTGACAGGAGTTGATAACGTTTTGGCGAAGCTAGTGGTGAAGACCAGTGGCGCCAGTGCCTTAAACCGTTTCTTCGCCTCGCCAAAGGATATTCTTTCCTTAGTCTTCAACTCCTGTACCTTCTTTTCTTCAAGGTACACTCGACACTCCCTGCTCCAGGCTGGATGTGACCCAGAGCAGTGTTCATTTCTTCTAAAAAAGGGGAGACGCCCAAACAAGTGGCGGAGAAGGTCACTACGATACTAAGGCCGCAGAAAAATAAAATAAAAATAAACAGAGTCAGGACAACAAAGCAAGCTGTAATTGTTGAGACAAATACCGCGCAGGATGCAAAGAAAATTCTCGATAACCAGACACTTAATACTGACATGAGATGCGGATTACCCAGGAAGCGGAAGCCGTTAGTTATTCTATATGATATACCAGTCTCCATCGATACAGAGAAATTGAGAGATATTGTTTATGAGCAAAATTTTGAAGACAAAGTAGTCAGAACTGATTTCGTAGAAGGTTTCAAACCAAGATTTAAAACAGGTCCGAGAAATAAGGCTACCGTCCATCATGTAGTGGAAGTTAGTGGAAAAGTTAGAACTATGTTGTTGGAACAGAAAAAAATATTCATTGAATTTTCAGCTGTGACGGCTAAGGATTACATTACAGTACCGAACTGTGTAAGGTGCTGTGATTGGGGTCATGTCAGCAAGCACTGTCAGCAAGCTGACTCAACATGCGGCCACTGCGGTGTGACTGGACACAAGAAAGACCAATGCAAAAAGAAAAACATTGCTCCTGTATGCATCCCATGTGCGAAGAGAGGTAAAACGTGCAAAAAGAAAGGGAAGGAGTGTCTAACCTATCAGATGCTCCTTCAGCGTATGATCAGCCGAATAGATTATGGATAAGCCAGTTAAAACAGCAAAAGGGATTGAAAAAACCCTTATGTATAATAAACATGGGATAGTAATAACAAACAAGAGAAAAAATAAAAATCCGTCACGGAAGCGCAGGGATGCAGAACGAGCGGCAAACTTTAGAAGTAAAAAACAAGGCCGAGACTTAGCACCAAAAATGATAGACTCAGCAGTACAGACGGAAGAAGTCGCAGAGACACAAAACACAACGAAAGATGCTACAGTTCAGACTGAAGAATACGTAGAGACGAAACACATAGCGAAAGACACTGCAGTTCAGACCGAAGAATACGCAAAAATAAAAACCAAACTGAAGGATACAATCACACAAACTGTTACCACCCCTCCTTACCCAGGAAGAAGGGCAGGACTTGGTTGGTGTAAAGGGCCTAACTTGGTCGATGCAAGCCCGACGGCAGCGCAATCTACACACCCTAAAATATCACTGCAAACAAAGTTTGAAAAAAGAGCTGCGTTAGATCCCACAAAAATATACATAGACCTTGAGAACACGGTAAAAATTAGCAGATTAGAACAAGAGCATGTGTTGGCAATGGCACTTAGGCACCTCACTAGGATGCTGCACCCAGCAGGAAAAACAGTCACCTTTCCTCAACTTGAAGCAGTGGACAGAATACAACTCAAGACCAGCAACTTACCCACGGATCCAGTCCAGTTGTTGACGCTAGTTAAAAAATTATTCAACAACAGAAATGAGATTTTTGACCCGGACCAAATATATAAACAATTTGTGATGACTCATGGAAGGATAGTTTTCGACGCGAAACTTCCATGGCCTCAGAGTAATGTTTACACTAAACACCCATAGATGAAAGGTACAATCAAAGTTGCACAAATTAATGCAAGACGGACAAATATGGTCCTGCATGAGCTAAGGAATCTTGCTGCGCAACATGACTGGGATGTTATCTGTGTGCAAGAGCCTTACTCTAAGGGCGGACAAATACCACACATGCCAGTATCCTCACAAACCATAGTAAGTGGACCTAAACCTATGGCAGGAATCATTGTACTAAACAAAGAACTAACTGTAACCAAAATATCGCAATACTGTGATGAGCACACAGCATGTGCAGAGATCGATACCGGGTGGTGTAGCGTTACTTTGGTATCGATGTACTGCCAATATAAGGACCCTATAGATGCTTATCTAAATAAAATAAGAAAAATTTGCACTGAGTTACAAGATCAAAGGATAATTATAACAGCAGATATAAATGCACACTCCCCGCTCTGGTACAGTGATACAACGGATGAACGAGGCTTAATGGTAGAGGAACTGTTAAATGAGTTATGCCTGGAAGTCAGGAACTGCCCTAATAATGCTCCAACGTTTAGTAATAGAGCCGGTGCAAAATCGAATATCGATGTAACGCTGACCAACCAGCTGGCAGGAAACCTAGCCAGAAACTGGAGGGTGGTTGAAAACGAAACTACAAGTGACCACAACTTGATTCTGTTTGATCTGGCCAAAGGTAGGTTGCAAATCAATGAAATTAACGACACAAGGAAAAAATATAACTTACGTAGGGCAGATTGGGCAAGACTAAGAGATGAATTCCGTCTACCAGTGGATCTATTGGAAGGTAATGATGTAGATGTCATAGCAAGAGGGATCACGCGTGAAATTCAGCGCGTAATGAAAATAGCCATTCCCCTCAAAAGACCAGCGAATACTACAGACATACCGTGGAGCGACCGACTGCAAAAACTACGATCGGAGATGAGGAAGGCGAGAAAAGAGTACCAACGGTGCATGATTGCTGCCGATAGGTGCTTGCTTCTCGATAGATACAGGGAGAGGAAGACTGCCTTTAAAGAGCTGCTAATAAAAACAAAGCAGCAGAGTTGGGAGGCTTATGTAAACGCTAATTTAAAGTCAGATCCCTGGGGCGTCCCCTACAAGATCGCAGCTAGCAAATTGAGACCACCGACTACACTATCAACCGTAAGAAGGGCAGACGGGACCATGACGGCCAATTGGAGCGCAACAGCTGAGGAACTGTTAAAAGTACTATTACCCGACGATGAGGCAGTAGGTGAAAGTTTAGAGCAAGAAAATCTCCGTAAAGGTCACAATGAAATTTATACCTCAGCTACTTTAGCGGATGATGTGACACCAGACGAAGTAATTAAAGCGATTAACGCCATGTCGCGGAAAAAGACACCTGGACCGGACGGAATCGCTGCTGAAGTGCTCCAGGCATTAGTGGTCCAGTTGGCTTCACCACTCTGCATACTGTTTAATAAATGCCTTCAGCAAGGCAGGGTTCCAAATATCTGGAAGCAGAGTGAAGTGGTGATCCTAAAGAAGGGGAACGACAAGGATCCATTAAATCCTAAATCCTATCGGCCGATCTGTCTACTAAATGTGCTTGGAAAAGTGCAGGAAAAAATTTTAGTATGGAAACTACAGGAACACAGGAAAAAGTATGGTATGAGTGTACATCAGTTTGGTTTCAGAGCGGGTAGGTCGACCGACGATGCCATAAATAAGGCCGTGCATCTAGTGAAAAGTAGTAATAGCAAATATGTAATAGCTATCGCCGTCGACATTGCTGGAGCATTCGATAACTTATGGTGGCCGGCTCTTTTTAGCCGCCTGCGAGAAATAGGAATTCCTAGTAACCTCTATGGAACGTTCCGCGACTACTGTAAAAACCGATTTGCCAAACTGAGATGTCCACGAGTGAAAATAGAGAAAAAATTAACTAAAGGCTGTCCGCAAGGATCGGTGTGTGGACCAGTGTTCTGGGACGTAACATTCGAAATGGCCATAGAAAGCATGATTGGGCAAGAAGGACTCCTGGGGCTTGTTGCCTTCGCGGATGACCTTCTACTGCTGATACAAGGCGGAACAAGGGACGAAGTAGAGGCTAGAAGCAGAATGGCATTAAGACATTTACAAAACTGGTGCTCCAAAGTGAAATTAACCCTTGCACCTCACAAGACTCAATTCATGGTTCTCAGTGGCCGCCCCAAGCGAAATCCAATAATAAAAGTTAACGACGTCTCCATAAAAAGAGTTAGAACTTGTAAATACCTGGGAGTCACGCTAGACGAGCGACTAAATTTTACTGACCATATAACGGAGGTGTGCAGTCGTGCCAAAATAGTGATGAACAAACTGATCAGTATTGGGCAAAGAAGATTTCATCTTCCAACGTCCATAATAAGGAGGTATCACGACAGTATATTATCCTCGATTGTGGGATATGCTGCTAGCAGTTGGGCGCATAAGTTACGACAAGTTAAACCTCGCCAGGCACTAAGAAGCGTACAAAGAAGCATACTGATAAGATTAAGTGGTGCATATAGCACAACAGCGACCGACTCTCTGCTGGTTGCGTTGGGCGTTTGGCCACTTGACCTAGAAGTTAGAAAGAGAGGGGCACACTATTGGCTACGAACCGGTGACGCCGAAAAAGTAGAACAAATTTTAGGAAGACCGGTTACAGAAGCACGGGAGATAAAAACAGTCTTGATGGAAGAATGGCAACAACAGTGGTCGCGTAGTACGACTGGCAGGAGAACCTACAATATTTGGCCAACAATTCAAGAGAGATTAAACCTTCGTCACCTGGATCCGTCAACCGGACTTGTTCATTACATCACTGGACACGGGCCATATCCCAGCCTACTACATAAAAGAGGACTAAAAGACACAAGCTTGTGTGAGTGCGGGGAAGAGGGTACACCCGAACACATCGTCTGGGATTGCACACAAATGGCAGAAGCCAGAAACGAAGGATTTCATGAACTAAGAAACATGAAAACGGAAGACATACTAAAAAATGAGCAACTTTGGCGCAAACTAGACGAAGTGACGCAAAATATATCCAAACTGCAAAAGGAGAGATTCATGCAAAGTTTAGCGACAGCAAGAGGAAGGCCAAGTCAAGCCGACTATGACGTCACAGAGTAACACCCGAGAGCAGCCACAAGCGAATGCGTGTCTAAGCGCTCGATCAGCGAGTCATATATCGTGCTGAAAACGCAACCAGCTGATCTGCGGAGAGGAGTGCTTAAACCATATTAAAGACTTTAAATGGACCGTTTCGCAGCAACACCACTGGAGATTCTACCTACAAACAAGAACTTGCTGAAGCAACACGTATAAAAGTTTATAGTGAATGTATAAGTTCTTTACTAGTGCTCACATGAACTATAGTCCGATGCATAAAATGTGGTCTGACATTGCAATAACACAAATAATAGATAATAGTTGCAGTCTCGAGCCGCTTCTGAAGTAAAACATTGTTATCTCTTAAAATATGTAAAAATGTTAATAGTTAGTTAAGAGTAAAAGTTGTAAATTATGTAGCCAATAATCTTAAAATAGGAATTTGTTCAAATATTGAAAATAACAAATATCGGCAGTAGATGTTAAACTAATCTAGTTCACCTGTGAAACGAACAACCTACTAGCCGGATATTAAAGACTCCTTACTTCTGCAATTAGATATATATCATTGAAAATTAGTTCTCACAACCAGTGTTGGAGGTGGCCAGTCTCCCGATGGGCGGCCTTCTCGGTCACTCTGGCTGCCAGAGAGACTGAGAACGTGCGCTATTCCGGGAGATTTGGAATTCGGATTACCGCACCGATACCAATGCTGGAAAATGCTTTCTTAGATGGTAGAGTAGTAGATAGTAGTAATAGTTTAGTAATAGTAGTAGTGGTAGACGTACGAAGTGACATAGTGAAATATTAAAAATTCTAACCATAAAGTGGACAGGAAACTGCAGACACCAAACAAAACTAGAATACTATAATAAATCAATTATGACAAAATGCAGCAAGTTTAGAAAGTTGTAATATATGTTAACAGCGAAACAATTGTATGTATCGTGCCAACAAGAAAAGACTGTACAGACATTGCCAAAGCCATACATAACAAAAACTGAAATAATTCATTGTGAAATTATCTGTTGAAATATCAAATGTAAAACTGTTGTGTTAAATTAAGGCCTATTTTAGTTTCTAGATACTAGGCTGTAAAAAATGTGTGCTAAATAAAAAAAAAAAAAAAAAAAATGACCCAGAGCAGTTAATGCACACCTGTGGGAGGGTGCAACTTGCACCCGGTTCATGCACCGATTTTCCATACTTCCCACAAGTGGCGTTGCCTTTACAGTTCGCCGTCGTATGCCCGAACCGCTGGCACTTAAAGCAGCGCATCAGGTCCGGAACATACGGGCGAACCTTAAGATGTAGGTAACCAGCTTTTATGGACTTTGGCAACATTGGAGTGTCGAACATCAGGACGAAGGTGGCAGTTTTCTCAAGACTGCCGTTAGCCCTTCGTTTGATCTGCCTAACCTCGACCACATTTTCTGATCCCCACTCCTTAAGGAGTTCCTCGGACTCTATATCTATTAAATCTCTGTAAGTGATCACTCCTTGCTAGAGTTTAGAGTTTTATGGAGTTCGCATTTCACTGCGAACTCCCCGAGCTTCTCATACTTAAGGAGTGAAACAGCCTGCTTGTGGTTAGATGTTTCCAGAAGCAGGGTTCCATTCCTCAGCTTTTTCACAATCTTCAAGGTTCCCGCTATTCCCTCCAATCCTTTATTTATATAAAATGGAGAGACCTTCTCAAAGGATCCCTCCGTTCTTGCCATGATCACAAAGGCGTTGTCTATTAGACAAACCTTCCCGTTACTGTGTTCTTGTTCCGGCGGAGGGCTATCAACCCTCGCCCGCTTGTTGGAACTGGGTGTATTTTTTTTAACCTGCCGCACACCCAGACCGCAGGGGTTTTGTTTTTGTTTGTGAGAAGGAATTTTGGTCCCACGAGCAAAAACATGATATAAATAAATGCTGATACAACAGGGGTGCGCAGGTGCCCCTGAGGTTGCACGTTAACGAGTGATCTACTCTCACCCATGCACCTCCTTGGCACGTGGCTGACCTTGAGGTTGAGGGTTTTTTTTTACAGAGGTTTGTACCGTCCTCGCGATCCGGGCGATGAAGCCAAGATCCCCGTTCTCCTAGGCACACAACTTTCCACCGCCATGCCCTACGGTGGTCGTTGAAGCATGGTAGGAGTTTACGGTGTGGGAAACTTGCGGCGCTCACAAGTTTCCAGCTCGGGCACCGCTGGTTCGCCAAACCCGTACCTGGCACTTGCGTACCAGGCCCCTGCGGGGTCAGCCATAGAGAAGATTTCAAGTTGGAGTTGTGGATGACCTCAGTCTCAAATGGCTCCATAAAGATATCGGCCACAATGGATGACAGTGGGCAACCCATTGCTGCTCCCTCCTTCTGTTCGTAAAAGTTGTTCCTGTATTCGAAGAAGGTAGTAATTAGGCAAAATTCAGCCAGAGACATCCACTCAGCCTCTGAGGTAATCGTTGGTTGAACTCCATAAAACACTAAGGAAGTTAAAATCTCATTTTAGAAGAAATTGCCAAGTAAGCTGCCACAAGATGTTGTACATTTCATGATAATCAACAGGCGCAATTGGTGGTACATAAATGGAGCATACAAACAGTTGAATGGGACCCTCTAGTCTGACTGCCACTGCTTGTAGAGCAGAGGCGAGAGCAACAGTTTCGGAATGGACAGTGTTAGAAATAAATGCAGCCACTTCCTTTTTCACTCAGTCACCCTAGTTGTCGTTCTTTCTATATAAGTCATGCCCCTACACCACAGATGGTCTAAGACGAAGCTGCCCAAAACCAGGTCTGCAGGCCACATTGTGCCCGCCAGTATATTTCAGTTTGCCCGGCAACAGCAGTGGTCTTGAATGTGTTAACTCAAAAACCTCTGCAAAGGCCCCATTGATGGTTTTTAACCTTTGGTTATAGTTAAACTGTATTACTTATATCTTTGTTATATTTAAATATATGCTGTAGCCATAGGCAAGTATTATGTGGTCCGCAAGCCAATTTAAAATTGAAATTGTGGCCCAGAGGCTAACTTAAAATCGAAAATGTGGTGTATCTCCAAAACTGGCTGGGCAGCTTTGCTCTAAGGCCGGACGCACACTGAGCTGCATGGTGCAGTACGGGCAGCGTAGGGCATTAGACTGCAGTTTCGTGCAGCAGTTTACAAAGCATTGTTGTGTCATGCGATAAACGTGACAAAAAAGCATAAACATGTCGATGCAAAACCTTGATTTTTTATTTCTGAATCAGACTGGGATGCTGAGCTTGGAAAAATGTTATTACTTTATAAGAAGCTTAATAAGGTAAAACTATGGAAAAGTGAGTATATGATAAGAAGAAACTCTCATCTGGCTTTTGCAGTGACAAGAGAATTCTTAAAAGACTTATGCATTATTTCTGGATGAATCAAGTGGAGATTCACAGCATAATCCAACCTGTTATTTTCTGGATAAAGCTCAAATACCTTTTGGAAACGAAGAAAATATGGCACTATTTTCAAGGCTGTTTATTTAATTATTTAGCATTGGATGATACATGACATTTATAAGAATGTAGTTCTCTTTTATTTCATATTATATTTGTAAGAAAACTACATATTAGAACCTAAGAAACACTTGGAACCAAAAGAGCAGTGTTCAACAAATTATTTGGGAAATTGTCTTCACAAGAATCCTCCCTCTCTCGTTAGGAGTGGGACAGAAGTTGCCTTGAAGAGGGAGTAGAAGCAGAACAGCTCAATTCAGTCGGACGTGTGCCACGGTAAGAAGGAGGAAAAAAAGGGTTTCTCGGGGATGCTATTGAATGATATAATGCAAACAATACGGAAACAAATAGTAGCTTAAATATCCATTTTTTTTTAAAAAGTTTTATTAAAAATGAATTCAAAAGGGGAAAATAAAAGTGAAAATTGTAAGTGGAAATTCTATGATAAATAAATGCTGAATTTACTCACCACTTGTTGCGTTCATTGGTGATCCTTGTCAAAATTTCATGTTTAAATTTAATTTTTATTTATTTAGTAAGACTGGTGTTGTGAGTCACAGGGTGGTTACGCACCACATTAATCAACTTTTCTTGTTCCATAGTAGAAAATGATTTTAAAGTAAAGCAAGATTGTAAATAATACAAGAAGTGTTGTGGCAAAAACCGGCACGAGTGAGCTGTGTAGCACAGTTTTTGTCTAATGAACACAGCGTGGTGCAGTCCACGTGCGGCGCAATACTGCACTGCCCTGCCCTGTATCTCAATATGCACTGTTCTGCCCCAAAAGGTAGAGACACAGAAACTGTGCTGCCCTGGCTGCGACAACTGTGGGTCAACGTGCGCCCGGCCAAAGACGTCTCTCTTGCAGGTAGAGATGCAAAGGTTTATACCATGCTAAGAGCTATATTAAATCTCTGTAAGGCTGGAACCCATTTATATTACATTGTAATATGGGAGCCATCCTATCTATTGATCATCAGCCCAGTTCCAGTGTGTCCTCATTTGGCGATTACTAAGAAACGAGACCATGTTTGCCCAGCATTTAATTGTATTCAGGTTCCTAAGATATTTTACTTTTGGAGAGGACCCTGAAGATTTTCTGAATTTTTTCCCACCAAGATATTGACACCTTCTCTTTCCCACCTCACTGTGGCCTATGAAATGATGAAGATTTCACAAATGTTACAAGGCCCTCTACTCCTTTCTAGGTATAGAAAGGAGAGACCTACTTAAAAGACACCTCCTTTCTTGTCATTATGATGAAGGCATTATCAATAATATAATCCTCACCGTTACTTGTATTACCTCCTGTATTCCGAAGAGTCCCTTAGCCACATGAGACAAGGGGTACTGTCAGGTTGACAGATGTTAGACCCAAAATTACGGAAAAGTCACACAACACTTTTACTCGGAAGCTACAGGAGGGAAAAGATTTTCTCCTTATGAAGATAGGCACCTTAACAAAGAGCTACTGGAAACTCCCAATCAATTATATGGTTATTTAGCATTTTTCTGTTGTTTTATTATTGTCTTTTATTTTTAATAATATCTGTAATTCTAAATTTATGTATATAGTGCATTCTACTGACTGGATTTGTTATAGTAGTTTAACAGTCACCTGCCACACCTATTAGTTAAAATTCACTTTTTATACTACATGAATTTTGATTAAATACAATTGTTTGCCCAAGGCTACAATTCATACAAAAGAAGGGCAAGATATTAATTCTGAACCAACAGCAGAAAGAAAAAATAGAAGCCATTAACACAAAAATGAAAAAGGAAGCAGTATGTGTAAAAATTCAAAACTACAATCTCACAAAATCAAGCCGAAACATGGGTATTCCAAAGAGAGTTATGTCATAATTTTTTTTTCTGCTCAATGAATCATAGTTAAAAGCATAATTTACAATAGTTGAGAAGGGTGTAAAATGTAATACGATCTTCTGATACAATTACCGCAAGACTGTCCAGTCCACTGTGGCACAGAAGTTCCAGTGTAGCTTCAGAAGTGTCTGGAGACAGGGAAGGAACGCCAGCAGCCACAGCTACATCGTCAGTGTCAACGAGTGGCAGTCCACCGACACCCGGTTCCAGGAGCAGTTCCTCCACCAGTGCATCCTCCTCATCTGCACTGACCGTCACTTCTGCTCCCGTGGCCACCGCTCGCTCGTCACTAGTTGACGAAGACACCTCACCCTCCACGGGGGGACCGTCCGTGGACCCCTCCCCGTCAGCTGCTTCCATGGGCTCCTGGCCCTGTTCAGGTCTGCTGCGAAGATTACCCAGCTGGCTGACACTTGCTAACACAACCTACGACTGCCATAAATAAATGGGTCACTGGGGTGTTAGTTTGATGCCTATAATTCAAATATCCTATCTGCTTCATGGAAGCAGCTAATCATTCTCTTAAAGGCCATTGCAGATTATGTATGATAATTATTCAAAATGTTTAGTTTTAGAACATGCTACATCAAAGTGCTCAGAGCTATCAGAGGGGGTATATTAAAAAAAAATGGAATCTTTGGAACAAATAGACCAAAAAAAGTCATGATATCTTATAATCTTTTGTTTCATAGGGTTGGATAAAACAATGACAGTATTTCAAAAGAACTGGTTTAACATACTATCATCTTCACAGATAATAAACAAATGAGCTTAATCAACAGCAGACTCAAGAGACAAAACATATGTACTAAAATAATGTTGCAGAATGTTGTCTTGGTTGTCCAGGTTGAACCGCGTCAATTTTTATTAAATTGACACGGTTCAACCCAGACAACCAAGATAATACCGACAATGACTGTGGAAGTCTGTGCACACAAGGTTGCAGTATGTTTACTGCCCTTTCTTAATAGGGCTAAAATCTATTGTTTGAAGACGGATTAATATTAATTATATGGGGACTGAATGAATGGAGGCTGCATGGAGATTGTTATTAATTTTGCTTCATACTTCAACCTATATGAGAGTGACTAAAAAAAAGTTTAGGATACGGAAAATTGAAAGTTGACATATTTATATTGGATGAATGCACCACTCGGATGTCTTATACTTTCATATATATATATATATATATATATATATATATATATATATAACAATGAGCAGGAAAAATGCTTTAAGGCAATAAAATTAAGGAAGGATAGGGAAATATGACCCAACACTTACCACAGATGAAGGCGGCTGGGACGACGAACACAAAAACAAACACAAGAGAAGCGCAATATTTCGGCCTACAGCCTTAAACGTGCAGAAGTGAAGCACCAGGCGCCGTCACATGTGTACACATAGATGGCGCTTGCGTGCAGCCATCTCACTTCTACTGAGGAAGAGCCATGCTAGAAAATTTTATTCTTTGTGTGTTCGTGTTTTTTTCGTGTACCAACGCCGCTGGAATCCCCTTCTTTGGTAAGCGGTGGTTTTTTATCCTATCCAATGTTCAATATATATATATGATATATATATAAACAATGAGCAGGAAAATGCTTTAAGGCAATAAAAATAAGGAAGGATAGGGAAATATGACCCAACACTTACCACAGATGAAGGTGGCTGGGACGATGAACACAAAAACAAGCACAAGAGAAGCGCAATATTTCGGCATACAGCCTTATTCGTGCAGAAGTGAGACACCAGGCGGAGTTAGATGTGTACACAGAGACCGCCGTCTGGTGAATGGAATCGTCGGTGCGGATGGTAATGTAGGAGGGAGGGGGGGGGGGGGGAGAGCTAAAAAATTACATCGATAATTGAAACTGTTGACGGTATATTATCATTGAAAGTGGTAGACCAACATAATAACTGAGTGAGGATACATATACGAAAATCAAATTTTGAAAAACTATAAGTGAAAAATAAAATATCAGAAATAAAAGAAATGTAAATAGTAGAGATAATACGTGCTGGGTCTAGTGGAAGGAATTTATTGAAGATTGAGGCAGGAGGATGTCTGAACAACATCCTCCTTTTCTAAACCTATTCTGTGCTTCATCCACAAATGTCTCCACTATGGCTCATACACAGTAATGTAATATTTTTGCATTTACTTTACAGTATATGATAAACAGACTTATACCTCTGTAATTTTCACTGGAGTTTCTGGAATCATTTCACAGACGGTGACCATAATTGCTTCTCCACTAACCAGCACTGATTAAATAGTAATAATATTTTTAATGCAACAATGTGTTACGCTCTCCTGAAGAGCGGGTATCTTGCAAGATTCTGCGTAAGCTGTGACCATTACTGATACAGTTTATACAACTCCAAATGGATTTGTGAGTTGCTAGGTTTCTTTAAATCGGTTGTCAAGCTGTTATTGTAATCTGTAACAACTAACAGGTGAGAGATTGTACAGTCAAATAAAAAGGTCACTTCCTTGAAAACTGTATATTCCAAGAGATACAACTGGTATCGGTTGTATAAGTCTTTCACATCTCCCCCATAATTGGCGAAAACTTAAGAAACTCTCTTCAGTTCATGATAATATTTGTAGTAGTTAACTACTGACTGCCAAATGTTAGATGAAATCGTTGCCTACTATGGAAATTTGACAAGTCATAGGTGACTATAGGGATGTTCTTATGGAGACGTGGCACACACGTCCTATATCGACCAAGTACTGCTGGAAAATGCCTCCATAATGACACGTTCCAAAATAAAGGGTTTTTCCCGAGAATCTCTTCTCTTGTGAACTGCAAAAATACCATATTCTAATGGTATCCTATTTTTTCTTGGATTTTCATGAAACTTTTCTAATCCCAGTCATTTAAGTTATTACAAATTTTCTTGTAATTATCCTCATTTAAGAGTTATTAACTCCTAAAAGTCACACATGGCGATATCATGTTTCAACACTAAAATTTTGTTTTTCTTCCTTAGTTTCTTTTGTGAAAGAGTAATTATCATCATTTAAATTTGTCCTATTGCGTTTGCTGCGAGCATATATATATACTGTATACATTGACGTCGTTGACATAGTTGGCTGCGAGCGTATACCAATATGTTATTAGCTTATGTTGTTTGTCTTAATTCCCTGCAATACCTACAAAATTAAAATGATACACTCCACATGTGACCGTATTAGAAATTTTAACTTCTAAACTAACCATAGCAAATGATGAAATGTATTTACCTGTATTAATGTTTTCAAATTAATTATTGATTTTCTATTTACCAATGGTTCATTTGAATTCAGCCCACCATACAATGATTTAAAATGATTTTACTTATGGTCGGCTTCAGTTTTATGACAACATTAAATAAATGCAGTCCATTCACCTGAAGTGACGTCTCATTCAAAATGTTTTGCATTGCAAAACCTACATTGTAAATTCGAAACTATAAAAATTTCTTGGAATGACATTTTGTGAGCATTTAAATGTGTCCAACGAAATAATTTTATCATTTTGTGTGTTCACTATTTAAATTTGGTCATTTGGAATTTCATGCAAATAGATATCTATCCGAACTGTCAATGTTCTATATCGAGACATAATGGAAATAGATGCAAATAACTGAATGAAAAATAAGGTCGAGAAATTACTGAAAATCAAAAGACCCTTAACCAAAGTTTAACCTTTTAAATAATTAAAAGATCATACAGTAACTGGCAGAATTGCTACATTCCTTTTCACAATGTTCCTTTCATAACTTCAAAGATTAATGTGACTCTTTTGTTTCACCAAAGACGACAGAGTATCTCAGTGTTGGAAATACACGTCAGATAGTTGACTCCGATCCAATTTCACACACCCACACACACACACACACGTTCGCGAATTTATTTCTTAATAGTAATGTATTTGTAACATGTATTAACTATGCTTATTATTATTTTTTATTTACTGTTGACCAAAGGCACCAGACATTGGTAGAATCGCTAAGTGTCATTGCTATTAAAAAAAAAATTGAATGTAAACAACGAACGTTTTATTTAATTTAATGTACTTGTAACACATATTATACACAGATTTCAGCTTGCTGCACTTTTTCTCCATATAAACTTTAACTATGCCAAATCTCACACTCCTCCTTTTGCGCAATATTCTTAAAAAGGGATCCGAAGTTTTCGCTTAGCGTATTAATATATTAAACTCTTGGATACGAGAAAAACGACACCAGACAGCAGTCTCTGTGTACACATCTGACTCCACCTGGTGTCTCACTTCTGCATGAATAAGGCTGTATACTGAAATATCGCGTTTCTCTTGGGGTTTTTATTTGTTCATCATTGCAGCCACCGTCATCTGTGGTAAGTGTAGGGTCAAAATTCCTTAGTTTTATTGTCTTAAAGCATTTTCCTGCTCATTGTTATTGTATATATATGTGGCTCATTTCCCTATCCTAATTTAATTCCTTTTCGCTACTTAGCACCTTTGATTTCATTGTTTACTAAGTATATATATAAGTACACATATATATAAACCATCATCCACACTTGACCCTCCACCTCTTCCCCAGAATCATCCCCTCCAAATGTTCGAGGGTTTCCTGTCTACTAGTTTGACTTCTCCCACTTTCCTTAAATCTTTAGCAAACGTCAGTAATCTTAGCCCAGCTGAAACCCGCAGTAGAAAACAACTCTCTAGCTATCCAGATCTAATTATTCTTCCAGCTGACAAGGGCTCAACCACTGTAGTCATTAACAGGAATGACTATGAGGCTGAAGCTCTTCGTCAGTTATCAGACACCAGCACTTACTGCAGTATATCGGAAGATCCAACTCCTACTGCTAACAAAAAATATACAGGAATATGTACAGTTTAGTGGGCACCTCCGAGGTCTCACCCACAATCCATTTCACTTCTGACTCTCCAAAATCCACGCACACCTACCCTTTGTATGTCCTTCCCAAAATCCATAAACCTGGAAACTCAGGACGCCCTATCGTTGCAGCTTACAGATCGCCAACTGAGTGCATCTCTGCTTGGTTGAACAGTACCTACAACCCATAGTTAGTTAGCTCCCTTCTCATATAAAGGACACCCAACACTTTCTCTTCCGGCTTTCTACCATACCAACCCCTCTTCCTTCCAACTCCATACTGGTTACCATTTATGCCATGTCCTTGTACACAAACATTACACCGAGCGGGGCGGTGTAACAGTTAGCATTCTCGCCTCGCATTCGGGAGGACGGCGGTTCGAATCCCCGACCGGGCATCCAGATTTGGGGTTTCCAAGGTTTCCCCAAATCACTCCAGGCAAATGCCGGGATGCTTCCTTCAAAAGGCCATGGCCGAATTCCTTCCCATTCCTTGCCCCCCATCCTTTCCCGTCTCTAAAGACCTCGATGTTAAAAAGAGACGTAAAGCAGCTACCAAAAAAAAAAAAAAAAAAAAAAAAAAATTACACACTGGCATGGCCTCAGGGCCATGCAACATTTTCTGGACCAGCACCCTCCCAACAGCCTCCTCATCAAATTGGTGCACCTGATTCTAAATAACAACTAATTCTCCTTCGAAGGTAACATATATCACCGAACCTGTAGCACTACCATGGGCACTCGCATTGCCCCTTTTGATGCTAATCTGTTAATGAGCCATATGGAACAGAAATTTCTGGAGGAAGTTCTTCTCAAACCCCTCATTTGACTTCGATCCATTGACGACATCTTTATGATTTGGACACATGGAGAAAACGAATTACTAAATTTCCTGAACCATCTCAATACCTTTAGCATGCTGAAATTTATTTGCTCCTACTCCCACAACCAGGCCACATTCTTGGATGTGAATTTGTCCTTATCCAATGGCTTCCTCAACTTTCCAGTCCACATCAAACCCACCAACCTTCATCAGTATCTTCATTTTGACAGTTGCCACGTGTACCGTACCAAACGTGTAATATTGTCGTATATTATATAAACTTTGCGCACTACAGATTAATCGTCCAATGTATTCCTCAAGTACTATCCCCCACCCCCGCCAGTTGCGTGCCATCTCTCACGGCGCATGGACGTCTGCATAAATCGCCCTTGAAGTTCATGGGCTACACCTGTAGCCCGCGCGAGTGTTGGAGGGAGTCAATTATTTAATATACTAGTGACAAAATTGAGGTAAATATGATATATTTTCTGTAGTAATACTATAAAAAGTAATGTCTACAACTGTTTTTTGTGTGTGTTGTTTGTGTTTATGGATTTTTTCGTGTAAGTTTATTATGTTTTGGTCATTTTTAGTTGGTGGGTAATGTGAACGATACCCAAATACTAAAATGATTGCTGGAGGATGACAAAAGGAAATAAGGTATTTCTGATGTTGTCTACCCTCCAAAATCATGCCAAAATTGATGATTCAACTGGTGATGCTCGAAAACCTGATATCATAGCCTTTTATAACAACACAAAAAATGGCGTCGATGTTTTTGAAAAATGTGTAAACAATATGACGTTACTCGGAACAGTCGTCGATGGACTCTCATGCTGTTTTACAATTTTGTAAATATGGCGGGAATAAACGGTGTTGTAATATATCAGATGAATACCCCGGTATGAAAGTGATCCGTCG
The DNA here is from genome assembly GCA_031002005.1 of Vandiemenella viatica. Lineage (NCBI taxonomy): Eukaryota > Metazoa > Arthropoda > Insecta > Orthoptera > Morabidae > Vandiemenella > Vandiemenella viatica. The sequence continues at coordinate 50,358,039 of CM061918.1, read as the reverse complement.
TCAATACCTTCAAGAAGTTGGATTCGATCTTGCAACACCTTCTATAGAGCGTCGTATATCCCAGCCAAATATACTAAAAGATATAAAACTGAAAGGCAGACTATTTCTAGGACTGGCAGATCAACTCCCGCAACATAATATGCCTATTCGGGGAAGAGTTGGTCAATGTTCTTTCTGCAGCAGGGTCTATGGACCACAGCAAGGGCAAGCAATGCAGCAAACGTATGAGGCGCATCTGTAGCGAACATCAGGCAGTCGTCTGTCCTGAATGTATGGCTTCAGAATAATTTATTATCAATGACTTTGATAAGTGGTTCAATTACTTAACTGGAAACCCATTTTATAATAAATATTACGTTTCTAAATAAGACTAAAAGATCTCAAACCTTCCAAAAACAGCTTATTCTTAAGAAGTTTATGTTTATGTTGCAAATTATAATTAAGAAACAAAATTTTGTCAATTGTATAAGTTATTAATAAAAATAAAGATGTTTAGTAATTATTTACTCTGTTTTATATATTTTTTGTCCGATTCCGAAAATTAACTAACCCACAAATGGGCTACGCCTGTAGCCCGCGCGTGCGCTCAAGGAGTATTTAAGGGCGCGTGCACTCTAGTGTTAACAGCGAGGTCTTTAGAGAGGGGAAAGGATGGGGGGTAAGAAATTCGGCCATGGCCTTTTGAAGGGAGCATCCTGGCATTTGCCTGGAGTGATTTGGGAAACCATGGAAAACCCAAATCTGGATGCCCGGACGGGGATTCGAACAACCGTCCTCCAAAATGTGAGGGCAGAACACTAACCGTTACACCACCAAGCTTGGTTTTGAGGTAGTCACATATGCTCCAACCGCCAGTTCGTCATGGATTATTCAAACAGTATTTCACAAGCATTGATTTCTCGCAACTACCCTCCAGCTTTGTTGAACAAACAGCTTTCAAGGGCAACATTACGACCTACTCAGCCCATCAGTCATCTGAAACCAGCAAAAACCAACCACAATCCAGTCTTGGTCACACAATACAATCCAGTCTTGGTCACACAATACTACCCAGGCCTTGAATCCATTAACAGAATCCTCTGGAAGGGCTATGATTTCCTGCAGACCTGACCTGAAATGAGATCCATTCTTCCTAAAATCCTCCCTGCCCCTCCTAGAACTTGTTTCAGCAGACCTCCTATCCACAAAGATAGTCTTCCTTGTTCCAACAGTCAGCCCCAAGGCTCTTTCCCATACAATAGACCCCGATGCAAGATGCGCGACATACACCATGCCTCCACCACTTTCACCAACCCTGTAACAGAGGAAAGCTTCCCTATTATAGGACACACCACCTGTGAAACCTTCCATGTAATTTACTAGTTAACATGCAACCACTGCCTGGCTTCACATATAGGTTTGACCACAAATCCACTTTCCATAAGAATAAATGGCCACCGACATAAGGTGTTCACACGGAACCCAAAGCACCCAGCTGCTGCCCATGGCATCACCCATGACTCGAATAATTTCAACTCATTTCACGGTCCGTTCTATCAGAGTCCTCCATAATAGCAGCAGCTCCTCTGAACTCAGAAGGTGGGAACTTGCCAACCAGTACAAACTGGGCACAAGGCAACCATCTAGTCTCAACTTCAGATAATACCCAATCATTATTATTTTTGTTTATGTTTACCCTTTTTTAATCCTCTCTTTCCCTCCATCCCACTGCCTATACTGAACCACCACTAACCTAAGGTGATGTTTACTTCATAGTCTTTGGTAAAAATATTATTATTGTATTATTTATATATGTATATATTTTTTTTAATTTTTCATATTTAAATTTAATTATGTTTTGCTCTTCCCTCCGACCAGAGATCAGTTTAGATATTTATCTATGTTCAGGTATTAGCTCTGAATCAATGCCTGTACTTTTCCTAAATGAGAAAGTTTGGATGTATGTGTGGATGTACTTTCTGGCTCAATCACACCTTAATAGCTCAACAGATTTAAATGAAATTTGGCACAAAGTTAGTAAATTGTGTTCAAAGTGAGTGAGGATAGTTTTTATCCCACAAAAATGAATAGTTCCTTCAGAAATTTCCATTATAAATTTGTGACTTACTTTTCCTACTTCGTATACAGCAGTGCCACGTTTACTCCTTGCTTTTTATGTACACCTCAAACACTTCTTTTCAGAAATAAAAGCAAAAAGTTACTGTTATATGCATCTGTGTGTTTAGTTTAAAAGTGCTAAAAATGATGCACTTGACAAATAATAGTTAGGAAGCAGGAAATATAATCCTGTACTTTAATTTTTTTTATAAATTGTACTGTTGGTAAGTTCACGAAGAGACTTCTTCAGTAGCAAACATAAAATGATAACACCTCAGGTATCACACCATAATTCCATTCGTAATAAAGTATATGTGTCATAATATACATGAAAAACAAAAGCTTGAAAAAAAGTACAATACTAAGAGTATATCAGCACAAAAGTTGGTTCACCAAAAGTGACAAAATGGACGCCTGTGAAATGTCGTTTTTGTATGTTTGTGACACATATGTAACAGTTTTGTTTCCACCTCAGTTCAATTTATTGCCAGTGTGTCTTTCTTTTAAACATTAAATTTAAAACTACCCTTTTTTGTTTTTTGTCCAAAATTTTTGTAGAAATCAGTTCAAATAGTTGCTTATGATAAACAAAACAATATTTTTGCTTACTGTCAAATAACTATTAAATACTTCACTTAAAACGAATGTATTCAGTGATCTAAGGTAGAAACTTTTCGTTTTGAGAAGCTATGTTAGTAGTAGTTTACATTTCAATACACATCGTCACAAACACGGCGTTTATGGAAGCAGCTTATTTATTGATGTGTGACTGGAGACTTTCCAGGCATAATGATGCAATGAAATCCTCTCGGGTTCGACAGCTAGCTCTGCTGTCGTAATCTGACTGTCACCGCCTAGACTGGCTTAGCCTCCTATCAACCATCCTTTATACAGTCAGAAATGGCGCGTAAAATCTTGGGCTCGCTACGACGCCCGTTCCCTGGCACCCGGAAATGCTGGCGGTCCGCAATGCTGGTGGGCTCACTTGCTCTGATTGTTTGGAAGCGCAGGTTCGCTGCGGCGCCCGACTGGTGTCACTTGCACTCTCTACACCCTATTGTGCAGATCTGCTTTGCTCTTGTTGGAGATCACTAATGATTGGTCCCCAGGCTTCACTAAGATAGAGCCTGCTGTCCCTATCATTTAGCCAGATTTCCAACACCTCACTTATGACCGAGTCCCAGAAGGAAGAAGCCCTGGTCAGCACTACAGTTTTGTCGAACTCTATGCTGTGCTCTTCGTAGAAGGCATGCTTGGTTATCACAGACTTTTCCAGTAGGTGTCGTTTGTGTTCAGCAAGGCACTCTTCAATCGTTCTGATGGTCTGACCAATATACACTTTGCCGCATTCACACAGTATGGAATAAATCCAAGGTGTTCTTAAGCCCAAGTCATCTTTTACCAAATGCAGCAGATCATGTATCTTGGTGGGGGGCCAGAAGATACTTTTTATCCCATACCGTGCCAGGAGCCTTCCCCAATTTTTGCCGCCGTGTTCCCGGCATATGAAAGGAAACCAAGAATTTTCAGTGTTTCTTCTTGCTCCGACAGTGGTCTTGGTGGTTTCTGAATAAAGGAGCACTCTATCGGCCGCCAAGAGTAACCGTTCTGTTCAAAGACAATCTTGAGGTGTTTAATTTCTTTCGGCAGGCTCTCACGATAGGAGATTGCTCTCGCTCTGTGTACCAGTGTGGCCAATACGGAGTTGTGTTGTGCTGAATGATGGAAGCTGGCTGCACCCAAGTAGCACTCAGGGTGGGTGGGTTTGCGGTGCAGTTGATAGAACCCTTGATTTTTTAGTGACAATATTGGCGGAGTTTGTGCCTTGGTTGAAACACAGCTTGAACCAGAATGTCAACAAACTTTATTAGTAATTTAAGCTGCTTTCATGAGCGCCAATTTAGAGACATGTATCACACCATACTTAAATTGTATCAAAAGATTAATAATAATAGTTCCAGAGCAGGAAATTTAAATCTGTACTTAAACTAATTTTTTAAAGAAAAAAAGTTGTACTGTCGGTAAGTTCAGTTGTGGACATGAAATAGTGTGACATCTCAGGTATCATATCCTAATTCCATTTTTAATATATGTGTCACAATACGTGAAAAATCAAAATTTGAATAAAAGTGCTGATTTCCAAGGAGCTGTATTAACGAAGCTTGTGGTAAGGTTGAAATACAGCCTGGACAAGAATGATTACAATGATTACTGATATTCCATGGTGCACAGTGCATTTGTAGTGCAGAAGGTGGGTGTCATGCAAATTTTATGGAATATTTTGGTGTCGATACTGTTTTCCTAAATGCCGTATGGATGTGGAATGCAATTTTTTTTCTCAAAGAATGAAGCCTGAAAAACAGCTGCATTATACGTCAACTGATGATAATACGTATTGATGAATAGGAGGCATTAGAGAAGGTCCAAAAAAAGAGTCGCCCAATTCGTGACAAGTATATATAGTTGGAGGGAAAGCGAAGTGTGATGTTGAAGGGGTTAGGTTGGGAAGACCTGGAATACCGACGGAAGTGCTCTCGACAGAAGCTAATTGAAAAATTCATGACTCACATATTTCGGAATGACAGCAAACAAATATTGCTACCAGCAACATTCATATCTCGGAATGACCACAAAAATAAGATAAGAGAAATCAGGGCCAGAACCGATCCATTGCAGTATTCATTTTTCCCAAAAGCGATTAGGGAATGGAATAGAAAGGATTTACCCAGCGAGTAAACTTAATATCCAACAGGAGTAGCTTTCGATAAAGCACTCCACCCATCCTGATGTGGGTTTTCCCGGACCACTCCAGGCGAATACCGGGATAAGCCCGTGGGCGCCTCCTGCCATATCCTGTATATTTCTTCCAAACTATTACCCTTTTGGATAGATGCAATGCACCCTCTGCCACACACTTTTAGTGAATCGCGGAGTAATAATAATAATAGGAAAGCAAGGAATTTGGCTGAGCGCTCAGAAAATCAGCACAATCTGGATGATATTTCAACAAGGTGCAACGAGTGGAAATTTACACTAAATTAATTGCAAGGCATTGTACATAAGTCACAAAAAAAAATCCATTTGTTGAGGAGAACAAAGTAGGCAATTAAGTTGTTGATATGGTTGATTCCCTAAAGAATTTGAGGCTAACAGTACAAAGCAACAATAAATGGGATCTGCACAAAAATTCAGTCATAGGTAGAGTTAATTCCAAACTGCAATTCAAAGGCCAAATTTTGAAAAATTCTAATACACAAATAAAGAAGGTAGCATACAAAATTTTTGTACTTCCACATTCGGACTACTGTTGTACAGTTTGGGATCCATTTTGCATGGTATTGACAGTATAGAGAAAGTATAGAAAAGAGCCACTCAATTCGTGACTGTTTGCCACAGAATTCATTCATGGATTGGGCAGGGATTCTCTGGCAGACAGACAACATGGGCCTCATTTGAACTTCTTGGTAAATACGCATAGACGCGCTTTCATTTACGAGTGCATTGAAATAAACTACTTGAGTCACAATGACAGGAGAGATAAGATTAGAGACATAAATTGCCACACAGATGATTATATGAATTCTTTCTTCCCTCATAGAACACACAGAGTGGTTTTTGTGCAAAGCTCCCTCTGCTGTCCACAATTTTGTGGATAAGAGTTAATATGGACATGATTTTTTTGCATAATAACAGATTTCGAGCAACTTTACTTGATTATGATATACTAGCTTTACCAAGCATGAGTTGCAATGCCTCTATTGTTTTCTTCTACTTCTTCTGCTTTCTTTCTTAAGTGGATATGCATAATGTGCATATACACATTAACCACTACAAAATAAATGAGAGACAATGATTTTTATATATTAAATTAAAATTGAAAAGGTTTGTTCTAGTGCTTTTCAAGCTACAGAGTTGGTGGGTGGATATGAAAGTCCTGATGTTTTATCTCTTTTAATAGGATTGTGAGAACACCCCATCATCATCCACTTTGGCAGGTTTCCTAGTGATGGAAAACAAAAATCTGAAACGTTACTTGTGTAAATCAGCCTTAAGAGGGGTGAAGGGAAAACAGGGATAACTAAATACAAACATCATTTATCACTTATTTTAAACCATATGTGCACAAAGTTCCTTCTGAATAGTTGAAAGAGCACCGAGTGTGGTGGGTGAGTGGTTAACACTCTGGCCTTGCATTCAAGAGGATGCTGGTTCGAATCCCCATCCAGATTTGGGTTTTCTATGGTTTCCCCAAATCACTCCAGGTGAATGCCAGGAGGTTTCCTTCAAAAGGCTGTGGCCGAATCCTTCCCATTCTTTGATCCCCCCCCCCCCCAATCCCATCCCACCTCTAATGACCTCAATGTCGATGGGGTGTAAAGCTATACATAAAAAAAAGTTCAAAGAGTAAGAGAGAGAGTTGAGTTGGGAGTTTGTGTAAACAAAATGTAGTAAATATTTTCTTTCTTTATTTGAAAGTATGCAAAGTTACATCAAAATTGGATACAAACTGTGGGTTTGTATAAAGAACATTAGCAAAAATTAAGGGGGGTGGGGGGAGTAAAGGACGAGAATGTTTGGATTTTTGCAAACCAAATGTAGACAGTGTTTTTCTATAAGTACTACCAAACACAGACAAAAATTGTGGGTTTGTAGGCTATGAAGAATGTTGTGAAGGTGGAGAGAGGTGGGTTTTTTAAAACAAATGTTGACTGTATTTTTTTGTTTGTTTTTAAGTATGTGTGTGCAAAATTCCATCAAAATCAGTCAAAAACTGTGGGCTTATACAAACATAATTTGAAAAAATTGAGGTGTATGTAGGGGAAGAGGGGGTGGGTTTTTTTATATTTTTTTTGTCAGAAACTTTCCCAGGCACACACACACACACACACAATAACTCACCAAAGTTTCAATGCAATTGGATTTAGGTATAGGACCGCATAGACGATAAACATTCATTTTTATATATTACATTTGATGTTTAATGTGCAGATATTCTTAAATGATATCACCCAAGAAATGTGGATCCCAATTTTCAGCTTAAAAGGACAACCCATTACAGAGTCACAACAATGATAATTATATGCTAACAGTTGCTGAATTATAAACATTATTTGTTCCACTATACAAAAATGATGTGTTTAATGTTGACAAAAATTGTAGAGGGCAAAAGTAGGTGGATACAAGAAAGGGGAGAAATGGGTGTGTATGGAAACTGGCACCAAAGTGTGCACATCATGACAATTGACTTTTCATACAGTTCATACACCCAGAAAGCCTTCAAGTTTTTACAAATAAATTAATTGAACATCAATGTGTAAACAATGATTACTCATTGAAGTGTAGAAGCACGTAAGTCCAAAGCAATGTAGATGTCCTAATTTAATTCCGCAATTGTGAGAGATCAAATCGCTTGACAACTTTAATTTGAATAATAAGTATTGCCCTCCATCAGACCAGACAATTCCATAAACTGCAATACAAATTTTGTAATAAGAATGCTTACAAAACAACAAACAAAAATAATGTTTACAAATAATTTAGCTTTCATTATTCCACCTACATACTTCACTCAGCTGCTTAAACAAAACGAAGTTAACAAAATAGACCGTCATAATCGTCTTATACATGAAATTCTTTTGTGCTCATAAAACTTTTCACAGCTCTATTGTCTTGATACATACTATGAGAAAAGGGAAATCATTCTTACCTGTCAGTCTCTTTACGATGACTTCCGCATCATTTAGTAAAAGCACCACTCTTAAAGTTAATGTAGTTCAGTTTAAAAATCAACGACCGTACGGTATAACTTCAGCACACAAATAAAACTATTATTAAACAATCCAAACACTTTCACAATTCCCTTTTCTCTAGCCCGGCGTCATATTGGACTGGCAGAGACAATTTAGTCAAAGATATTAAGTAATGAAACCAAAGTAAGTACTTCGTCAACAGTGAGCACCTTACCACAGTATTTGTATCTTTAGACCAACGCATTTAATGATAGACCTTTTTTTATGAACGTCAAGGGTGGGTTAGAATTTAGTGCAAAGCTGTAAATGTTGGTTATGTTGTTAGACTACAAAGTATGAACCCGCGCAGAACAGATTGTTTTTGGTTTTCGCAATAATTTTATTTCAGCGGTGCATATTACAAATGTAAGTACAGTTTAGGAGAATTACATCAGTTACAAAAAGTGAATTGTAACCGGTGAAAAAATCACAAGAAACAAAAAACTTACTCTCATGACCGCTTTTTTCCTAAGCATTATTGATTAGAAGTTGTTGCACGGATAGTGAAAGTATTAAGTAAGCGAAATCTATAAAGACTAAGTAACATATATACAAGTATTTTACAATACCGTATTGGGACACTTCATCAGAACTTCCAGTTACATTCGTGTTTAAAGTCGCAAGGAAGATACAAAATGTGTTTTAGTCTTGACTAATGTTCCATTTAGTTATGCAGTGTTTTAAAAGCGTGACAGAAAATAGTTCACAGCAGTATGGGATGGAGAGAGAGCTACAGAATAGAACCAGTTTGTTTCTATTTAGTGGTAGCAAAATTGATGAAGAGTATACTATCCAATTACGTTGGTGGCAAATGGAGAAAGTGATTTGCGGTATAGCAGCATGGGTGTAGTAGGAAATACGAAATGTTAGATATATTAGTTTGGCAATTTAACAGACCCTCACAAGTGCTATTGAACAAATAAACCTGAAAATTATTGTGAATAAAGTCTGAAGAGTAAACTGGAGGAGACTTGACTAGTGAAAAAGTTTGTAAGAGATATTAATCGGAGGAAATTGTATGGCAAATACTGCTGTTCATTATTTTAATGAATGATTGTGTTGTGGTTAAAATCAGAAGTTAGCTTTTCTCAGATGTGGTTGATTGCTTCAAGATTGGATTGTGAATGGTTACAGGATTGTGAGAATGGTTGACGAGTTTAATTTAGAATGAAGATTAGTGCCAGATAACTGGGTTATAATTAAACTTTGGGTTTAATTCTAGATGGGGATACCGCTACAATCTCTTACCACCTCACGTAGTGAACACACAGATCATGTGATATATATGACGACATTGTGACAAACTTTGTCATGTTGAACATGTGATTAATGCATTCCTTTAGGGTGTAACTTTGAAGGAACGTCGTATTTGATCTCAACGAAATAGGAGACAAGTAATTCAAGCTGTAGGATTCACATATGTACAGTATTGTCAGTAGCAGACGTTTTGACTTTTCTCTGGTCAGCAGCGGCCTTAACCATTGTGAGGCTCCGGGTGACAGATCTTTGCGAGGCACTTGCCCTTTGTACAAAGTACGTGAATGCTGATGATTGACGAGAAATTCAAGAGTCATAAATAAATAAATTTTCCATTTTAAAATATTATATTAGAAGATTTATTAAACATCACAAAGATGACAAATTATTAATGATGATAAACTGAGGTACGTAGGAGTAAATTTCTTAAAAGATTTATGCAGGGATTTAAGAATGTTGTATCCTGCTTTTCCTTAAACCAAAATCTTTAATTAATTCATAATAATCTAATTGATGAGCTACGTCATGTTCATTTCAAAGAATAGAAAGGGCTGAAAGCCACTCGTGAATCGTAAACACGATAAAAGTAACAAAACCGAGCTTCCAAGTTGGTTTTCTAATATGCGAAGTGTGAGATTTAAATACTAATGAATATTTCATTTATGTTTAACAGTCACATTACAAACAATATTATTATTCACTGATAAATTAATTAATTTTGATATCGTTAATTTTACTTTTTACAGGAACGTGACATCTAAATGAAAAATTTTGATTAGATACTTATTAATATTAATATATACTTTACTATGAATTCACCAACTGTTTTCAACTCGGATTGATGCCCCTTGAAAAGCGAGGCCCCGGGCGATTGCTCTGTTCGCCACCCCCTAAGGCCGCCTCTGCATCTGGTGTCGTGATTCTAGCATATTTCTCCATTGCAGCTAACTTCTCCACTAAAAATTCACTCAGACTCTCATTGAGTAATAAATTTATAAATGTCATGGTATTGTTCTAATGTGATGTTATGGATGCTGTGTATACACTCCCTTAAATCATGCATGCTCAGAGAATTTGTTATACTATTGATGGGTTAGTGGTAATGCTCAAGTCAAGCATTTTGAAGAATAAGTTTCAAATCACTACATTAGTGGAGAATTCACACAGAATTGCTTGTTTATAATGTATTTTGTGCGTCTGGCAAACCTGTTTTCTTGAAGAGCTATGCCTAAGGAATGAGTTAACTATGATTTTGGCCATAAAGGACAATTTGATAGTACTAAACTTTTTATGGGGCTCAATAGCTTTCAACACCTACCAAAAACTTATTCCAACATCTTATAATTTCAATGAATTGTAAAAAATCATGAAATTTATGAGAAAAGAATATTTTGCAGTGTTGTAACTATGTCTGCAACTATTACATGAACATTAGGCCTACATAAATTACAAACATTTGATCAGGTTAGTTCTGTATCACGATAGTGCTACCACTACTTTCTGTCACACAGCCAACAGCAATGTAACCCTTACACCAATGTTGTTTGTGACATCACTCTGTTGCCAGATATGATGCATACATTGGAAGGGCAGCTACAAATGTTTCCAATGGGATCTGCATGGATAATAGAGGTTTTTTGGGTGGGGAAAAAGAAAATATCAAGAATTAAAAAATTTCTATACTTCTGGTATATTTCTGTATCCAGATACCCAAAATTATATGCGTAACTATTTGTTTCAATAAAGTAATCTACATTTGAAGCAGCAGATTTATTTTACCAACAAAACATCAAAACTCCGTTATGTGTTCTTGACATTTCAACTTTTCTCTGTTGCAAAAAATCTTCCAGATAACAGGAAACCTTTCATCTCTATGCTGATGCAGTTTGCGATATTCATAGATATGCATGCACATTTGGGTATCTCAATATGGAAATGTATGGAATGGCTTAACTTTAGATAATGATACTACTAATGCTGAAAACTATAATTATTAACAAAAATATTTATGGATATGTTAGAATTGGTTTGTCCCCTCCCAAGAAAACTACTTTCCATGCAGGTTTGTAGCTGCTCATGTAGGACTACTGAATATGACATACTTGGAAACAATGACGTTGTAAGTACCAGTGGCAATTTGCCATTTACATTGTCTGTGTGACAGAAAGTAGAGCCAGTGGTATCGTGATCTAGACTTAATCCCATTCGTTGATTGCTGCTATAATATTTTTAAAAAATTTCCACTCCCCATCATTTTAAATGCTTTTTCCACACAAGCAACAAAAGAATTCCTGGAATTGGAATCAAAATGTATAGAACAGTTTCATAATTTTAGTAGTAATTATATTTCATCACTATAATGGTGCATTGCTTCGTAGGCCTGTGTCGCTGTTTATTCTCATATATACCTAACCATAATAATTAAGAAATTATATTAAGTTCTTAAATTTTTTGCCTAAATATTTGAAGGAGTGGAATTAATCTCTTCCTTTCATTTTTTCAGACTATCAATCAATAATGGATGAGATATTGAAAGATAACCGCTTTGCACATGTTGTGCACGATCCTCGTTTCAAAAGGATTCCAAAGCGAGAACGCAAAGTGAGAATAGACAAACGGTTCCAGTCTATGTTCAAAGATAATGTATTTAAAGTGAAGTACACCATTGACAAGAGAGGTCGCCCTGCAAATACAACATCCACTGAGGATCTGAAGCGCTACTATGATATCTCCAGCAGTGATGAGGAGTCACTGTCAGACAGTGAAGAGGAGCTGCAGAGGCAACCAAAGAAAGAGAGAAAAGTCAAACTGAGAAAAAAAAGAAGTAGGGATTCTGGAAATAACTTAGTCACTTTGAGTGATGAGGGTTATAGGGAAAAATCTGATAGCAGTAGTGTTCAAGATGTGGAGAGTGATGAAAGTGGTGTTTTGGTGATGATGAATACAGTGATGATGAGGCACTGACAGAAAAAGTGAAAGATAAGTTGAGAGACATGACAGTTGACTATGCTCGAGGAGAAGGAGTTTTGCTTTCTGATAGTTCTTCTGATGACACTGACAGTAATGGTACGTATTGTTTTTCTTTTTTTCCTCCCCCCCCCCCTAAAAAAATAGATGCATTGTGTGTTTTTGTACTTAAGGTGCTTAATGCTCTTATTTGCCAACATACAATAGGTGAAGCGGATTATGACTTCAGCAGTGTGGGACATTATACATTGTGAAGAGAGAATTTTTTTGTCTGCTTTTTTCAGTGCCCACATGTAGGCTCATTGATTGTACTTACCATTATTTAGTGGCATACAGTTATAGTGGCAGTCAATGGCCGTGGTCACTTGCAGTGTGTTTGATGCTAAACTGTGACTTTCAATGTCGGCCAGTGACTGGTTAATGAAATTGGTGGGAAAGTGTGTGACATAATATCAGAAACAGTATAAAATGTTTGATTGGTATGAAAAAAGTTTGTGGTAAGGTTGTATTGTAGGGGCCAACAGTGCTAATTATTGTTGCTTGATTGACATTGGACAAATTCTGTAATGATGCACTTCAGGAACTAAATTGCCCAATATGTCCTGACAGTGGCAGATTGTACTCGCAATCTAGGTGGCTATAACAGGAATAGTTGCTAAGATGGCAATCGGCCAGTACCAACATTGAATGATGCAGTATATTTGAGCTTATTCACAGAAAATATAATTGCCAACCTCCACAATCAAAACGAGCTCTACATACACTCCTGGAAATTGAAATAAGAACACCGTGAATTCATTGTCCCAGGAATGGGAAACTTTATATACACATTCCTGGGGTCAGATACAACACATGATCACACAGACAGAACCATAGGCACATAGACACAGGCAACAGAGCATGCACAATGTCGGCACTAGTACCGTGTATATCCTCCTTTCGCAGCAATGCAGGCTGCAATTCTCCCATGGAGACGATGGTAGAGGTGCTAGATGTAATCCTGTGGAATGGCATGCCAAGCCATTTCCACCTGGCGCCTCAGCTGGACCGGCGTTCGTGCTGGACGTGCAGACCGCGTGAGACGACGTTTCATCCAGTCCCAAACATGCTCAATGGGGGACAGATCTGGAGATCTCGCTGGCCAGGGTAGTTGACTTACACCTTCTAGAGCACGTTGGGTGGCACGGGATACATGTGGACGTGCATTGTCCTGTTGGAACAGCATGTTCCCTTGCCGGTCTAGGAATGGTAGAACGATGGGTTCAATAACGGTTTGAATGTACCGTGCACTGTTCAGTGTCCCATCGACGATCACCAGAGGTGTACGGCCAGTGTAGGAGATCGCTCCCCACACCATGATGCCGGGTGTTGGCCCTGTGTGCCTCGGTCGTATACAGTCCTGATTGTGGCGCTCACCTGCACGGCGCCAAACACGCATACGACCATCATTGGCACCAAGGCAGAAGCGACTCTCATCACTGAAGACGACACGTCTCCATTCGTCCCTCCATACAAGCCTGTCGCGAAACCACTGGAAGCAGGCTGCACGATGTTGGGGCGTGAGCGGAAGACGACCTAACGGTGCGCGGGACCGTAGCCCAGCTTCATGGAGACGGTTGCGAATGGTCCTCTCTGATACCCCAGGAGCAACAGTGTCCCTAATTTGCCGGGAAATGGCAGTGCGGTCCCCTACGGCACTGCGTAGGATGCGACGGTCTTGGCGTTCGTCTGTGCGTCGCTGCTGTCCGGACCCAGATCGACGGGCACGTGCACCTTCCGCCGACCACTGGCGACAACATCGATGCACTGTGGAGACCTCGCGCCCCACATGTTGAGCAATTCGGCGGTACGTCCACCCGGCCTCCCGCATGCCCACTATACGCCCTCGCTCAAAGTCCGTCAACTGCACATACGGTTCACGTACACGCTGTCGCGGCATGCTACCAGTGTTAAAGACTGAGGTGGAGCTCCGTATGCCACGGCAAACTGGCTGACACTTACTGCGGCGGTGCCCAACCGCTGCGCAGCTAGCGCCCTTCGACGGCCAACACTGCTGTTCCTGGTGTGTCCGCTGTGCCGTGCGTTTGATCATTGCTTGTACAGCCCTCTCGTAGTGTCCGGAGCAAGTATGGTGGGTCTTACACACCGGCATCAATGTGTTCTTATTTCAATTTCCAGGAGTGTATTAATTATTCCTTTTATTACTGATGCGCTATTTTCATGTCTTGTCTGTCACTGCTGTGCTCCAGACAGCAATACTACCTAAACGAGAATAAATTGTGTTTTAATTTTAGTTCTGTGAGGAGTTGGAACCCACTGTACTAAAGAAAAATTTGAAATGTATATTGTCATGTGTGGAGATTGCTATCTGGGCGACAGTAAAAAGTAATAATTGCACAAACTATTGGGGATCTGTCTGTAGTCCATGCAATGAAATTTTTCTAATGTTTACAACTATTCATATGACTGCCCCATATATTTGATTTTTAAAATTAAATAAAAATTAACCTCCTTCCATAAATTACTGAATATTTCACTATACATACACTTATATAATAAAAAATGAAGATATGATTAATTACTCTTGATAACCTATAAAGTGCAAAAGCCATCATCAACCGACAAACGTTTATATGATATTGTTTTCTTATTTATTGAAATATCATAATTGTCACAGTATTTTTTATTTATATATTTTTCAAATTCCAAACCCAAGCAAACTTGTAGCGTATTTTTTTTCGATGGTAAAGGCAGGATTCAAAGTACCCAAAACTCGTATACTGAAATTGCTTGCTGTTTGTTTTGGCTGGTAGCCATCTGAGAACCTACTCCTGTAACAGCGGCCTGGATAGCAAGGTAGTAGAATCGACTGCTGCAAAAATGGAGAGGACCTATTAAGTAACTTAACCCACTTTATGCTACTTAGAATAGATACAATAGAAAATACAGGATTAGGTTAAGGTGTAAATTCATCCTGAACCTGGATGCTGATTCATATTCATTGCTTGCTTTGCAGTGAATTTCAGTTCTGTAGTGTGAAATGGGAAGTAACGGTTCAATACATTGAAGTGAAGTTAAGTTCACATGCAATCACAGTGTAACAATAACTGGTATTCAATGAAAGTTTCATGGGAGTCCAGCCGGATGGAATCATAAAACGATGACATTTCGACAACCTGCTCAGTTGTCTTCATCAGGTCTATTTAGATGTTGCTTCTCGAAATCACAAACAGACCTGAGGAAGACAACCGAGCAGGTTGTCGAAACGTCGTCGTTTTATGACTCCATCCGGCTGGACTCCCGTGAAACTTTCATTGAATCAATACGCCGGGAAAGTCTCCATTTGAATAACTGGTATTGCCTGTTTCATCTTGGTATCAAAAATGTATTGTTAAATCATAAATAAGTGTCAAACACATAGCGAGTGTACAGTTGGGCGCTATTGTAATTGTATAAATTTTATGAAGTACAAGGCAATTTTCATCTGTTTGACAGAGATCCTCAAATATCTCATTACAACCTGTAATAGATTCATTGAATAAAGAATTAAAGGTTTTGTAATAATACATTTGAATGTACCAGTATTAGGTTGAGAAAATATTTGTGGCTACTAGTTAAAATCCATCCAATGACATATTTCAAAATGAGCATGTGGTGAACGCAGTCAAAAGAAACAGGTAGAATATAATGTGAAAGTGGACAACATCAATATAAGAAAATTGTTTTATTCTCATTCACCTATTGTAAATCTCAGTCTTCCTTTCAGTCATACTGATGGAAATATTTCAATTGATGTAGTTCTACCTTCTGGTCATAAGAAATCTGGTGGATTAGCAACATGATCAGGATTTAATTTAATTACGATGAAACATACACTGCCGTGGCAATTTCCCGACACACCCATTTTTCCCCTTCTGCCCTCCTACTTTTGTCCTCTACAAATTTTAAATTCTTTCTGCATTTTTGGTAAATTATTCGTCACTTGGTAAATTATTCCAATTTGTGACTGCCTTACCTGTGATAGAAAATTTTCTCACACCCTTGAAATCAATGAACTTATGCTCATGGTCATTTTTTCCCTTCCATGCGCTACTCTTAATTCTTCCACAATGTCTTTCCAAGCCTCATGATCAATATACCTTATATATTCTTAGCACTCTCTTCAATCTCCTCCTGTCTTCCAATGAATCCCATTCCAGGTCTTTTATCATATTAGTTACTGATTATGTTCTGCAATAATTTCCAGAGACAAACCTGACAGTCCTTATTTACAAACCCTCCAACTCCTGTATTTGATACCCAAAATGTGAGTCCCATACAACCAGGCCTGCCATACACGGGCGTGCAAGGCGTGCACCACACGCGGGCAGCACGTTGAGGGGGGCGGCAAATCAAGTGATCGACAGTCGCCACCCCCTCGATAGTTGTCACTCCATTGTCGCTGCGACGAAGTTTGTACAGTGCTGGTTAAACTTAAATAGCGGCTGACTTTTTAGCTCAACTGCTGCTTCAGGCAGCCGGCGACACTCGAGGTGGCAACAGTGGGGGCGGCAAATAATATTCGAAGGGGCAGCAATCTCACAGTTTTTTGACCTGGTTCGGAAAATTCCTAGATCAACCACTGGCTGTAGTTAGACAGGAGGCGGCATAATCGGTGTTGCAAAAGGATGTTCAAACAGCTAGCGGCGGGCCTGCATACACCACCACCAGCTTGAAACAATAGTCTGACCAAAGTTTTGTAACCCAATTCCCTCACTTCTCTGGTCTTGATGCTCTGCAAAAATTGTATATCTATAACTGTTGTTGATCATAAATTCATAGTTACAATGGACCGAGGCGATATTGATATGGAAAGGAAATATAAAATCACTAACCACTTCACCTGGTGAGTGATGAGTGATTTTATATTTCCTAGCCATGTCAACTTTGTAGATAGAAGCCAGTTGTTGCAAATTAATTGGCAATTGAAACAACAGGTTACACAGCATATAGCACAATAGGAGAACCATTGCTCAGGGTTATGCAGAGTAAGAGAGTGAATGCGGGATGCATGTTGGAAATTATGCAGTTTGTCTGTTTCAGGGGAAGTAAGTTGCATAGTTTCGTTGACTGAGAATAGTATGTATGAATGGGGGTTGATTATGGTTAGATGGTCTTCTGAAAAAAATTTGCATAGCTGTTGGAAATGCAGGAAGAAGATATCCCTCTTCTGGGTAGGTTTTTGATAGCTCATGGCTACGTCACGGAATGTGGTTGCTGAAATATTTTTTTTTAATTTATTTTTTTAATGTGGTAAACTGGTAATTTTGGTAATGTCCAATAAAACTGGGCTCTAATTTGCCAGGTTTCGTGTATTTCAGCTCGTCTGATCTTCAATGGCACACCCTCCTCCCCTCCCCAACCTGCAATGGTAAGAATATAAAAAGAGGAACAATTGAATAATAATATTCCATTCATGATAATTATTGTAATTATTACTTTCGCATTGTAAATGTAGATTTATTTAATTACTTAATGTGAAAACGTATCCATTAAAAATGTTACTTGTTAACAAATGATTTAATTTTTGTAGCTTTTTTTGGTTAACTAGCCTCTAAGCCCATCAAAAATGACGGATGAGATGAATATTCTGGTAACTGATTGTAATTGACTAAATAAATAGAATTGTCGTTATATAATGCTCATAGTAATTTCTACATATTTTGGCTGTTTATACAGCGATACAGATAAAACTTCCTACTGAATTAATGAAGTAAGAATTAGGAAGCCAATAAGATTAAAAATAAATTAGGAATCCCAAAACTTTATGCTATAGTGCGTGATATTGGTTTTATTCTTGGTCCAGGTATCATTCAGCATGATAAATATGGAACTACTTCCATCCAGATGAAAAAATAACTTCAGTAACTCAGCGCTTATAAAAGCAGCTTAAATTATTTATAAAACTAAATTCATTGTGAAGTAAAAAAATTTTTTGTCAAATGTCACTCTAGAACTGTCTGCATTTCAGCAGAACCACAACTTCTACTAATATTACTGTTCAAAATTCATAACTTCTATTATCCAAATATGAAGATGTTCATTGTATTGCAATCTAAATTTGACCCGCCGGAAATAATTACATGTGTCTGATATAGTGGCATCAATAATAAAAGCAACTAATAATTTATATATTAATTTAAAAGCAGTATACAGTTTTATTTCAGTGTTTGAGATTCATGTTGTTAATTCACAGGCAAACTGTCAAAAAAAATATTATTTAAATTTTTGTTTTCTAGGATATTCTCCTCTCTTAAATTTTGGTTGTATGAAAATGTTTTAAACACATCTGTGTACATCATTTGTTTTTACCACTCCTTGAAACTGCCACTAATGACTAATGGCCTTGGATAACCCACAGACATACTTTGATAATGCTCTCAAAGCTTCTCATTGAGTGTGGTGGATGAGCGGTAATGCTCTGGCCTTGCATTCAGGAGGACACAGGTTTGAATCCGCATCAGGCCATCCAGCTTTCCATCATTTCCCAAACTCGCTCTAGATGAATTCCTTCAAAAGACCCTGGCCAAAATTCTTCCCAATCCTTTCCTGCCTCTAATGACCTTGAAGTCTAAAAAGTGTAAAACCATAAGCAAATGAAAAGCTTCTTGTCAGGTATCTTATAAATTTTGTAACTGCATGACAAAATTTGTTCTCAGTACCATAAGTTTAATAGAAATTGGGTGTTTACAGTTTCAAGATAGTATTTTCTGTTGCATCAGCCTTAAGCATTCACCCGAAGGAATTTATAGAAAAATCAATAATAAATCAAAGAAAGTAGTTAGAGACTTCAAATTTAAACTGTAACCATTTTTAAATACGTAGATTTGTTTAAAGATACTTTCAAGTCGATATCTTTAATAACTTCTGTTTTTGGTTAATGAATTTTTATTTCACCTTCTGATAATAGTTTTGCTTGATAGTAAATGAAAAAGCAACCCTTTAGGAGTAAAATAAAATTTATTTCAGTTTCATAATTGCATAAGTTATTAACAGGTTTTAGGAATTGCACTTAAATTATTTTTTTACAGCAAAATTATTAAAGTTACAGAATTTTTCATTAGGATTAAAGTTGACATTTTTACAAGATCTAGCGATTCTCAAAATTTCAGAATGATTGGAGCATTTTTAACTGTCAAGGTCAAGATATCTGACGCAAGCCTTCAGGCGTGAGATGCGAATCTGTTCAGTTATCTAGAAGATTCTCAAGTGAACGCGGAGGTATTGCAATTTCCCACGGTCAGTTAGTATAAATATCCACCCAGAATCTTCCTCTGTCTGCCACAGTCAGCCAGCCGGTTTCATTTAGAGCACTACGGTGCTACCGAGTTGGCTAGCAAGTTTCATATCGAGCTCTACTGTGCTCCTGTGTTAATATTGGCTCGATGCAGACTCGCTTAGTATTTCAAATTCAGTTAGAAAGCAACTATGCAGTTTTGAAGCATCATTTTATGCCATGTGGTGTGTCGGGATAACTTAGGTGTCAGTTGTCAGCCAATAAGTCAAATGTTAGAAGTGTGT
This sequence comes from Vandiemenella viatica, assembly GCA_031002005.1. Lineage (NCBI taxonomy): Eukaryota > Metazoa > Arthropoda > Insecta > Orthoptera > Morabidae > Vandiemenella > Vandiemenella viatica. The sequence goes on along the minus strand of CM061918.1, from coordinate 50,338,369 downwards.
GTGTTGAACTTTGAAATGCTTCCATGTGATAGTTGAACTATGGGGTATGGTCTGGCTCGAATCGGTTAATCAAATTTGCAAGTATGTCTTCAGAAATGTAGTCTGATGCCTTTTCAATTTGTGTCTTGGCAAAAATCTTCAGGAATATATTTTAGAGCTACCATCAATAGACTTTTATTTTGAACTACCTTTCTTAGTTTGGGGTCATAAATAGCTAAGTGGCGACCAAGTTACATTTGCAAAGCTAAAGCTGAAAATATCCACTGTTATCCACAGTCATAGCTGAGACTGAAGGCTTATGCATAACCCCAGCATAAGCTAAATTCTCACATTCTCTTTAAGGAATATTTGAAATAGTGCTGTCTGGTGTGTGCAAAAATAGATTGTTTTGTTTAAATGTGTATAAACTTAGATATAAAACACCTAATTCAATCTCAAAGTTAACGTGTCATAGTTTGTACAATTTAAATACATTGTCAACATGTAAGTAAGGCTAATTGTGTAGACATTTTGAATGCAAGAAGGCTTGTGCCAGACAATATCAAAGGATAAATTCTATTATGAAACAATTAAATTGGTGGACTTTTCCTTATTTCTCAGAATGTGGATGTCGTATCAAATCACAATGTAAGTCATCACCAACATGACATAATCTATCACTATGTACAGTTTCGTTGAAATGTATGGAACTTCCCAAATTTGCTATTTTTGTCTTTTTATCGTGGGTGAAATATGATACTACTCTGGATAAAAAGTTTCCTGCATGTTAATGATGACATTAACTATCACTGCAAAGTTTCATTGAGATGTGTTCATTAGTTTTGCAAGATGTGATCGTTAATAGAGTTCAGTTCTCAATTATACAGTTTCATGCACAGTTATAATCGGAAACTATGTTACTACTATTGATAAAAGGTGCACTATATATTACCTAATGGCATATGCTATTAAGAGGTGCAATTGCATTCAAATGTATTCATTAGTTTTTGCACGATTCGATGACTGATAAAAATTTGTTTTCAGATTGTTTTGGTCTCTGTATCATCTGGATAAAAAGATTTATATATTCCAACCAGTAAGCGCTAATGGCCTCACTGTCGACGCGCCCTAAAACACCAACCACCCAGTAACAAAAGCTATCACTACGAGCAGTTCTTTTAAAATCTATCCATTAGATTTTGCATATTCTGTGAACATACCAAAAAAAAATGAAAATTTTAAGTTTTGGTATCTCTGTCACCATTGTGAATATCTTTTTGAAATTGTTTTTTTATGATTTTATTATTTACTATAGATTAATTGTTTATTTTTATTCTACTGCTATCACAATCAGATCATTTCATAAATTGTGCATGAGCTTGTAAATTTATGATACAGCAAAATGTACATTCTAAAATCATTTAAAATAGATTATGTTGTGGAGTCTGACGAAGTGGAGCATGAATGGGGAGAGCTGGACCGGGATGCAGACACTACTCAGGAGGCAACTAGTCGCTTAGCAATCTGCAACATGGACTGGGACAGAGTCCATGCCCAGGACCTGCTCGTCCTGCTATCTTCCTTCTTGCCAAAAACTGGTGGTGTCATCCAAAAGATTACGGTGGGTGTACAATACTTGGTCATTTTAAATTAGAAGAAAAAAACTGCCAATTGAAATCTATTCATTTCAGGATAAAAGATTTGCAAATGGAAAAGATCCTTACCAAAAGTGAGTATTGCATGGAAATGTGGACAGGGTTAAAATAATTGGCATTGGCATGCAAAATTAGGTTTTGAAAGTTAATTTGGTGACCTTGGTATTGGTAAGATTCAGGTGTTTTGTAGAAATTGAAGAAAAAAATATGCCCAACATGATTATTGTTATTAAATATGTAACGACATGCCAGTTCAAAAGTGAGTAAATCATTGTAACTAATGATCTCAGGTAGGACTCTTACTAGTTTGGAAGCCAAGTTTTGAGATTTTGGGAACGGGGACCAATTTTGTGTGTGTGTTAACATTTATTTTTCGGACAACTAGTTGCTGGTGAGCCCACTCAGTTAGACACAAACATTGTATGAAGTTGTGTTACACTAGTAATGCAATGTCATGAACCTCATTAAAACTGTCATCTAGATATATCTTCGCTGCACTTCTTTAGAGCAGGGGTGGCAAACCCTCGGGCCTTGAACATTTTTCTGGCCTGCGAGACTCATCACACTTTTACAAAATATATTTATTTTATAATGGCCAAAGTAGTGAAAACTTAAAGCTGCTTTTGAAAGCCACTTCAGTAATTTAGAGTTAGACAAATACAACACAATTTTTTAAAATATATTCATCTCCCTTTCATGTTGAAATCGAGTCAGCGCCAGAATATCTCCAAATGGACCTGGTTGACTTACAGTGCAATGTTGAATTAAAACACATTTCCGAAACATCAGAATGAAAAATATATTATTTTTTTTAACACTTATGTCACAAAAGAGAAATTTCCCAATTTGAGAAATCTGGCACAAAAAGTTATTAGTGTTTTTGGTTCAACGTACACCTACAAATCGGTTTTTTTTTTTAATGAATTTGACCAAACACAAAACACGCTTAAACATAATGGACACTAACCTCCAACACCAATTATGATGTCCAAATACCCAAATTGAGATTGATTCGCAAAAGCTAAGTGAAAGAGTGGAGAAACAAATATCGCACTAGTAAAATAAATATTTTTTAATGATTTCATTTTTTTTAATTTCATTTATATTTATGTATTTTTTTATATTTCATTTTTAGTGTTACATATTTCTTTATAATATATATTTTTTGTATGTAGATTGTATGGATATATATTCAATGTATATTATTATAATTATATTATCTATGTTCACATGTAAGAATAATAGTAAACACAATAATAATAGCTCATTATGTTTCAATTTTGTACTCCAAAGAAATGTTATAGTGGGTATAAATCTTATATGGGAATATATAATTTTATATGCGACCCATGAAGTTATGATGCTTTTCCAAAGTGGCCGCAAGATCATTTGAGTTGGTCACCCCCACTTTTTTTGTGAGTTTACTTTCTCCATCTTTATTTTTAAAAAATGAAATTGTGAAAAGACTTAATCATTGTAAACAAATTGTGAAAATAATCTAGAATTCAATCACCAGTACATTTGACAGCAAATTCAGCTATTAAAAAGGTATCCTCAGATCATCAGATGTTTAGAATGATCAGGAAAGAGCTGAATTTGAGCTTGTATGCCATCCATCAAATTTTAATGTGAGATTTAAGCACAAGAAAAGTAAGATTGTGTCAAAGAACCTCACAACTGAGGTAGAGGAACGTGTGTCTTTATACTCTGTATTGTCTTGGGAGAAATCAGAATTATTCAGTCACATGATCATGGCCGTAAACTTTCTGGTTGCCAAAAAGGGAACAAATAGAAGTGATGCCTATTTGTAATTCCGCTGTCAGAAAATTGTTTGCAAGAAATTTGTGCTTCCAGGGGGAACAGTCAATCAAACTTTTTATAAGGAAGTCCATGAATAAATGTTGAAGAGGAAAATCTGTATAAATCCAGGCATTGCACACTTGGCCACAGCATCATAACAATACCATATGACAGTTTCCATCAATGAATGTCATGCTAAAACTGTCATTCCAGTCTTTGAGATTTTATTTCATCCTCCTGGCTTACAATCACTTGATTTGGCTTCATTTTTGTACTTTGTATAATATCTGGCATTCCAGCTGTGTTATAAAAAGTGGAAGCAACACCTCTTTTACTTTGTGGGTACACAAGGAAATTAATCTAAAGGAAGAGGCATTTAATTTGTTTAAAAAAAATCCTGGTTGAAATCTGTCTTAGTGCTTTTCTGTTACACCTCACGTTATTCACAAATTGATGGTTTCAGAAATAGTTTTCCGATTACTAATTTGACACAAAGTACAGAAATAATGAAAAGATACTCCAATTAAAAGTATTTTTTCATTCATTTCGTTCTGTATTGTGGATTTATTTCATGGTATCTCAAAGCTTTTGTTTTGTTAAATTATTTTTCATTTATTTCAGATTTATCCTTCAGAATTTGGCCTGCAGCGAATGAAAGAGGAAGAAGTGAATGGCCCTCCAGAACTGCGTGAAGACATGAAAACGGATGCTGTAGAATCAAATGATGATGATAATGATGAAGTAGGTGCATAGAATTTTGATTTGTTGACCACTAATTTTATGTAAGATTTCTTTTGAACAAAGGAGTGTTAAAATAGTTAAACAGATTATAAGAATGGGTAGGAAAAGTAAACCCAATACTTACATTAATTGAAGGCAGAAGGGCATTGACAAACACAAAAAAAGCTCACATGTTGCAATATTTTTGCTGTAAACTGTATTCGTGTGTCATGTGAGTTAATGATAACAGGGTGAGGGAGACAGATGTGTACACATTATGTAAGCACCTTAGAATTTTGGCAAATTCTAGTTTTGCTTAGGCGGGACTTAGAAATTTCGAGAAGAGCAGTTTTCAACTTTAAGGAATTTCCCTGTAATCTTCCTCACAGTTACAATTGGCCATAAAAATCATTTTAAAGTGTATTTATTATATCGGGAAACGTTTAGTTTAAGAGATATTCCTGTTTGTTAATGTTTTGAAACACGCGATCAGAATGGCAAAATTCTAAGATATGTAATATCTTTAAATCGGGTAAAGCGACTACCGAACTTTTATCTCCAGCTGTAGTCAGCACTATCCCCGATATTTTGGTAATAAAATTAAGTAATTTGGTAAAATTTAATTAGCAATTTTAAATAAGAGAAAAAATAAGCTTTTTATCTAAAAGAGATATTAATTTAAAAATTACACCAGTAGATAGCCCTAATTAAGATGATTTCGTACATATAATGGTTTCCATAAAAAGTTTTAGCATTTGTCCGGTAATTAAGTTTTTGAAAAATAGATTATCGCGGATTGTTGTGCACGCGCGTAAAATTCCAGAACACTTAGGGATTTTCCCCAAATTAGAATGTGTCACTACGCGGAGTTTTAAACTGCTAAAACTTTAAAACTAATTACTCTAAATTTCTTACGGGACTGCCGTTGGACTTCTAGTAGATAAGTCCAGATACTGTCAAAGTTTAAACATTTTTAATAGTCTGGATCGTCAAATAAATTACACACACTTTTAGCTACGCGGAAGCAAAAGGATGTGATACAGTTGCTGACGTCACTGGTTCTAGTGGTTTCTATAAAAAGACCCCGCCGCCATTATGGTTCGTCTGTTCCTGCCTGTCGTTTGTTCCGGTCTGTCTTTCGTCTCGGTTGGTTGTAACTCGCCATGCTGGCTAGTTCGACCATGTTGAAACTTTGGTGTCGCGTTATATAGTATCATTAATGACTGTTAAGAACTGGTAAATTTACTAAAGGGGTTCGGTCGGTTAAATTTCTCTCCACAACTTGCAAACTTTGGAAAAGTGTGTTCGATTTGCCAACTCAACTGTTAAATGCTATTTTGAACTTTTGATTTTCTTTTAAATAAACTTGAAATTTTCGGAAAGTGAACTGTTATCATTTCATAGTTATCTTACAACCTTTTCTCTATTTGTGGTGTAACAAATATGGTGGCGACCTCAACCATTTAGGTTGAGTTATCCGGCTACATGGTCAAACCAAAATCTAAATTATTTCGTAATTTTTCTACAGAACTTTGAGTTAGTTGAGGCACTAAGGCTATACTACAAATATCCAACACTTACCTCATAAATCAGATTCAAGAAGCTTCTGTGGATAGAGCATTGCAACAATTTTAATAGGACTAACAGTTAAATTACAGTAATTAAAATAAAATATGTGTCAAATAATTGACACAGAGCAAGCACACTGTGTTAGAACCCATCCTTCACCCAACTATTCCCATCCTGCACCTCTATAAACCAACTGTATGCCCATTCTCTCACCTATTTATCTACTGGTCTCAACTCTTTTAACTAAATCACTAATCATTTCATATATTTCTTCCTTCAAGTGTGCATGCTTCTCCTCAAAATCTTGTCCATTGCCTCTACAGATGTTAAATTAGACTGGCCAATCTCAAGATCATCTTGGTCCTCAAATATTCACCTTGTAATTCCCTAAACTACCACATTGATCTTTCTCATGTAATAGACCTCATTGCAAAACTTGCATTATGCACCTGACCACCAATGCCTACTCCAATCTGACCACAAGAGAAATATTTCCAATCATTGGGACATATCAGATCCACAACAATACACCTCGATACCAACTCACCTTCTTCCAGTTAACTACTAACTATTTTTCTGTAAGAATGAATGGTACAGAAAAACAATTTACACCACTGATATAAACCTTCAGACATTTGTTTTCAGTGGGATCTTTCCCGAAACCACAAACCTGTTTTGAACTCCGCAAGTCGTAATTTGATTACCTATATATGCTTTGATACTGGACATCCACATTGCCTGAGGTCTACCAGTAAATCCATCACTTATTATCAATTCACTTAGGTGTAGGTTTATATTCAATATTATTACAACACTACTCATGAATGGGAAGAAATGGAGAGTGCTTGTGACCAGCTTATGGGAGACTGGTGATATTTTCATTATCCTCTTTTGTCTATTTTTTATTCCTTTTGCTATGTTTTAATACTTTGGAATATTATTATCCCACAGTCCCTCCACAAATCCCTCTCCCTACCACTACTAGCACCACTACCCATGACACCTATATACCAATCACCATGACATCTGTATTTCCATTCATATGGTGAGCATCAGTAAGTATGTATATATCTGATGCTCCATCAAATGCCTTATCTGTTTGCATACATAAGGTATACTGCCAAAATATTGTAATATGTCTGTTAGACCTTTTTATCTTAAATGCTGCCCTGTGTGTTAAGTGTTGGATTTACTATCTCTATACTTCTTATAATCGCTAGTTAAAAGTGTTTTCTCTCTCACTATTATCTAGTTATTAAATAACATTTTAAAAAAGATAGATACAGGTGTGCCATATAAAAATTAACAATCTATTAAATAGATCTGCTAAGATATAAGATTTGTATTTTGGTACATATTTTTATTTCATTGAAGCAGAGTATTTACACTAATACAGAAAGGAAAGATAAAGTAGACCCGTCACTTACCAATATTGAAAGAAGGAAAGCGGCAGCAACAAAGAACACTACGCAAACATAAAAACACTATTTCAGTCTATGCCCTTTATCATTAAAACATAACATAATACATGTGGCTAAGTTTGCATTATGACCCATTGTCAACCCACCCACATGAATGGTAGCTTTAGACTGTTATGTTCAGAACAGAGTGTGACAGAACCAATATCATGGGTAATGTTATATGTGGTAAGGAAATTAATCTAACAAATATATATATCACTGGATCGGCCACCTGCGTAACTTCTCACCTGATCTATCAACTTACCTGCAACCACTGCCCAGCCTCCTACATAGGTCTGACCACAAATCCACTGGCCATCCGGATGAATGGACACAGACAATCGGTCTGGACTGAGAACCCTGACCACCCCGTTTCTTTTCATGCCACCACTCATAACACCAACAATTTCAACACCTGCTTCACAGTCCGCGCCATCAAAGTACTCCCAGACAAAAGCAGCATCTCAGAGCTGAGGAGGTGGGAACTGGCCTTTCAGTACCAACTGGGGACCAGACAACCACCTGGACTAAATTTAAGATAGCTCCAATTTTCCTCTCCCCTCCGACCTTTGCCCCTTACCTCCCATCATTTCCCACAAAACCATCGCTCACCAGAGCTTTCTCTTTTTGTACTTAGATCTATTGCTATAAATTTTTTTCTCTCGTGTGTTTTATATTATTATATATTTTTTCCGGGTGCAGTATTTTTTCGTGTGTAATATTTTCAATAATTTTGCGTGTGGAATAATTAATTTTTTATGGGGTCACTTATAGATTGTTTACAGTAGATTCCACCCCCCCCCCCCCCCCCCCCGTGTTTTCCTTGGTTTGTTTTATGCCAGTGACCTTATGACCGCAGCCGCGTTTCCACTGTGCAGTCTAATTATCATTTTTGGGCTTAGGTCCTTCCACCCCCACCCCCCCCCCCCATGTTGTTTCTCCCCCCTCCATCTCCACCCCGACCAGCCGACCATGTGCACCCCGTGTGGTCTCCTCAGTTGGCTGCCAGCTTCCGCGGGGCAGCTACCTCATCCTACAACCTGATGAAGAGCTAAGCTCGAAAATTTGTATTTTGTTTGTGTTTGTGTGTTTTTTCGTGTTTTGACGCCGCTGGAGCCCTCATCTTTGGTAAGCGGTGGTTTTTCTCCTATCCCAATGTCTAATATGTATATATATATATATATATATATTAGTCACAAAATATTGTCATAAAAAATTTATAAAAGATTGAGTAATGGAATTAATTTGATAATAGTATTGTGAAGTGTGTTTGTCTTTCTTTGTTCATCGTGGCCATCTTGCCTTTATCTGTCACTTTACCTATCCTTCTTTACTATCAGAATAAATTGCTATGTCCTTACGGCGGCCAAACGTCACATGGCAGAACGGCGGTCCACAGGAGACGGTCACAAGTAACCCGAAACAAGTCCAAGGAGCAGGCCGAATGTAATCCAAGAGACGCGCACTGGCAGAGTCCGACGTGTGGTTCACAGAGTCCAAAGAGAGTACCGAAACATAGCCGAGTACGAGCACTGTCAAGAGTCCGAGAGGCGATTCACAATAAGACGGAGACACGACCAAAAGCACAGTGAACACCATAATGCCGAGTGGAGCTGCGCTGGCTTTATTTATTTGTGGCGGGTTGCCTCCGATTGGCCGCGGCGGAAACTACGACGCGGTGGCGCTGATTGGGCCCACTGCCAGCGCCATCCATGCCCTCTACTGGGCAAGCGGCGATGTCAGAACAGGATACCAGATAAATAGTAATAATTGTGATGATAATTATATACAAATATAAATGAACTATAAGTGAATAATTTAGATAATCAAAGAAAGCATCATTTGTCATGGGCAAGGTAGTGAAAATCGCAATACTATTACTGCTATTACTATTACTCTGCGATTCACTAAAAGTGTGTGGCAGATGGTGCATTGCACCTATCCGAAAGGGTAATAGTTTGGAAGGGATATACCGGATATGGTAGGAGGCGCCCATGGGCTATTGTGAGGAACCATCCCAGCATTCGCGTATAATGATCTGGGACCCAGATACATGTATAATGGGAAAGGAGGAACAAATTTTCAAGTATGACTACCTTATAACTGTGGAAACCAGGATGTGACTTAGATTGTGAGACATAAATGTTTACCTTGGTTAGGATAAACAGTTATCATCTCGACTATAACCGTGTGTTGAGCCTTGGATATTAGATTGTTCAAAGTTTTTGGTCTCGACCGTCTTGATACCATCAAAATGGAAAAGCTATGTTCATCAAATAAATAAAACGCACTGCTTCTAATTTAAAGTTCAAAGCTTCACTATATTCTTGAGAATTTTTTTTACAATTCCGAACAATCTATAGGCAATCGAATTCTTCACAAAAATATTTGACTGCAAATTATGATGAGTAATCAGACCAGATCAAACCCCTTTACAGAATGAAAGTCACGTGAAAATCCGAATTGTTCTGTCGTGCTTCACAAAATCTTAAGGTGGCTGCCTGCATTCTATTGCATCATGCTCCCACTTCCTGCCTTACAGAGCCCACTACTCGACAAAGCAGCATGGTCATGCTCTAACTGATTTTCAGAGACTGGCCCAGGGAAGAGCCAAAGGCTTCTATTTATAGAAAAGCCAATGGGAACACTTCATTTTTCCAGTTTCACTTGAAGGCAGTCCCACGATCTGTTCAAATGTAGTCCTGTGCACTCGTGAATTTCGTCATACCTTTAACCTTAGAAACTCAAAATATTCCTATTGATCTGAAATTTTGACAATAGCTAGTTTGACTAATAAATGTTAATTTCAATCCTTATGAAAATTTTCATAGCTTTATTAGTTTGGCCGTAAATTTTTTTTTGTTTGAAATTACAAAAAAATGTTTATATCTTCCTCAGTGTTAAAGCTTCGGAGCTGAAATAACTTTTAATCTGCTTCTAATTTACTGCTCTTTCGTTTGGTATTAAGAATGCCGTGTTTACTATTTTCTAACAGTTTGAAGCAAGATGCTATGTAGTCATTAATTTTGAAACTGTAAATAACTACATCTGTGAAACACATTTTAAACGATTCAACGTGTATTTATTTGCAAGTTGTGTCAATTTGAAGCCACTACCTGCTTTCTACGATTTACTATGAATTTTGTAAAAACGTTTACTTGAAGGCTTTCTGTCTAGCCATCTTGCCATTGTATCGTTGTCGCCAAAAAATTTACTTTCTTATCTTGACCCAATGATTTCATTCATTCACCTAAAACTTACTGAAAACTGTTTAAATTTAACCAAGCTTTATTTTGAATATAATTTTCTCAACTGAATTTACTTATATCCTAAACTCGTTATTTCGATCTTTACCAATATAATCAGAGGTTTTACAAACTGCTCAAAATCAACTTTTAGACTTTTATGATTCTTTTCCAAACTTTAATATGTTGTGTAAGCCAAATTACACTTCTTTTTTTCTATAAACTAACTTTCTATGGCTGTTTAACTTGATTTATGGCTTGAATTTACTAAGTGACCAATTTTAAAACTGATGTACCATGTTATTCAATTTAACTCACTATTCTGTGAATAAATTTCGCTATGCAGTTTGTGAAATTTTAGGTAGCTTACAAGATAAAAATGGATTTTATAGGTTTGAGACAACCTGAATGAAGGATAAAAGGAAATACGCTATATAAGAGAAGATGAGACACCAAAAGCACAAATGTATTGGCAGACTAACCATGGGTTTCATTTTGAAACTAGTTTATGCTTTGTTTTTCTTGTATTTAGCATCGGCTGCAAGTGTACTGTACAAAAATCGTGCTATTTAGTCATTATTATTTGAAAAAAATAGAAACAAAACAAGGTGTCTTCCTTGTGTCTAGAAGCTAAAGTTCTTGTTTAAGTATTTTAAAGCGAAATTATTTTGTGCCTTCACCATTTCAGAATGAGGAAGGCACGAGTTACCATATGGAAAAACTACGGCGCTACCAACTGAATCGTTTGCGCTACTACTATGCAATTGCAGAGTGTGACAGTGTAGAAACTGCTGAGGTCGTCTATAAAGAGTGCGATGGTCTGGAGTATGAGAGTTCGGCGACGCGACTTGACTTGCGTTTTGTTCCCAATGGCATGATCTTTGACCAGGTTTGTATATCTGGATCTTGTTTTCTTCTACTTGCATCTGTATTTATTACACTACCAACTAGAGCTGATAATTATTTACAGATCAATTTACATTGCAGAAAGAGGATTGATAATAAAATTTATAACTTTTCAAAATTGTTTAACTAATTTTACTCACATTTCAAATTCTCCAGATTTTATGCTGCAGTAGCTTCACCTACTTGGCTAACATATCTCTAACAATACTCTGGAGCTACTTTGTAATGGGAAAATGCCACTTCCTGAATGTATACATGAACGAATAATGGGCTGTTGTGGCTTACATTATAAGCCATAACAGTCTCACACAAAACCTATCAAATAAAAGCTTTTTGATGCATTGTAGGAACCTCGTGAATCGTGTGACACCCTGCCAGAGCCAGGAAAATACACCCCCAGACTCTTCACAACGACGGCACTTCAGCAGGCACGCGTGGAGTTGACGTGGGACGAGACGGACCCTCGGCGTTTAGAGCTGGCTCGCAAGCTTCAGAAAGATGCAGACTTGCAGGATGCAGATCTGCAAGCTTACTTGGCTTCTTCCAGTTCTGGAGAGGAAGAAGTCGAGGAAGATGTGAGTAAACAACAGGGTAAGTGGTGTAGCACAACATCAATTATTTGAATTTATTGGAAGCATAAATTGTTAAAGTTGTTAAAAAAACATCTGAAAGCCCAGTTGAGTGGGATTTGCAGAGATAGGATGCTGTATTCATGATTTTACCTTTGTACATAGAGGAAGTGATATGATGAGAACTATGATGCAGTCATTGTTTCATTTCTTGACGAACTACATTGGCGATACTTATTTTACTAGCAGGAAATGGGTATAAGGAAAAGTTCCAGATGTAGGCTTCAGTGACTGGGGTCATTGATTTCTTGGCTTTCTGGGCGACACATTGTTGTTTAAAGGCTGACATTTTAGCAGATATTGTGGTCTCCTTCCTGAGTAGAATAGGCAGTACCAGCTTTACAGATAAATTGTTGGCTGCATGACGTAGACCAAGGCTGCCCAACCAATTTTGATCATGGGCCACAATTTTGATTCTAAGTTAGCCTGCGGGCCACATAATTTGCCTATAGTTACAGTAGATATGAACTGTTTGGCTCAATTAACTCAACTTATTAAATATGAAATGGGAAGCTACCTCAAAATATAGGAAATGAACAAAGTAACTTATCAATGTAAAACTTTTCCCAATTGAATGTCAACAAACTAAAATCTCTGTATGGTTTCACTACATGGTACCACTACAAGATACAGGTGAAGAGAGTTTTATTAATGGTGTTTAAACTCTGTCTGATATATTAAGAACTGTCCCGTAACTGGTCTGATGGTGTGTTGTTTGCTGCAACTTGGAACTGCCGTCTAGTTACATGTTCACATACTAGAGTAGTAGTTCTGGCATGTATAAGAGGCCAAACTGATCTTGTTTCTTCTTTTTTTCCCACCTGAATTACAATAGGACAATTTACAGTTTGGATCTCACTTTAATCTGCAGTTCACTTTTACCCATTAATTGGTTAGATTGTCGTGACAGACACATGATGTGCATTAAGCCTGGTGGGTGAGTGGTAAAGCTCAAATCTGGCAGTCAGGAGAACGATAGTACAAATGCCCCTTCAGCCATCCAAATTTTGGTTTTCAGCGGGTTTTTTAAATCATTTCAGGTGAATGCCGGCATGGTTCCTTCTAAAAGCCATGGCCAGATTCCTCCACTTTCCTTGTACCCTTCTCTCTCTAATGACATCAGTGAGGCAAAAGAATTTTTCATTTATACAGAAACTACCCTATTGAGTCTCCTGAACATTAGTGTCATTCTTATTTACTCTTAATTTAACTGTGTGGTAATAATTACGATAAAGTAAAAAACTGGCAAATAATTAATTCATATATAAGTTTTATGCAGTATGTTTGTCCTAAAAGAGAATGTTCTTAGGAAAACTGCTTGATTTTATTTAGCTCAAATCTTGATAGACATTGGCTGCAGGAAGGCAAAATGTTACTTGTTTGCAGCCATGGAGGAGGATGTAAGCTCACAGGCAGGTGACCCCATTTCTCGTTACCGAGCTCTGCTGGAGGAGGCAGAGAGACAGGAACAAGAAAGAAAGAAAAAGTCTGCAGGTATTCAAATGGAGGTTACGTTCGGGTTGGGCCTGAAAGAAAAGACTGAGAAGATGGTGAAGGAACGCTTAAAGAGTGGAGGTGAAGAGGCAACACCGTTTGAGCAAATGATGGCCAAGAGGCGTGAAAAGAAAAAGCTACGCCGTGAGGAAAAGAAGAAACTGAAAAAGCAGGTCAGCAGTTAGTCTGTTACTTTTGTTTCTTTTATTATAAGTACCTGGGTTACCGATCTTTCGATTTCTGTTCAGTATGCAAGATTTCATCAAAATCCTTAGAGACATTTATGAGAAATTAAATTTATCGGGGACTGCACCGCTTTCGGAACCGATGCGAAATTTTTGAAATTTGTTTTAATTGCTTCGTCATTATGTCCTTTGTTTTGCATTCTTGCTTTGCGGAAAACTTGCTAGGAATTTAAAATGCCGAAATATGACAGCGACGCACAGCCGTTGGATGCCGTCAGCATTGAAAAATCAGTGATAGTCTCTTAAAATGTTGATTTAATCTTTTATTGTAATGTTTTCTTACCATTTCAGCTTTTCTCTGTTGGAGAAAATCGCATTTCATTGACAAATAGATAATTTTTATCAGAGTTGTAATACGGTGATGCCTGCCATCTTATATAGAAAAGAGGAGTCAGCGATTGCTTCATTGTAAACAAATACACCATTTCCTATGGACGCAGCAGAACACAAAACTGCGTACAATTTTTCTCTTGGTCCAGACTATATTTCAACCTAACCATGAAATCTATGACGAAATGAAACTGTTTAGTTTGATATGGTCCCTGTAACAATAATTTTTTTGTTATTTTTGCAGGCTGATAGCATTTCACAGTTGCTCAGCGTCATATTTCTAGCAATTTTTCGGCAAAGCAAGAGCGCCAAATGTGAAGAGGACATGTTGACGAAACAATTAAACCAAATTTCAACAGGTTACTATTGATTTCCCTGTGGTTACAAAAGTGGTGCAGCCCCCATTTTATCTATTTTCAAGAGTTGCTCATATAATAGTATTAGATTGGATAGAAGGAAGAATATTAAGCAATTCTATTAGAGGTAGGATGGCCAGTTGTTTTCTCTGGGTACCTACAATCCCAACCACAGAACGCCCCACCATAGTTCATATGGTTAAATACATATCTTAAAAATTTTGCTCCCACCGGAATTTGAACCCAAGATCGTAGTCAGAATTTTTTAAGAGCTAGTGCAGTAACCACCTTCCCCCCCCCCCAATTACATATTACATTCAATATATTTCCTTCCTACTTACTTAAGAACTGCAGTCTGTTAAATAAATATCGAAGTTCGAGTAACTTGGTTGAGATGATTTTATATTAGGTTTTCTTGAAATGATTACAATATAACTGCTAATATTATTTTCAAAGAAGTTTTTGTTAAATAAAATATCACTTCTGACAAAGCCAAATTTTAAATATCTCCTTTTAAGGTGTTTTACAATACAACTGGTAGTAATTAATGATAACCACTTTTTCAATATTTTTTTCAAAGAAGTTATGTAAATATAAGTATCACTTCTGACAAGGCCACTTTTTAAATATCTTCTTTTGAAATGTTTTACAATTAAACATTCAGCGCTAGTATTCCCTCGAGTCAGCTAGCATACAAGAAATATTCATTTAAATATATAAGTTCCTTGAAAACCAAAGAGAAAAATATTAGCTCTAGCTTCCTGGCACCTGAATCATCTGTGAGATGGCATTAGAGCCATTTTCGAGATACCATGAGCAAAAATTGTTCATATTTTGTAAAATTGTTTTTTTTTTTTTTTTCTTTAGGGAAGAACACTATTTAGATAATCTTAAAAGTCAAAACGTTATTTAAATATGAAATTTTTTCCAAATCGTTAGCGCCATTCCCGAGATCCAAAATATATATATATATATATATATATATATACAAGAATTGCTCGTTTAAAGATATAAGAGTCTGTGGTGGTCCATCTTAAAGGGTGAAGTTTATGTGAGTCCCACTTTGCAGATACTTCGTTTTTACTTTACTACAAACAAATTTTGCATCCACTTAGCCAACTGTGATAGACTGTTAAGATGTTAATACTCCATTATAATCTTGACAGTTAATTCTGATTGTGTATTGTGCAGTTTGTTCTTTCTTTACAATAATGTCCCTGTTCAAGGTAATAGTTGCATAAGAATTGTTGGGCTACAAACAGTTGGTTAGAAGATGAACATATGGAAAAAAACAAAGTCATTTGGACCTGTTATATTGAACACGAAGACTTGCATGGGCTGAAGGTTGTAAATGACGCTTTGTTCAAAGTCCACTCCTCCTCTTCTGACAGCAGTGACATAAATATAATAGTGCCATGCAGATTGTCGTCTACTTACACTCGAACTCGCTCGGTTATTTCTATGACCCTTCCTCTCTACCCAGATGAGCTGTGTCCACTGGAACTTCCCCATACTCGGTGGTCAAGTGATGGCTTGGTGGGCAAACGAAGGATCAGTGAGCAAATGAAGGCTCGGCAGTGCAGGAATAAAACTTAATGTCTTCCTCGCCCATGTCGCGCAGCAAGGATGGTACATCATAAAAATCTGGCCAGAGGCATTCTTGAATGTACAGTATATTAATGATAACTACCAACATTTTGTGTATGTTCTATCAATTGAACCACCATAGACATGAAGTGCAATGTGTATGTGTTTGTTTAACATGTGTAACAGAAATATTACAAACTATGAAATCAGGACACTACAACATAAATAAGTTATCTATAATAGCTACTGAGATACTTAAAGTATATGCTGAATTCACATGTAGTGGATTATGATTTATACATATGTTTAAAATATATGTGATTTCTTGTAAGGATTTGTACCTATTAATGCACAACGTTGAACTCACTTTAATGACATAAGTGATATCACTCTAATAAATAATTGTTAGTTGCCATAAGAAAAATTGTTCCACTTTTTATGAAATGCCAGAACATCACCACAAAAATGTTGAAATTTGCAATTTGCCGATTTTTACTTTTTCAGTAACATAGAGTTGTGCCCAGTCTTTAAGCATCTGAATTTTCTGAAAGTAAATGTATACAGTATTGTAAAATGATAGAAAAGCACATACAACATTAGAAGAAGTTCATTGCTGTTCCGATTGTACAGGTTGAGTACCAGTGTCGCTTTGTCACCACACAGCAAGAGAATAACTGACAGAGCCTCGCGAATAACAGACCAAGCCTTCTGTCGGGATCGAGCTTATGTCCAGGCTCGGTTCTCTGTACTCTATTTCCAGCATTTTGCTGGCAGAGGTGGCGCTGGCAGTGACGAACTAAGTGAGACTAGACAGCATTTGCACGATTCGAAAATATAAGACACTGAAATACCCAAATGTCAAACTGTTTCATCATCTTTAAATATATGCTGTTCCAATTTTAAATTCATATTGGTCCTTAGAAAATAATTGTCATATGCAGTTTTTGGATCTGTACAAATGATCATAAATTCCTGTGAAACTACTGAAGGAACCAACTGCACAGTATAACACTAGAATTACTTTTAACTTGCTCAGATTACAGATTGCTTGCATTCTTTGTTATGTATGTAATCGTCAGGTTTTTTATGAACTGTGATGAACCCACTGACTAGATGCTGCAATCAAGCTTGGTTGGTGAGCAGTAATATTCTGGCCTCACATTCGAGAGTATACAGGTTTGAATACCTGTTTGGCCATTCATATTTGTCTTTTCCATGGTTTCCCCAAATCACTCCAAGAAAAAGGTTATAGCCGAATTATTGCCCCTTGCACTGTCCTTACCTGTCTTTAATGACCATTACATCAATGAGTTACTAAAAAAAAGAGAGTGTCAAGAGTTGAGTTTTATCTGATTATGGTACTTCAGTATGTCTAAAATGCCTGATCGTTTGTTTTTTAATTTTTTAATTACCCAACATTCTTCCCACATTGTTCCCACTCTTCCATGTTAGAATATGAGATTGAAGTGTCACCTTTAGTTTATTATTATCTAGTCATTGTTGTCTGAATTGGTTCAACCTTTGAAGTATAGAGGGGATGTTACAAAGCTGTCTTCACTATTCACTTATATAGCAGCAACAATATGGTACCGAGCAGAAGCAGGAGGCTTTGAATTGGAATCTTGTGTTTTAGGCCAAAAGTCTCTATAATCTAGCACCAGCATTGATTTGAACAGAAAATTGATGCCTACCACACCTTTAGCATCCCATTATATGGTCGTGAAAACCTTGCAGCAGATAAATGGGTTTTCACCTCCACCACAGTTACTTCCTCTCTCGCAACCCACTTTATACTTGATGTCTTCCTTTCATGAGTATGGTTGTGTACCCATCATTCATCCATGTGGGACAATGTATAACAAAAAAAAAGTCTCCTTCAAGTGCAAAGTGTTGCAAAAGTTTTTGATAAAATTCAACCTTTCATCCCTCTTATTTGCATTCAACATTCTTGGTATCAACCATGAAGTGATTTGGTGTGAAAGTAACTCATTTTTCATGAATAAGATTGAATCTACATGATGCTTATTCTGGGATGACATTCATGAGAGATAGAAAGTTCTGTCCAAACTTCACATATTAAGCCTTGATCCTTCAAAAGTATATCAGTTTCAAACGGAGCCCACAAACTGCATGATAAGGAATAATACGGAAAATAACCCATCACTTACGAAGGTAAGAGTGTCACGATGAACATAAAACAATTAACTCTTTACAATAGTTCTGTAAAAAAAAACCTTAATAGTATAAGAAGTGAGACATGTTTCAAAGGAAATGATGTGTATACATCCAGACATTTCACATAACTGTAACCAGCATATCATCCCAAAAAAAGGTGAAAATCAGCTGTTAGGACAATATGATGCCATGCAAATCATCTTTGATAAGCAGTGGTTCCTTTCTCAGCCCTTATTTTGGATTTAGCCTATAAAGATAGCTTCTTTTTTCATAACTTTCCTCCAAGTTAGGAGTTTGTGGTAATTTTATGGTTTTTGACTGGAAATATGTATCATTATAAGTCATAAATGTTGTCTCTCCTGAAACACCCATCATAGAAAGGCTTCATTCTTATAACTGTTCCAAGTAATGTTAAACCTTCAGCAGCATTAATTTTAATTTAAGTTTGGTAGAGCATATGCTCAGTGGTGGTTCTCTGCAGCTAATCATTTCACAAATCTTTATTTTACCAGATACCTCTGCTGCCAACATTGGATTTCCTGTTTCTACAATTGTAACGGTTCACTGCTTTTTTAGCTGTTATTTACCTTTTGTACTTGTGCTTCTAACAATTCTAAGTCTTCCACCTAACTTAATTAGCCCTTCTAAATGCTATCATTGCAGTGTTTATATTCCTAGTATAACAATAGTGTATAATGTTTCAATATACCATAACAAGTAGACATGTACAGCTATAGATAAATAGAGGTTGTTGAGTGTTGTGGGAAACAGTTAGGTTGACACCATTGTAACACTTGGAAAAATCAGTTTATAAATACAAATACACAATAAATCAAGATATGTGAAGATAGAATTGTAAAGCAGTCACAGTTGTGGATAAATAATTTTTACTCATTGTTAATTGATTCGGCTAACACCCAATTACATTACTTAAGTTTTAAAAATGGTTTTAAAAGTTTATCAGATTTTTGGTCTAGAAGTTGCAGGTCTAGATTTGGAGGTTTTAAAAATTATTAGAACTATTAAATTGTTCGGTACTAGGAGCATGCTTGTTGGAACTTGCTCATGAGCGATGAACAAAATAAATTCATTATTAAAACAGTTTGTTGACAGCCAAAACCTGTTATTATATGAACAGTAGGGGGAAAAAATAGTTTTTTGATAGTTACGATAGTCATTGAGATAGATACTTGCAAAATTTATGAACCGTGCAAAAACATAACCATAAATCCAAGTTGAGCCATTACAAGCACATTTTCTGCAACATCCAGCAGTCGATTGATTTGCACAAGCTCCGACGTCAAGCTTATACTAAACTGGCGGAGAATTGCCAGATCGCATCACCCATTAAAGAAAAGCAGTTTCATGCAGATTAACTATAATTGAAATAAAATACAGAATTAATAACAAAACTAATGTAAAACAAGATGATACAAAAATAAGGAAACAAAAACACAATTTGAACACAAACTTCCGAACAGTTCGTAACAAAATAAATAAGTTTGGTTGTAAGCACTGCTATGCTGTTTTAGTGAATGAGACATTATATAAAGTGACAAGATTAACTAGCCACTTGAATCAAATAAGAATTTACATAATCAAAGTAATGCAAATCAATATAATTCTTTCATAAAAAATAGCCGGATTTATATTGATATAGTACTAAATTAGAAAAAGTGAATTTATCCCCGTTGTCTTAACAAATCTGATACTGTTAAAGTGCAGGGTATCATTTCAAAATAAACTTTTCTGGTCACATTAGATCTAACTTTTAATATACTCTTTCCAAAAGTGTAAACTTTATGATAACTGTTTGCAGACTGTATGTCAAACAGCTAAATTGTTATGGATTTATGTTGCAGTCCGATAGTGAAGGGGAAGCTCCTTTCAGTGATGATGAAATACCATCAGACATTGATATGAATGATCCCTACTTCAAAGAAGAAATGCAGGATGTGGTACCAAAGAAGGAGAAAGCCAAAAAGAGAAAGCATCAGGCTAGTGATACTGAAGAAGACGAAGAAGAAAAGCGAAGGAAGGTACAGTCAACATCAACATTAATTTCTATTATATTATACACTATTGACTAGTTTTCAGATTATATTTATGTTTCAAAGGCAAATGAAACTGTTCAGTACATTGTATTAACTAGGGTTGTCTTTGTTCAATATTTTTTTTTTTACTGAAATATTGATAGCATCTTTGCTATTATTGGGATTTTTTTAACTTTCATGCTAATATTATTGACTGAACTATAATGAAAGAATTGGGTGAGAAGGAGTGGGGGATTGAATTAAAAGATGTGTGTATAAAATAATTTAAATAACGAATTAACAAAAAAAATTACAACAACAATACAGACATCTCACAAAACAATTAATAATTTACCATAAATGCTGAAAGAATTTAATATTAAAATTTGTAGAGGGCAAAAGTAACAGGTACAAGAAAGGAGGATGAAAGGAAATTGCCACCATGGTGAGTGCTGAAATGCAGTTAAATGAGTAGATGGTGCCTCCTGAACTCTTATCGTGTCTAATTAATAGTGCCATTCCATATATCACTGAAAGTTATTTTTATATTACTGTTCTCTTTACTGCTTTGGCATAGGTCTATCCTGAATTAATCTCCTCACATGCTGAGTACAGCTTCCGTCCTCAGTTATCTACTTCATATTTCTATATTTGGTCTACTTCCACAGTTTTTCTCTTAATGAATTTTCCCTCTACTAACGAATTAAACAATCTAGTGTGCCTTAATAAGTGATGTACATTCTTGTCTTTTCTCTCTACAATATTCTCTCAGGAATTTAATTCCTCATCCACAATTTCCTACACATTTTCATTTCATTTTTCATCTGTCCATTTAATTTTCAACATTCTTCTCTAATACTAAATTTCAAATTCTTCAATTTTACTTCTTTCTCCTTAATGCAGTCTTCACTTCTATTAAGTGCAATACTCTACACACTCAATTGTAGAAAGTTATTTTTGTAGGTCAGTGTTTGTAATTAAAAGAGGTCTTTTTTTTAGTAAGGTTCTTTTTGTTAGTATTACTATTGCTCTGAAATTCACTACAAAGTGGTTGAGAATTATTCTGCTTTATAGATCTTTCTTTGTTCAGTTCCAAGTTTACTCCCTATACAACAGATTTTTTGCTATTTCTACATCTGATCCAATTTTTATTTTTAACCTACTATTGTTACTATTTCTGCTTCAGTTCACGTCTATTGTTTTACGTTGGTTATATTTTGTTCATGCCGTTCAGTAATGAATGTAGTATCTTCCTTTATCTTTCTATTATTGAGTAGTATTTCTTTGAACAGAATTCTCAACAACCAGTTTATTGATAAATGGTAATAGTTCATTTATCAACATGTAAAAAAACATTTGTTTTTACTTGGGTTAACTTAATAGTCAGTTTTAAATTTATACTGAAAGTTCTGCTCACAGTTTTATCAATTGACCTGTCTAATGTAGGTATCGGTACTTCACAGTTTATTCTTTGACCACAGTCGCCACCAGAGGTTGGTCTAAAGTACTAGAAATATAAAATGATACACACACACATCGGGAATACCAATAACAACACTCGTTTTATTCCAATAGTTTGTACCATACACTAGTACTCTGACCACCAACTGGAAATCATTAAATAATACTTATCCGAAGACTACAGATTCTTATTGAGTGAAAAGTTGATTAACGAATTACTCCTCATCAATAAGAAGCATATTGAATGTTCACAAAACAGTTGCTAGTTCACTATAACACTTTCAATGTTCTCTAAATCCTTGTAAGTGTACTTTTCACTGTATGGCGGGTTTTACGGAGTCGACGTCCAGCCAAATTATATTTACCGACGCGGACGCACGATTTTCGTATCCAAGTGCCCGAGAATGTTTTTCCGAATGTACTAAAAACATGTACACGCCGCCACACACTGTTCCCGCCACTGTTAACACTTGACTTACTACTGCTCTGCCACAGAGGTTAGACTCTCGCGGCATATCGATAATCGATATTTATACCGATGATCATTAAACAAAGATTGCAAGCCCAATGTAATGTTACAACTGTTTACAAATGTGAACAAGCAGTGAACAATTTAAACAGAAACCGACAAACAGTCGAGGTGTGATTGGGTAGTTAACTTACTGCTCATAGGTACAAATTCACATACACAATTACACTCTTGTACAATGTAGTTGGTGGTCGGTACTCCTCAAACAAAAATTACATTTTCATGGGTACATCGACATTAAAGAAGCAGATACAAATTTCATATGGCATAGACAAACAGTTGTACATACAAAATATCCAACTGGTTCTTTTCAAAGCACAATGGCCTTCATTGCTGTTACAGAGTCAGCTGTTCGTTCCCAAACTTAAGCTTTAACACAAATTGCAACACACAAAAAAAAAAAAAAAAAAATGAAATTCACACGCTGGTTATGGGGCCACTCACTTTGTCACAGTATACGGCCTACTGCAAGGACCTAGAGAGTGCACGACTAGGCCACTAGCCACCGGGTTAATATCACCACCGAGCTTCTTACATTAGTTTCATGGTTCACAAGGAAAAGAAATGCCCGTTGGCGATAAAGGTCATCGACCTCCCGATACGTGTGCAGTACAGTAATGAGTTGGTCAACTTGAAAACAACCTAACAACTAAGATACATATAAACAGAAAAGAGAACTTATTTACAACCTAAACTATTTACAAAATGGAGGTGTAGGGTCTCATGGGGTGTTCAGGATGCACGTCACCCCTAGGCACTCCCTTCTCTTCCCCCACCCTGGGCTGTAGTCTTGAAAGGTTTTAGGGATATAACCTTATACGTCCCCTTTAACTTTCCATCTTTGGGGTGTTCAAGGGTGTAGGCGTTCTCTTTGGCCCCTCGTAGAGTATCTTGAATTTCTTTATTTCATGGTTGATAGCGGAAGACTTAAAATGTGTTTGAATGAGCACTAAGTCTCCCGCCTGGTATGTTGTCACTTTCCCTTTCTTGTTATGTCTCATTTGCCGTGCCTTGGCTTTCTCAACTAACACCTTCTTGGCTTCTTCAATTTTCTGTTGGAAATCCACTGTCATCCCGTCAGGAAAATTGACATATTTGGTAATAATCCTTGGAACTGGTTCTTGAAACATCAATTCGAACGGAGTAACTTTGGTTGATCCATGAGGAATAGTATTCATCATCTCTTCAAACTTTTCTACCTGCTGTGCCCAACTTTTGTGGCTATGTTGACAGTAGATTCTAAACCACTTCCCGATTTCTCCCATCACCCTTTCTACTATATTTCCTTGAGGGTGGAAGAATGAGGTTTTCACCACTTCTATTCCTTCTCCTTCCAGTACTTCCGTCCACTTCTTGTTAGAGAATTGTGGTCCATTATCGGACAGTATCTGCTTCGGCTTCCCCACCGTGGGTAAGTATTGGGTAAGTATCTTGCCTAAAAGAACCTTTGTAGATGCTTTCTTGACTGGATAGAGCTTCACATACTTGGTAAAGGCATCTATAACAACAAAAATAGTAGTGACTCCTCCCCTGGATGCAGGCAATGGTCCATATAAGTCTACTGATATCAACTCGTGAGGTCTTGACGGAATTATACTTTTCATCCTTCCCACTCTCAATACGGTGTCCACCTTAACTTTCTGACACGTTTCACATGTTGACAAAACCTTCGCTACTCTTCTTTCTAAGTTCCCAAAATAACAATGTTCTCTCATTATAAGCTCCATAGTGTCCATAGCTGAGATGGTGATATCTAATCCACTCATCGTCACAGTGTTCCGGTACACACACTTTCCACTCCTTTTTATCCTCTGCTTTTCTATAGAACAGTATCCCTTTATGAAGGCAATAGTGTTTCTTCAACATCGTATTGTCTGTTTCTTCTTCAAGGGCCTCGATGACCTCTCTCCATCCTTCATCCTCTCTTTGTTGGACACTCATTTCTCTCATCCATTTGACGACCTTGCCTTCCTGAGGTACCCCTTCCAGATAATGAAGGGCTGCTTCTTGAATTGACTGGGTGGTCCCGCGGTCCTCCGGCATTCCAACAGGGAGTCTGGACAAACAATCTGCCACTAGGTTCTCCTTCCCTGGGATGTATTTGATGTCAAATTGGAACTCTTGGAGTAACAGCGCCCAGCGAGTTAATCTACCGTGAGTCAGTCTACAATTCATCAGAAACGACAGGGCCCTATGGTCAGTATGGATAATTATTTTTCTCCCTAGGAAGAGATGTCGGAATTTCTGAAAACTCCAGACAATAGCCAATGCCTCCTTCTCCGTTATACAATATCTCATTTCGTGTGCATTGAGCGTTCTACTTGTGAAAGCAATCGTATGGTGCTCCTTCAGTCCATTTACTTCCTTCTCCTGGAAGATTTCGGCACCTAAACCATAATGCGAACTATCGGTGGCCAAACAAAGGTCCAAATCCCAATTGGGGTATGATAGTATCCTCTTTTGGGCCAGTGCTTGCTTAATGTCACAGAAGTCTTTTTCACATTCATCTGTCCATTTCCAAACTGAATTCTTCTGATCCAGTTTCCTTAGATTCGGACTGTTTAACTGTTGCTCCGGTATAAACTTCCTGTAGAAGCCACATAAACCTAAGAAGCTCTTGAGTTGCGTTTTGTTAGTGGGTCGAGGAAACTTCTGAATAGCCTCCAACCTCGAATCATCCACCAGAATTCCCTCCGGGGTGATCACATGTCCCAGAAACTTCAAGCGTGACCGTAGAAAGATGCATTTCTTCTTCTTCAATGTCATTCCCGCCTTCTGTATCGCCGTCAGGACTTCTCTCAACAGCTCCCAGTGTTCCTCGATCGTACTGGTTGCAATAATTATGTCGTCAACGTAAACCTGTACTCTCTCCCTCAACTCTTTACCAAGTACTTGGTCCAGAGCTCTTATGAAATGGGCTACAGAGTTATTCAATCCAAATGGAAGTACCTTAAACTGATAACATCTTCCTTCGAATCTAAATGCTGTGTACTTCCTAGACTCTTTCTGAATGGGAATCTGCCAATAGGATGAGGTAAGATCAAGAGATGATAAAAATTTCACCCCATGAAATTTTTGTAGCAAGTCATCCACCCTCTCAGGGTGATCTCTCTCCGTGACTAAAATCTTGTTTAGTGCTCTTGCATCAAGCACTAATCTGATGGACTGGTCCGCTTTTGTCACCACTACGAGTGGACTTGCATATTCGCTTTGCGATCTCTCGATGATTCCCCAACTTTCCATGCGTTCCAATTCTTCCCTCACTTTGTCCCTTTTCGCCAGTGGAATTGGGTACGGCTTTATGGAAAACGGTTTATCTTCTTTCACCTTGAAATGGCACTGGTAGCCTTTTACCAGTCCGGGTTTGTCAGAAAAAAACATTCTCGAAGTGTTCTTGTATATCCCACGGACATATACCAAATTCTCCACTTTCTGGATGATCCATTCTCCTTTCTTCCTTGTTGCTTTCTTCCTCGCCTTCTCCCGCTTTCCATCGCGCATCCTCCTCCTCTTCGGTGTCATCCTCCAGTTCAGTATAGTCTAACTGGATACCGGTAAAATTCTCTTCAGTCTCTTTCTTAGCATTTCCAATTTCTGCTCGGCATTTCTTTCCCTCCGTGTAAAATTCCATATACCCTTTCCCACAGTGCAATATGGTATCTGTTGGTATGATCCAATCTACACCAATGATGCAGTCAATATTGAGATTGGGTACAACATACATGTGGATTCCAACTTCCTGTCCACTCACTTTTCCTACCAATAAAATCTGTATCGTTACTTTTTTACTCTTTCTTCCAGTCGCTGGCACTATCGCGATGGTGTTTGTAGACCAAAACTCAAAATCCTGTTCCTCTGCGAGCTCCTTGTATAGGGTCTCCGATATACATGAAACTTCGGCCCCAGTATCAATTACTGCGTTGACCTTCTTCCCTAATACTTCTATTTCTACAGTTGGTACCCTGAATATCCTTTGCTTCAACTGATTATCCTCTTCGACGAGGTCTTGCCTGGGATCACTAAGGTACACTGAACTTACAGGTATTTCTCTGCTCGAACTCTCCCTTCTCCATTTCTGCTGCCTAGTATCACCTTTCTTTTCTTCACTCCTATTTTGCTTCGTCTGTTTATCTCTCTCCCAGTTGAAATTGGGTTCTTTCCCCCCTTATGACGTTGGTGTTTTCCACTGACAGTTGACCATTTGTCGTGGATATCACCCCTTCTACCTCAATGCTGATCAGTTGCCCATCTTCAAGATTAAAGTCGTCTGATCTAAGGATGTGCTTGATAGGGTCATCAGTTGCCAAACGAATCTGCTCATACTCTCCCACCGTCCTATACTCTTCTTTCTCTTCTGCTTCGCTCTCTTCCTCCTCTTCTTCTTCTGTGTCTTCAATGTCTACTCCTTCCATGGACTCTACTATGTTCGCCGACCTAGACTCTTCGTTTCTCTGACAGCTGCTGTTTTCCTTAGAGATCAATACCATCCCTCTATCACCGAAAGTATAGAGGCTCTCATTGTAGTCTTCTTCAAATGGTGGTTCAACATCTTCCTCCGTTGAATCATCCTCCAACCTAACGACAGAATCATTTGTTTCCTTACAGAGTTGCCAAAATTCTCCAATCTCTGCAAATTTACAAGACTCCACTCCCTCTTGCTTAGTAAACATAGATCCCGATAGGCCAGGCACCACTTGTCCCTGACCGTTGATGGATTCTTCTGCATGAACAATAAATTCAGCCCCTCTCCTTGTGATTAGCCGCTTTCCTTTCTGTAGGAGATGTGGAGCTTCTCTCTCCCTTGAAGCTTCTTTTGGTGGTCCGACGACTTGTTCTGCCCCTGGTCGGACCAAAACAGTGGCAGCTAGCAGTTTTCCGTGTCACGCTTTCCTTTAGAAGGATTGTTATTGGTTTTTGGTTTATCGTCTTGCCGGGTTCTATGGTCACTATCTTGTTGCTTCCATTCTCTACTACGACCCCTCTCTTGCTCTTGCTCCCGCCTGAAGTTAAAATTGCTCCTCCCGCGGCCCCTATTGTCTTGTCCTCTCCTCCAATATTGTTGACCGTTGCCCATTTCATTTCTTTGTTGGTTATGGTTCTCTCTCCTTCCTCTGTCGCGTGATT
Organism: Vandiemenella viatica; assembly: GCA_031002005.1. NCBI lineage: Eukaryota > Metazoa > Arthropoda > Insecta > Orthoptera > Morabidae > Vandiemenella > Vandiemenella viatica. The sequence goes on along the minus strand of CM061918.1, from coordinate 50,311,072 downwards.
CATTTCGGTTCTCTCGCTCTCTTGGTCTTTTCCTTCCAATTCTCTTCTCTTGTGCATCCAGCCTTCCTAACATTTCGATCGCCTCAGTGACATTGTTTATTCTGTGACTGGCAAAAATCAGCTGCGTTGACTCTGGTAGCCTGGCCATGATTATCTCAACATACTCCGCCTCACTATATGGGCGGTCGAGGTGACGGCACTTAGCTAGACATCGTAGGAAGAAGTCTTGTTGTTCCTGGCGAGTAGGGCTCACCATGCATCAGTTCAGACTTGACGGCTACCTGCCTTTCCACCGACCAAAAGTGTCGAAGAAACTCTTCTCTGAAGCGTAGGTAGGTAGTGAATTCCTCTGAAAACCGGTCACCCCATAGGCATGCTCTTCCTTTCATGTGTTCGTGAACCATCCGTATTCTTTGATCATCCAGAGCGACTTGGAATGGTGGGTAGTTTCAAAATTGTCCAGAAAATCTACTGGGTGCAGTTTTCCTGAGTCATCAAATTTCTGGAGTTCGCACTTTTCCTCTAGTGGGTATCCTGGATAGAAAGGGTTAGTAAGAATTCCTTGAAACTTGCTCATTTCTTCTCTAACTGCCCCTAACACTTGGGTCTTCAAATTCCCCTCTACTTCTTGTTTGATGGCTGGCACCTTTTGGCTTATTTTATTCTCTATTTCACAACAGGCGGCCAGTTCACTTTTTCTATCCCTTCCGCAAGGCAATTGATTTTGTCAGTCCACAACTTAACTTCTTTCTGTGTTTCTTCTACATTCTCTTCACACACTTTCAAGTCCTCTCCTATGGTTTTTAATTTAAGATCTTGATACTCCATCTTGTTTTCAATGACTCCAACTCGTTGCTGAGTGAGTCCTACTTCCAACGCTATTCCCTGTTTGATATGTTCCACTTCTGCCTTGGTTTCTTCTCCTTTTAAGACACACTTCAGTTGCAGTTGCTCCATCTCTCCTCTTATTTGTATGAGTCTTTCATCCAACTCTCTAGTAATATCTTCACGTAGGGCTTTCCCTTTCTCTTCTATTTCTGCCCTGATGTTGTCCTGTACAGCCCTTAAGTTTTCCTGAACAGTTTGGTTCTCTTCATGTATGGCTTTAAAATTCTCAGCGTTTTCTATCTTCAATTCCTTGAGCTTCTCTTCCAAAGAGTGACTTCTCTCCGCATTTTCTGTCTTTAACGCATTGATATTCTCAGCATTTTCAGTTCTTAACCTCTTGAGGCTCTCAGCATTTTCTGTTTTCATGGACTGTAAAGCATTGAAATTCTCAGCAAAGGAGTGGTTAAATTTCTCTTCCAAGGAGTGGTTATTCTGGTTCATCTGGTTCACCAGCTGCATAAGCATTTCCTTAACCGACACTTCCTCGGTCTGCTCTCTTGTTCCTTCCACAAAGGTTTCCTCAGTATTCATTTTCACAGACTAAAAAAAACTACGCAGAATTCGAAAGTAAAAGGTGGAGTGGGGGCGGTTTAAAACCACTAAGTTGCCCACGCTCAAAATCAAAACAAAGGGATCAGTAGCTAACAACACACAGCTTGTCCCATAACATTAAAAGCAAAACAACTTAAGCTTCACCATCAAAACGCCGATAGACCAACAAATCAACCAGTACAACGCCGATGAACAGTAATATTTCAAACATAAACAAACTTGCAGGGAGGCATACAACGTGGATCTGCAGTAATCTTGGCTGCTACTCTGCTCCAATCAGGAATAGCTGAAAATAACACATCACTCACACAGAAATGTAGGAATTAATTACTGGTGATTGCTGCTGTGGGTGTAAGCTTCATATGCTTTACACCGCCCTGGTAGCTCACAGGCTGGCAACCTGTACTATTGCATGCAAAAAAAAAAAAAATTCCAAACGCGAAAATGATTTCGATTACCGAAGTTACTCTGCCAAAATATTTTTTTTCAAAACAAAACTGAAAACTTTTGACTGAAAACTAGTAAGCTTGCATTTAAACAAATATTTATAATCTTTTTTCCTGTTAAATATTTATTTATCCGCGAATTACGGTTCAATTTAATGGTACATTGTTCATATGGTAGCTATGAAGCTCGGTGTGAATACTACCCGGCGCTAAAAAAATTATTCTCATTCACTTATTCAAAAAAAATAGGAGTTTAAACTTTTCCGCGGCCGAACTTATTTTAGATTGCCTGTTTGGTGTCTTCTTATCTGCCGAAGACAGTTCCACTACAGTCTCCCTCCGCGATGTACTACTGCGCCGCGAGATGTAGTTCCTCTTCGTCTCCTTCCGCGTTGTCCTCCTGCGCCGCGAGATGTAGTTCTTCTTTGTCGTTGACTTTACTTCCGTAATGTTAGCCTTTGGTTAGCAATGCTGTCTCTTTCTCTCGTAACTTCTTTGCACTCAGTTCCGCAACCACTGCACTTAACAATGTATTCGATCCAATACATGCGATACACGTACTGTATTGTTGTTTTTCGTTTCACTTTTCACTCAAAGTTTGCATTTTCCGCTGGTTTTTATTTCTTCACTGTAACCAACTTCAAACCCAAGTCCATTTCACGTGCGCCATGTAAAAAAACATTTGTTTTACTGGTTAACTTAATAGTCAGTTTTAAATTTATACTGAAAGTTCTGCTCACAGTTTTATCAATTGACCTGTCTAATGTAGGTATCGGTACTTCGCAGTTTATTCTTTGATCACAGTCGCCACCAGAGGTTGGTCTAAAGTACTAGAAATATAAAATGATACACACACACATCGGGAATACCAATAACAACACTCGTTTATTCCAATAGTTTGTACCATACACTAGTACTCTGACCACCAACTGGAAATCATTAAATAATACTTATCCGAAGACTACAGATTCTTATTGAGTGAAAAGTTGATTAACGAATTACTCCTCATCAATAAGAAGCATATTGAATGTTCACAAAACAGTTGCTAGTTCACTATAACACTTTCAATGTTCTCTAAATCCTTGTAAGTGTACTTTTCACTATATGGCGGGTTTTACGGAGTCGACGTCCAGCCAAATTATATTTACCGACGCGGACGCACGATTTTCGTATCCAAGTGCCCGAGAATGTTTTTCCGAATGTACTAAAAACATGTACACGCCGCCACACTGTTCCCGCCACTGTTAACACTTGACTTACTACTGCTCTGCCACAGAGGTTAGACTCTCGCGGCATATCGATAATCGATATTTATACCGATGATCATTAAACAAAGATTGCAAGCCCAATGTAATGTTACAAACATTTACCTTAAATTTGTATCCTCTTTTTAATGGGGATCAGATACCTGTTTCAAATGATGATTTCTAAGAAACCTCTGATCAAGCAAGCTCATGACAAGCTCATGTTTGCTGTTTCATTTTAAATACTCAATTGCTCAAAATTTTATATTCACATCTTTTTCCTCCATAAAATTATTAATAGTTAAGCTTCTATAGGTAGCAGAAAGTATTTGATCAACATTAATGCTGAAAACTGTTTGCAGGCTGAACTGGAACTTCTGATGCTAGATGGTGATGATGGGGGCAAAAAACATTTCAGCCTGAAAGCTATTCAGGATGCTGAGAATGAGGCAGACAAGAAGAAGAAAAAGAAACGTAGAAAGAAGGGCAAGAAGGATGAATCTTCTATGGATGTAATCACAGATGATTTCCAGGTATGTGGCTTATTCTATTTGTATTCATTTATTCAAATTACATATTCAGTATGTCATTATAAATAATATCATTTTTAATGCAGAAACTATAGCCCCATTTAAAAAAATAATAATAATTAAACTGCTAGTTTTGCATGAGTTGTAATATATATGTAAACTAAGCTTGGTAATCAACCAGAAAGTTGGTTGGACCCTCACAAAATAAGTATTCCTAGCCTGGTAATGAAGGTAGAGTGACCAGTTTCTTTCCTCCATATCTAACCCAACCCGGTAATCCTATCCCGTAAAAGGGGACCTACAGTTTAAGGTATAATCAGAATCATGGAAACTTTCTGGCATATTTCACACTATGCATCAAGCTTTGTTTGCGGTGAAGGTTAGAGACTAGGATTCAATCCCAGGACCTTTATGTTCTTAGTCAGACATCTTAACCAGTTAGTCAATAAAAATTAAGATGGAAAAGCTCTTGAGCACCACTTGCCATAAAGACAGGATGGTCATGGAAAACTCCCCGTAAAAAGACAAACTCAATTTTCAGTTTAAAATCTTGTTTATGGAGAAAGAGAGATGAGCCATTTGCCATGGAAGGTGTGCACACACCAAGGCCTATCACATAAATGTTTTTACCTTGGAGAATAGGATATGGATAGTAGGAGTGGACTATCAACAACCCTAGAAAATCAGTATCACTGGTTGAACATGCAAATAGATACACATATCTAAAAAATAATAAAATGTCTGTAACAATGGAGTGAAAGAACTGCTGTGAGGCGATATTTATATGGAAAGGAATGATAAATTATGGCTAACACTAATTAAAGTTAAAGGGAGGTAAGCAGCAGCAAGCAACATGAAATAATATACAAACACAATATTTCTGCGTGTGGCTGTGTTGACAGCAAAGCTTATGTGAGCTCCGCCACATATTTCTTTCCTCTTGATAAAGTCTTAATTCCGAAATATTATGTTTTAATTTTATTTCGTGTTGCTGCTGCCCTCCTGCCTTCAACTTTGGTGAGGTTGGGGTATAATTTATCTTCCCTTTCCACATAAAAATAATAAAATCTAATTATAATAATTAATAAAGAATGGGTGCGATGATAGTGAACACTTATGCTGACAAACTTATGCTGTAGTTGTTTGTCAGCATAAGTGTTCCCTCTCATCGCATCCATCCACTTTGGTATGTGGTGGGTTAATTTCCCTTTCTTTTCGTATTTATATCGCCTGGAAGTCGCTTCCATTTTCCTTAGTTGCATCATTAATAAAGAATGGAGCACAGAAAAAAAAAACAAGCGATAAATGGTGGGTTTACTGGTAAGATCTTATAGGAGATAGAGGGCAGGTAGATAGGTAGATGTCTGGTATCTAGCACATTTCAGTAAGCTGTTTCCGATCTAGGGAGTTCAGATGCGGGGGTAGTTTCCACAAAAAGTCTGATAGCTGTCATTATAAAACAGCTATTGAGATTGTTATGGCTGAAAACTGGCATGGCTCCCATTGAGTGGTCTAGCTTGCAGATGTAGACTGTTTGCTTGTGACCATTCATTCTTATTGGGAGCTGGTTGTTACGAAGACCGAATTATGAACTAATAGAGTGGAGGAAGATTAGTTGAGATATCAGCTATACTGTGATGCAGGAAGCATGTCCAATGAGGGGAAAGGTTTATCCTGTGTTCAGATTGGAGTGGTTAATAGTAGTCGGATGCATGTTGCAGGTTCTGCTGCGAGATCTGTCACATGGAAAGGATCAGCGTGTTAGTTTTGGAGGTTTCTAGCAGGGGTATTTGTGTACCAAAAGGTATTTGAGATTGGGGGGAACTGCTGAAATATGGGCAGAATTTTGGGAAGAATAAGGTACATTTTAGAGATGGAACATAGGAAGTCATGCCCATGTAGCATGATTTAATTAATGGAATTGAGACCAGGAGAGAACTGTGTGACAAATGCAGGACTATGGTTTTTAGAGGTGCATGACGAGAGTAGTTAAGGGAGGGTGGGAAGTAGTACAAGTGTTATATTCACAGGGTAGAAGGGAAATAAGGGCTTCTGATATCTCTTGGAAGTACATTAAATAGATTCTTAATTGGAACAAATGTGTCTGCCATGGGTAGCAATGTTGTAAGGAAGCATACATTTGGTGTGGAAGGGATGGCAAAATCCAAACTAGATATTTTTATAAATTAGTGGACTTGATATGTAAAGGGCACCCTACCTTAAAGCAATTTCAACATTGAGGAATGTGTGGGGAAGTGTGGCAGGGAATCAAATCCAGGTAAAATTTATTTCATGTTGAGTGAGGTGAGGAAGCCTAGTAGCTCAATAATTAAACAGATACTGTTGTAAATATTTTGAACTCCTTGGTCGAAGTGCAAATTAGAAAACGTACTAAACCATGAGTTCTGTTTTTGGTAAGACATTTAAGAGAATAGGCAGATATTTGACATTTTTTCTTTTTTTTGTTAAAAAAAAAAGGACATTTATACTGAACATAATTCAAAATGAAGAAATTTCAACACTTTTTGCTCTATTAATGATAGTCCAGAAAATCTGGAAAACAATAAAAGGGAAAGTATTAGCATGTCATAATGTTTATACTTATCATTTGACTTTATATATAATTTATTTTTAACTAGCAGTTACCCACGACTTCGTCCGCGTTGAAGAGTGTTGTAATATAAGATTTTCTTGAGAGGTTTGGTTGCTCAGTGGTTAGGGCGTCCAACTGTAGATGGAAAAGTCCCCAGCTTGAATCCCAGTCTCGGAGAGGATTTTCAAAGGTCCTTAGCTCGACCTTCACATCTGGCATAGGTTGTGTGACTTGAATTACGCCACAATGCTCACTTGGTTCCGATTCCGTGTTGAACTGTGGGTCCTCTATGTCCGGTAGGATTACTGGGTTACGTTAAGAGGCTACGAAATGGACTGATTGCGGAGACGTAAAGAAGCCTTGTCACCAGGTCAATACGACCATACAATTTATTTTAGAGCTATTTTTATTAGTAATAGTAGTAATAAATGTTGCAATAAAATAACAAAAATCTATTTATGTTCCACACTTCATTGAATTTTTAAAACAGTAAAAATATTCTGTTTGTAAGGAGTATTTTCAGTTTAATATATCCGTATATACAATATTGAGGATTTGCCTCCTAGGTTTTGCCTATTTTCATAGCCCTAGTTTTCTTACATTTCTTTGAAAGATTTGAATTTAGTTTACCCAGCATCTCTTAAAATTACTTATTTCATCTCGCGAATAAAAATTAATATAGTTTTAATTAATGGAAGCTCAAAAAGTCAAAATATTAGCAATACATTGAAGGAATCGACTAAATATAAACAACAACAAAATACTAACATCCAAACAGCAAATAAAAACTTAAGTGGCCCAAGGACGTTCATTTCCGTTTGTAAAATTGCGATTTTAGAAATGAATATTTTGATTTGCCTTGGATATCTGAAAAAAAAATCTTTAACAAATGAGAACTTAATTTTCTCTTTGAATATTGATTTTTTTGACGATATATTGGTTCCATCAACAGAAATTTACATATTATAGTAGTAAGTATAATAGTAATTGATTCTTTTATCCAAAATGATCAGTGGTATTGTGGTAATGGTTTCTCTATCTTTGGAAACAACTGAATTGCCTGTAGACCAGTTTACTATAGTTCATTCGTTTCGAACATTAATTCTGCGCTAAAATACTAATTTCAATGTTAAAGTAGTAATAGATTGTTTCTTCATAATTGGTTTCTCACTCTGCAAACAGAATTGAATGACAACCGGCGAATTACCACTTCGCTTGTCCGCCACTCCACTATCCGAATAAAACATTGATAAATTTCAAAAATTTACTTCGGGCAACGCCGCATGGTTCTGCTAAATCGTCCAAGCTTACTATAGATCTTTTGATACAATATCGGTACAAAGCGATACATGATGTCACTAAAATGGTGCTCATGAAAGAAGCTTAAATAACTAATAATGTTTCAGTTCTCATTTTGGCCCAGGCTGCGTTTTAAAATTACCGCTAGAAAATCAAAGCTTCTATCACTCGCACATTAATACATTCACTATATTGTATGTTAGTGACGTCATGAATAGCGAAATAAAATTGACTTATTATTAAACCAGAAATTAAATATTGAATACATCTAAAACTACATTCAGCCGCATGAACTATGTCGTCAGCTTCATGACAGTTATTGAGGTAACGTAATTAAAAAAAATTATACTAAAATGCTTTTAACTTACAGTGTACAACGGAAAGTCCACAATTCTCTACGGTCGTTAATATTGCTGGTCAAATTTACATCGCGATAAAGTGACTTTTATTGCTCGTGATTTAGTAAGGTGTATAATGAAATTAATTATGATAGTAAATTATGATATACTAGTTAGGAATTTGGATATAGAAAATTCTGTTACTACTCGAAATGTAGTTCCAGAGCATTTAATGTGCTGAGATGTGTTCGTATCGTTTGATTTTCTAGCGGCAATATTAGCAGAAATAGTGGTTTGGTTGAATTGCTGCCTGGACCAGAATGTTTTTGTTACAGCAGAAAGCAGAAGGAATTTAGTTATTATTAGTAATAAGTATGCAGCTTTCATATGCTCCGTGCAAATGAGGTGTATTGTGTTGTAAACGACTTCCAGTGTTACTTCACGAAACAATAAGAATTTATACATTAGTTGAATACATTCGTTTTAAGTGTAGAATTCGATAGATATTTGCAGAAAATTGAACAGTATGTAAAAAGCAGTACTATTTGTACAAAAATTCTGAACGAAAAATAAAAAGGGTTAATTAAGTTTTAAATTTCGCCAAAAGTAATTTGTAATGCAGAGACTGTATAGTAACAAAAAAGAAACAGGAAATAAATTAAACCGAGATAGAATGGAATCCGTAACATTTTTATAAATACGACCTTTCGGGCACCGGCATTTTGCACTTTTAGTAATTTTTCTTTCGTGCTGGTATACTCACTCATAGCATTTTACGTTTTTTTTTTTTTTTTTTTTCCAAGTTCTGATTTTTTACATTTTGTATGACGCATATATTAAGATCGAAATTATGGTGTAATATTTGATATGTCATACTATTTTATGTAAGCAAATGAAAACATCTCCTTGCGAATTTGACAACAGTACCTACCTTTTTTTTTTAATTTAAGGTTAAGTACAGATTCCTACCTTTTTTTTTTAAATTTAAGGTTAAGTACAGATTTATATTTCCTGCTTCCAAACTATTATTTGTCAAGTGCGTCGGTTTTATGGCTTTTAAACTAAACACAAACTTGCATATGTAAGAAGGTTCTGAAAAGTAGTGTTTGCGATTTACGTAAAAAGCAAAGAGTAAACGTGGCACGGCTATCTACGAAGTAGGAAACTCTTTGTTGTTTCCGAATTGATATTAATGGCAATTTCTAAAAGAACTATGCGTTTTTTCGGGATAAAATCTATCCTATAACACTTCGCACGCAATTAACTGACTTCATGCCAAATTTCATTTAAATATGTTGAGTTATTAAGGCGTGATTGACTGCAGACGTACATCCAAACACACATCCGAACTTTCTTATTTTCTCATTTATAGATATATAGATAATGTCATCACAAAAATATTAAGGAACGATGACACCTCAATTAGGCCATCCAGAGTTCAGTTTTCTGAAATATCTCCAAGTGAATAGTTTCTTCTAAAATCTGCACTTCAATGTATTCCTGTTATTTGCCTCCAGTACTCTCGCGGCTCCAACAACCTTGATGTTAACAGACTGAGAAGCCAAGACATAAAACTGTCGTTACATGTCATTGAACTGCATGACTGGAAGATGTTCACATTTCATGCCCATCATTTGTTCTTGGAACAAGCTATCTTGTACTGTATTTTAAGTTTGTTACATTGTTGGTACATAATCCGAAGGTTTAAACCATTACATCAACCCCTGCTGAATTGGATCATGTAAGACAGTTTTCCAATTCCCTCCCTTTATTCAATTTTGGTAATTTTGATATGAAAGTGTTAAAATAATTTTGGTAGTATGTGGTATACTTTCCTCCATGTTTCTCACAGTTGGCTTCACAATAATTAGTTCTCCTAGTCAGATTACTTCATTACTTTCATACTGTTAAAATGTTCAAATCTTTCTTCTGTTCTATAAATTTCTCATGTCATTTTAGTTACATCCCCTTTGAGTATTAATTGCACATTCTATCCAGAGAGAAAAATGACGGTTGGAAGTAAAATAACAGACACTGTTTTCTTTTAGTTTAGATTATTATATTTTATTCAGAATAGGCTCTTGTGTTAGTAAAATACTGAATTGGACTGTAAGGTAACAATGGAGTGAAAGAATTGCCATGATGTGCCATTTATGTGGAAAGGGAAGATAAATTATACCCAAGACAGGATGGCAGCAGCAACACCCAATAACACAATATTTCATGGCTAACCCTTTATCAAGTGGAAAAAGAATGTGGCTGAACTCGCGCAAGCCTCGTGGTCAACACAGCCACACATAGAATGAACTTGACTGTCAGAGGTGGTAGGCGGAGCATAGATAATATAATGGCAAGTATTAATCACAAGAAAGAAAAAGAGAAATAATAGTAATAATAATGATAGTAAAAATAAATTTCTTTCTTGTAATTAATACTTGAGATTATATTATCTTTGCTCCTTCCACCACCTCCGACAGTCATGTTCATTCTGCATGTGGCTGTGTTGACCGCTAGGCTTGCTCGAGCTCAACCACATGTTCTTTTCCACTTGATAAAGGGTTAACCCTGAAATATTGTGTTTGTATATTATTTCTTGTTGCTGCTGTCCTCCTCCCTCCAACTATGGTGAGTGTCATGTGTAATTTTTCTTTCCTTTCCACATGAATTAGATTGTAACTTTTTTGAAGTGCTCTTGAAACTCATTCTTCAGAGCTGTTTCAAATACTGACATTGAAATCTTTTTGATGACTGCAATATTGTTGAAACACTTCCCAACCATTACCAATTTCGACTTCAGGAATAGCCAAATCAGGCAATTAATAAGGGTGTTTGATCTCCATAAACTTATTTAGGCGTAAAATTGTATACTGTCTTTCATTTGTGTGCTGGTGCATGCTGTGCTTCCACTTGCCCAAATTTTCGGTTAAAATAAAATAGACATTCCACTTAGGAATTACGTTTAGGTCATCAGTGAGACTGGTAGGTGCAAAACAATCATTTTGAAGAATTTGAGCCACTATTTGGACATTCTCTTTAATATGTAGAATGACTGCACTGGCATCATGAAGTGTTGCATTCTGCTTAAAAATATTCTTATGGCTTCAAATTGTAACTACATGTGACATTCTTTTTATAGTTTGTTTACTGTTAATGTTTCTGCTGCACTTCACAACCATCATTTTATATTTTATTCCTAATTCCTTTCACAATATGTTGGCCATTTTATTTATCATAGTCACTTGATTCTGACTTAGATTATAAACTAACCTTTGCTGTCATTAGCAAATTTAGAGGCAGTGATTTTTTCTTCGCGTGCATTTGTGCCATACTTTTCCTTGATTTTATTCATTGCTTCCTGTACTCACTGATTGAATATCAGTTGCGATAAAGTACTTGCTCCCTTCCATAATTATCTCCTTTTCTCACAGTTATTTGATTCTTTCATAAATTATTCTTCTATCATGATATTTCAGACATGATTTTATTAAAATTCGGATAACTTAAAAGCTTTCTCAATTCCACAAATTTTCTTTTTTTCATATGCCTTACTAGTAATTTTATTACCAAATTGCTTTTTATGTCCCATGCATTTTTCTAAACCCTAAGTGATATTCTTTCATACATTTTCCAATTTCTTCTGTGTCCTTGGGTATATTAGCCTATCAGTAATTATATCAAAATTATTGAATGATAGGTTTCATATTTGTCGGATTGTTGTTTGTTCATAAATTAAAAATTCACACATTTATATTAAACTAATAAAAATAAAGCAAAAAATTTTCTCTCCTTGGAAATTTTTTAAAATTATTTAAGAAAATTTTCAATTATTTTTAGTCCCAGTTTTTTATCAGTTCTCAGGAACTTATATTAGTGCTACTGCGTGTCCGGACAAAACCGCGAAGTGACAAAACCGCGAGGACAAAACCGCGCAGACAGAACCGCGAACGGACAAAACCGCGAACGGACAAAACAGTGAAACGGACAAATCTACGAGTTATCCCCTCACTGTTTGATCTATTATGCTCCAAAATATTATCCTAACGCAGTTTTTAAACTATTTGGGGATCGCAGCTAGGGTTACGTTATTATGGAGTACGGTACTGTAATTTATTTTGGGTATATGTAATTTATAATCTACGAGTTATCCCCTCACTGTTTGATCTCTTATGCATCAAAATATTATCCTAACGCAGTTTTAAATGATTTGTGGATCGCAGCTAGGGTTACTTTATTATGGAGTACTGTAACTCATTTTGTGTATATGTAATTTATAAGCTACAAGTTATCCCCTCACTCTTTGATCTCTTATGCACCAAAATATTATTCTGTCAAGCGTCATCACTTCGCATTTGACGATTTTGTTTTGGTTGAGGTTAATAAAGAATTAGACCCGACGCGCGGTGGGAATGCAGCTTAATGGAGCACTACCATCCACCGATTCACTTGCAAGAGAAATTAGAAGAGAAAGACAAAAATCTGGAGGAGTACCACCGAATCCATTATCAAGAATAGAACTTCAAATTCCTGAAGAATATACAAAAATAAACGGTGAAATTTTTCTTTTGCACGACAGTGGTCCAAGAGAGGATCGTATATTAATTTTTGGAACGAAAAAAAAACCTTGAAACTCTAAAGAATCAAATGCAATTTTTGTCGATGGGACGTTCTCTGTTTGTCCACTTATTTTCAGCCAGCTTTATACTATTCACGGATTTAAAGAAGATGCCTCACTACCATCGATTTTCGCTTTACTTCCAAACAAAAGGGAGGAGACATATAGAAGACTTATAAGGATTTTACAAGAAATAGAGCCGCAAATTGGATCGAATCTGCAAATGATAATGCTGGATTTCGAAAAATCTGCAATGAACGCTTTCGCAGACGCTTTTCCTGGAGTAAAACTTACTGGCTGTTTATTCCATTTTAAACAGTGCATTTGGCGAAAAATTCAGGAAATACCGGGATTTCAAGAAAAGTACAATGACAAAGAAGACATCACGTTTCAAACAAAGATAAAGAAACTTGCTGCAATTGCCTTTCTTCCTGTTTCAGAAGTCATCTCTGTTTATGAAGAACTCTGTGATAGGGAGTTTGCAGACGAGGAATTCTCTCCACTTTTGGATTACATTGATGATACATGGATTGGACGTATTCTTCGAGGAAATCGACGACAAGAACCACTATTTCCAATCGAAATTTGGAACCAAAACCAGAATGTTAAAAATTCGTTAGAGAGAACCAACAACTCCATCGAAGGTAGGAACAATGCTTTTCGGTTATTACTTGGATCAAGCCATCCTACAATTTGGAAACTCATAGAAGCTTTCAAGAAGCAGCAAAATCTGAAGGAGGTTAAATTGGTGCAATATGGAAGGGGAGATAGAAAAATACAGAAAATGACATATGCGAGAGTCACCAAGTCGATTTTCAATTTAGTTAGTGAATATGATTGTAGCGATGCACAGAAATTTCTTTCTGGTATAGTTCATAATTTCGATTATTAGATAGTGTGCTTGTGTATTTTGTTACAATTTATATTAACTTATTAATGGTTTATTGATGTATATTTCGTATAATCCATCTATATTGTATTTTTATTTTCCATAATGTTCATGCTTTTGTGTAATTTTTTTAAATAAAAAAAATAATGGGGTGTTAGGTAGATCACCTCCTCGTGGTGCACCCTGGGTAACGCTAAGAATCTACGAACTCTTGTGGTTTTATGTATTCCTGGTTTTTCTGTATTCGCTGTTTTGTCCTTTCGCGGTTTTGTCCGTTCGCTGTTTTGTCCGTTCGCTGTTTTGTCCGTCGCGGTTTTGTCCGTCGCGATTTTGTCCGTCGCGGTTTTGCCCTAGAACCGTGCTACTGTAGGGGTTTTTTTTTTCTTTTTTTCAGTTGAGTTGTTTTGGAGTGCATGTTCCAGTGGCAATTTCTCTAGTAATCTAATTACCTATTTACTCCATTTAGACAACAAAAATAAACTGTGTTTGTTTGGCATACTCTTTTTTATTTGCCATATCATTATTGCCCTAAAAATAAGTGTGTGTATGCTAGTATTTTCTATTATACATTACATATCATTATTTTCACTTGCAGCTTTCCGTTTTCATTATTACATAACAATCAGGACATGTTTCATATCAGCTTTCCATTATTGGGATGAGGTCGGCTTTTAAACGTCTGATTTGATCTTCTTACAGCTATAGTTATTCCAGTTTTTTTTTCCTTTTAACTTGTAATTTGATTGGTATTATTTTAGCATTGGCATTGATTTTGATTATTTGGTTTCTGATCTCGTTATGCTAATGATTATACTGTTAACATTCTTTAAAACCAGGAGTTATAAGTCAGATTTTAAACCTGATGTAATATATATTATCTGTATGAACAAGAAGTAGCTGGCTGACAATTGTTGCCATTTGCAGGTGAACGTGGATGATGACCGATTTGCAGCATTGTTCACATCACATCATTACAACATTGATCCAGCAGATCCACACTACCGCCGTACCAAGGGTACTGAAATTCTACGTGCTGCCAAACTGGCCAGAAGACAGCAGCAGCAACAACAAAAAAAGGTGAGCTGCAGCAAATGTGATATACATTGAGGTACCCAAATGAATTGAGAATTATTTTCTCGCATGTGGTGTGGTTCTAGTTCTGTCTTCTTCTAGGTACCTTTATGTACTATTTTTACCAAGCTTCATTCTAGAGGTAACATTTTCCATGAGTAATGTCAGCAGTGTCAGAAGTGTTACAGTGATTCAAGGGCTTATATGGTAGAAGCTATCAACCAAGCAATGATTTATGGAGCCATGCTTTTTTTCAAAATGGTTGATTGGTAACTGAAGATGAATCCAAACCTGGACATCTCACCTTACAGAATAAATATTTATACTGAAAAAAAAAAAAATCTCTTGTCTGATTGCTGAAGTTTTTTAATTTCATACAAGAACATTTTGACTGAAGATGAAAGATGACTCAACAAATTTCATTGCATGCCTGCTTTTCTAATGATCAGAGATTTAGTCATTTGAGTGTATGTTAAGAATTGAAAGAACAGTCAGAAATTTATTTGGATTGTGTTTCAAAAATTATTACCAGTGACAAGTTGTAGTGTTATGGATATGTCCTAGAAACCTAGCAACAAAGTAGCCAAGATCCCTCATTTTTTTACTGTAATTTTGTTGCAAGCCAAAACCCAAATTAAATTGATAATGATGTACCTGATCCTGCTAAATGTGCTCGTAATACAACACATACAAGGTTGTTCAATAAGTTTTGTCGTTTGATAAGAAAAACATGATTTTATTGTTTGAAATAATTTTACTATCTAAAACGCATGTTTTGGTCATCTATGATGTCATCTGTCATGCCATGAGATCACGCTTCTTACCTCCACTGCACTACAAACATTGAACGGATATGTTCTAGGTTAAGCGCGTTATGTAATAACTGTTTTACATCCACAAATAAATAAATTGTCAGAATACTGAAAGAAAAGTGCGTATTCTGTTGAAATCAACATATTAACTATTTTCTTAATTAAAATTCGTTTGATATAGATTTTCCTTATACACACTGGAGCGTTACCATTGTTACAGTAAGCTAACAGATATCTACATTACGTAATTCTCAAGTTAATGAACATTATTTGATGAAAATTGTACAATTGCTAAAATACTGCATTCAACAAGTCATTTTTGATGGGCTTACAAGATATTTATATCCAATGTCGATATTTTATAATATACTGGAAGGAATGATTTGCCGAAACTCTGAAATAAAGATATGTACTGCATTTAAATTATTGTATTAATTAACAGCTGCTTTAATTACTGATGCAACTATATTGGATACATGTAAATATTTCCAGTACATCAAATTTATATCACAATACAATAAATGTATTATGTATCTGGGAAATAGCATATATGAATTTTGAACAGTTTTTAAATTGTTTTCATGAGTGTTCTGTTACTTAAATCATTACTTCGTTTTAACTAAAGTAGTTCCACACTGATCGCGATGTATAGAGCATAGATTGCAATTAAAACTAATATTATGTGGAATGACGTAAGTTGTTAAGATTTATTTTTCATTTCCCTTGCTTTTACTGATGCCATATTTGAGTCATTCAGACGTAGTATCAATATCACCATGTATTAATATTCCAGTGATTGAATTATTGTTTTTCTGGCTGCAATTTTAGTGAAGTATGTGGTTAGGTTGAAATGTTACCTGGACCAGGATGATAACTGAAAGTTTTTGGTACAGTGCAAGACACAAGGAATTACATTGAACTTTATTTTTAACACTTCTTTTCAGCTAAGCAAATTCAAATAATTGACTCACCAGAAAATTGAATTAAAAGTATGTATTTTGTTTAAATCGGCATATTAATTGTTATTTGCTACTTTTTACTGAAATCATTACTTGATTTGAATGAAACTAGTTCCAAATTGAATGCTACCTATGTGCCCTACGCCACAATAGTAACTAATATTACATGGCTCAACGTAAGTAGTTGAAATTTATTTTTTGTATCTTTCATTTTCACTGACTTCGTATTACTGGGGTCATTATTTCAGCCACATGTAAGATTTGTCAGCTGTTAAAACATTGATTTGCATCACAGATAAAAAACATAAAGATATAAGAATCTGTGAAAATTTTGAATCAAATTTATATCGCCATGCATGTAACATTAACATGCGTTCCAAGGAACATATTAATTTACATCTGATTGCAGCTTTGATTTTCTAAAAGCAATATTAACGGAGTTTGTGGTAAGGTTGAAATGCAACCTGAAACAAACTGACAACTGTTTTGCTATAGCACAAGGAATGAGGATTTACATTGTGCTTTATTTAATAACAATTATGTTTAGTTATGCAAATAAAAAAAATGAATTGCCAGAACACTCCATTCAACCCATCATTTTTGATGGACTTTGGGGCTAGTTCAGTATAGTTTCCAGTATAGTTTTTCCAGTTATCTTCTAATTTATCAACTCCACCTCAGAAGTGAGAATCCAGAAGACTGTCGAAGATGGCTTTCACAGCTGCTATTGCCTCTTCATTCGATGAAAATCATTTTTCACACCTGAATTTTTTTCGATGTTGGAACAGCCAGAAGTCAGAGGGTGCCAAATCTGGCGAACAGGGTGGATATGGCAACAATTCACACCTCAATTCACTGATTTTCGCAATGGTTTTTTTTTAGCAGTATGAGAGAGGGTGCATTGCCTAGATGAAAATTATTTTTTTTCTCTGAAAAACAAAGTATTTTCTCACAAATTTTTACATCCAGCTGGTCCAAAAGGTTACAGTAATAATCTTAGTTTATTGTTTTACCAGTTTGGTGATAATCCATGAACAAAATTCCTTTTGCATCCCCAAAAAACTGATGCTAACACCTTGGCCTAACTCACTTTGGAGCTGAAGTACCAAGTTCACACCACTCCTTAGCCTCTTGTTTTGATTCAGGATCATGGTGGTAATCCCATGTCTCATCCATAGTGATGAAACAATGCACAAAATCCTTTTTAGCCTTTCTAAAATGCCCCAAATGTTGCTGAGAAAGTCGTATTCGAATGTGTTTTTGTTCCATTGTTAACAAATGTGACACCCATTTTGCACACAGCTTTTTGAAACACAAAACTTCAGTCAAAATATTACTCACACTGCCTATTGATATTCCTAGAGCTTCTACTGAATGTCTCTCTCTTAACTGACAATCTTCCAAAACCATTTCCTGTATTTTTTCTATGATTTCTGTCTGGTGTTGATGCACTTTTCGGATGTCCTTCACATGGGCCATCTTCAAAGACTTGTACGACCACAATTAAATTCAGCAATCCATCTTTCTACTGTTCTAATTGAAGATGAATAGTTCTTGTACACTTTTAACAATCATTCATTAATTTGTTTTGGTGCTATACCTTCCAAAAAAAAGAATTTTAATACTGCACGATATTCAATTTTTTTCCATTTTACGAATATACCATGACACTCAACTTCAAACAGCTGTAAATATACAAATGATGTATCAGATCTACATGAAACTTCACACATGTTCATAAAAAGTAGTACCATCTTTAGAAAAATAAAACAAAAAATCTATGAGCGCCACCTCTTATTGAATAACAAAATGAACAACAAAATATTGAACAACCTTGTAAGCAACAGAGTGAAGGAGATTTAATAAATCTGCTTACAGATTTTCAATTAAAAAGAAACAAACAAAACTTTTTTGATTGATTAATAAGATTTTTTTTTCAAGTATTATTGTGTTCTCTATCATGGTGCCAGAATATTTAAATCCAATTTCTCAGTCAGCTTTGCAGGCACGTAAATATGACATCATTGAGTTAACAAGGAACTGTGAATATTACACAATTTTAATCTCACTTATTTTATGTCCAAAACTGTCATTCAATTTCCCCAAAAATCATATCATCTGCACAAACCATGACATTAATTTGCTTGTATTTCTTCTTGACCAACTTTATAATGTCATCCACCCACCAGTGTGGCTGCCCACCTTAAAGTGCCACCAAACTGGATCTGGCAAGTACAATGGGACTAGGTTTGAGTCGTGGACTCTGCTTACTGGCCATCCTGATTGTGGTTTTCTGGTGTCTACTAGGCAAATGCTTGAATGGTCTCCAATCTCTCCCTCATAAATTACACATTTCACAAAAAAATGGCAACTTATTCACTCCCCCATTAATAGTATGGAAGTCCTTGCAAGCAAGTAGTAGGTGTAGCCTTGCTTTGAAAATAAGCACAGCCTCTGAAAAGGTACTGGACTGCCCGCGAAAGTGGGTATGCACTAATGGACAACAATGTTGATAATATTATCCAAATACTTGTGAAAATTAGTCGAGACATACAATTTCTTTACTGTAAACCCCCTCTCCTTTTTTTCTAGTTTAGTATCATCCTCATCTGCCAGATAGTATGTGAACGCAACTCTAGTAATTTTGGTACAGTTGTTCCAATCTTTTCTTAGTTCTTTCTCAATGAATATTTCTCTAATATGGTGATGAGGAACATGGTCGTATGCCTTTTTTGTATTAAGAAATATGGCTATGACTGATTTACATATTTCCCAGCATTTTTCAGTAAGCATACTTGTAACAAAGGTAGATTGGGCTTATCTAAATACCTTTCTGTAGATTTGGTTCAATTATTCTCCTTATGTTCATAGACCTTAGGACCATGGTGGAGAAGTATTACGCCTTTGTAATTTCAGATTTCTTTTCTGCTCTCCTTTAAGTAATGAAGTAAGCAATCCTTTTTCCAGTCTACCAGATAGCTCTTGTTACTCCATACATTCAGTGTATTACAACTGGTCCTAGTGGTTTGATCATATTGGCATTAAACCCATCAATACCTGCCGAGTGACTGCTTTTCTTCCTCTTTATGCCTTTTTTTTAAATTATCATATTTTATGTTGTCTGGCCTTCTATTTTTCTTTCCTACCGATCTCTTTACTTTGAGCTGCTTTTCTGACTATGATTTTAGTTTCTCTACTATTTCTTGGATATTTCCAAGCCAATTTGCTCCATAGAAATTAATCATCAATATTTGGAACTGTCTTATAAGAGTACTAAACACTAATGTACGTCCTTTCCATGTAAAACTACTGCACAAAGCTGTTTATTTTCTGCAAATTGCAGATAACGCTGGTCAGTTTTACTTGGGAATCGATAATCAGCGTAATTTGTGGGGCCTTTACCTCATTATTTTTGTAAAATTACTTCTGATCTCAAACTATATATGCAGCCTTTTTAGTTGTAATCTTTTTCTTAAATAGAACTGTTTAAATTTTCACAATATTTGGCAGCCATGGACTTGTTTATTGCTATTGCTTATGGACAGCTTGTTCAACATTTTGAATCCTTTGAACTGCATAATGTGTCTGTTTTATATATGAAATTACAAATTTACTTCATTAGGTTTTTGTATTGCTAAATCTGTTTAATATCCTGGTTGATTACTGTATTTTTGAAGGCTTGTTTTCAGTTTATTAAAATACACTGGCACATCCATTTGTATATGTGTATCGCACTCTAAATTTTAGTAACAGTCGAGTAGAAGAAATGCCGTGAGGCAATATTCGTGGAAAGGAAAGAAAAATTATACCCCCCACTCACCAATGTTGAAGGGAGGAGGACAGCAGCAACAAAAAATATAATCCACAAGCACAAAAACAACAAATTTTCAAAATTTTAATATGTAAAGATAAAGTATACCCATCTCATACTAAAGTTGAAAGGAGGGCTGTTGTGACTAAAACCAATGCACAATATTTTCGAAATATAGCTCAGTCAGGGTGGTAGAAGTTTCAGCGCTTGGTTCTGTTTGCGTGAGCACCCAGTCTGGGTTGACCACAGGTGTTACACGAAATGAGCAAAGTGCTTCATTTTCTACCACCATGACTAAAGACTATGCCCAAAATAATGTTTTTTGCTGCCACAGCCTTCTTTCCTCTAACTTTGGTAAATGATAGACATGCCTAATCTTTCATTTCCTTAATAGAAATATATAAACATTTTGAGAATTGGAAGGTATCACCATTATATAATCAAATAATATATATCAAAATGTTTATTACCTGTGGCCTGATTTGATTTTCTAAGTTGGCTTATACTAATTATGAACCAAGAAAAAAACAGCTATGCAATTATTATGGATTTGAAAGTTTATGCCATTCTTAGATGTATTGAGGTTATTTTGTATTTTGTGAAATTCTATTTTTAATGCAGAATGTTAAATATATCACATGTCAATTCACTAAATGGTAATAATAATTTTCATTTAATGAAGCCTTCAACTTTGTTTGGAAGGCTTTTTAGTAATTTTGGTGTGAGTGTATGGGTGCTGTAATGTAGATTATAATAAAATTAAATTAACTATCTGTGAATAGAATCTAATTGAAAGTATCATGACCTTCATGATTTGTGTTCCAGGAAATCCCAGAGAATGCTGGTACTGAAGGTACTAATTCAGCTAAGTGGAGTGACCCTGCTCTGTCTCAGTTGATAAAATCGGTGAAGATGAAGACTCGTGGCCTTGCCAAGTGATCAGTCCAGAAGGATCATTTGTACAGCATACAGTGAAAATATACTTTTGTTGATTTTTATTAACATCTGCTGAATTTAGCTATTGCTTTTTTAAAAAAGTATTAAAGATAACATTTTTTTCTCTTTTGTCATTATTTTTTTGCTTTTGCTCTCCGTCTTCCTTGCATCACCACATATTAGAGGTTCACTATATTTTGTGTTATTTGAAACCAAACAATACCTCAGTTATAGTGCAAGAGGTTCCATAAGTTTTAAAAAAAAATAAAAAAAAAAAGCTAGTCATTGTATGGTACGAGAGTGGATCAAAACTAAAAGGTTTTTTTTTAACTGAGCATGCAATAATGATCCGAATGGTCACACACATCTACACATTTGTTGGGGATGTTAGGAGTGGATAGAGTGACTGTTGGCCTTATCATGTGAAATCATTAGTATTGCTAACAATGTCAGTGCAAGATGTGCACCCATCAATTGCATAATGTATAAATATTGAATTTTTCACTTGTGAAGGTGAGAAACCAACTAAAATTCTGCAGAGATTCAAGACACAGTTCGGGGATCGTACACTCTCAAGGACTCGTGTATTTGCCTGGCATAAGGAATTCCTAAAAGGCCATCAAGAAGACAAGCATTACGGAGAACATCATTTGCACAATGCAGATACTACTGCAACCTTTTGGACCAAGTGAAGCTTGCTTACCTGCCGATAAGAGATGTGATTCTTCTCCATGACAAGGCTCAGCCCTCTGCAGCTCTCACTCAAGCAAAACTGGAGAAAATGAACTGGGCGTCACTTGATTATCCTCCTTACAGCCCTGACCTACTGCCCTGTGATTTTCATCTCTTTGGACTGCTGAAAGAAGCATTGGCAGGAAGGATTTGAAGATGACAATGTGGCGTATGGCTTCGTATGCAGTTGACACAAACCCTTCTTTTTTTATCAAAAAGTTTCTGATACGCTGGGAAAAATGCATTTCTGAAGCAGGAGATTATGCTGAGAAATAATATGTATTTGGTTCATTTACAAAGATAAATATTAAAAAAAAGCCCTGTTTATATATGATCCACCCTCGTAATTATTCTTGGCACTGGTACAGGTTTGTTCAGCATTTTGTCACTCTGCTTTTATCCCATATGCATTGCAATGCCTCTATTTCTTTCTTAAGTGGCTATGCATATACAGACACATTAACATGTACAAAATAAATAAGACAATGATTTTTATACATTAAATTAAAATTGAAAAAGTTTACTCTGGTGCTTTGGGATATTCATTATTTTTTTGTTTTACGCAAAAGCAGAATACCGAGCATTGTTGGGAGGTGGCTATGAAAGTTGTGATGTTTTGTCCTTTTAAACTGGATTGTAGTAAGCATTCTCCATCATCCACTTTGTCAGGTTTCCTACTGACACAAAAAAAACCTGAAAAGTTTCTTGTGTAAATTAGTTATAAGAGGAGTGAAGGGAAAAGTGGGTGCAGTTTAGTAAACTAAGACATTTATCTCATATTTTAATCCCTATGTGTGCAAAGTTCCTTCTGAATAATTCCAAATGTAACTTTCGCTTAAGGGAAAGTGGTGAGTATTTGTAAACCAAAATTGGACTATTTTTCTCTTTGTTTTAAAGTATGCACAGTTACATCAAAATCAGTTACAAACTATATGTCTGTATAAAGAACATTAGCAAAAATTACGGAGGATAAAGGGAGAGACCGGTTGTGTTTTTGCAAACCAAATGTAGACAATGATTTTTCTCTTTTAAGTAAAAAAACTAACTCTGTCAACAAACAGAAAGTTAGTTGGCTTGCCAAAAGGGGCATAATAAGACACTGGTCACATACAACTTTTAAAAATTCCTTCTTCCACCAGAATTGTAACCGCAAATCAGACCAAGAAACTGTCGAAAGCAAAAACCTTAACCACTAAGCAACCAGACCACTCTGTTTCAAGCATAGTGTGCCAAGTACTATCAAAATCTGATAAAACTGTGGATTTACATGAAAATATGTTTAAAAAAATAAAGGGATGGGGTAAATTAGGAGAGGGGCTAGGATTTTGAAGACAGAATTTTTCTGTGTGTTTTAATGTTTACATATGCAGATTTCCATCAAAATCAAATTAAAAAAAAAAACCTTAGTCCACAGCCCAAAGATTTGTTGAATCCTACCAAAGGAAGAATACTAACCCTTGTGTCAGAAGTGGGATGACCAGTTCCTTTCCTCTGCAACCTATATCTAAACCACGGACATGGAAAAGCTCATTTGATCAAAGTTCCTGTTTCCACCAGGATTTCAACTTGGTAATATGTACTAAAACTTTTGAAAGCTGGTGCCTTCACCACTGTGCTACCAGACCCCTCTGTTTTATTACATATGTGTGTTATGTACCATCAAAATTGGATAAAATCATTGGAGTTGTACAACAAATGGCAAAAATTAAATGGTGGAGGTAAAAGATAAAGAGGGGCTAGGTTTTTCAAAGCAAACGCAGTATTCTTGTGGAAAGTTCTGTTGATATCGAATAAAAGCTGTAGGTTTATGTAAATAAAATTGCCAAAAATGAAGGGTATGGGAATAAAGAGGTTGGGTTTTTACAAACCAAATGGGCAGTATTTTTCTCTTTGTTTAACAAAGAGAAAAATGCTAAGTTAGTCCACAATCCGAAGGTAGGTTGAATCCTCCCAAAAGAGGAGTAATTTTTTTTCAGTCAGGGGCAGAACAGCTAGTTCTGAGACCTATAGTTTAATGTGGAATCCAAATCGTGGTTCGTCCCAGTGTAGCTCAAATTATCAAATACAACTCTTAAAAATTCCTGCTCCCACTGGGATTTGAACCCGTGGGTGGAGACAGAATGGTCTGGAAGCAAGTGCTTTAACCACTTAGCTACCAGACCGCCTTGTCTTGGAAGTATACATGTGCTAAGTGCTATCAAAATCGGATAAAAACTGTAGGTTTATATGAAGAATGTTGGCAAAAATTAAGGAATTGTTTTAAAGGTGGAGAGGGATGAGATTTGCAAAATAAATGTAGGCAGTATTATTATCATTTTAAAAAAAACGTGTGTGCAAAATTATATTGAAATCGGTCAAAAACTGGGGGTTTATAAAAATACTAAAAAAAAAAACTGAAGGGTGTGTAGGGAGGGGAATAAGGGGTGGGGTTTTTTATATATTTTTTTTTTTTGTCAGAAACCTACTCAGACATGCACACAATAACTCACCAAGGTTTAATCGCAATTGGATTAATGGTATAGGAATGCATAGAAGACGAACAAACAAACATATATTAGATTGTCAGGAAACAAACATGCTATAAAGTGGATACATTAAACATTTGGATAGAAGAGTAACCACTACTTACCAAAGTTGAAGACTGATGTGGCATCAAAGCACGGAAATATATAGTTTAAAATTTTCGGGCTCATATTCTTCTTAAACAATAGAGTGAGGTAAGCTTGCTGATAAGAGGAGGCAGGCAGCTTGTGGTGGAGGGAAATCAATGTGGTGGGAAGTATGAATCGGAGTTGAACATATTGCAAGAGGAAGTAATGGACATGTGAAAACAGTTAGCAGAAAATATAAACCAGTACTTATTTTTTTATCACGTCTCCAGTCATCAAATAACTCATTCCAACATCATACCTTCCTACTAACAATGGTCTAGACCTTAACAGTATTAATGCCTTTAACACCCTGAAATTCACATAGATCTATTCTCACACAGGCCACTTTCCTAGATGTGGATTTCTGCCCCTCTAATGGTCATCTCAACTCATGTGTCACACCAAACCTATCAACTTACAACAGTACCTCCATTGTGATACCTGCCGTCTTTATCACATCAGACAGTCCCTTCCCTACAGTCTTGACATTTGTGGGAGACTCATATGTTCTAACCGACAGACCTTCTTATTGTATTAGAATAATATCTCCCAAGCTCTGATATCCCACAATTGTCCACCAAATTTAATAAAAAATAGTCACATGCCTCATCACAAACAGCTCAACCCATCAACCATTAAAAGCCCTCAAAAACCAACCACAGTCCAGTTCTGTTTACCTAATACTTTCCAGGCCTTGAATCAATTAACAGAGACCTTCAAAAAGGCTACGATTTCCCTCGAGCCTTCCAAGAAATGAGAAACCTTCTCCCAAAAATTCTCTCTCAACTGCTTAGAACCTGCTTCAGTGACCTCTGAACCTTGAATGCCACTTAGTCCATAATCACGCGAACACCGCCTCTCCCCCGTATCACAGTACAGCCCAAGGCTCTTTTCCTTGTAACAGATACAGGTGCAAATTGTGTAACATGCACCACGTCTCCACCACCTTCACCAATCCAGTAATTGCAGAAAGGTTCCCCTATCATAGGATTTGCCATTTGTATTTCCTCCCATCTAATATATCAACTAACCTGCAACCCAGCTTCATACATAGGTTTGACCATCAGAATTAACAGCCAAAGACAAACCCTGACCACCCAGTAGTCTTCCTTCTTTTTGCCCATTCTATCTATTCCCACATGAACCACAGATCACCAGATCTGATCTTTAAGTAGTGTGAAATATCTTTGTTTTATTCGGTTTTTATATTGATACAAAAGAAAATTTTACTGATAAATATTTTCTGCTGACTCCATTTTTCTGTGACTTGTCCCCACAATATGTTTCCAATTTTACAATTCTTGGATTTAACTTCCACCCATACTTCTCGCCATGTTGATTTCCCCCCACCACAAGCTGCCAACCAACAGTCTTTGCCTCCAGTTACCTGCCGGCCTCAATCAGCCAGCTACCTCACTCTAGAGACTGTTGAAGAAGGGATATAAACCCAAACATTTCAATGGTCTATTTGTATATATATATATATATATCCGTGTTTCGACAACACACCAATCTTCAACTTTGAAAAGTGGTAGTTATTCCTCAATCCAAATGTTTTTTATAATAATTATAATTAGCAAGAAAATGCTTTAAGACAATGAAATTATGGAAGAATAGGGAAATTCAACCTATCACTTGTCATAGATGACAGTGACTGGGAAGAATAAACACGAAAAAAGACTATTATCGGTAATATTTCAGTGTTCAGTATTGCAAGTAGAAAATATATTTAACAAAGTCAGATTTGCTCACACTCATGCCCCCTTAATGAATTATAAAATCCATATAAATATATATTAATTTTAATTACGATGGAGCTAATACTCCGGTGACAATTCCTGTCATCAATTTACCCCTTTTTATATACATTTTTCTTAAAAAAATTCTTTTATAGTTATAATGCGCACTATGTAGCGAAACAGAATTACAAATTAGAATAGGGAAAATGTACCACCCCTCATCTTAAAGGACAGCTGTGCAGTGTGAACATACTTAATGAATATGAACACAAATTTTCAAGCCTGGGCACTTCAACAAGTAGAATATGCAGAGTACGAGTTAGAGATGGGTCGTTCACGAGTGAATCAGTTCATTAGAGCAATTCATTTAACCCTGCAGTAGTCTCGCTCTGAAAAGTCCCATTAGAAATGGCTTGAGTGGACTACATATGTAATCCACGCGACCAGTGCAGGGTTAAAAGAGCGAGTGAGCAGTCGCTCACTAAAAGTGAACAGTAGTTCTTCTAGGTGAATCAGTTGATTCCGAAGATCACTGCTAGTTGTATTGAAGTCGACATAAGGGGGTATTATCAATGGAAAGTGGGGGTATAACCGGATTGTGAGGGGTGAGACCCCCCCCCCCAAAAAAAAAAAAATCTCAAATAAAACTGAGCTACTGAGCAAGTAAACCATTCAAAAGAATTAGTTCTTATCATTGAGTGATCAAATGAACAACCGCTCTTTTTAGTTAATCACTTTGCCCCCCCCCCCCTCTAGTACGAGTGCTGTAGGAGACAGTTACAGGTATGTGTGTGTGGAGAGAAAGGGGAATTTCTGTGCCGTTATCTACATATTTTTGCAAATTAGCTATTAAAATCTGCTAATCAACACCTTCTGATTACTAGTAACTTTTTTAGCATGGTTTTGAAAAGCTTTCCTCTGAGCTACATCATTAATCATCACTTGTTCTTTAACTATAAAAAATGGTACGTACATCTATGGAAATTTGTACAGCTTGTTTCTGTATTGTAGGATTTAGATACCAAAATTCAGGTTTTTAATACGTCATCCATAATGGCCCTCTACTCTGTTATAATATGAAGGCAGAATTTTTAACAAAAGAGTTACAGTATTGTGCCATACACGGGTTCCAGTGACAGCATGTTACTATCGAGTGAGTTGATCTCCCATTGCCAGAGTGTTGAAGTGTGCACTGTGTTTATGGTGCATTTTGGACAAGTGATATGAAAGACAGCAACCAAGTACATCATCTCCATCCATTGCACAAATAACTAACATTATTGCTTGCCCTCACTTCTTACACACTAGTAGAGGTTTGGTACATACTCCAGTAATCAGAAATAGCGCAACACCACATCTCACACCCTGCTGGACTTGTTCTGAATGTTGAACATTTCTTCCACCACCAAGGCTCAAATCAGGCAAAATCATAACACACACTGCACAGCATCACGTTACTGCCATGACCTGAGCAAAGGTGACGAGTGTTAAATCATATATTCAATGAATTTTTTTGTGGAAGCTTGCAATTTGATTCACTCGCTAATTCAATTAAGGTAGCAATTGTAATATTATCTATTGCTGCATCAGTCTTTCCACTTGTTTTGGTTTGTAATTAATGTTGATAAGCAAGTTTAAAACCTTATAACTTGGCCGTTTTTATCTACACGAAATGATTCAGCACGTATTATGAACTTACATCGCAGACTTTTTAATCATATAAAGGAAACGGTTTTTAAGTAATGTCACCAGTGGATGTCATATGAATATAGCACAAGAGCATTTCTCAACCTTTTCCAACCCTAGGAACAGCAAATAACCAATGACAATGCTTCAGACCATTAATATACAAATAATTTTTTTACCTATACATAAATACCACTGGTGATATATATACATCTGAGACTTTCCTGAATACCAATAGTTCACTTCCTAACATTTCACCCACACCACCTCCACCCCCATCCTGTCTTCTGCTGCCCAGCCAGTTATGCGGTTAACTTTGGTGTGTGCACACCTCCCAAACCATATGACTGTGCCTAGCACACGAATAAGGTGTAAAACCGAAATATTGTAAATGTTTTTGTTTGTCTCGTGTGTTTCACTCATCACAGCCTTCAACTTTGGTGAGAGACTTTCTAATCAAAAATTTAAACATATGTTTTGGTGTAGCCTAAACTTTCCTATTAATTAAACCTTGTTTCCTCTAGGATTAATCTTTTGGAATAGGAAAGTCACAATGACTTAAGTGTTTATTTCTGTGGTATTGCTTATGTTTAACAGTTTTGGCCAACACTCATTTAAAGCTTAAAATATTATTCACATGCATATGTAATTCCAACATCCATGACAGTATATCTTGAAATGATTTGACAATTAAGCACAACATTTCTTTGACACGTTCATCGATGGTTGTTGTGCCGGGAAACACAAATCATTTTCTTTGTCCTCAGCTATCTTGAAAACAGATGTACCATTCGTAAACCCTCACCTCCCCCAAATATTTTAAGTGATTGCTTGCATTTTTAGCTAAATTTAATGCAAACTCTCCTTATTTTAAAAATTTGCTGACAATAGTGTTTGACACAAACTGTGTCCAGTATGGTGGAATATTGCTGTGCAAATTAGATAGGGGTAGGGGGAGATCTCTCATAATATTCTGCTGTGGTTAAGTACGAAAGAGCATAACACTTAGTAACATAGAAAACTTAATTCCAGACATAGTGGCACAAGTGTGTAGTTCATGTAAATGTATAACCTCCCAAATTTATAATCAGTCCTCTTCTTAAGTCAAGACGTTTTGAAATTATGGCACCAATGGAGAGCAATCATGGGTATGGTATAAAAATTTCAGGCAGAGTATTTGAATGAAATATAATATCTTGGTTCTCCGGGTGGAGCCGCGTTGATTTGTTAAAACCTAACGTTTCTGCCATCTTTCTGTGGCTTTCATCAGAGGACTGCTTGTGAGTTGCCGCTATTGCCTTATATAGTAGCAGGAAGCAAGTGATAGACCACCGCGGTGACGTCACCGATCCAGTGTAGACGGTAGGATGGGGCCATTCGTCTTGGGTTTTCCTGAGCAAGTATGACCAAATATGGTCAAGTTGCAAACCATTGTCAGCATTAATGTTGTTCGGCCGTTTTTGTATTTCTAACGCTTCTCTTATATGCCTCTGCCACCATCTGCTTTCAGTGGCTATAACGCTGGTCTTAGCGGCCATTCAATTTTATTCGATACCGGTTGAATGTAGAATTACAACAGACTTGCTTGCGTCATTATTTTTAAAATGCCTAATGTGTTCATTGAGACTCTCCTTAACAGTGCGTCCTGTTTCCCCAATGTATACCTTGCCGCAGCCACAAGGAATTTCATATACTCCAGGTGTCTGCAAATGTTCTCTCTTGTCTTTAACGCTGGTTAGGATGCTGGATAATTTCCTAGGGGCTTTGTATACGGGATGGATATTCTTATTTTTAAGCGGCCGACCAATTTTATCCGTAACTCCTTGGATGAATGGCAGTACGGCCACTGCCTTGTCAGGTGGTTTGTTGTTTTCCACCGATGATGCTGCAGTGCGAGACAAAGTGGAGCGATCCAGGCATGCCAAGGCTTTATTACAAGCAGCTATGCTTGTAATCATATTTGAATGAAATTGATAAAAATATGAGGAGACAAAAAACTTTTGGTAATGGTAGTCAGTTTACAGACAGCATATAATCACAACCCCTCTCTTTGATAAAGTAGAAAAAAGAAGTCACAAAAACTGTGTTCCTGGAATGGCTTCTTTCCTCCCTGCTACTTCATATAAACTAAAAAACATTACCAGTGAAGGACGAAACAGAGCTACAAAGAGAATGGAGTCAATATGCGTTCATCTATATTATCATGTAACGAAATACAAATCACACTATTTAACTGTTCAAAGTTGTTAAAAATCACAATTTTAATGAGCTTGTATCCTTTTAAATATAATATACCAGTATATAATATTACATAACACAGCTGTAATAAAATACAGTTAACATATAAATCTTTAGAGTTTATTTTTTCACCCTTCTCAAAAGTAACAGTAATTTGTATATTTTTGTTTAAAACATTCAATAAAAATAAAACATGATTTATTAATCTTGAAAGCACAGTTGTTACAGCTGTATCTATTTATCAAAACCTCTCAAATGCACTAAAACAAATCAAGCCATTCCACTCATCAATACTGTTGAGGTTTCCTGGTACGGTGGAAGATGAGCTACTGTCCAGAAGACATGTATGCTTCATGTAACCTGCACTGAGACAGAGAAATATGTGGTTTAGTAAAATGACCCATTAATACTAATAAAATCTCTGTTTTGTCATTCTACTACAAACTTACACAAAACCTAAGGACTGGGTTACGCATACTTCAATATTATTGCTACAGAACTGAAGAGGTCAAAATTTAAAGTATTTGTATTACGGTTTCCCCTGAGAATTTAAAGGCTGAAGTTATGCTACAGCTACTAAAAGTATGGTACTATTATCACCAATTAACAGTAAAGTGAACGAACATTTCCAGTGGAAACTGCGTACCGAAAAATATTCTTTTCATAAGAACAAATGTTAAGTAAACATGTATCTTTACAGGATGTTAAATCCCATTGGCACTGTGCTGAACATTGCTCCCTAGAAGTTCATTTGAGAGGTTTTGGCCACATAAATGAAATTACAGACTCGCGCACACACACACACACACACACACAAAAGAAAACCTATCTACAGGCTTTATTAAAACTCATTAATATGAATGAATGATTTGTCATTTCATTCCCAGATATGAACAAAGTGAATTTGGACCTTGTGTAACATTTCTCTTTCCTTATAAACATTCACACACACACTCAATCATAAACACACCTAACAAAACAAAACAAAACTGGTGTGAACAGGAAATTGAGGTACAACTGGTCTCCATTTTTCTGAAACAGAATGTTTACCCAAATAACAGCTACTGATTTAATGGAGTGCCCATTTTCCTGTTGTAGTAATATAATTTCTGACAAAACAACTTCTAAAAATCTGTTTATTGAAATAACTGAAATCCATTAGGTGTTAAAAAGAGCCTATTACAGCCTTATCCAACAAATAAGGAGAGGGTGTCATATCCGCAGGCTTAAGATATAGTAAAAAGCAGCTCTGCCTCATTTACCTGAGCACAAACCCTTAGTTATAAAATGAATTTTTCGAGAGATAGGAGAGGTACTGGCAAAAACCTCTCATAGAAAAAAAATGTTTGCATATCAGTATATTTCAACATAAACAAGTCAAGCCCTTTCTAGTAACATCATGTAGTTTACAATGCTACCTGCATGAACCATTACTCAGCAACATTACAAAAACTTTTATTTGAACTGTTATTCAGTTGATATATTCTGACAGTAGATGCCTGCAGTTTAGTTACAATTTATAGTCTCGTTAATCATTAACCAAGGATCTCAATTAACATATGCATGAAAATTAAGAATACAGTAAAATGTCAATCTTTAAGATAATGCATAAATAACTGATCTGTTGGGGAGGTGTATTTATAGCTGAAGTGCAACAGATAAAAAATTGAAGATTGTCTTAATTAACAGTGGCAACACAAATAAAAATGGCTTACAGGAATTTTCAAAAGGCACAATTCTCATTTTGATGAAATAACTTGTATCACTGTACTGGAAACTTTGTTTTTTAACCCATAAGTCTTGGAAAAATTGGGAGAAACTCTTCATACAAATGTAATAGCTGAACAAAATCTGTACAACTCTGATCATTAAGAAAAACTTGAAATTCCATGATGTAGAACAATTAGTTTAGACAAATGAGACGATAATTATTCAAAAGTTATAAACAAGAGTACATAGGGAGAAGATTAACAAACTATACAGAAAGGAGGAACTATTTGGAGCACCATTATCTGGAGGATACCCTCAATTTTCCAACATAAAAATCAATTGGTACACCAAAGTAAGACAATTCAGTAATAATATTTATTTGAGGATTTAAATTATATAGTGAGAAAAAAATACCTATAATGGAAATACTATCCGTTGCACAAAAGCTAAAAAAAACAAATAACCCAGGTTACAGTAAGGAAAAAGCTGACCAATAAGCATTTGCACGCAGCCAGCCACTCTGTGTCCAATACTGCTAATGAGCTGAGTTCCGGCACAGTAAATTTTTTCACAGCCACCCTACATCCTTTTGGAGGAAAGGGACCCTCTTCAGTGCCCCATCCCTCACAACGAGAAACAGTGGTACCGTTAAAAATGCACGAGAACTGTTTGTACCACAATATAGTTCTCTGTTGTCACACACCCGGGAGGTATGCTGAATGGGAAGCGTCACGAGGCAGGGAAGTCTCTCCCGGGCTCAGTTCCTCTCCACCGCTCACCGCAACCATAATTTGAGTCGCAGTGCATCAACACCATTCAAGTAGTATCGGAAGAGTCGTTTATCACGCACAAAACCCAAGTTCTCATACAGTCGCAGTGCAGGTCTGTTTGTGATCTCCGTCTCCAAAACAACCTGTGGAAAAATATTGAATGTACTTTAAACGAAACAGTGTAAACTCATTCTTGCAAGAACCATTTACTATTCAAAATTTTGGAAACTGAAATAAATTATAAGCAAATACTACTGTGACTCTTTGAACTAAACACAGCAAAAATGTAGGGGCTTTCACAGTCACTCCAAACATACACCAATACATAGTTACCATGAAATAATAGGTACTAAGTAGCAAAAAGGAATTACAAATTAGGATAGGGAAATGAACCACACTTATCTTAGATGATGGCTGTGTGGCGTGAACACACAAAAAAGACAAGAACACAAATCTCACTTAATTTTAGGGTCTTAGCCCTTTATCAACAAGGGAACTCTATGAAGCAGTTTCCTACAACACCAACCGTCCACGTTCTCTTGTTGATAAAGGTCTAAGACCTGAAAATTACCATCTCATTTATGGTCTTTTCCTTTTTATGTGTTCACAGCACACAACCATCACTAAAGTAAGTGGTGGTTAATTTCAATATATATAGGGTGTCCCTTATAACAGCAAAAATTGTTTTTTTCAATTATTCAAACGTATACCCTCTAATTCTTTCTAAATCACTCTAGCTTACTTACATAAGAATTTTATCCTCCTACAATGACATTAACCTGTGCCAAGCAGACCCTAAAGTTTACAAAAAAAATGCTTATTTTGACTATCGCTAGATACGTGGATGCATCATTAAAATTTTGAATAGTTCTGGGATAACAATGAAATCCAAATAACAAAAAATAATACTTAATTTTATTTAGTAAGACAGAAGTAGTAAAATTATGTAGGGTATTTTCTTTTTAGGATCTTTTTTATTTTTTTACGGTGCAGTTACAATTTTCAGTGTTTTTGCATGAAGATTGTTGCCGTTCTTCATCGGGTGTAATTAAACCATGTCACTCTAATTTTACAGCTCTTTCAGATAAAAGACCTTTTTTTTAAGCCTGTACAAAAACCGCAGTTTCTTCCAAAAAAGAAATGCATTCCTGAAGAACACTGCTTTAAATTTTCACTCGAGAAAACAAATGTTCGCTCTTCGCGGCATAAATTCATCGCTGTTTTTACTAAAACAAAATATAAGCAAGCATTAATCAAGTTGCAAAAGATACAAACTAATGAACAATGTACATACAAGACAGTTAATTTTCCATACCGCAACCGCACAAAATAGACCTGGATATTTTTGTCATCAAAACACTGTTCCTTTCTACAAAGTCAGATGTACTCTCCCTTATTAAATTATATACCATTTTGCGTTCCTTGCTCACTTTAACTCAGGAAAACTATCTTGAGTGAATAAATGGCTCTTGCCAAATATCACACTTGATGCACTGAATGATGATGCCTTATTTTCAGTTCTTTGCCACTCACTCCATCCAAAAATATAACTCGTATTTCAATTAGTTCTCTGCAGTCATCTCTCAAGAAGGATTTTTTTTTTTTTTTTTTTTTTTTTTTTTTTAGTTCAGCCAAATAGAAATGTAACAATTACTCAATTTGTGTATCATTGAAATGTTTTTTCTGATTGTTTGTATCAATATGATGCCGTCATGCAGAAAGTAACAACTTTTTACGAACATTTGCTCCAGAAGTGCCCAGGCACCATTGAGATGATGTAAACTTAGATGTTATTGTGTTGCATCTCATTATCTGCACTATATCACTTACTCAGAGCATTCAGAACAACTTCACCTTGATCTTTATCACAATAAATTGTTCCCTATTAAGAAAAGTAAATATCAGACAGATTGGCAGTCTTTCTTCCTTGGAACTTCTTACGGCCAGACCAGCCAACAACTTGCCATCTCACTGAATGATCATGACTTGGGACACGCCATTTTAAGATCGGTTATTATAACTTCTGCTCATTGCTTCCTCATTTGTGTCCTCATTCGTTGAATGGAAGACTTATTTAAAGAAAAATCATCAATACTAAGTACAAGTGCCTCCACAATAACTTGAAGAACATAAACTGAATCTCTTACACTTAACTGGCGTCTAACCAAAGCAGCTATTAAAGTAGGAGTAGTGATATTTTTTTCTTCTGCACTTTGCAGCAGTTCTTGAATGAATTACTTTGGGTGTGTTTGTTAAATGATCTTCCTGGCATTCTCCAGAAGTAGAAGATGTGTCGTTGAGTTCTTCAGACAGCAGGAACAACTCATAGGACACTAAAAAGCTTGACTACCCACTGAACCACATAGATTTAAGTATTTTTCTCTTCATTTATTTTCATTTGTATAGACGTTTCTTCTTTTTCAGCTAGTTTTACATACACAAACATGAAGCAACCTGGTCTCCCTGGCTCTTTCTGTCGCTGCAAGAAGATTTTAACTTCCTTTGGTTTACATCCTTTTGAGGGTGTAAGCATGTGCAATACCATAAACATTAACCAATTCACGTTGCAAATCCCCTTCCCTTCGCTTATAAACATCCAGAGATTTGCTTGCATTCTTTTTCAACTGTCTCTATAATATTCTCCAAAATATAATGCACACATGTTCAACAACATCAGGGCTTTCACTTATAGTCAATTTGCCTTCGTGGATATCTTATATATGTATATAAAAATAGATGTGTTTTTTCCTATATTTCAGTTTTCAGCCACCACTACGTAGCACAGATCACTGATGTTGGTGGGTGGAAGTAGCATGGAGTTTCCTGTCGTGCACAACGTTGGCCAAATGCTGATAGCTGTGGGGATGTGGGAGATATAATGATTCAAGTTGGTCAGTGCAGGGCGTTTTCACATTTCGACCAAA
This sequence comes from Vandiemenella viatica, assembly GCA_031002005.1. Lineage (NCBI taxonomy): Eukaryota > Metazoa > Arthropoda > Insecta > Orthoptera > Morabidae > Vandiemenella > Vandiemenella viatica. Next base: position 50,275,642 of record CM061918.1, on the reverse strand, counting down.
AATTCGTATCTACGTATACTTCTCTTTCCTGCCACAACTACATAACATAGACCTTTGGTGTTTGTGTGTGGTAGTAGAATCGTCTTTCCTGTCGTGCACTATGGTTGTTAGATGTCGGTATCTATGGGGGTGTGGGAGATATGGGGGTTGAAAGTGGTCGACCTGTGGCAGTTTCATACTTCTGCCAAAGACAAAAGTTTCATGGTGTATCACTTTTCAGCAAAAACTATAGATCACAGATAACTGGCGTTTGTGTGTAGTAGTAGCACAGAGTCACCTTTCGATCACAACAGCGGCTGAATTTCAGAAACTGTGGTACTGTGGTAGATATGGTGGTTGTAAGTGACCGACCAAGGATATTTTCGTATTTCGACTGTCTCCGCATATGTCACTTTTCTGCCACAACTACATAGCATAGAGCATTGGTGTTGTGTTTGGTAGTAGAATCGTATCTCATGTAGTGCACTGTGGTTGTTAGATGTCGGTAGCTATGGAGTTGTGATAGAAATGGGGGTTGAAAGTGGTCGACCTGTGACAATTTCGTACTTTTGCCAAAGACAAAAGTGTCATGGTGTATCAGTTTTCAGCGAAAACTATAGATCACACATAACTTGTGTTTGTGTGTAGTAGTAGCACAGAGTCACCTTTTGATCACAACAGCGGCCGAATTTCAGAAATTGTGGTAGATATGGTGGTTGTAAGTGGCCGACCAAGGATATTTTCGTATTTCGACTGTCTCCGCATATGTCACTTTTCTGCCACAACTACATAGCATAGAGCATTGGTGTTTGTGTTTGGTAGTAGAATCGTATCTCATGTAGTGCACTTTGGTTGTTAGATTTCGGTAGCTATGGGGGTGTGGGAGATATGGGGGTTGAAAGTGGTCGTCCTGTGACAATTTCATATTTCTGCCAAAGACAAAAGTGTCATGGTGTATCACTTTTCAGTGAAAACTATCGATCACAGATCTCTGGCATTTGTGTGTGGTAGTAACACATAGTCACCTTTCGATCACAACAGTGGCCGAATTTCAGAAACTGTGGTTGTGTGGGAGATATGGTGGTTGTAAGTGGCCGACCAAGGATATTTTCGTATTTCGACGAAAGGCATGTGTCTCCGCAGATTTCACTTTTCTGCCACGACTACATAGCATAGAGCATTGGTGTTTATGTGTGGTAGTAGAATCGTGTCTGTTGTCGTGCACTATGGTTGTTAGATGTCTGTAGCTATGGGGGTGTGGAAGATATGGGGGATGAAAATGGTCGACCTGCGGCAATTTCATATTTCTGCCAAAGCGCATGTGTCATGGTGTATCACTTTTAAGTGAAAACTATCAATCGCAGATCACTGGCGTTTGTGTGTGGTAGTAACACAGATCATCAATCACAACGTTGACCGAAATTCGGTAACTGTGGGAGTGTGTGAGATATGGTGTTTGAAATTGGTCGATCATGAATATTTTCGTATTTCACCCAAAGACTTGTGTGTATCCGTAAATTTTACTTTGCTGCTGGAACTACATAGCGCAGAAGACTGGTATTTGTGTGTGGTAATAGTATCGAGTCTCCCATCGTGCACTATGGTGGTTAGATGTCTATAGCTGTCAATATGAATTCTTTACAATCACGAACGAAGTCGTGGGTACCAGCTAGTTAAAAAATAAAACTGATAGAACTTCTGCAACTTGGTAGTATTAGAACCAAACAATATGTGATACCTATTCAAAAACTGTAATGACAGTAACAATGTGGATGCGCGCCACAACTCTAGCGTTACTTACATCACGATGATTTGATGTAAGTCGGCATGGGTTACAGTTAGTCAAATTGTGTAAAAACTTATTTTTGAGTGTTTTAGGATAAAATGAAAAAAAATAGGACCTATGTGTTACAAAACTTTGACTTTAAAAAATAAGGGACACCCTAATATATAAACGTATATACAGCGCGTTAGCCTAAATGATTCATTGGGCTTCAAAATACATAAACTCACCAAGTTTCTGGTACAAATTATAAATGTTCAATATGTGCATCCTTAGTCAAGAGACACACATCCAAACAGTAATCCAGTTCTGTCCATACGTTCGATAGCATTTATCTACCAATGTCCACCACAGCAGCTGTAATTCTTGCAGTGTTGTTGGTACTGGGGGTACTGAAAATTTGTCCTTCACATAACCCCACAAGAAAAAATCACATGGGGTCAGATCTGGTGACCTGCAGGGCTGTGACAACAGAGGAACACCATTCGGAACAGTGAGCCAAATCCAGCGTTGTAACAGTTCTCTATTGAGAAAGTCACAGACATTTGTACTCCAGTGAAGTGGAGCCCCTTCCTGTTGTAGGATGAAAGAGGAGTAGTCAGCAGTCAGTTGTGGAAACAACCACACCTGCAACATATCCAGGTACATGGATCCTGTCACCATCTCCTCAATGAAGAAAAAGGACCCATACAACTTTCTCTTTGATATGGCACTCACTTTTGGCAAGTCCCTTTCAAGATCCACAAAGGCATCAGTATCCCACACGCTCACATTGTGATGGTTGACCTTTTCAGATAGATTAAAAGTTTCCTTGTCGCTGAATACGAAGTTCCCCACCAAGTCCCCATCATTTTCCATAGCTTCCAGCATTCAGGTATAAAAATCAAAATGGCAGCAATGATCATCTGGATCTGGTGTTGCACCAATCACACATGGTAGGATTTTAAATGCAAATGCGGACACAAAATTGCACTGTTTTCTGCAGAATGCCCACAGGCACACAGGCTGGCACAAAAGGTTGATTTTTGTGGATTGCGCATACAGCTCTTTCTCACGCGCTCCACGGTTTCCTCTGAGACATGTGGTCGCCCCCTGGTCTGTTTACACAGACAACCAGTGTCACAAAATTGGCAAGATCAACGTATAATGCTCTGGTGACTGACTAGGTGCAGCTTTTCTAAATTTTTGTTTGAATTCACGCTGCACATTTGTAACTGAAGAACACTTCGCATATTCTAACACATAAAAACCCTTCTGCTTTTCTGTCATCTTGTGCACTGCTGCCATCTATCATGAACACCAGACATCAAGCAAGCTTTTAAACATGGTGAGTTTATGTATCATTTCCTGTATCACTTGTCTTTGTAGGTGGTATACTTTTCAATACACAGTGTTTTAAAGCAGGATGAATCATTTAAGGTAACCTTGTGTAAAATGATGACATTATTTGAAATTTCGGCAGACATTGTAGATGAAGAGTCTCATAAAATTTAAGTATTACTAAACAGAAATCCCATTAAAAGTCCACACAGTGTTCCAGGAAACACACTATGGTTAGTCCATAGTAGGTAGCATTTAACAAACATTAAATTTTATTACAAGTGTGGCGATGCAAGACTGTGTGAATGCAGGCTTTGCCGGCGAATATATGACAACAAATCTTTCCGGGTTTGCAGCTGGCTGCAAACCCGAGAAGATTTGTTGTCTTTTACTAAGACTGTTTCTAAATTACGTGGTCCTTTCCAGTAGGAGACATACAATAAATGAAACAACAATTCAAAGGCCAATCCAAAAATCTCACTATGAAGGCTGATTATTGTTAACAGAACACTGTTACAGGTTGGTTGATTAAAAGCATTGAATTGGCCGAGTGTCCCAACCACTGGAAATGAACATTTTGAGAAGCAACTATTTTGGGAGAAAATTAATGGGTGATACATCTTGCACAAGATAATAAGAAGTAGTCTAACATGGTACGACCTGACATCATGCAACTTTTTCCTCCGGTGATCCAAAACAATACAAAAAACAAAAAAGTTCAAATCTGATAGCTATCAAAAAAAAATAAGACTGCCCAACACCAGGCTTGCAGGCCGTGAAATGGCCTGCCAACACATTTTACTTTGCCCGTCAGCAGCAGCTGTCTAGAATATGCTAGCTCAAAAACCTCTGCAAACATATCGGTGATGCTTTCTTTGTACTTTTTAATTATAATTAAACAGTGTTATTTATTTGCTTGCTTTATTTAAATATTTATTGTAGCTATAGGCAAGAATTAGGCAATTTCACAGCCTAAAATAGAATCGAAATTGTGGCCCATACCCAAAATTGGTTGGCAGCCGTGATGCACCCATGCAAGATATAACAGACTCAAGAACTGAAACGAAATGACAATTTCATGCAACAGGCATTTATTAATTCTATGTTAGTAAATTATCAAGTGGACCCAAATTTTGCTAAGAAAATCATCTTTAGTGAGAAGGTTCATTTCCACCTTTATGGTCAACAACTGAAATTCTCTCATTTGTGATATGGACAATCTGCCAATACATGTCCAATGATGGTGTAGATGAAGAACTGGTGGAGTGATTTGGCTATTTTCTTCGAGAACAAAACTGTAAATGTATTGACCACCAATGGTTCACATTATTGAAAGATATCAAAGAGTTTTTGGGGCCTCATTTAGACAGCATAGATCTGAATGCCATGTGGTTTCAGCAGGATGGCATAATCTCTCATGAAACCATTGGACAGTAGTGGGAGAAAATTAATGGGTGAAATATCTTGCACAAGACAATAAGAAGTAATCACCAAGATGGTATGACCTGACATCATGCAACTTTTTCCTCCGGTGACTCAAAACATAAAAAATAAAGTTAAAATCTGATAGCTATCAAAAAAATTGATCTGCAATTACATAAATACTTGTTTAAGAGTTCTTTATTTAAAAAAAAAAAAAAGGCAAACAAGGCATATTTTCCACAGTTGACTCCAATGTTTACCATTTGAAATTTTACAGTAATTTTGTAAATAAAACTTATTTTTGGGTCACCCTCTAGTACTAACTTAAAAGTACCAGCAGATAGTTAAGAGCGAAATCCTTGCAATGGTGCAAACTTCACATAATAATAAGTTTATCTTTTTCTGATCTATGAATACATCAATCTACTGAAAGGGTGCTTGATCTTACAATATGAGGTATAAAACAATTTTAGAAATGAGAAACATCAAGTCTAATAAATAACATACTGACAGGTTTTTTGTAAGAATTAATTCTAATGATCTATTACCTCATCAGCATCATCTTCAACCATGGCTCGGATTGCCTTCAACACCAGGTTTGAACCTGCAAATTAAGTTACACGATAATATAAAATTTCTTTCATTCATCTGAGCAACAGACTCCTATGTTCATATTTTCTTCCAGAACAGAGGGGAGTACATTTCTAAAATGTAAGAAAAAAAAATTACAACAATTGTTTACTTTTATTTCATACTTCATGAAGTTTTTTCATTACCACCATTGAATAATGGTGACAATGAAACTGCCATTATGCACTGAAAATAAGATAGGATATGGAACATCACCAGTCAATTATCAGAGATAAAGCAGGAGAGCCAGACAAAATAAGATTTTTTTTTCTTTTTTAGGCCCTCCTGCCTTCATCTGTGATAAGTGACTGACAATTTTCATTATTCTATCTTTTCTATATTACCAGAAAGATTACTGGAACTTCAGTAATAATAAGAAAAAAGCTTATCAACAAAGAAATTAATGAGTGACTATGAAAATAGACACATCACTAATCAGGGAGGAGGTCGGTATTATTGTATGCCAAATATAGAAGATGACAAAACACATTGCGAGGTGTGTTCCTTTTTTCTGTTCAGTACTGCCCTCCTGCCTTTATGTCTGGTAAGTGATGTTTCCCTATCCATCCTTAGGCTACTGAAACTATTTGAAAATTTGCAAATCTGCATAAGTTATTTTAAAAACCTACATATTTGTAACCTCTCATGAAATCTTCGTATAAACCAAAAAGGCCCACAGGATTAATTGGTGAGTCAAGGATCAAGACTTGACCACTTATTATTATTATTATTACTGTTTTGGGCTTTACATTTTGTGGTCACTGAAAGGTTTGGGTGAAAGGAACAGGACTGAATTCACCTACAGCTTTTCAAAGAAACCATCCTTACAAGACGCTACAAAAAAGGACTGAACCTGTCATCGGATTCAACAATGGTTCTTAATTACAAAGAATTTTTCCTTTGATTATGAAATCATTATTTGGTTTAAAAGCAAACAAGTTTATTTCTTTCTCTTGCAATAAAATTTGCAGGAGGTGTTTGTTACAAACTTAGGTATTTCAGTTTTGTATCAATACTGAATGAACAATAATCGAAGGTGTGAAAAAATAGCTAAGTAGAGAAACTGGTAAAGTAATTTTAGTTTCCATTAAAATTCAACAGCAAAAGCAGATGTAGATTAAAACTTACCAATTTTTCTCTTCCTGTATTTCTCATCCACAGCCAGCATAGCAATATATCCTCTCTTCACAACCTTCCGGTGGACATCCAATTTGCACACAATTGCACCCACACACTTTTCGCCATCCATAGCCTATGTTCAAACAAACAGAAGAAAAATGAGTTTACTTTCCATGAATGAATAGCAAAGATGACTGAAAATGGTACAGACAAACTAATTATTGTGCAAAATGCTGAAAGGAAAGTAGAAGAGAATGTACACATTGAAATGAACATCCAATTCTGTAAAAAAAGCACACAAGCAAGAATGCCACTTATACTGTCTGATACAATCAAGCTTATCAACCTTCTCTGTGTTAAGCTCTCCAAGCTCCTACATTCCAATTTTTTGACAATACTTACCCAAGCAATCAACATCAATAAACTACAAAATGTAACATTAAAGGAAATAAAGAAATCAACTACATTTCAGGGTATATGTATATTGTACTAATTCACTATACTAAAACTTCTGCATCCACTTTTTTGCTATGGATTTACAGCTCACCAAGGTTGTTAGAGATGGGAGAGGATTTTTGGCAATGAATGGGAAGTAATAAGTTATGACATTTTGAAGGAAACAGCCTGGTATTCAGCTGGAGGGAGGAACCATGGTAGCCCAGTGGGTAAGGATCTTCAAAATTCAGACACAAGTTCAAATCCCCACCAGGAAATTTTACAAGCTTTACTTTTATCATCCAAGTATGCTGAACACACTGTATTTCAGATTCAACAATTAACTGTAGGCTCAGTCACACTAAGAGGCACTGGAAACTGTGGAAAATTTAAATCTAAAAACCTGGACCAGCAATCGAACCTGTATCTTCACAAATGTCATGTACAAACATTACCACTAATCCATCATGTTAAGTTATGCCTTCTTACTCCAAATGATTTGATGATGTTTCACTTAAACATGTTACATAATTATTTCAACAAAGTTTCCAATCATTATTGAACATGTTAACAGTCATGTCAAAGAATGTAAATTATAAAAATGGAACTATACAAATCAGAATTTAAAAACATATATGGTCAACAATAATAAGCACTAATTTCAGTCATCATCTAAAGCATTGGTGGCCAACCTTTTCAGCAGCTGGGCCAAATTTTAGAAATAGAATTTTGAATCATGCCGCACATTCTATTTTCTAAGGGGGAAAAAAACTTTAATATTTTTGTGGAGGAAAGAAATAATTAAAAATGAAACATATGTATTTAAGGAAATATTAAAAATATAGTTATTTTAAAGCGTTCAAGTTGAAAAGAGGTGCTGAGAGTTGTCATGTCTGAAAGTTAAAGTTTATTCTTAGGCACAAAGTTGATACTGGGGGCTAGCAACACTTTGCCTAAACTGTAGACAGTTAAGTTCATGACCCGTGTAGTTTTCTGGTACCTTAATATTTAATAAAGTGGTCACCACGGATTCGTCTTATAAACCCCCAAACACGAAAGTTCATTTGACACAGTTTTAGGATCACATGGTACTTATATTCTTGAAAAGGTTTCTCTTACAATGTCGGTATCAGAATAGCGAATAAAGCATCGGAAAACAGTTCCATTGAAGACTATTAGACTAAGCAAATTCAATCGAGAAGACACTCGCTAAGTCCCCCTAACTTTAGTGAGGGAACAATTACGGCATTTTAAGATGTGCCGCAACAACTACCTGTGTGAAGCGGTTCGCTCCACGAACCAACGTGAAGTTGACTGTTTGAAAATCACTGAAAGACTGGGCTACATATGCGACACGAAGTTACCTCTTTGATAACTACCGAAATACTGTATATTTTCAAGATGGATGCAGGTACTTTTACCAACTTTTCAATTTCTATGTCATCAGCAAAATCTTTGGAAAATTAATATCTTCCAATGTACTGGATAGTTTAACTTGCAATTAATACCTGGACTTCCTGATATCGTATTCTATCTATTTTGATTTAATTCAACCTCCAAAAAGGTTTCTGTAAGATTAACTTTGAAGTCTCTCACGTCATCGGTTTGCTGCACTTTCTCAACAATTTATGACAATCTCTTTCCAAAATCCTAATTATTGTACTAATGCCAAAACTTTTTACAGAAACCAAGGTATATTTTTTATCCTTTTAATTTCATCTATTTTCTGATATAGATTTTTCAATTTTATCTCTTTTAGTTAAAATCTTTATTTTTTCTCTTAATTAAGAAATGGTAATTATCCACTGCCTAATTAGTTAATTTTACTTTCAAAATATGCTTGACAGTGCTGATTATAGCTGGTGAAGAGAGATCGGCTGTGACTTTACTCAATTCGGAGTTATTTCAGATCTTAGATTTTAGCTTATTATTTATTTATGTAAATTATTGCAGAAAACAGCCTAAAACTATAAAATGCATGCTTGTGGCACTGGAAGTACAATACTAACAGGAGCGCAGCAAGAATAAGGCAGGCAGTGGTAATGAAGTGACCACGAGCAGAGCTGCACAGAATAGAGTGGACTGCATATAGAGCCACAACACCTATTGGCTGGCTGACATATGACAACAGTGATAGCTAGGATGTTAATTAAGCCCATCTACCCGCCGAATAACAATGTACTTCTGGATTTCTTGAACAGCAGATATCAGATGAAGAAGACAGAGAACATTATCGAAACATAGTCTTTTTACGACACCATTTGGCTGCAAACCCATGAGGGCAATATTACAGTTTGGGAAATGTGTATGGATAGAGTTCATTACTAATCAATGTAACTGTTGAAATCATGACAAAATGCAACCAAAATCATTTTTAAAAAGTCAATATCCATCAGAACTGAGACAAAGGTCATACTTTTAATTTCACATGGTAGCCAAAACTTGCAGCAGAAAAACAGCAAAAAAGATTTCAATGCTCTCCCCAATAATTACTGTATGAAAGCTACTAATCCAGGGATCACATCAACATATCCCATGCTTGGCTCAATAGAGCAGCTTTTCAATTGATGTAATGTGAGTTTTGTTTAACTCAAAATGTCATCACATCGATGAAATAGCTAAATAGTTAATTTAAATTTTTATAAATTCTTTTCAACGTCCTTGTAATGCACAAAGATTGTTTCCATATGGAATTATAATATTCATGGTATGCTACAATCTGTCTTACCTAAACATGTAAGTTGTTTATTGCATCTATATATTACATTAAAAATTTGCTATTCTTCACAAATTAGAATGGAAGCCTTGACCCAACCATATGACAGTTATCTGAAAAGCTATTGGCCTCAACAAGAGGTGGCTATTGATGAATATATTATAACAATCTGTGTAATATCACGGTTGAGAACTGATATATTCTTGGTGGGAAACTAACCAAGTAAAAACAACACATTTACTCAGTTATTTTCCTATGAGGAATATATCAATAATCAACACCCAGAAAGACTTAAATTGGCTGAGAACATTTCACACCTTTCTTGCAGATTTTTGTAGATGCAGTTCTTTTAGTCAACTCAGAAAAGAGAAGTAGGCACCTTTGTTAGAAATATTTTTGCCCACTGGTATATGTCTTTCACGTAAGCACACTGAATAAATTTGAAAAAAAAAATGAAAAGTGGTGTAGATTTAAACAAGTATTTCACAAATTACTTTTCAAACAAATGAGGCAATACAGCTTAAATGTGCTTAGATTCAATTTGCACAGTCAGAATCATTAAAGGACAGAATGAGAAAGTTCTCTTTATGGAAGGTTAAAGGCAGATGGTGCAAGTGAAAGTTCATGTGGCGGGCTGGGATGTGACCACATCTTTCGCCCTGCCATATGTCTCACCTCTCACATGATTAAGACACGTGTGTCGAAATATTGTTTTTTCTTTGTTTGTGTGTTGTTTTTTTTTTTTTTTTTGCTGCTGCCCTCTTCCCTTCAACTTTGGTGAGTGTTGGGTGTATTTTCCCTTTATTTTCCTTATAACAAAATACATTTTAACTCCTAATTGCTCTCGAGATCTATATCAGCTAACCCTCTCATATCAAAATTGAATTTCCACATCCTACATAACTGAATAATAAAGAATTATTTTTGATAGATTAAAAAGAAAAATGTTATATCCTGTACATTATCAATTACTTAACAAATTCATGTTGCTGAAAATAGTAATCAACTGTATCAAAAACATCGGCACATCCATTGCAGGTTTCGATTTCAATGCAAGTCAACTCGTACAAGTAAAAAGTAGTTGGGCAACATGTCATTCACAAAATAAAGAAAAGTAGTGGTTTTACATCATACAATGCTTAGCTCCTTGTCAGCCTTAAGTCTTCCCTCTGCATTTTATCACATTTGGTAACCAGATTTTCTTTATTGTAATTACTACAGGTGTCTTCATAAAGCCTGGCACACACACGCTTGTCGATCGGTTTGCTTGTACAGCCTCAAGTTGTAATGCAAGATGGAACATTTGACGGAACGCAGTTGAGCCCACAGACACTCCGTCTACTACTTCATTTTGCTGCCAGTTGCTAATGTCAATATGGCTGACACACAGAAATTAGTTGTTGCTGCGGCTAATGTTCTGATAATTAGAAAGAAAAAAAGGAACAGAATTAGACAGAAATGGTCAAAACAGTGGACTTTTTAATCGAGCGCAATTTAGCGACATCAATTTATTAAATGAATTGAGGCTAGAACCTGAAGATTGGTTTAGTTATGTTTGCATGAACGAAGAAACCTGCCTCGAGTTACTGGTACTAGTGACTCCACATATTAAAAGGAAAGACACTAGAATGAGAAAGGCAATAACACATAATGAACGTCTTAGTGCTACATTACATTTTTTAACAACATGTAGATGTTACAAAGATATAAAATTTTCTTGTGCTATATCCGCCTAAGCTTTGGGGAAAATTATACCAGACACTTGTGCTGCTATTTATGAGGGATTAAAAAAAGAATATCTCAAGGTAAATATTTTATTGTGCTCTTTTTACAAACACATTAAATAATAATGTGTAATAATTGATAGTAAAAAACTAAATATCTGTAACTAATACTGATCATTCCCGAAATTTATTGATAAGAATATCACATGCAGCACTCTTTTTCTGTTTGTTTAAATAATGTTTATTTTTGATTTTCCAGACATTCATTTTGTCTGTATAAATCAATAAATTCAGTTAGAAGTTCACACGGCAGTAGTATATTATCAGTCATTCTTTACTAAGACGACGTAATGCAAGACGGAAGTATGCACACACACACACACACACACACACACACACACACACACACACACCGTTTTGCTGGTCGGCAAGTAGGAACATGCATGGAAAATCAAGAGCACTCTTCATGGCTTCAAGCCAAACAATTGATGGAACACAACAATTAAGTCGATCTACTTGTCCCCACACACACTCAGTATTGCATTACAACTTCCGGAAAGGCAGGTCAACAGAGTATACCATAAATGAAGTTCAGCGTAGTCAACTCGACAAACAAAAAATATGTCGTTGGCATATGTATCGACATTTCCAGCAACTTTGATAATTTATGGTAGCAGAGTATGTTCGCCCAACTAACAGAGTTAGGATGCCCACGAGTGTTGTACGAGAGCTTGAAAGACTACTATCACAGAAGAACTGCAACATTTCACAGCTCTGGTCAACAACTAACAAAATATCTCACAAAAGATTGTCCACAAAGTTCAGTATGTGGCTCAGAATTCTGGGATATTGCTCTGGAACCTGTCTTTAACAGCCTCGTAGGTCTGGCAGAGCTTCAAGGAATCATTGCCTTTGCAGATATTTTGCTGTTAGTTGGAGGAAATAATAGAAGACAGACTGAGACAAACTTCAAAGAAATAATGAAAGTAATGGAATGCTGGTGTAAACACTAGCACCAACAAAAATTCAATACATATTGATGAAAGGAACACTGAAACGCATCCCTACAGTGAACCCTACTGTGAAGCATGAAGAAAATTCTATTAAAAGACGCAAAACAGTAAGATACTTAGGGGTTATCCTGGATGAACATAGCAATTTTAATGATCATGTTGATTATATATGCCAAAGAACGATTGATTGACAGATTCTTTCTTGCTGTGTGATGAACTTTACAACAGTGCTAAAGTTAGAAAATAATTTGCATGCACGTACTGTGTGTGTTGAATAAAATTTTCTTTGGAAGCTAGATGAATGACTATTGCCATGTGACAGATTTTGATCAGCAATATGTAACAGTTTATCAATAGACTCACCAGACTAGTTTCCCAAGAAGTTTTATTCAAATATTAACATGAAATGGTGGCAGAGACCAAAACGTAGGGTTTTATTAACAGACTCTCCTAATTTTCCAAGGTTTTATTCAAATGCGACATTCATATAGACTTTGTTCTTATATTGGTCTGGATATTACAATTATATGTACCCAACCTATAGCACACAAATAGATAAATAGAGAAAAAAGATAGGATTCAATCTCAGTTCGATACTATACTTACTCATGTTTGAATGAAGAAAAGAAAAAGAAAAAATCACTTAAGATCGGTTCCTGACTAGATCAAGCTAAAACAACTTTCCACCAAATGGACTGTGACATTGCAAAGGGCCTGATGATTGGAACAAATGTGACAACCCCAAATGGCTAGGCGGTAGGGGATGGAGCGTTTGATGTGATGAGGGTGGCAGCTATCATAATGAAGGTACTGTTGTAGGTTTGGTGGGTTTGATATGTACAGCTGTGTGTATGTAGCCATTCGTGAGGGAAAGGTCGACATCCAGGAAAGTGGCCTGTGTATGGGATAAGTCCATGTGAATTTCAGGGAGCTGGCGGTATTAAGTTTATTGAAGAAACTGAGTAGGTTGTCTTCCCCGTGGGTCCAGATTATGAAAATATCATCAATGAATCTGATCCACAAGAGGGGTTTCAGAATGACTTCAGCTATGAATGATTGTTCTAGGCTGCCTAGGTAGAGGTTAGCGTATGTTTCTTGAAACGTTAAATCTTTTGGTGTTCTGTTATTGTTACTAGTGTCTTCTAACCATTTTGAGTTTCATTTCCATTCACTTTGAAGCAGTGCCATCAATCCCAATTATCTCTCGTTTTAATGAACTTTCGGTTTTTTTTTCCCCGGCCCTCTTGGTTCCTCAGTTTCCCACACCAAAAACCGCTAATGACCTGGACGTCGATGGGCCCTAAAACACCACCATCATCACAACAAAAACAATATGTCTCCTGTAACAAAATACCTTGCGGCATTCCGAGGACATTCCTTCCATCTAGCCAGATTACAGTCACACATCCTCTTCCTAAAAGGTTGTCTTAACCTCAATATTTCCCCAAATGCTCTCACAAATTGCCCATATTTGGTTGCCCCCCCCCCCCCCAACTTCACCCCCTCTTACACACATTCCGGTACAGGCAGTCCTTAGCCTTAACTGCCCTAGTGCTGCAACAATACAACAGCCAACAGTTCAGACATCTTATATCTCTAAATAAAATACTGCTGCTGTCAACCCCACATGTCCTTCCTCACCTTCAACAAATTTTGCAAAAGGCTGTAGAATCTATGGATAGGCATGCTCAAAAATATCTACGCAAATTGTCCACTCTGTACCTTTCCCATCTCCAAGCAGGACAACCTCTCCCCTGCAAATTACCATGACACCAACCTAGGTGTCAACCCCCCACCCCCTTCATTTCCTCACAACCATCTATTGCTCAGCTTTTCAACATACCTCTACCACCTCCCTTAAAACCCACACCCCACCCGGTCAAGATGAATCAAACTGCCAAACCCAAACTGGCTGTTATTAATCTGTCCTCTTCTCCACTCTCAAAACCACAACTCTCGGTACTCTCCAAGGGTCTCACCCACTCCCAAATTTGATCAGACCACCCTAGTATGTGACTCCTTAGCTTTCTGCCGCAAACTCCACTAGAGGTATCACTTTGCCTCAAAGAGCAACAATATGGACACTCAGAATGACCTGGAGCCCAGTCTGCAAAGGTTCCAACCACCCTCCATTCTTGATCCACCACCCCTCCCACAAAACCACCCTCTCCAATTGTTTCAAGATCTAGTTTCCACCAGTTTGGCTTCTCCTAGTTTCGTTGAATCACTACCCTGTGGTACCAACCTGACTCGTTCAGAAACTCAGGCCAGCAGGGAACACTCCTTGATCCAGACTTGATCATTCTACCGGCAGACAAGGACTCAACTATGGCCGTCATGAACCGATGTGACTATTTCAGTGAAGCACTGCGTCAGCTGTCTGACACCAACACTTACCGCCCCCTCAACCATGATCCCACACCTGCAGTGAGTGATAGAATAAAAGATTATATACGGGTTAGTGGACCTCTCCAAGGGCTCACTCCCCATTCTGTCTCACTCTTCACTCCAAAAAGGCCACGCACACCTTCCCTAAATCTGCTTCCTAAAATTCATAAGCCTGGCAACCCAGGACGTCCTATAGTTGCTGCATATGGCTCACCTGCTGAGCATATCTCCGCCCTGGTTGACCAGCATCTACAGCCCATTGTCAGCCAGCTTCCCTCCCACATCAAAGACACCCGACACTTCCTCTCTCGACTGGCCACGGTACCCCCACCTCTTCCACCTGACTCCTTCCTAGCGACAGTTGATGTGACCTCCTTATACACAAATATTCACCACTGTCATGGGCTCAGTGCCATGGAACACTTTCTAGACCAGCGTCCACCCAATAGCCTTCCTACCAGATCACCCGGGCCGAACTAATACCAAATAATAACTTTTTTTCATTTGATGGGAAAATTTATCACCAAGTTAGCAGCAGTGCCATGGGCACTCGTATGGCGCCCTCATACGCTAACCTCTACCTAGGCCACCTAGAACAATCATTCATAGCTGAAGCCCATCTGAAACCCCTCTTGTGGGTCAGATTCATTGATGATATTTTCATAATCTGGACCCACGGGGAAGACAACCTACTCAGTTTCCTCAATAAACTTAATACCATCAGCTCCTTGAAATTCACATGGACTTACTCCCATACACAGGCCACTTTCCTGGATGTCGACCTTTCCCTCACGAATGGCTATATCCACACAGCTGTCCAAATCAAACCCACCAACCTATAACAGTACCTTCATTATGATAGCTGCCACCCTCATCACATCAAACACTCCCTCCCCTACAGCCTAGGCCAGGGGTGGCGAACCTTTATTGATTGACGTACCATTTTTTCAAAAGAAATATTGAATGAAGAAAAGACGTGCCATCAAACCATCATGACTTAGTGATTAATGGGGAAAGAAATAAAACTAAATACTATCATCTTAAAACTTTATACTTACAACCAGAAATAAACTTTTTTATACTAATCAATATTGGCATCAACAGTTTTGTATTAATTAAAATAGATGAAACTACTGAAAAATCTGTTGTTGCAAGTTAAATGCCAAATAAGTTATATTCGGTTCATACTTTGTTACTTTTAGCAGAATGCCAGCTGAAATGGAGTCATCTGATAAACGTTTTCGAACCGAATTTTTAATGTTAATCACTTCTGAGAATTACATCAGTACTTTCATCGACATACAACTGTATGAAAGGAGATGACTTAATGTAATTTGTTTGTTGTTCTTTTACATTTCCCATCAGTTTTATTGTTCTATCTTTTATTGTGTTTCTGCATAAAAAGGATCTTTGATGCGTGGAATTCTCATATTTATTTTCAAAATCTTTATAAAGTGAAGGGGCGCATGTTAACCAGGCTTCCTTCAAAACTTCCCCTCGCTAAAAGGTTTACCGCGCCGAGCAATAACATTTGCAGCCGAAAACCGTGTGGCACTAGTATGAAAATCCTTGCTAACATACCTAATCATACACATCAATTCTTAATTTTTTTTTGTTATTGCACATTCAATTTATTCTTTTTGCTCCGGTTCTATTTTTTTTTTAGAAAGATTTTTTTTAAAATCCGCTTAACGTCTCTCTAACAGCGAGGTCTTTAGAGACGGGAAAGGATGGGGAGCAAGGAATGGGAAGGAATTCGGCCATGGCCTTTTGAAGGAAGCATCCCGGCATTTGCCTGGAGTGATTTGGAAAACCCAAATCTGGATGCCCGGACGGGGATTCGAACTGCCGTCCTCCCGAATGCGATGTCAGAACGCTAGCCGTTACACCACCACGCTCGGTATTTGTGATTTGGCACCATTTCACAGATCTCTTTATCACCTTAATTAATCGTTCCATATTCTCAGTTCACCAAAGTTAAAATTCTGTATTACTCCTATCTTGCACTTTTTTTATATTTTTTTGCCAAACTGGCTGTGTTGTATAGGTGTAAATATAACTCAAACAAACTTAAACAGCAGCTGTATTAACGAAATTCGTTTAAAAACCACAAAAACTATGTGCAATTGGTAAAAGCAATCAACAAAAACTAGTGAACATGTTAGCTTCCTGCCTATTATTATGTCCGTTCAGTAAGAAATTCACTCAAAATAAACTTCCTCTGTGCAATCTGTAGTTGTTCCGGCAACAGTAATTTCGTTCACGATGAACTTTGTTACTATGATCTTAAATTGTGTAGACAAGAAAATAAATTATTTATATCGATTAAACACCTGTTTAATGCCGTGCCCAAATTATTTGATCGCATGCCATCATCGGCATGACATTGGTTCGCGATCCCTGGCCTAGGCATTCGGGGTAGTCACATTTGTTCCAATCAATAGGCCCTTCAACAATATGCCAGCAATATCTCTGAAGCCCTGATTTCCCACCAGATTTAGTTCACAAACAGGTTTCACGTGCCACACCACAACCCACTCAACCTATCATCAATCCACAACCCTCTAAAACTCACCATAGCCCTGTTTTTATCACCTGTTACTTCCCAGGCTTGGAATCCGTCAACCGAGTCTTGAGGCAAGGTTACGACTTCCTTCGAGCCTGCCCTGAGATGAGAAACCTCCTTCCTAAAATCCTCCCTCACCCACCCAGAACCTGCTTCAGCATACCTCCAAACCTCAACCAACTCTTGATCCAAAAACACGGGGACCCCCAACCTGCAAGTAAGCAGGTTCATTTTCTTGCAACAGATCCCATTGCAAATTATGCAGTATGCACCCGCCTTCCACCACCTTTACCAACCCCGTAACTGGGGAAAGCTTTCCCATCGCAGGACATGCCACTTGTATATCCTCCCACCTTATATACCAATTCACTTGTAACCATTGCCCAGCCTCCTGCATTGGACTCGCAACAAATCCACTGGCCATCAGTATGAATGAACACAGACAATCTGTACACACCCAGAATCCTGACCACCCTGTATCTCATCATGCCACCACACATGCTACCAACATTTTTAACACGTTTCTCGGCCCGCACCATCAGATTCCTCTCAGATAAAAGCAGTATTTCGGAACTTAGAAGGTAGGAACTGGCTTATCAGTACTAACTGGGTACCAGCCAACCACCAGGTCTATATTTAAAATAGCACCAATTTTCCTCCCACCCATCCCCCTCACCTTTTCCCATAGAACCACCGCTCACCAGAACCTATGTTTATAGATTGTAACTTCGAATTTTGCTTATTTTTAATTTCAAATTTCTGAATATTTTGTTTTTCAGCTGTTTGCACATATGTCCATTTGTTAATAGGAATTTAGGACCATTAACTGAGATCCACTGCACTTCCGCGACAGGTCCCTATTTACACTTTTACTTTTTATTCATCATCATTTTCCAGCCTATGCTTTTCTACCCCCACCACCACTTCCCGCCATGTTGTTTTCCTCCCCACCATGAGCTACCAACATTGTAGCTTACGCAGTTGGCTGCCAGCCACCAGCGTGCAGCCTTCTCACTCCTACTGATGAAGAGCCAGGGGCTCGAAAATTATATTCTATGAATGTTCTTGTTTTGATTTTTTTTTTCTTTTTTTCGTATACCAACGTTGCAGGAATCCTCTTCTATGGTAAGTGGTGGTTTTTATCCTATCCTAATGTTTAATATATCCGCTTTCAGCACCTTTTTTCCCCCCTAATAACCCTTTATATACAGGGTGTTACAAAAAGGTACGGCCAAACTTTCAGGAAACATTCCTCACACACAAACAAAGAAAATGTGTTATGTGGACATGTGTCCGGAAACGCTTACTTTCCATGTTAGAGCTCATATTGTGATACAATACGCCATTCTCCAGGGCTGCATCAGTGCATCCGGGATTCCATGCGACGGAGGGTGGATGCATGTATCCTCGCTAACGGAGGACATTTTGAACATTTCCTGTAACAAAGTGTTTGAAGTCACGCTGGTACGTTCTGTTGCTGTGTGTTTCCATTCCATATTTAATGTGATTTGAAGAGAAGTAATAAAATGAGCTCTAACATGGAATGTAAGCGTTTCCGGACACATGTCCACATAACATATTTTCTTTGTTTGTGTGTGATGAATGTTTCCTGAAAGTTTGGCCGTACCTTTTTGTAACACCCTGTATATTATAAGGACATAGAAATAAACCACCATTTGCTTTAGATGATGGCTGTGTGGTGTGAACACAAAAAAAAGACAAGAACACAAATCACATAGTAATTTTTGGCCCTTTATCAACAAGAGAATGTTATGGAGGGTGGGTGTTGTT
The DNA here is from genome assembly GCA_031002005.1 of Vandiemenella viatica. Lineage (NCBI taxonomy): Eukaryota > Metazoa > Arthropoda > Insecta > Orthoptera > Morabidae > Vandiemenella > Vandiemenella viatica. Next base: position 50,256,756 of record CM061918.1, on the reverse strand, counting down.
GGAGACTGCCTCACAGAGTGATTGTTAGCTATGAAGGTGGGGGTAATTCAAACAGAGGACAGGGCAAGTGGTACTGCTTTAAAACTAATACCCTAGCATTGCAAAATATTTTGAAAAGAGCAGAATAAAATTATAAAATTTTAACGACATAAATCTGACTAAACAAAAATAAATATGTAAATTAAACTTTAAAAAAAGAAATTTTAAACCAAAGAATCTATCAAGTTAGACTTCACCTCTGGTTAGCAGTGGCTCAATTTAGGTAGTGGGAATGGGGTCAAGGAGAGGATAGAGGCAATAACTATGTATTATCTTAAACTGAGACCAGGGGGTTGCCTTATGCTCAGTTTGTACTGGTAGGCAAGCTCCCACCTTCAGAGTTCAAAGGAGCTGCTGCTGTTAGGGAGGACTCATAGCACAGTCCATGAAACAAGAATTAAAATTATTGGTGCCATGGGAGGTGGCAAGGACAGTTGGTGGATGTTTTGGATTCCTGGTGAATAGAGTCTGTCGATGACCATTCAATATTATACCTAGTGGATTGGTGTTAAAATTTATGAAGGAAGCCAAGCAATGTTTGCAAGTTAACTGGTATATTACATGGAAGTTTCACAGATGGCATAACCTATGATGGGAAAGCTCTCACCAGTGTCAGCATTGGCGAAAGTGGTGGAGGCATAGTGTATGTTGTACATCTTACAGTGGGGTCTATTGTATGCCAAAGAGCTATGGGGTTACTTTGTGGGACAAGGAAGAGTATGTTTGTGGAATAGGAGTTGGCTGAGGTTAGGGGACCTGCTGAAAGAAGTTGCGGGAGGGGAAGGGAGAATTTTTGGAAGAAGAGATCTCATTTCTGGGCAGGTTAACAAGAAATCAATAGCTCTGCCAAATAATTCTATTGATGAATTCAATGGAAGTATTGTGAGACGGGGCTAGGTTTAGGGTAATCAATAAGCTAGCACAGGGATGGCGAACCAAATAATTTGGACACGGCATTAATTAAGTAGGTACTTAATCGATATACATAATTTTTTTTTTGTCTACATAATTTAGAATGATAGTAACAAAGTTCATCGTGAACGAAACTACAGATGGCGGAACGACTAAGACTGCTTAAAAGAGGTAGATTTAGAGCGAATTTCTGACCAGATGGTCTGAGTGTGCAAGCACAGGCGGTGTGGTGGTGGGAGGGACAATGAACTAACTTATTCACTTGTTCGTTTTAGATTTTCTCAGTTCAAAGCATTATTGGAAACGCTCGAGTTTATTGTGTATCTTGATGTGACTTCACCTGATAAATTGAACATTTCTAAATTTGATTTATTGTGGACCCAGCCAGAGGCTGGAAACTGTTCAGGATGATGATGTAAAATGAAGAAATGGAAATGTATCTTATTGAGTTCCAGTATAGTTCAATATGGATTCAAAGTTTTGTCAAAATGAGAAAGGAGTTGGAATTAAATGAATTAACAAGACTATTAAGCATTACAAGTGAAAATGTCAATACCATAATTATTGGAACATGGAATTCGAGATATATTTAGTTTAAGAATATGGTTTTTTCTATCTTGACAATATTTTCATCTACCTATGTCTGTGAATCATTATTTTCAGAAATGAATAACATTAAAGACTCACTCCAAAATTGTTTTTCAGATGATTCCACTTCAGCTTGCATTTTGTTAAAAGCAACGAAGTATGAACCCGGTACAAGTTATTTGGCATCTAATTTGCAACAACAGAAGTTGTACTAGTTTCATCTACTTAAATAGACACAAAAACTGGTGATGATGTTATTGCTTAGTATATTTCTAGTTGCAAATATAAAGTATGCATCCAGCTAGTATCACTTACTCCAATCCTACCACAGGTAAAACATTCCTCATCATTGGTCATGCTACTTGCATTACAACACACCTCATATATCAACTTACATGCCTCCATTGCTCCAGCTCATAGATAGACCTCAATACTAACCCACTTGCAATCAGAATGAATGGCCATCTGCAGACAGTGTATACTATCAATGAGGCCCATCCAGTGGCAAAACATGTCAGTTCCCACAAACTGAATAATTTTAACAACTGCTTCTCAGTTAGAGTGATTCGAGTTTTCCTTGATTACACAACCTCCTCTGAACTACGTAGATGGGAACTAGCCATCAGAATATCCTTGACACCAGACATCCTCCAGGAACAAACTCCAATAAATCCCTCCCACTAGACCCAGCACTTATTATCACTACTGTTTATATTACTTATATTGCATTTTTAGTACTTAAAAGTTTTTGAAAATATAATTTATATGTATTTAGTCACTCAGTTTATTATGTTGCTCTACCACTTTCAATGACAATATACCTCCAGCATTATCGATCTAGTATTTGCACTTCCCGCCACCCCTCTCTCCTATATGACAATCTTTGCCAGCCAACCTATTCACCAGACGGCTACCGCTGGGTACACGTCTGGCTCCACCTGGTGTCTCACTTCTGCAAGAACAAGACTATACGCGGAAATATTGCACGTTTCTTGTGTCTATCCTTTTTGTGTTCGTCGTTCCCAGCTTCCCAGCCCCCTTCATCTAAGCGTAAGTGTTGGGTCATATTTCCCTATCCTTCTTTATATAGTAAACAATGCAATCAAAGGCACTAAGTAGCGAATTAAATTAGGAAAGGGAAATGAGCCACCACTTACATCTTTATGATTTGGGACGCATGGAGAAAACGAACTACTAAATTTCCTGAACCATCTCAGTAACATGCTGAAATTCACTTGGTCCTATTCTCACACTTAGGCCACATTCCTGGATGTGGAATAATTCCTCTCCAATGGCTTCCTCAACTCTCCAGTCCACATCAAATCCACCAACCTTCAACAGTATCTCCATGCTAGGAATATACAGTGAAGGAAGAATTGCTTGTTGATGGTAAAAATATTTTTTCATATCATTTGATGATAGAACCAATTGGGCAGGATACACTGAGGAGGTGGTGGGAAGAGGTATCAAAATATTGCATTTACTGGTGGGAGAGTACAAAAGGAAGTGAAGGAATTGGGATATAGAATATTTGTCAAACTGCTGTTGAATACAGTGAGCAGCTTGAGACTCGCATAAATAGATAGTTGTGAAATACAAGAATTGGTTTGGGATGTAAAAGATTGCAGTTAAGATTTCTTTCTGTTGAAGTTACTGTGTACAAAAAAAGATAAGTAGACTAAGTAGAGATTAACTGGAAGAAAGGAGGTGGGAGATGAATACTGGCACATATTGGTGATATGTCCTAGATACAACTCTGAGTAGTATCTGGAAGTCATGAGACAACCATTTGAGGGGGGGGGGGGCTTTATGCTTCTTCGACAGTGAGGTCAATAGTGGCGGGATGATATTGGGGCAGTGGCGGATCCAGGATTTTGGGGGGCGGCTAGGATTTCGTTGGGGGGGGGGGGCTTGAGTGATTTGGGGAAATCATGAAAAACCCAAATCTGGATGCCCGGACGGGGACTTGAACCCGCGTCCTTCCGAATGCGAGGACAGAATGTTAACAGTTCACCCACCACACTCAGTGTGAGATAACCATGCCCATAAACTAGCACCTGCATTCATATATAAGTGGGAAGATTTTTCTTTTGTAGATGTAGTAGTTGGGGAACAGAATAACTCGCCACGGGAATTGTTGAATGATTTATCTCAAACATTAAGAGAATCCAAATTAATATATATATATAAAAGTAGGCATCAGGAAAGTCAAGATAGGAGCATATGCTCCAATGCAGTAAAGTTAAATTATCATCTAAAAAACAAATTAATGTTTTTATGTAACTGATCCCAGTGCCTGTGCCACGAGAACCAACCTAAAAGGAATTGTCCTTTTGGTCTGAAAATTTGTGCACAGGTTCCTTGGTCAATATTATTTAAGGATATAGGCCTACATGCATTATAACCATAAAATATATACTAATTGAATAAAATTATTTCAAATATTGGCAGCTTCATACAAGATATTTTGCAAGAAATACATATTGTTGTCTGCTGATGTTTATCGTAGCCATTTCTTAGGCTTCAATCTTCGAGAAAATACTGTATACCTGTTCTATATGACTTACAAGTAAGAAGTAATGCCACATGAAACTGTATTTACAGCATTGAGAGACCTATACCAAACATTTGGCAACAACTAAACCAAATTTTTAAGTTATTTCACATGACGGCAATCCTTGTATGTTGAAAAGTCAATATTATAAAAGATTGTGGTTAGGCTGAAATACAGCCTAAGCCAGAATGGTAGTTCTATCATTACTGTGGTGCCACAATCTGATGATGAATTCTTATAGAACTCAACAAAACAAATTGAAAATAAAGAATACAATTTTTTGATCTATCACTTGGTTTTCGAGATATAGCATGTTAAAAATCAGTAAGTTATAGGTATAGTTCCTTGTAAATTTGGCGACATTTCTACCGTATAGATATAGTAGTTTCAGTGATTTTTTTTTTCTGGTTCAGGTCAGATCTCACCCTAACCTCGTCACTTTTGAGATACAATATCTTGAGAACAAAGCGAGATATCAAAAAAATGTATACTTTATTTTTGATTTGTCTCTTTTGAGTTACAAACGAATTCATCAACAAATTTGATTATGGTGAAATTTGTCTACTGGTCCATGCCGCATTTTAACCTAACCACGTCAATTTTGAGCTATATCATCTCAAGAGCTAAGCAAGATATCAATTTTTTTTTTATTCTTTACTTTCAATTGCCTTGGTTATATACAAGAGACCGTATCCTGCACCACCCACCCTTCGTGATGTACTCCGGTTGACGAAGGGTCAAGTCCCGAAATATTCATTGTTTTTCCTGTTCTTGTGTTTTGTGTGTGTGTGAGTGTGTGTGTTCACCCCACGAAACCATCACTGAAGGTAAGTGGTGGTTCATTTCGCTATCATTTTTTTGTAAATCCATTTGCTACATAGCTCCTATTATTTCCTGGATATATATATATATCCTTTTGTTCTTGAGATAATCTAAAAGTTAAAGATGCTCAGATCGAAATGTGACCTGAACCAGGAAAAAAATATCCATTTAAAACTATAAGGAACTATGTTCTGAACATGCCCAGTGGGTGTATTCATCCTAGCAATTGTGGTTAATTTAAAATGCAGCCTGTACCAAACGAAAATTTCACCAAAGGCACAGGAAACTATACTCACAATTAATTTATAACTATTGACATATAGAGAACTATGCAAGATTTATAAAATAAAAAAAAAAAATATATTTTCAACATCTATTTGTCTCGTCGAATTAGCCTATATAAGAATAAAGAATAAAATCGCGGTGCCGTGGTTACAATAAAGCTAATTCTGTATATTATATAACATTTTGAGGGCCTTTTACCTCAATGTCACGAGGATCCCATGCAGTTTATCTCAGAATGGGGGATTCTATCATTACCGTGGTGCCACAAAATGATGATTGATTTTATAGAACTCGACAAAACAAATCGAAAATAAAGAATAAAATTTTTTGATATCTCACTTGGTTCTCTAGATATCGTATCTCCAAATTGACATAGTTAAGTTGAAATACGGCCTGGACCAAAAGAAAAATTTCGCTATAGCCAAATTCTTACATAACTCGGTGAGACAAATGGAATATAAAGAATAAAGTTTTTTGATATCTCGCTTAGTTCTCGAGATATTGTATCTCAAAAGTGATGAGGTTAGGGTGAGATCCGGCCTGAACCAAAAAAAAATTTCACCAAATATCTACATGGTGGAAATGAACTATAGGTGTTTTATTTTCTTCCTAGTGATTGTTGTTAGGTTGAAATACGGCCTGGACCAGAAGAAAAAACATCAAAAGCAGAAGGAACTATACCTATGGCTGATTTTTAACATGTTATATCTCAAAAACCAAGCGAGATATAAAAAAAAAATTATTCTTTATTTTCAATTTATTTCGTCAAGTTCTGCAAGAATTCATCATCAGATTTTGGCGCCACGGTAATGATAGAACTGCCTCAGAATGAAACCTAAGAAGCAACTACTATAAAATATCAATGCAATAATACGTAATTGTTGTGTAATAACTTGCATGTAACTGACTGTATTTCAAAACACTACACGATTAGTATAAATTTGGTGGTTATAATGAACACACATCTTTCTATATCACCCAACGAATTTGTGCAAAATAGTGGTTCTCATCACGTCATGGCCATGCTGCTCCCCTCTAACCTAAATATCTTTAATGCAAGTATAATCATCAAAAATTATAATATTAAATTACATGCTAGGCATCTACAAGAGACAAAAAATAACTATAGGGCTTACCAAGAAACACAGTTTTGGCCAGTTATGAATGAAATATCTGTATGTGTAAATGGAATAAGGTTCTGACAAATCCTTTTGTATGAGTCTCATTATATCTGGCATCTGCAGCTCCGATTTATAAGACACATACAACACATCTCCACTCTCAGAATCTGCAGTTACATCACTCAAACTTTCTTCTTTATGTTCACCATTTTCACTTGATCTACTTATGCTGTCAGATTGACTATTTACACAATTAGATTCAGGTAAACTGTCCGTACTCTCACTACCCAATCGCTCATTTTCACATTTATCACAGTGACTAGAAGGGTACCCAGATTTCACTATTTCTTCATTAGGAGCAGTCTTTTGATCCATTTCAGAGGAGTGCGAAATATCCATGCCTACCGACAATCCATTTACAACACCGTTTACTCCCTGCCCACCCTTCAAGTTCAGTTTTTCTTTAAAATGTGAAGAGAGTTGAGAATTTCTAGCCTCTTCGTCCACATTTTGTGAAGACAACATGATAGTCAAGTTACAGTTTGTATCTTCTGTCGTAATTTTGGAGTCATCTAAAGATTGCAAACGACTGAATTCTTGTTTCGTAGCACTAGGACAAACCTGAGACTTAACTTTGGGTGCAATAAGCCCATCCGATTCCATAACTTTAGTACTATGGTCCATAAATGAACCAGAAACTCTTAATCACAAAAAGCTTAGGCCATATCAAAAGGGGATGTTCTAGATGCTGTTACAGACCAAAAGAGATTGTATGTAAAGAGCACGAATAAGATTAATCTAGCATTATGCATTGAGCACTACACATAGCACAATTACTAACAACCATCTTGGATTTTGCGTAATGGGAAAGGCAATGCTTCCAATGGACCGAGATCTTTTTACCAACACAGTGCGTTCTGTCTATCCTAAGTACATTGTTTCTGGATTGTAAATAGATAATTTGATGTCCTAGACTATAAAGGTGAAAATGATTTATCTCTGAACTATTTTAGATCTCACAGGAATGAAAATTCATTATCTCGCAGAAGACAAAATTCCAAAGAAAATAATTCATACCAATAACGATAAGTGAACAATTTCTGGAAATTTATAACTTTAAAAATTTCGGAAATAAGGATTAGAAAATAAAAATTTTATCTCGCTAACACCGCTTGACGAAATCATATAAAACAATCAGGGCCTACATAAATTTCCTAATTTTGTATGTTGGCTAGCTTGATGTCGTAAATAGTGGTAAAATCGATATATCACATTCATCGATTCTCAAACGATACCAAAATTCGGATTTTTACTACGTCTAGCCATGCATCTTGCTATGTTCCCTTCAAAAGAATCTTTGTTTGCTATTTATATGTCACAATATGGCATCAGCCCATAGATGGAGTTCCTGACTGTAATTTACCAAAAATAAGTTTGTATGATAAATACGATAGTTTTATGATGTTTTTGTTGGTAAAAAATTTAATTTGTCTATAAAATTCAAAAAATTTAGGAATACGTAAGTTTTTAAACTCTAGAAAATGTTAATCTGTCTGTAAATTTTATATCAGTTATATTATTCCAATTTTGAAGCCTTACCAATACACGCAGGTAATTTAATTTACTTACTTTTGCATTAATGGATTCAAACATGACATATATGAAACAGCAAGGCATTTAGTCGGAATTATGAACCGCTTATCCAGAAATGGAATCATTCGGGTTTGTTTTTTTAAAAGATATTGGCGAAGTTACCAAAAAGCAATAGAAATCTATAAGTAACACATTATAGGAATTTTGCAGGATAAAACCTGAAACCGACTTCACAGAAATATTTTATATGATTGTATTCGAATCATCTTCCATCTTAAATAATTCTATCTTTTTCTTATTAATTTCACCTACCATTCAGGGTCGGTATTTTAAAATGATTTCAATTACCATCATTGGTACATTAAAATTAGGTTTACCAACTCTTCAAGGAACCAACCCTGACGATTTGAACAGATTGTAGGACCGGGGAGGGAGTTTGAATGAAAGTCATTAACATGGCTCATTTTTAAATTTATATTTACATTGCTTTTGATAGCATCTAATATTTGACGATCTCTAACACATAATAATAAAATATTTTAAATTAAAAGTCACAATTTTGTAGTATTTGTGCTTTTACTAGTGATACGTTCATTTTATTTCTTTTCTAGCTCCAGACTTGTTCCATCATGCTGAATAAGCGTTCACGAGAAGCATTAGAGTCAGGAATCTAATGAACAAATGTGACAAGTTTTTTCAATGTAGACATGGATAAACTTTCACCCTTAAAGATATCACGAAACATTTTACAAAATAAGGTGCCTAATCTTTGCCACTCCCCGCAGTAAAATTTGTTGAAGTAATATGCATATCCCACACATGGAGGAAGGAATATATGGAGACGACGCAAGGGACCTTCACCACGCACTGGAATGAAACCGGGTAGAGAGAAGTGGGGTGTGGTCGCAGCCATATTGCTTGGCCGTAGAAACACGGGGAAAGGGCACAAAACCCTTAAGGGAATCATAGTACAACTGTGGCATCACAATTTTATGATGGGTTATTATGTAACTCGACGAGCGGATCAAAAATGAAGAAATTTTTTGATATCGTGCTTAGTTATCGATATATACTGTCTCAAGAGAGTCGGGTTGAAATTCAGAAGAAAATTCTCCTAAGGTCAAATTTGATGATAGATTCTTATATAACACGACGAGATAACTCAAAAGTGAAGAAGATATATTTTCGATATCTCTCTTAGTTCTCGAGATATGCTGTATCCAAATTGTGGTAGTTAGGTTAGGTTAAGTCAATGTTTAGAATAGTTTTTAAAAAAATTGAACCCTTCAAAAGACCCCGTAGCTTCTAAGGTTACTAAGAAGATTTGTACTGTTAGTGGCCTATGTAACTTTCCTAGCAACATCAGTGGATTTATCGTCTTACCATACATCAAAAGTAAGAAACTTAGATGGGAGTAGTTTACATCGCGATAGACATTGTGTCACTAACATAGTGCTCATGAAATTAGTAACAACTAATAATAAATAAATAGTTTGTCCACGAACCTACTACGCTGTCGTAGCAGGGGGAGAGGTGATACTCCCACGTGGCGCGTCCCAGGTGGCGGATAGGGGGGTCCTCACCGGTTTACCGGCGGACTTGAGCGAAATAAAATAGCTCTCGCGGACCAAACACAACACAGCAAAACACCAGCTGCCCGTACGAACTAACAATCCGTACGATGAGAGTGAATCGATAAAACGATTCATTCGCCCTGGGTGATTTCACACCCACCAGCAAAAATCAACCATAATTTAGCATGATGGAAACACAAGCAAAAGAGCTACTACCTCAGGCCCGAGCTGAAGACAGCGACGGCGAACCTGGTCATTCGGATTCTGGGGGACCAGGGCATCATGCAGGGAAGGGTCGGAGATTCCCAAACCTCCTCAAACCAAAAAAAGTACAATTTATTGGTACACTTAATGTACAGACATTAACAAAAACAGGGAAACTTAAGGTACTGACAGATACCTGTGACAGGTTTAGAATCCTTGTACTTGCAATACAAGAAACAAGGTTCTGCGATTCCAATCATTTTGACTCAGGTGGATATCGCATCTATAAGGGAAAACCCGCAACTAAATTGCTTAATAGTAACTTACGAGTATTTGGAACTGCTTTCCTAGTGCACAAGAGTATCCTGAACTCGGTTGTAGATTTCTCATCACCCTCGGAACGTCTCTCTCTGCTCACAGTAAAATGTGCTAACAAGGCCTACACACTCGTGAATGCACATGCTCCAGTCAACAATGAGCCCGACAAAAACAAAATCGAGAAGTTCTGGTCACAATTGGAAAGAGTACTTGCCAAAATTCCTCAACACCATGTCAAGATCCTCCTCGGAGACTTTAACGCACAAATCGGCAGAGAAAAGGAATACAGACGCATAATCGGGAATTTTTCAGCGCACAGAAAGACAAACACGAACGGACAGCGCCTAATAAACACCTGTGAAATGGCCAATCTTCAGTTAATGTCCACGCACTTTAAGAAGCCTCCTCGGAAGATGACCACTTGGAAATCACCAAACAACCACATAGGTGAATACCAGATAGATCATGTAGCGATTACCAGAAATTTCTCTCCAGAAATTATGAATGTGAGAGTACGGAAGGGTTATATAGAGTCCGACCATTATCTTTTACAAATCAAAGTTCGTTTCAGACCCAATCGGAAACTATATCAAAAACCTAAAAACCCACGCATTAATCCAGAATACTTGCAAGAACATGCACAGGAATTCACACAATCGCTACAGACAAACACTCAGACATGGGACGAACTTCTTGATACCATTCAAGAATCAGCAAGGAAACTTGGCCAGCCTCCACGGAGACGGAAACACAGATGGTGGACATTAGAGTGCGATAAAGCCCTGGATTCACGTATCAAAGCCTGGAAGAATTGGAATAGCCACCGAACACCAGATAATTGGCAGATTTTTTTAGAAACACAGAAAAGAACATCCAAAATAATCAGACGATTCAAACGTATGTACCACATTAAAAGATTAGAGGAAATCGACAATGACTTCAAAAGAAACAACACAAGAAATTTTTTCAAAACTTTCAGGGAAGAACTGTCTACATTTAAACCTCCAAGTCTTTGCTTCCGTCGACCTGATGGTATGCTTGAAACCAACACAAAGGCCAATTGTGACATTCTGAAGCAGTTCTTCGAGAAGCTGTACAACTGTGAACCACCTACAGAGAAACTCCATTTCCAGATACCCTCCCCAAACCATGACTCAGCTCCACCAACACTGGGTGAGATCCGAAATATCATACTTCAGTTGAAAAATAATAAAGCACCAGGGGAAGACGGAGTAATAGGCGAGATGCTCAAGATCGGGGGCGAACTACTGACTGAACGGCTGCACGCTATTATTTCAAATATATGGGAGACCGAAGTCATACCTGCAGATTGGAAAATTGCATTAATTCACCCGCTACATAAAAAAGGAGACAGGACCGATCCAAACAATTTTCGAGGGATTTCACTTCTGCCAGTCGCTTATAAAGTACTTTCTTGTGCCCTCCGGTCAAGGTTGGAGAAGCAGACAGAACACAAGATTGGTGAATACCAAGCAGGATTCCGACCACACCGATCATGCACAGAACAGATCTGGAACCTAAAAATGATACTCCAACATCGTCAGTCAACCCGCACAGTGGTAACTTTTGTAGACTTTAAGAAAGCATATGATTCGATTGACCGCACTACGCTGTTCAATATACTACGTGAATATGGAGTAGATAATAAAACAACTATTTTAATTCAACAAACTTTGACAAATACAACTTCAAAAGTGAAATTTATGGGTGAAATATCTGAATCTTTTGAAATTAAAACTGGTGTAAGACAAGGGGACGGGTTATCACCGCCCCTGTTCAACTTGGTACTAGACAAGATCGTTAGCATATGGAAAAAAGAAATATCTGGAATATATATGGGAACAAAGGATAAACGAATCAACATAAAATGCCTTGCTTTTGCGGATGATCTAACAGTAATTACACGAACTGTCGAGGAAGCCAAACATGCTGTAGAAAAGCTTCATGAGATAGCTATCAAAACCGGCCTCCAAATCTCTTATGAGAAAACGCAATATATGGACTCCAAAAGCACCAACCTGAAGCCACTCGTGACCAAATATGGCACTATCAAACAAGTTAAACAGTTTAAGTACTTAGGAGAAATTATTGGTAATACTGGAACTGAGAAAGAAGCCCACAAGAACCGTGCTGAAAAACTGCAAAAAGCATATGCTATTACTTGGAATACGTACAATAAGAAATCGCTTTCCACCAAAGCCAAACTCCATCACTACCACACCGTCGTTCTTCCAGGAGCACTGTATGCGACGGAGTCATCATCATTAACGGTAAATGTCAAAGGAATAGAAAAAATAGAAAGACAGATACTGAGAAAAATATTCGGCTCAGAAGAACTGTATTCACTGACCGAAAGATTCACCTCACTTGCACGGAAAAGACGCATGAAATTTTATGGACATATAGCACGAATGGATGACTCACGACTTACCAAGAAAATTTTCCACATCGTCAACGGTCCGCGACAAAACAAAGCACGCTGGTTTGTAGAAACCCAGAAGGACCTCGCAGAAGCCAGCCTTGACCCATTGACATCCACACGCAGTAAATATAGACAATTGATCACCTCACATAAATTTGCCCCTAAGAGCCCTACATCAAAAAATCTGAAACTCAGAAATGCATGGACACAAGAGAGACGTCAAGCCCACAGCGAAAGGATGAGGAAGTTTTGGGAAAATAAGAAGAACAGCAAGAAGAATAAGAAGGACAATGCAAATTAATGGTTCCACGCGCTCCTTAGTGGGCTGAACGATATAATAAATAAAATAAATAAATAGTTTGTACCCTTCTGGTACACGCCGCATTTTAACCTATCCACATTTCCATTAATATTGCCGCTAAATAATCAAACTATATGGACAGATCTAAACACATGAAATGCATCGCGAACTATATTTCAAGTAACAACAATGTTTGCTTCATCAAGTATATTAGTTCACACAGCACAAATTATCACAATTAATTTCATCGAACACTTTCAGTGTAAACTGAAACTGGACTAAAGTATGCACATTCACTGTATCGCGATGCAAACTTGAACCCCTGTTACCAGCTCCCACCCATCCTTCTCAACTTCCTCCAACCCACTATCTCTATTTTCTGACTCTATAGCACGAGCCTCGACAAGCTCAGCCCCCATAGGCTGTGCCTCCGCAGGCTGAGCCTCCACAGGCTGGTCCTCCCAAGGTTGAGCCTGCACAGGCTGAGCCTCGACAGGTTGAGGGCCCAGAGGCTTAGCCTCTACAGGCGGAGCCACCAAAGGCCACGCCTCCACATGCCGATCTTCCACAAGACAAGCCTCAAGAACCCTGATCCTTTCACGCAACTCCCTCATCGTTTCGTCCATCTCCCTCATGAGCGGATTGTACTAAAAAGGAGACCCTGAAAAGTGTATTGTTTTTTATTTCCTGATTTTGTATATCCTACTACCTTGTTACCTAAAGTAGGCCCTTAGTTTCTATAATTTACTTATCTTTTAATAGATTAGATAATTATTCTAAATGATTTAGTGGATCTAAAGTATTTTACTAATTATACTACAAATTAATCTACAAATTAATCTACTAATTATTCTACTAATAAATCTGATATATACACTAATTCATTCCAAAATCAGCAAATGCCGATGATCTGTCCCGAAGACATTCGCAAATACTGTCTGATAAAAGTAAACGCGTATGGCACTGTTAGCCGGGAGATCCCGAAGGATTGTTCGGGCACCGCGCGACAGAGTTTCGATTAGCCGCGCATAGCTACCCTACCCCGATAATCCTACCGGGGATAGGGACCTGCAGCTTTACATGTAATCCTTGCGTGCTTCACATGAACAAAGCAAAGCTCTGCTAAAGGTGAAGGTCAGTTTCAAGGCTCATAAAAATTCCAATCGACACCGGGATTTGAACTAAGCACCTTCCATTTCCCAGTTACGCGCCTTAATCAATTGAGCCACCAAACCACTCACACTATCACACAACGGAAGTACGAGAAGGCATAGAAGTGTTATCAAATGTAGTCTCTGAATCGAGCGAAAACTGGATTCTAGCTAAAATTTCCGAAGAACAATGTAATGATACCACGAGAGACACGGAGGAGTTTTCAGAGGGCATCTTGATATAAAGAAGACCTTTCTGTTAGATGGAATCTCGAGTGATGCATAAGAGTGGATCCAGCGCTGCAGAACGTGTGGAATTGTCAAGGGGCCGAAAATGATTTTTTTTTTTAACTGCTTAACTTCTCTTAACAGCGAGGTCTTTAGAGACGGTAAAGGATGGGGGGCAAGGAATGAAAGCAATTTGGCCATGGCCTTTCCAAGGAATCAACCCGGCATTTGCCTGGAGTGATTTGGGAAACCATGGAAATCCCAAATCTGGATGCCCGGACGGGGATTCGAACCGCCGTCCTCCCGAATGCGAGTCCAGAACGCTAACAGTTACACCACCACGCTCGGTCCGAAAAAAGGAAGATAAGGAAACTAATCCTTCATTATAATGTTGGCGTCCGTTTTGAAATGATAATTCGTGGACATCACTGGACGTTTTCCAGTGTCGGAGATCGGTAGCAGGAGTATTTTGGTCAATATGTATATTTTCAGTAAATGGCCAGAAGTATTTACCATTACAGACCAAGAAATTCACCACGGTGGATTAACCGTTTCAGAGTACCGTACAAACAACAATTAGACCAAGGGTAAAATTTGAATTTTGCAGTATTATGGGAATTGAGAATATCCAAACTATACCTATGCACCCCAAGTCCGATAGGACAGTTGAACGGTTCAACAGAACTTCAGACGAGCAAGTGACGAATGTCGTTGGTAATTACCAAAGGGTTTAGGATTAATAAATTTCACTATATCTGATCGTCAGTACATGATTCCACTAGCAAAACACCTACAGAATTGATTTTAGTAGAAACTTCCCACTACCTAACAACATCTTGTTCGGTCCTCGGCCACAGTCCAATGAAACACGCAGGGGATTTGGGAATTGCGTAATAGACTGCAGAGTATTTATAATCGCTCCAGGGAAAGTCTGTGAGTGAACAGTGACTAGATTCAGACACACTACATTATCAGTACAACGAGGAACGCTTTGTTGAAGTGTGGCTGTACAACCTATAGAGAAGTAGGGAGATGACCCCAAAGTTGACTGCGTAATGTTAATGACCTTACGCTGTTTTGAAGTCGATTAATGATGTGGTGTACATAATTAGAAATCTATCACATAGCCGAAAGAAGGTTGTTCACTTTATTATGGATGGATCGGCTTCATTTTATTCGCTCTACCACCAGCGAGAGGAGACTGAAATGTGGGAAGGAACCCTACTGTCATATAAGCGGTAAGATGCGTCATTAATAAGCTGGTTATGTATAAGTATATACATTTATTTATTAATGTACACCATACACATTTCCCGTTGCTACGACCGTACCCCAGTTTAGTCAGAGACTAGCATACGTTCTTAACTTCCCATTACATTAAACCATTCCAAAATAGCTATCGGCGTTTATGCTCTCGCCCCGATCGGCACCGCTGACGACTCAGCTAGACCACTGCTTCCGTGACCGACCAAGTCCGCCCAGTCCAACCTCTGCTGCACTTGACACCTGGATTTTGTTGATCGTCTCCACTACCTTTTCGGCGAAGGGAATAAGAATAGTCCTAACGTATGCCGTCTGCATGGCGTCATTTCCTCTGCGTCACTGCTCGCTTGAACCCACTATGCATTTCATCACTCCATCAGCTTGTGCATTCCTCCTAGCTCAACTACTTACAGTATCTGTGGCAACTGACCTGGCTCTATACTTCCCCTATAAATTATTAGAAATCCCTCGTTCATTACAATAGGCTGGCAATGTTTAGTTGCGATACTATATCTGTCTGTGAAGACCATATCAAATACGTGAGTTGTTATGAAGTATATCAGCTTAGTGGAGTAAATAACTCTTATTGTTAGTGTTTGAAAGACTCTTTGGCTGTGTAATAGAGCATCTGTAGTAATTGATTTTTAGTTTGATTTTATTCAAGTATTCTAATGTTATTAAACACAGGAAATAAATCATCCAACATCAAATGAAACTTTAAAAAAGTAACAATATTATATATTTGTTGGTAATGATCCAGACGTTTTTATTTCTTAGATGAGCGTGTCCGAAAACAGGTACAAATAGGAAATTGGGAGGATTGGCATTTAAATCCTTCAATTTTTGATACAGGGCTACCATTAACCAATCATTAGCGGAAGAAGAAAGTTGTTATGATGTAGAGGAAACTATTTACCTGAATGCTACTATTCTTTAATACAGATTAGGGAGCGTGCACAAACCACGTAGCTCCATTTTGGCCTCCTGTGAACCCCCCTCCCCCCCACGTAGCCCTACGTGGCCTTTTGCCTTAACTCCCCCCCCCCCTCCCCACGTAGCACGTAGCTTTTTTCCCTTTTGATTCCAGAAGACATTTTGTACTGTTTTCTCCTGTCAGACTATTGTAATTACATACAGAGATAATTAACTCAAGAAAATAAATATTCACATGCTGTTGTGTGTTTTGTTTTAACTGTGAAAAATGTTATGAAAGGAAAGCTACGTAGCCTGGCTCGGAAACTCCCCTCCCCCTCGTAGCTCAGCGTAGCCTTCCAGCCAACCTCCCCCCCTGGACCGAGCCACGTAGTTTGTGCACGCCCCCTTATCCTTTGTTATTTCATGTGGTTACCAACCTTTAGATGCGAATAGTATAAGGGAATCTGAACTTAATTAAAAAGTGATAGATTCGAGAAGTGGATCGAGGACATTTTCTCGAGATGTAACAGTATACAGATTATACTGTGTATCAAAAATGTTTTAAATGTGAGCCACATCTATTGCACTTTGTAATTAAGCGCCTTTGAATTTCAGAAAGCTTTATGGAGCGTTGAACGGAAGTTGTTATATTAATATCACCGTGAAGAGAATTTCAACTGCACTAGTTAGGGGGCGTGCACAAACTACGTGGTTCCATCCAGGGGGGAGAGGGGTTGGCTGGAAGGCTACGCTGGAATTCGTGGGGGGAGGGGGCGGTTCCTAGCCAGGCCACGTAGCTTTCCTTTCATAACATTTCTTACAGTTAAAATGAGGTACAGAACACAAAACAGCATGTGAATATTTATTTCCCTCAGTTATTTATCTCCGTACGTAATTTACAATAGTATGACAAGAGAAAACAGTACAAAGTGTCTTCTGGAATCAAAAGTAAAAAAGCTACGTGGTACGTGGTAAGGGGGAGGGGGGTAGAGGCATAAGCCACGTAGGGCTACGTGGGGGGGAGGGAGGGTTCACAGGAGGCCAAAATGGAGCTACGTGGTTTATGCACGCTCCCTTATCGGCACTCATTATCTATTCTTATAAAGCGCTTATTTGGTCAGGATGTTCTGTCAGGCGTTGACGTCACACTATGACGTCATGCTTTTCGCCTCCATTGCCCAACTTACGACTAGAGATGTTGTTCTTGGTTGTGCACGTCAGTTGTAATTTGCTAAGCATCCGCCAGTAAATTAATTGTCAGCACACTGACAGAAAAGTACGAATTCCGTTTAAGTCAACACAATAATTATTAGTTACTTAATATTCGTAAAATTTGTGGCAATAGATATGTAAGATAAAAGCTTTAATTTTCGTTTAGCGGCAGTTTTGATTAGATTGTTTTACAACCGGAACTAGACGTGACAGCAGAGGCCATCATAGTAATTTTTTTAAAATTAAGTTGTTATCATTAGTGTCGTATTACATAAATCATTGCTTCATTTGAAAGAAAGTAATTCCACACTGATCGCGAGGTTTACACCCTAAACTACAACTTTACGTGGCGTGATGTAAGTTATTAATATTTATTTTTAATTTCATTTACTTTCGCTGATGATATATTTCAACCACATGTAACTGCATTAACTGAATCACAGATAATCAAAAAGAAAGGTGTACTAACAGGGGAAGATTTCTGTTCAAATTAAGTTCGCGATGCATTATTACCACTAAAAAGCGTTACAGTACATGTATTAATATGCATGTGACTGAAGTATTGCTTTTCTGGCGGAAAGTTTAGCATAGCATGTGGTTAGGCTTCAATGTAACCTGTACCAGTATGGCAACGGAAACCTTCTGCTACAGCCCAATGCACGAGGAATTACATTGAGCTTTATTTTATAACAATTCTATTTAGTTAAGTAATTGCTAGGAAATTAATTGCCAGAAAACTGAAAGAAAAGTATGTGTTTCCTTTAAATTGGCATATTAATTATTAGCTGCTTTCTATTACTGGAATCAGTACTTGGTTTGAATGAAAGAACTTCCACGTTGATCGCAATCTTTGTGACCTAAATCACAATTAGAACTAATATTACGTTGCATAACGTAAGTTAAGATTTATTTTTAGCATCCTTCGTTTTCACCGCGGTCATTATTTCTGCCGCATGTAACCCAGTCAGCCAATGAAAGAAAGATGTAAGAACTAATGTAGAGTTTGGATCAAGTTTATATTGCGATGCATGATGACACTGATATATGATACAGGGAATATATAATATTCACACGTGATAGAAGCTTTGATTTTCTAGCGGCAATATTATCGAAGATTATGGTTAGGCTGAAATGCAACGTAGACTAAGTTGACAACTGAAACTTTTTCCTACAGCACAAGGGACAGGAAATTACATTGAGTTTTATTTTATAACTATTATATTTAGCTAAGCAACTGCAAATAAATTCCAATCTAGGTCACGAAGTAGCGATATCTGTCACGCTTCCCACCTTCTCTGTCCTATCCACAAGGACCGGAGATTTTGTTCGAGGTTATGTGCATTATTTAATAAAAGTTCAGATTATCTAAACGTCTAGGATTAAATGAGCTACCAGCACACTAAAAGAATTATGTAAAAATCAACATATTGATTATTATAGGCTTTGTCTTAATTAAAAATCTTTCGATGAAGATATTTACTTATACACTCTGTACAGCGATACCGTTGTTACAGTAAGCTAAGAAATATCTATATACTTTATTTTCAAGGTTATAAGCGTTACTTAATTAAAGTTGTACTTAGTTACCAAAGAAACGATTTTCTAAAATACTGCGTTGACGGGCTTACAAGATATTTATATTTTAAGTCATTGCTATAATGGAAGAAATGATTTGCCGAAATACTGAAATAAAAATATGTACTGCGTTTAAGTGTATACATTAATTATTAGTTGTTTTTATTTCTGATGCCAATATATCAGACACATGTAAATATTTCCATTGGGTCAAATTTAATCGCAATACAATGAATGTATTCGTACACGAGTAATAATGAATTTTGAACAGCAATATTAGTCGAAGTTTTGGCTACGTCGAAATGCAGACAGGAATGACAACTGACACAGTTTTTTGCAGAATAATTCATAAATAATTTAGATTTATAAATAATTTAAGCTGCTTTCATAATCGGCGAGTTAGGCCTCGTATCCACTTGAGCACACTCAGGTGAATAATCCGTTCAATGAAGCGTGCGGATCAAGTGTGGACGCCTGAGCACGCTCCCACCAAACGACAGCGAGCGCGCTCGGGAGGAGCCGATCGGGTGTCGGTATTTTAGAATGTTGAAAGATGAGCCAATGTTTGTTCAGCGCTCAGTGTGGACCGTATTTGGCGGTTTCTACAATGAGCGCGAGCATGTGAAACAATGAAACTTGCTTAACTCTAATTGAGAAGGTGTTATGTGATAGCTCCTATCCAGGGGCGTAGGTGCCATAGGGCTAGGAGGTGCAGTGCATCGGGGCCCCCACCCTAAGGGGGCTCCTGACCGCAGCTGAGGGTACCCCAAGCGCAACCCAAGGGGGGGGCAAAGCGCCGCTCAGAGGGCTCACGGGCCTTCAGGGCAAACGGGCGACCTTTATTTTTTTAGCTCTGAGGGCCTTGTGAACATAGTTACGCTACTGCGTAGGGGAGCATAGCCCAGGGGCCCCCAAGCACAGCCCAGGGACCCCCAAGCACAGCTCAGGGGCCCCCAAGCTCAACCCATGGTGGTTCCTACCTGCAACTTGGCAGAGCTAAAATAAAAAAAGTTCGCCCATCTGGCCTGAGGACCCAAAATAATTTTTTTGCGCTGGGGCCCTTGTTGACCTAACTACGCCACTGCTCCTATGAACAGTATTATAATCGAACTAAAAAAGAAGGTGAATGGCGTGAAATCAGCGAGATACTAAACTTTAGTATTGATGATGAAAAGAAAAAAATAACAAGCCAGCTAGAACGATCAAAACAGAAGAGAACTTCTATAATGGGAAGTGGTAAGTCTTTTTTATTAGTGTTTCTCACAGCTTAACGGATTTTGATGGAATTTGGTGTGTACGTACTTCAAATCCTAAATTCCCAAAAACATATTGATTTTGTGCCAGGCTAATTCATTTGTGTCAATATAATTGTTTTACCTAATTTTTATTAAAATCTTTAAATCAATGCCATAATTTTAAAAAAAACATAAAAATAACCTTTAAATATATATTTGTAAATACAAATAAAAAAAACGTACCAGCCTTTATATAATTTTGGAGTGACTGAACAGTGCCATCAAAGACTACCGTACTAATCGGCTAATCATTTGTTTAGATGCTTTGAACATATTCTGCACGCTAATGTAACGACTTCTTGAGGTTAGGAATCTTAAAGTTATTAATAGTTTTATCTTCTGGTGGGATCGCCTCACGCATCGGCGTATCGCCAATTTTAATATGAGTTCCAACTAATGACAGCAAATGTTCGAAATCGATCTCGTAAAGTTTTGAAATAGCTCATTGTCTCCTTCAAAAGTCAATTCGTGAATTAATTTACTAAGATAATTTCTTCGCTGACGATGACTTTCTCTGATCCACCAACTTGGTAATTTTATTTTCTATTATCCTACGTATAATAATAAAGACCTCAGTTGCCGCACGCACAGTTGACGACGCATCAATAGCCGAGCGTTTTCTGAGCACTGACACCTGGCTCGTTCGACCAAAATTTCCTTTTCCTTGAGCAAGCTCAAACGAGCGCGCTCGAATGAATGAGTGGCTCATTCGCCTGAGCGTGCTCAAGTGGACACGAGGCATTATTGAAGTTACTACGTCATATGGATGGAAGTAGTTCCGCATTTATAATGATGAATGGGACTCAGACAAGGAATAAAACAAATATAATGCATTAAACAATAATTCTATTTATTTAGGCAACCACAAAGAAATGAATTTCCCGAACATTCCTTTCGCCTGTCGTTTTTAACTTGCTTATAGGCTAGCGTAAATAATAGATAGCGTTGCTCACATCTACGCCTTTTTGCAAACTATTTCGACGTTACAACAATTCAAGTTTCCTGTTTCAGTTAAATTAATTTCTTACTTTCCGTTCTTATAATCATCTTTCGTTACTTTCTTATCCTTCAACGGTTGTCAACAACATAAAATCACAAACAATATTTTTTGCCAGGCGCAATTTTCCCAATTTACTCAAAACCGCACTGAACAGTAATCTGAAAATTCATATATTATATGATCGTAAAGTGCGATTGGGAAACAAATAGTTGCCTCAGGAATTTTATGGGAAAGTGGTTATCTTAATAAGAGGAAAAATAAATTTCTGCTTGCGGTAAATTATATTTCGCATAGAGGTCCAATCACCAGTCGTATTGTGACCAGGAACAACCGCACAATTGATCTTATCGAATACGAAATTTAATCAGAGCCAGATTAAGAGAGCGCGGGGCCTGTAGCATATGCGAACAATAGGCCCCTTGTTTTGCTATAGGCATTAAAAGGAAATAAAAAAATCAGCACATTTACTAAACTACCATTCGTGATTTAATGTGGACAAATTTACAGATAATACCAGCCAAATCAATATTTCTAAGTAAATAATTTAAGACTTACTTCAGACATTTTTACGCACAGCCGCGAAGCTACCTAAAGCGCGGGGCATGTAGCATTTGCTAACTCTTGCTACTTGACTTGTCCAGTACCGAATTTAATATTATTATATGCTGTTGTTTTGGAGAAACTGGGACGTACGAGTATTGCCTGTGATTTCTCGTTCCTGCTAAACAACTGGGCGACAACAAATTACCAAAAAAACTTCCGAAGGTGAAGCCTAAAAATTATGAATATGGCTAAAATGAATGTGGTTTCTCTAAATGTATATAAGTTGAAATGTTGGGATTTGGAAAAAGTTTGGGAAACTGCGATCTGTAATTGGGCCCAAACTCTGTTATGTTCTCTTGTCGCCAACCTCTTTAAAAGCCTCCAGTGTGTACGTACTGTTCTTCACTTTATTTTCTGCTTTGGAATAAACATTTTTTCACCATTTCTTATTATCTTCCCACCTCGACTCCCCTTTACTTGTGCAGTCCTTCCATTTGCTGAAAATTTCCCTGAAATATCTCTTCAATTTCGAAATCTGAGCCTTTTTATAATTGAACTTATTTTTCTCTTCAGTTTTGACCACTGGTTAATTGAATCTTCAAATCAGAATTGCTTTATGGTCATTTATTCCATGATTTACCTGAGAGCCCACAAGTTTATAATCGGGATTCATTAGGAAGATACCAAACATCTTTCGTCTCCTTTTTTTCTGCCTTACCACTTGTGTAAACCTTTTTTCATTACTAAGTTATTACCACATCTCTGATCCTTTGCGTTATTAATCTCATTTCCTACCTAGTTGACACCCGGTAAATTTAAATTGCCTCGAAATAAGGATAATTCTACTCCCACATCTGAATTCTGAGTATGAATTTAATTTCTCTGAAAGAGCCTCTTATTTATCATTCATTCTTCCACTACGGTAGACGGGCAAGACCCTGATTTTCTTTAATTACCTCAGAAATCAACTGAAAGTATGCTCAAGATCTATAAACAGGGGAGTAATATTTGCTAACCAGTGGGGATATCCCTCCACTAATTCATCCTCTATCTCTGTGGTGTATTGCGTACGATAACCATCGGGAAAAAAACCTCATTGTCCAGTACTTCTTCTTTTAACCTAGTCTCCACCCACGTAAGACTGGAGGTTTTCATTGCGTTGCGTATGAATAAAAGGATTTTATTCGTGATCTCTACCCCTATAATTACTAATGGTTCGCGTATCTCTATTAAGTAATTCTATTACTGTATTTATTATACTTCTGTAGTTCATCAGTAACACTCTTATTACTAGCTTTTGTGGCATTTTCCGCATTAACCTTCACCTTCCCATTTCTGCCCTCGGCAGTTATTGTTTCAATAAATGTATCTATTTCTTCAGAATTTTTAAAATTTTTCCTTCCATTGGTCATCTAACTCCATCTCGTCACCAGCAGCCCCTAACTTAAAAAAGGCACAGCCCTAACCACAAAATCACTGGTAATGGGTTCGCTTACAGCTTTACCTAACAACCCACGCCCTTTTTCCGCCTAGCAATAGTGTCCACACTCACAATTCCCAAGACATCATTAATGCCTTCCCCTAGTACACCAAAGTACACTCTCATTTCCACGTTTACCCGCCTCACTGTGGCCGTATGGTGAATTAGGATTTGCCTGGGTTCAACCCTTGTAAGCTGTACCTCCTTCCCTTCTCGCGTTCCTATCACTAATACTCCCCGCACCACCCACTATCGCTAATCTATCGTCCTCGGTGAAACTCCTGTATCCTATAATATCTTGCACTAGGTTTGAGAAACCTAACTAATCCTGCAGAAGAGGGCCTCTTCCATGGCTATTACCTAGCCGCAGAACCCTTTCCTTCCTTTTTTTGTATTCCCCTATTCCTAAAGGCCTGCTACACTCTACCTACTCCTACATCTACATGAGGCTCTTCCCTTCCTGAATCTGGTAATAGGTCAGACCTATTTTTCCGCACAATTTCTGAAGAGTCCGGCTACTTCACCCTCTTAACCGTATTCTTCCTTCGACGTGTCGTCAGCTCCCAGCCATCCCGTACACGTCCCTTCTCTTCTCTCTATAGATTGAGCCCCCACATGCTGGACCTCCATGTGACGATCCTCCACAAGCTCCTCCACAAACCGAGCTTCCACAGTCCAGGTCTCCATGGTCCGGGCCTCCACAGGCCGTGCCTAAATAATATCGCTCCTCCTCTATTTCAGGATCAGTTTGTAATTCTAGGAAGTGACTTCAGTCTGCAATATATCGACTTGAGTAATTACATTCATTAATTAATTTTAATTTAATTGCGATGGAATTAACACTCTGGTGGCAATTCCCACAGTCGGCCATATATATTATACATGTTTTTTAATTTTCTTTTATAATTGGAATGATAAATTCCTCCCTTATTTACTATTCTGATTAAAAAAATTAATTTTAAATTCCTTTTTGGAAAATTATTTAATCGTGGAAAGGATGACGCCTGACGTCTATCAAATTCCTCTTAATTGAGGGCCAGTATACTCTCAAGAAACATGATGCACCATAAAGACATTGAACGAACATGTTAGACATTAAAAGAAAGATATAATCAATTCGATTGTAATTCAACATTCTGTCAACAATGTAATAAAGAAAGCAGCTGGCTAGTAAACTAAGACAGTAGAGGAAACAATTGAAATCCAAAAGAGATGAATACAGGTAGTAAGTTAAAACTTGACCATACTTTTACTCATAAAACTCTCTACCCATCCGACAATCAATATGGTCGCAGTAATTTCCACGATGTCACGGTGATCGATTAGCGCCAACGCTTACAGCAGCTTTATATAGGTAACAGATATAATGAAAGATATAAGAAGATGGTTTTATTGAATAGACGCGACTCCACACGGAGAACCAAGCAAACACTGACAATGACCGAGGAAGTCTATAAAATCAAATTTTAGCTACAGTTTGCTGTAGTCTGCGTAGATCGCCATTCATAATCAGTGAGTAAGCTAAGCAGTCATACATTATTGTGAATTTATCGCATTGTTGCTTAGTGCCTGAATCAATACTAGTTTAAAAATTAAAAATATACCGGCTAAACCGAGAAGCATCTGCTAATAAAATCTTGCGTTAATTGCATTGCTGTTGTTAGTTCTTACGATTCAGGTCTGATGTTTCTAGGAGGCGATCTCTTATAAGAAAAGTCAACTAGTTCCTACTTTAGGTAGCATGTCGGTGAAACACAACTCACTGTGAAGTTTCGCTGGTCTGATCTAGTTTGTAAATGCACCAGTCATAACAGAGGACAGCTACATTCCTGACAATATTATGTGGGCCACATTGATGCAGGGTTCGTAACAACAAAAATAGTTTGAAACTCTTTTTTTCCGCAGCTGTATGGATAATTCTCCCTCCCCTCAGCTGTTATTAAGTCCGAGCTGTGACAAAAAAAAAAAAAAACACGTCAGTACTCAATTACAAGTGATTAATAAGAGAAAATTGTATAAAAAAATGGTATCTGAAAATGAGTGAATGGAAGCGCTGAGCGCGTCAATTTGATGTAACCTGTAGCCTGTCCTTGTATACGACACGCTGGGCAACGGCTACCGGTGAACACTGTCACGTGCATCGAGCGCCTTTCAATACTGTGGTGGTGTAGGAAAATGCCAAAAAGAATCTGCTTACTATGTAACAGTTATATTGGGGAAATTGTAGGGAGAGGTATCAATGTCGCATATCGCATGTCGAAGATAAGGGCATGAACTTAGGATGTAAGAGAATAGGCCTTATTAAACCAGCACTTTAATCTAATGATCTAGAATGGGTTGCAGATGCAGAAATTAGAGGTTTGCAAATAAATACAGCTACATTTGTGTGTGAAAATTATCAAGAAACACAATCAGTGACAAGTGTGATAATGATTAGTAGTGATTGGAAGATGGGGCAGGCATGGAGGAAAGAAATTCCTTCCTCCATGGGGGCAGGAGGGAGGTAGAGACTTTTCGGAGTGTATAAGTCATAAATTTCAGATAAAGCCTGGGTGGATATTGCGCTATGATTTAGAAATAATCTGTCGAAGGAGTCCATGACTAAAACAGAAATTGATTTTAGGTATAAGGAAATGAGAAAATTTTCAGTCTGCTGTTATTGCTTTAGAGTCTAGAATATCTTAACAAGTTATATTCTGAACAAGGAGAAGATGACTATTAAGCAGAAATTGATTTAGGTTCAAAGAGTGGAAAAATTAGTTTAGTTAGAGTTAGAACATATTAACAAGTTATATTCCGTTTGGAAATTGCCAATGGATAATATTTAGTAATGCAGTTATCATTAATAATAAAAAATTTCAGAGAAGGAGATAAAAGTAGCATAAGTAAAAATGTAACAGAGTGTATGCCGCAAATGGGGCTATGGTGATGAGTATTTCATGTACTCCCGAAATAAATCATTAAGGTGCACAAAGCTATGATCTCCGTCTATACTACAGTGTCTCTTTTATCTGTATTGTGGAAATGTATTTCACGTTGATAGAATATAACGTTAAAAAATTAATAAGATCATCAAGGTAAATGCACAAAATATTAATAACTAGTGTTTATTTTTGAGTTTTGTTACCTTATATCATCTATATACTTTGATTTTCCACTTGCCTGTAGCGGGTTTGTTATTTTCATGGTTATTTTACATCTGACTATGTTTACTGTATAACCTTTGGTTATATTTGATTTTTGCAAAAATATTCTCTGTTGCAGAAATACTTTGTTTTGTTGTCTTTAAGATACTGTGCAGAGACAATATAATACTGTGTTATGATGAGATAGAGGAATGTGAAATAGGTAATGATGAAGTCCATTTTAATATTGGGGTTATAGAATTATGTGATGGTCGCTATAGACTTAATTCCTGAATCGAACATTTTGCAATATAAAATTCGATATACATTGGCTTTTTACTGCTTAGCTGATTTTGCAGTTGTGATTTTTAGCATTTACAGCTGCTAGCTGAAAGAGCTTAGTATACTCCCTTTTGTTATGTGAATATACTTTGGGCTTCCCCAGAAGTGTGGGTAACGCCAGCGCGTTGGGATACATCTTTTTCGGAACTGTTCTTGTTTGAAATTAGCAGTACTAAATACCGGCTGAAATTGATATCGCGACACAGTGAACGTATTAAAGCACATATAATTGAAACTTTGATTTTCTTGCTTAAACATTAGTAGAGTTTGTGGTTAGGTTGCGATGCACATGGAACAACATGACTGAAACTTGTTACAGCGGAAGACACGAAAAATTAATTTTTCATTGGCATTTTAAGCCACTGCTTCCTTGAGTGCTATGTTAGTGACGACATGTATTGGGACGTTAACTATTGACGAAACACCCACCAGAATCTTCCAGGAATCCGTACTTTACCCGGCTTTGAAAGCTGTATGTTCATTTATGCATACAATCGCTGGGATTGTAAGCACCAGGTTGGGATTGTTAACTTTCATGTACACTTCAGGTGAACCCTACATTGAGAATAATCAGAGACAACCATCTGTTTTGATCACTGGTGATTTGTGAGACTCAAGTAGTAACGAAATTATAAGTATGTATAAGATTCAAGGTGTGGTGTGATACTCTGGGTTTGAACAAGGAGCCTATAGTATTGCTTCGCAGTTGTAAATTATCTAAATAAACCATTCAGTTATCAGGTCTACCGGAGATTGTGATTCTGTTACATCATTCTTCCACGCTGACTAATAATGTCATGATACTGTGGTAGTCAACAGCAAGATGTTATATTTTAAAAGTGGTACTTAGATTGTAATACACTCTGGACCATTATTTTCAAGCAGTAAGTAGGTTGTAATACTCCTTAGAACAACATGACAATGCTAAAATTACTTTGGAATGTATTTCTAGTAGTGTCTGGTGTTTGACTACTGCAGTATTTTTATGCCACTTCTTCGCCGAATTGTTATCTCAAGTAATCATGTAAACAAATAAATTCAACATGTTATTGACATTAATATATGTTTTCTGTGCATTACGTTGTTGTATGACAGTCTTATTCCACAACCATTTTAATATTCAATCAGAATTCTGAGGACTGATAAATGCAGTTTATATTTTTACAGTAGTTGGTAGGAGCACGGTTTACTTCAGTGAGCTCTCTTTGATAAGCCATTTATTTTAATGTATCTTTGTAAATTTCTACATGGAGAAGGTCGCATGATTACTACAGAAACAAATGTAACTATGCAATTGAAGGCTTCCATGGCCAGAATAAATAGTTTGCATAGTTTTGGTTATCAACATATCCTAGTATTAATGGCTACTATTTGGCCAATTTGCTCCTGCCTATGTGTAGGGTGAAATTGCATTGAGACGCATTTCACATGCACTATTAAAATCGACTTATTTTGTAGTGCATGCAAAATAGGCCCTCCATCAATGTGAAGTTCTGCCCTTGCAGAAAGCTAACTCTGTTTAGTAGTGAATATATAACTCTTCTCAGTGAAATTCCACCCTGGAAGAGGCTGAGGCAGATCTGCCAAAACATCGGCCGGCATACAATATCAGGATGGGGATACCTAGAAAGCATAGATACTATAACTATGACAACCTCCATTTTCTTGCTGCATCTTGGGTTCATTACCATATCCTTGAATAAAGGATTTTTCTGCTGACTAAATCTGGTATGACATGTTTCTTGGCATAGTCGTGAGCTGTAATATCTGTGTGTTTTCCAGCTATAATCCGATTAGGTATAAGTTTAGAGCACATTATTGCTTCCCGTTGGTGTCTGTTTATTTGGTGCATGTTTATTTCATTTGCTAGATATTCCCTAAACGCTGACTGCCTACCGTATCAGTTAAGTACATATGTTAATGTTCCTAATGATACAGGGTTTGTCCGGAAAGTAATAGGACTGATTTTTTTCCGCCGCGATTGTACTTCAGAGCGTGCGCGTACCGACTGGATTCGGTAGAGGGGGTTCCTAGCTAACAATCGAGCGGCTGGTCAATTGTCTCCGAGCACCTGGAGAGTCAGGACAGGCATTTTCGCGCGACGTGTTTCTGTGAGTTGTGCAAGCCGAAAATGCAGCGTTCGTTAGAGCAGAGGTACGCGATTAAATTCTGTGTGAAACTCGGTAAATCTGCGACAGAGACGTTTGATATGATCAAGCAGGCTTACCCAGATGTTGCTTTAGCAAGAAATGGTGTGTTTCGGTGTCACCAGGCCTTTTTGGAGGGCCGGGAAGAGGTCGCCGATGAAGACCGTGCTGGAAGACCTTCGACTTCGACAAACACCGACAATGTGACTCGTGTGCGCAAAGTTTTGAACACAGACCGTCGACTAAGTATTCGTTTAATTGCCCAGATGTTAAATTTACCAAAATCTGTGGTTCATGACATTGTGACGGAGCATTTGAACATGCGCAAGGTGTGCGCGAAGAAGGTCCCAAAAGTGCTCACAGATGACCAGAAATTGCGGCGAGTGGAAATGTGCCAAGAAAATTTGAACATGTGTGAAAGTGACCCCCAATTTTTGAATAACGTAATCACAGGTGACGAATCATGGATCTTTGAGTATGATCCCGAGACAAAGAGGCAATCTTCCGAGTGGCACACGCCGGCGTCTCCTCGCCCAAAAAAGGGAAGAATGAGCAAATCCAAAGTGAAAACGATGCTCATTGTCTTTTTTGACATCAAAGGCATCGTCCACCATGAATTTGTTCCTCCTGGACAAACCGTCAACGCCAAGTTTTATGTGGAAGTGCTCAAGAGACTCAAACGAAGGGTCAATCGGGTCCGACAAGACATCGCAGCCGACTGGAAGTTGCACCACGACAACGCCCCGGCTCACACCGCCTTTCTTGTGAACAGCTACCTGACTAAGGCCGGCATTCCAGCGCTTCCGCAGCCGCCCTACAGCCCAGATGTGGCTCCCCCGGACTTTTTTTTGTTTCCTCGCCTGAAAAGGCCGATGAAAGGCAAGCATTTTGAGACGACAGAGGGGATCCAAGCAGCATGCACCGCGGCTCTCAAGGCTATTCTGGAGAATGCCTTCCGTGACGCCTTCAATGCTTGGAAATCGCGTTGGCAGCGCTGCATCGACGCAGAAGGAGCCTATTTTGAAAGTTTCTAAAGAATTGTAACGATTGGCTCAATAAATTTTTTTAAATCGACTCAGTCCTATTACTTTCCGGACAAACCCTGTACATTCATTTTTTGCCAATAACCAATATGCACTTGCATATTAACGCCACCACAGCTACACATTTGACGGCTTTTATCCACTCGCGCTTCAGCACTCACAATAATATTCTGTACCATATTACCGGCTTTTTATTTAAAATTAAAACACTTTATTTAAAAAGAAAGTCAATCGGATTTCGGTGGAAAGTGGGGGTAATATCTAGATCGCGATACCATTGCAACCACTTACCGCCTCGCAATGTAAACACTTTCCGATGGAGAGAGTATGACGACGTCACTTTTTTTCGCGTGTGACTTGTTCAGCCTTCGATCGATTTGAGAATACACGTTAGGCCATAGAACGTAAATATAAAAAAAAATTACAGATGGAAAAAATTAAAGAAAATTATTATTTGCACAATTAATAATATTAAAATATGTACAACATTCCAAACTGATAATTGACATTGTTCATTAGTGTTAAGGTTATTAGTCACAATTCCATTGATTTGTATTTGATTCCGTTTTTCTATATTTCCTCACATAGCTGAAATTACTATTAAAATCATTCATATGAAATAAAATATTTATAAAAACAAGGTTTCGTCAATAACCGTTAGAGTTTAGGTTGAAACGCAGCCTGGACCATACTAACTAGTTGGAAATTGGGTTTCAGCAATATCGTGTGGGATGGTAACGTTTCACAATGGTCCTGGCTGCATTAAGATGTAAACAGTGATAGATACAACATAGAAATTAGGTATCCACAATAAGCTGTTCGATAGTTACGTTTCAGTGTGGTCCAGGCTGCATCAAAACCTCATCGCAAATGAATTTATTCCTGTACTGCTGGTGCAAAGTTTCTCGATATGAGACGTATTAGTGATGGACGTCACATTCTGCAAGGTAGTGTCGTCATACTCTTTCCATCCGGAAGTGTTTACATCGCGAGGCGGTAAGTGGTTGCAGCGGTAGATATGACCCGAAAAAGGGCCGATATAGAGTTTAATATAGATTCAAAACAGTCTCTCTTTTCTTTCACCTGATGCTGTCGCCATATGAACTCTGATAAATAAGATTCCAAATGATGTCTCGCTGTCCCCCTATGTTTCCTGTTCCTCCATTTAGCACTGCCCCAGATTCTCTCAACTGTTTGTGTATGAACTCCTGTATCAGGATCAATAAAATTGTATTTATGATTAACTTTAGGAACCTTCTATTTCTATTTGTTTGGTAACCTTTCCAACTGTAAGAATAAATTGTGCTACCATCTGCAATGTTTTCAATAATTTTATCAAGAATGATAGAGCAAGTTTTATGAGGAACAGTGACAACAAACGAATCTTTTGTTTCTCTACATATATCACCAAACACCCACTGTTCGGGTAATACTCAACCACAATTATTTTTACGTTTAGTAAACAAACTTACATCAATTTCCACAATGTAATCTGGTCCACCTACCTTCTTGTTTGGTTTATTCTCCATATCGAAGACACATAATTCACGCATGTAATTGTTCCAGTCTATAACAGTTTTATCATATAAATCAAGTTACTTTTCACAAAATTTAATCGACGTCAATTCCTTGCGCCAGTGGTACATGAATCTCAAAGCTGAACAAAACGGAAATCTGCTTCCCTAAAACCAGTTGTCTTTTCTAAGTCCCACTTGCTGATCACACTGTCTTAAATTACATTTCCAAGAATTATGTTTACCAAAATAAAGTTTCTGTCGTGGGAATTGGCACATTTTTTTTTTTTTTTTTTTTTTTTTTTTATATTTCGCTCTGAAAAAATAAAATTGCATCTTGTTCCGTTTTTGGCAAATCCCAAATACGCTTTTTTATAGCACTAAAAAATGGCGTCAAAAATCAGCAAACAACAAGGCAACAAGGAATCCAAAAGATAACTGCGTGCGGGTGCGAACAACAACAATGCTCTTTATTGTTGCATTAGCGCAACTTCTGCTGCAGTGTCATTAAAACGTAAGTTCTGAGGAGTCCCTGGTTCGATACTGATACAGGCTGCAACTTTTATTGCCAATTAACTTATTTACTACCTCTCAAATATAGCTGGTGTCTACGACTTCATTTATGTTTGTAAAGAATTTTGATTGACAGCTACCAACATGCAACCACCATCATGCACAAAGGGAGAATCCAAGCCGATATCACACACAAAGATCTTCACGGGGCATTTATGGCTACAAAGTTAAATGTAAGGAAACACATGTCTTTAGTTGAAATAGAAAAATGCTCTTGATCAATCACCTTAAACCACCATATCTCCCACAGCCCCACGGCTACTGACATCTAACCACTATATATCATGCTGGGAGAGTCGAGGCCACTGCCGCACTCAAATCACCAGTGACATGTAGTTGTGTTTGCAAAGTGAAATATAACGACGTACACCTATTTGGTCGAAGTAACAAAATACCCTTGGCTGACCACTACCATATCTCCCACACCCCCACAGCTACCTTAAGCAACCACCATATTGCATCATGGAAGACTTATAAAACACACAAACACCAGTGGTCTTCTTTAGGTCGTTGTGGCTGCAAAGTGAAATATAGAGACACACGTCTTTTGTCAGAATATAAAAATGCCCTCTGTCAATGAATTTAAACTATCCTACCAACCTTCAACTACTGAAGTGCGTGATTGGAGACTTGAGGCTATTACTACACACAAACACCAGTAGTATGCGCTAGGTACTTTTCACTGTGGAGTGATATATAGGGACACATGTCTTTTGTTAAAGTATGAAACTGCCCTCCGTCAACCAATTTCAAGCACCATACCTCCCAACCCCATAGCTACTGACATGCAACCACCATGGTGCATGTTGGGAGACTCGAGGCTACTACCACACTCAAACAGCAGTGGACCGCGCTTGGTAGTTCTGGCTGCAAGGTGATAAACAGGGACACACACGTCTTTAGTAGAAATAGTAAAATGCTCTAGTTCAACCACCATATCTCCCACACCCCCATAGCTTAATGATATCTACCCACAACAGTGCATGTTGGGAGACTCCAGACCACTACCACATACAAATGTCGGTGGTCTGCGCTATGTTGTTGAGATAGCAAAGTGAAATATACGGACACACGTCTTTGGTCGAAATAAGAAAATGTCCCTAATCGATCACTTTTTAACTACCATATCTCCCACACTCCCACAGCTACTGACATTTGGCCAACATTATGCATGATGGGTAGCTCCATGCTACTACCACACACAAACACCAGTGGTCTGCCTAGGTAGTTTTGGCTGAAAAGTGAAATACAGGGGCACACTCGTCTTTGTTTGAAACATGAAAGTGCCCCTGGTAAACCACTTTCAACCACTATATCTCCCACACTTGCATAACTAAAGACATCTAATCACCATAGTGCACAATGGGAGATTCCAGGCCACTACCACATACAAACACTATTGGTTTGCGCTATGTAGTTGTCACAGCAAAGTGATATATATGGACACACATGTCTTTGGTTGAAATACAAAAATGTCCTTGATTGACCACTTGCAACTACCGTATCTCCCACACCCCCACAGCTACTGACATTCAACCAACGTTGTGCATTGTGGGTGACTCCATGCTACTACCATATACAAACACCAGTGGTCTGCTCTAGGTAGTTGTGGCTGAAAGTGCATCAAATAAAGGGACATGCCCCAGATCAACCACTTTCAACCATCATATCTCCCACATCCTCACAATGGGAGACTCGAGGCCACTGCCACATACAAACACCAATGGTCTGCACTTTGTAGTTGTGGCAGCAAAGTGAAATATATTGATACATATGTCTTTTGGTAAAATAAGAAAATGTCCTTGATTGACCACTTTCAGCCACCATATCTCCCACACCTGCACAGCTAGCGATGTTCGGCCAATGTTGTGCATGATAGGTGACTCCATGCTGTTACCACACACAAATACCAGTGGTCTGCGTTAGGTAGTTTTGGCCGAAAAGTGAAATATTGGGATACACAAGTCTTTGGTCGAAATATGAATGTGCCCTAGGTTGACCAATTTGATCCACCATATCTCCCACACCCCCATACGTACCGACATGCGACCACCATAGTGCACAACAAGAGACTACCGAGTGTGGTGGGTGAGTGGTTAACGTTCTGACCTCGCATTCTGGAGGACACCGGTTCAAATCCCTGTCCGGGCATCCAAGGTTTCCCCAAATCCTGGGATCCTTCCTTTAAAAGGTCATGGCCAAATTACTTCCAATTCCCTATCCCGCCTCTAATGATCTCGATGTTGATGAGGCGTAAAGCCGTTAGTAAAAAAAAAAAAAGACAGGAGACTTGATGGTACTACCACACATAAACACCAGTTGCCAATGCTATGTAGCAATGTGAAATATAGGCACAAACACGAAATGTGAAAGTGCCCCAGATCGACCACTTTCAACCGCCATAACTCCATCACCCCTGCAGCTACCAGCATTTGGCCACGTTGTGCACAATGTGAAATTCTATGCTATTACAACACACAAACATTAGTGTTCTGTGTTAGGTAGTATTGGCTGCAGGATGAAATATTGGGATATATATATATAATTGATTCTTCCTTAATGGTTCCTTATATGAAATGGACAAGGGAGGCCAAATTGATAGTGTAGCACTAGATCTATCAAAGGCGTTTGACAGAATAAGCCATAAAATGGTAGTAAATAAGGTAAAAACAATTGGAGTGGATGGAAAAGTGATTTGCTGGTTAGAAGAATTTTTAAAAGGTAGAAAACAAAGTCATGGTAGGAAATGTAGTATCAAAAGAAGGGTAAGTAAAAATGGGTGTGCCACAGGGTAGCGTGTTGGGACCATTGCTATTCATTATTATAATGAATAATTGTGTTGATTGTTTACTATCTGAAATTAGATTGTTTGCAGATGACATAATACTGTATAAAAGAATCAAAACGATAGAGGATTGTAAACAGTTGCAGGGTGATCTGGACAGGATATCTAATTGGGTTGGTAAACATGGAATGCAGATAAATGCAAAGAAGAGTCAGATTATTAGATACACAAATAAAAAACAAAAGGTTAATTATGAATATAAGGTGGGTAAAGAACTGCTTGCTGACGACTTGAAATGTAAACATCTTGGCATTTCTTTTGATAACAAGCTTAACTGGGCAGGACACATTGGACAGGTGGTAGGAAAAGGTTTCAAAGTTCTGCACTTGTTGGAGAGAGTGATGAGGGGATGTACGAGAGAAGTAAAGGAATTGGGTTACAAAACTTTGGTCAGACCATTGCTCGAATATGGTAGTGTAGTATGGGACCCTCATTTTGCATATCAAATACAGGAGTTGGAGAGGGTGCAGTAAAGGGCTGCTAGATTTGTTTCTGGAAATTATCGCAGAATGCAATCGGTGAGCTGGAATAGGATTCATTGCAAGACAGGAGGAGGATGAGGAGGGTCATGGGAGTGTACAGGGCATATACTGGCGATGAGGCATGGAAAGATATTGCAATATGTGTGAAAAGTAGTGCATGGAAGGGAAAAGATGACCATGACCACAAGCTGGCACTCGATTTCAGGCACAAGGGTGTGGGAAGATTCTCTTTTTTAGGTAAGGATGTCGGGGATTGGAATGAGTTACCAAGAGAAATGATGATTAATTTACCGAAAACTTTGAAAGAATTTAAAGATAAAATTTGTAGAGGGCAAATGTAGGTGGGGCAGGATAGGGGGAAGATGGGTGTGTAGGGAAATTGCCACTGGAGCCTGTGCTCCATTGCAATTAAATAATAATAATAATAAGCTTGGCATTACTGTTCATCTGTATGTCAGCATAATGGTTTTGCGATCTGTGCTTTGTTTGTGATGAAATTTCATAGGAATGTCAGTTATTGATGGCAAAACAAATCCATAGACAAATATCAAAAAACCTTTTGGGTTACTTCTTTATGCTTGAGGGTTGATTTTTTTTGTTTTAATCCAATTAAGTCTGGTGTCTGTGGACAGGAATTCTGAAATATTTTCATTGGTAATTTGGGACATATTTTTAATTTTTTTTTTTTTAATCTGCGTAACGTCTCTCTAACAGCGAGGTCTTTGGAGACTGGAAAGGATGGGGGGCAAGGAATGGGAATTAATTCGGCCATGGCCTTTTGAAGGAAGCATCCCGGCATTTGCCTGGAGTGATTTGGGAAACCATGGAAAACCCAAATCTGGATGCCCGGACAGGGATTCGAACCGTTGTCCTCCCGATTGCGAGGTCAGAACGCTAGTAGTTACACCACCATGCTAGGTCACATATTTTTTTTAATTAATATTTTTTTAATTGTGTATTTTGTTAAACATGAGCTCCCACATTTATTTACAATGTCACCCCCTCCCCTCTCTATTTTCCAGTCGTATGACTCAAAGATCTGATAAAATTGAAGATGATGACACCTAATTTAAATTTTTGGCATTATTCTGTAGCAAGCAGATTTAATGTTATGGTTCATAAAATAAGCCTTGGATCTAGGCAGCAGTTCTCTTTTTTAATTAAATAAGGTATTCCAAAACACCCGCATAAATTTATTACTAAGGGAGCGTCCATAAATCATGTAGCTCCATTTTGGCCTCGTCTGGAACCCCCTCCTCTGCGTAGCACGTAGCTTTTTTTTGTTTAAATCCAGAAGACATTTTGTACTGTTTTGTATTGTCATACTATTGTCAATTGCATACAGATATAATTAAATGAAGGGAGTAAATATTCACATGTGTTCTGTACCTCAGTTTAACTGTGAAAAATTATATGAATGGAATGCTACGTGGCCTGTCTTGGAAACCCCACCTCTCCTCACGTAGTGCAGCGTAACCTTCCAACCAACCCCTCCTAGACTGAGCCACATAGTTTATGGACGTTCCCTAAAGAACATTAAAATAGTTTCATGTGAACCAAGTTTTCAGAAATTAACTCCTAAATCAGCATAAAGGGTCGTAGAAAATGTCAACACTTGGTGATTTTTTTGGTTGTGGGCATTATTATTACTATTACACACAAGGTGCGCCCTGATAATGCTTGTCATATAGTTTGCAAGATTTAAAGACCCTGCCACATTGGTGAACACACTCTTGTAAATTATAGATTTAAAATTTTGTTCATTATGACTATATAAATACATAGGTGTATGATAAAAAATGAATAACTCTTTAACTGTAGAAAAACTTTATTATAATCTAACAATTGCAAAGTTTTGACCTTGGTAAGCATGTCACAGTTTTTCATGTTTTAGTTACATTTTTATTTTTTAATTCAACACCTGTGCTCAGTTTTTGTCATGCCACTAAGGCATAAATTACATTAATTAAGCTATAAGGTTCGGGTTTTCTGGCCTGGTTACACATCACTTGAGATGATGATATGGAGTTTAGTCCACATAAAATTCTGTCAAAACACCATTTTTACTCAAGTTATTTTCCCAGGAAGGATATATTGATATTCAACACCAATAAAGATTGCACTTATATAAAAAAAAATTCATTTAGATGTCTCCCTTATTTTAAATTTTGATTAATTTCTTTCCAGCGATTAAGATTTCAACTGTTAAGGAACAAATTGATTTGTTCCTTACCAGCACTTACATTCAAGTCATATAAATTAAAGTTAAAAAAAAAAAAATAGAATTGTGTTGATTGTATTGGGAATGTTCAGTTAGGTTTTAGTGTAGATATGCTGCAGTGTGACACAGAAGGAATTAACCAGAGCAATGTATTCATATTTTATACACATGTTGGTTTGCCTCATCAATAACACGTTATTGTGCAGCTGCAGTATGTTTACCTTCATTATTGTTGGTGGAATTGACACAAAAGTGGTAGATCATTTAAGTTTCTATTGAGAAGCCCAAGGGATGTCCATAGTGTAAAATAATAATAAAAAAAAAATCTCTTAGGAAAAAAAGAATACAACTTTTCAAGTATATATATATAAAACACTGGTCGACAAGGTTTCCTTCACAAGAAAGCTTATTAGTGAATCTAGTGCATTTGTTCATACTGAATTCAGATATGTAGTCAGAATTTGTCCATCAGGCATAGATTTTTGTGTGTGTGACAGGTACTTTTTAAAATTTGATTTCAGCGTTCTTTTGATCTGTGATAGAAACGTTTACTTTTTATGTAACAATTTTATTCGCTGTATTTAAGGAAATTATATGTAATGTCATGCTGAATCACCAGAAAGACATGACTGTTCAGGTTTATTCATGTTTTGACATGAGCAAACCTGTCCATCTGGCATTGTGGCTGTAAGCTTGTTAGCATGAATATCACTAGTAAAATATTTCCTTCCATTCTGTTTAGAAGTGTGTTGCGTACATTTTGTTGCAGAGTTTTCTTTTTTCATCATGCCACGAACGTGTGTAAATCACGCAGATAATTTCTGCTTTATTTGTGGTGAACAGACCTTTAAGTTTCAGAGGCGAAATTTTATGCGGCTTGTGAAACAGTGTTATGAACTTTACTTTGGCTGTCAAGTGGGTGATTTTTGAAAAGAGCTGGACGCCAAATGTATGCTGTGTTTCATGTGTTAGTCTGTTGACTGGATGGAAAAATGGTTCACATCATATGTCATTTGCAATTCCCATGATTTGGATGGAACCGAAGGATCATCTAACTGATTTTTATTTTTGTTTAACAATCATTAAAGGAATCACATCTAAATCAAAATATATACAGTTAAGTATTCAAATTTGCCATCTGCTATGAGACCTGTCTTACACAATGAAGATTTCCCTGTACCAGTAAATGCAGGTAAGACCTTAACTAGTTACTCTGATTCTGACCTAGCTCAAACTGAAAGTGATTCAAGTGATAATGATTACAAAAATGAACCTACATATGAAGGCAGTGGCTGTTCATCAGAACCATACTTTCCCAATCAACAATACCTTAATGACCTGATTCAGGATTTAAACCTGTCTAAACAGCAAGCTGAAGTTTTAACTTCCAGGTCAAAGGCTGGAATCTACTCCAAAAAAATGTAAGAAACTGTACTTATCATATCCACCATAGTGATTTTAAAGACTGCTTTTCTGAAGAAAATGATATTGTGTTTTTCAATGCTATTTGTTCTGTTATGGAAACTCTTGGGCTTCAATACCGGCCAGATGACTGGCGATTATTCATAGACTCATCTAAAGCTATTTTGAAGGCTGTGCTGCTACAAATTGGCAATGAACTTCCATCAATACCTGTAGCCCATGCCGCTGATATGATAGACACATGAAAATATGAAACTAGTTTTAGAAAAAATCCAATATTTAAAATATAAATGGTATATCTGTGGTGGCTTAAAGGTCATTGCTTTATTGCTTGGTTTGCAACCTGGGTTAACCAAATTTTGCTGTTTTTGGTGCGAATAGGAAGTCTCACTAAGTTATAAAATCATGGCCTAAATGTGAATCTCTTATCCCTGGTCAGAAAAATGTGTCACATGTCCATTTAGTGAATCCTGTAAAAATATATTTACCTTCATTGCATATTAAATTAGGACTAATGAAAAATTTTGTAAAGGCTACGGATAAACTTTCTGATAGATTTTTGTACTTGAAATCGAAATGATGCTAACCTGAAGGAAGGAATTTTTATAGGAGTCCAAATATGGTCATTAATGCGTGATGAACATTTTTAAGGACTGTTAGATTCACTAGAAAAAGGAGCTTAGCAGTCTTTCAAAAAGGTGTGTTACAGTTTCCTTTGAAACTATAAAGCAGAAAACTATTGTGACATAGTGGATGATCTTTTGTATTCTTATGGTCAGTGATGAGCAAAGTGAGCGTTTTCATCAGCAAATTTCTACAATGGAAAAGCAAGTGGAGTTCTAATATGCTGGCTGACTTCTGTTGAACCAAGAAGATAGATATTCCAGATGCAAAATATTCCCAAAAATCACTGTCTACCAGTTTCTAGGCAAGTCAAAATGACTAGTATATCATTTAGAGTTAGTTACTGATTTTGTTACGAATTATAAAAAAAATAAAATGAATATCACAAAAAACTCCTGCTAGATGGGGAAAAACTAAAATGATATTTGAATTCAGCATGAAAAATACTGCTAGAATCGTATGTTTTTGTTCTTGTGAAAGGAAAAAAAAATGTTTTTTTGTAGACCGGTGTAATTGGTAAGAGTGGATTGCGTTATGATTTCCTATTAATTCCAGAAGAAATTTTTTTCTGTTTTATCTTGACATACTATTGTTAAAACTATTCCTTAGATAATGAACACAACTGATAGTTGCATTACGTACTTTTATATAATTTTAAATATTCTGAATGATCTGTTATTGGGGAGGGGAGGGGGGGAAGGCCCTCTTTCTCAGATACAGTAAGGGATCATTTTCTTCTTGAGGTTTTGCTAAAAACTTTCTCCTTATCTCATTCATCGATTAATTGAAAAAATAGAGTAAACTACAGTATACCTGCCATGTAAAAACAACTAAAAAGATATGCATTTTTGTTTTATTTTGCTGCAGTACTGTCAACTTTCTTTCTACATTATCAGTGAATGATTGATCTGCTTGAAAATTTTTATAACCCATTGCATATTGAAAATTCTTTTGAAAAACGTTTTCAATATGCCTCATAAAGTTTGTTATACAACGCCATTTCACACTACACTGTAAACTTAAAATAATACTTCAGCAAGCACTATAATTACTGTTGCATTGAAACTCACTTGACAGAACTAAATGTCACATGCTGGCAATCCTAATCAAACTATCAAACAATAGGAACTGTCACTGCCTTGGAAAATTTCGGGTGAGATCTTTGAGCAAATTTGAGTCTAGAAACTGCTTTTCTAAAGTTTTTTCAAATTGTAATGTGCTGTCGCATGATAGTTAGTTCAAGTGCACCAGCTGCTTGTAAACTAGTGCTATGTCTTAGTCATACGCATTCATAGCACTGTTAGTATATAGGACATCTAAATTATATATGAAGATAATTAAATGACAGAAATAAATATCCACATGCTGTTGTGTGTTTTGTTCGTTATTGTCACTGTGACAAATAATATGAATGAAAAGCTATGTGGCTTTTCACATAACCCTTCCAGTTTTCTACATTAGCCCAAGGTGGCTTTTTACTCCCCTTCCCCCCCCCCTCCCCCAAGACTCAGCCATGTGTTTTTTTGAGCTCACTATGAGCTATGTGTATCAATGTTCAGTCCTGTTAATTAAACAAATAAGTGTTGACAGCGAAAATTGCAAATGTAAGGCGATGAATTTAAATATGTTATAAAATAACAGTTTCATTTGGTATGTCTAGATGAATACACATATTTCATCTTGCCATGTGTCAACTATATCATAATTAAGGTTCACTGAAATATTGCAAAGTGTGTCCCTGTTTTTTTTTTTATGTTCGTCATGGCCCTCCTGCCTCGATATGTGGTGACTGGTGAGATATTTTCCCTATCCTTCCTTATTTTTATTGCCTAAAGGCAGTTTCATTGCCACTATCACTCAAAATAACAGATACGAGTAACAAGCTAATCAATTTGTTGTAAATCTGTATTTATTATTATAGTGAAGTGTGCTATTAAACTGTTCAAATAAATTATAAACAAGAATGAATGTGCAATTTACTTAGCACCAAACAGTCTTTTTTGCAACTAATTGTTTAAAATCATCACTTTGATTCTGTAGATGTGAAGAAATTTGTTGTTATATTTGCTTGATAACTAACAACTGTACCACTTGCATGAGACATAAATACTGTCTCATAAATAATCTTTCCTTCTACTTAGACTACAACTCCACCTCTTGGGCATCTATGTGTTTGTGGCTGATGTCAGAAATAATCTGTCGGAGTGTGCTGGTATTTCAGTCAAGTAATCAGAAATAGCAGTACGGCATAACATTCTTGGGCCACTTCAACAAGTCTGTCGTTGATGGTGTAAACATTGTGCTGTACCACTTAGCTGGCTGTGTGTGGGGCAAGCTATTTCTGGCCCATGTTAAACGGCTCAGAGGTCATAACATGAAAACACATGAATTTTCTTGGTCGGGTAGAGAGAGATTATAGAAATAACCTGTTTAAAATTTAGGTTGGTAATTTCTAATAACTTGTGCCATATAATTCAGCTTGCTTCATAGTTTGTTGATTTATTTATTTACCCATTTCACTGATGTATCTCTTTTCAGATATGATCTGTGATATGCCATTATTAAAAAAGTTTGTGTCAAAATAATAATATTCTGGTTAGAAAATAGTTACAATGAAAATTATGTTAGACAATTCCTTGTTTTAATTTTTAATTATATTGAATTTTGAATTACTATTTTGCACATACAAAAAGCTTGTCACATTTTAAAAAATCCTAAATTTGAATGTGTTTTTATGGTTTCTTCTTTTTATTCTTTCTCTTTTTTTAAATAGTTTCTCAGTCTTTCTCTCATTCTTCTTCTCATTTTTTTGTCATTCATACTGTG
The DNA here is from genome assembly GCA_031002005.1 of Vandiemenella viatica. NCBI lineage: Eukaryota > Metazoa > Arthropoda > Insecta > Orthoptera > Morabidae > Vandiemenella > Vandiemenella viatica. The sequence continues at coordinate 50,214,176 of CM061918.1, read as the reverse complement.
CTTCTCTTATTTTGTACTTTTCCCTTTTCCTTTAAAAAATCTTTGAAAATGTATTTTTTTTTTTTACTTCTGCTTCCATTTTTCAGTTACCTTGGCTCTTTTATGACTTCTTTGAAAGCATATGATTTATAGTTTTGGGTCGTTATCAGAATAGTCAGTTATAACTTTTAGTTAATACTTTGCTATCGGTTATTTTCAGACAGCTGTAAAAAGTTGTTCTGCTTTTCTCTTCCATTAAATCAGTTATTTTGTCAGATTTTTATGTATTTCTTTGTTACTTTAGATTTTCCATATTCTTCTCTGGCTACAGGATTTTCCTTAAAATTATTTTTTTATGTCTGACCCAACTCTTTAGTTGTGTTTGTCATTCCACTGCAGTAAAACTTTTTGACTTAACTGTCATATTACTGTTTCTTAGTTTCACGTTTGTGGCACAGTTGTTATGCCAATTATATTTATCTTTCTCAGTAAAACCCTCTTTATTTTCCTTTTGTTTTTTTGTGGCATTTCTAAGATTTGCCAGGTATTATGATTTTTTTAACAATACATGAAGGCCTGATTTTACTGCTGACTCTTTTAGGATAGCAATACAATACTTGTTACTTTATTACATTTAAATTGTTATAAATTTTAATGCTGAAGCTATATTTATTGAATGGTATTATTCATTACCATTGTTCCCGTTTTTATTTGTCCTACCTCTCCTCTGAAAGTAACCACACTGCCAGACAGGTTCCATAAACACCTGGAGTATTTTTAGAGGTGATAATTAATTGACCTGCCTCTCACTTTTAGCACTTGGCTCAACTTCCCACGGATACAAATAACACCAGTGTCGCACCCAAGTTCTGTTTCTATCTACCTATCAACGACAGCTGTTATATTGGAGACCCAGAATAGCTACCTCCTACTCAATAGCTGGCCTTGGTGTCTCATTCATCCCACTAGCACTGGCTCACGTCCAGAACATGTGGGGAGTGGAGATGGAAGAGGGGGGGGGGGGGGAAGAGGGTGAGAAGTTGCGTGGGATACAGATCTGTGAATCTCTTTTAGTTAGTATCTGGAACAGGTTGTGTTTGAAACACTTTTGGGTGCTTGGTATAGTGTCTTATTTTTGTGGCACAATTTTTGAGAAAATTTGTTCGTTTTATCCAGACGTTACAATCTATATTTATGGAAATGCTCTTACAGCTTACATTTATTGCTTTTGAGGTTACATAAGCTACATTTGTTAACAGTGATGTGAAGTTTTTTTAGCACCAGTTAAAATTTGCTGTTCATGTGATCTTTTTTTGCCACACAGAAATTTCATTGAAATTCTTGGAAGTTGCAATATCATCAGGTTTGTAAGAGTCATCATCTGATTAAAGTTCCTCATTGTTTAGTGATAAAGAAACCCAAATATAAATGATCTTTTAGTTTTGTAGATGTACAAAGGGAATGTAAACATTTTGGTCTTCCACCACCTGGTTGCTTGGTAATGTGGATTTAAATAAAGAGTTTGTATAGAAAATACTTCTGATATATCTCTGCTGAAAATGGTAGTGTGCTTCAAATGCTTATTCTTATATATTGATAAGCACATGAATCTTTTCTCTGATAAAAATTGTAACTATGATAGTATGTATTTGTCTTGGCAGATAATATAGGAATATTCAATTTTTACATATCACTGCATTTTGTACTGTTGTCGGACAAATGCCTTTCCAATTTTTTCGTTATGTGTGAGTAGACTGATGAGTTTCGTAGTTGCTCCCATATGATCAGTTACTATAGCTTGGGAACTACTTCTATACTAACGGAGATGTGTGCAGCACATCTCTGAACAGTGTAAACCATATTCTGTAAGATGTAGTGTGATGCCCTGTGAAATTTTTGAAGCCGAAATAGGGAATGATGCTGACATTATAGAGAATCTGTAATCAGGATGTTCGTTATTACAGGCCTGGAATTTGAATCCAAGCCCACTGTATCTCTGTATCTAGAATGGCGGTGATAGAATCTGCACAGGTAAACTTTTAGCAGAAAATATGTACTAAAACCAATAAAATACTATGATGAACTGTAGCTATACCCAAAAATATATTCACATAGAAAACTTGGGAACAATATTTAATAATATTTAATTAAATTACAATGGAGTGCACTCTCCGGTGGTAATTTCACTACACACCCATCTTTCTTGTACCCACCTACATTTGCCCTTTACAAATTTTAACTTCAAATTCTTTCAACGTTTTTGGAAAGTTTCCCTTGGTAACTTATTCCAATCCCTGACACCCTTACCTAAAAATGAGAATCTTCCCACACCACCCCCTTGTGCCTGAAATTGAGTGCCAGCTTGTGGTCATGGTCATCTTTTCCCTTCCGTGCATTACTTTTCATTCTTTCACCAATATCTTTCCATGCCTCATTACATATATGCCTTGTACACTCCCATGACACTCTTCACCCTCCTCCTGTCTTGCAATGAATCCCATTCCAGCTCTTTTATCATATCTGTTACTGATTATATTCTGCCATAATTTCCAGAAACAAATCTAGCAGCCCTTTTTTTGCACTCTCTCCAACTCTTGTATTTGATACTCAAAATGTGGGTCCCATACTACACTACCATATTCCAGCAATCACTCTCTCCAACAAGTGCAGAATTTTGAAACCTTTTCGTACCTGTCCAATGTATCCTTCACAGTTAAGCTTGTTATCAAATGTATATATACATTTCCAGTCTTCAACAAGCAATTCTTTCCCCACTTTATAATCATAATCAACCTTTAGTTTTTTGTTTGTGTATCTAATAAGCTGACTGTTCTTTGGAATTATCTTCATCCCATGTTTATCAACCCAACTAAATATCCTGTCCAGTACATACAGGCTAAAAATGAAATTTCATCAGCTAAAGTTCCCATTAGTTGCTATCAAGCCATGACAATAAACTAATTTCTATTCGACCAGATAGTAACAATTTTTTTTGCTTGTGTGTCCGATTAGTACCCAGGCATAGAATGTCTGCTGCGAGAAAACTGACAAAGTTCATTAAAAAAATTCATATTAATGAATCTTTCACACTTAAATACCATCAACCATTCAAATATAATTTTCTCCCATTCACAAATTCATCAAGAGAGGAACCTTGCATCACTAGTTCAAATTTCCTTGTACATCAGAAACTTTAGGGTGGGGCGTGACTGCATATATTAAATGGACTGATAATGATTATCTTTATGCCAGCGAGTGACCCGCATTTAAACTGCAACCTAAACTACCTGACTCTGCACCAACTCAACCCTCTCCACCTCTTTCATGCTGCTAGTTGTGATGGCGTAAAATATCTTTTACCCCCCAAATATTTGAGATCAGGTGACTTTCCCAACTAGTGACCTCTCCTATTTCTCTTGCTTGTCTCCTCAACCCCTGTGCTAGCCATATTATGAGTTTTCTCACACTTTTGTGCTACATGGGAAACAAAACACAACAATGGACAGCTCATTGTTAAGGCACATGTTTTGATACCTCAAGTTTCTTAGTTTAAATCCCATTTAAGCCTAGAATTTCTACAGGCACTTAACATTAAGTTCACTTTGCTTTGTATATGTGACTTTTCCTTCACAGTTCGGACTCCGTGTTTAGCTGTATACAGAGACGGAATGTGCTGCAGATCAAAATTGTTGCCACTTGATTGGCGGCTATCTATCTTTTTTTTTTGGGGGGGGGGGCATCTGTGCCATTTACATTTACTTTTAATGGAAGGCAACTTCAATGTGTCAGTGTTACTACCCCAAAGCATGATTTAAATATACCAATGCTGTTCTCAAATAATATTGAAAATATATAGGATTCAGTGCCAAACAGGGTTAAGTTAGAGAACTGTGATATCACAATTTGTGATGCGGGTTGTCCGAGTTAGTAGGACAGCACTTGTTCTACAAGGGACTTGGTTTTTTTATGTGTTATTTTTGTGTTTCTGTTGCAGTGATGTCTTTCCCAAATAAGGAAGACCGCAAACGTTGCTGGGACTCGCGAGATCGCTACTGGGAGTGCCTTGACGATAACAAGGATAAGCAAGAGTCCTGTATCAAGCAGAGACAGCTTTATGAGAAGAGCTGCCCGGCACAGTGGGTAAGTAATATATGTTCACGTATTGTCCGCCTCACCTTTCCCCTAATTATCCATAAATGATGGATACGTTGCAGTTCATCAATCCTATGTCGTTTCATTTTTGGCAGAAGCAACCAGAAACCAAATTGTAATTGTTTGATGAAGAAGAGTTCCCAAAACTGGAGAAAAAGAAATCACTGTTCTCAATTGTACTTGAAAACTATGAAACTTTCATTAAAAATGATAGTGTTATGAGTATACCAAAAATCAGCTTTATTTGTTTGATAAGAATTAAAAACCTATTATTTTTCATAAAATAAAAATACAAATTTGTAACCATTTGTAATGTGACACAAAACATCATATCTCAGCCTGCACCATGTTTGCTCCTTATGTAGGACCAATATTAGCAGAACTAGTAGTTAAGCTGAAAATATTGTTTAATCGCTGCGCACAAAGATAGACAATGAACTTGCAACAAGCATATGTTGCGACAATATACCAGTATCAGACCAAGCGTGGTGGTGTAACGGCTAGCGTTCTGGCGTCGCATTCGGGAGGACGGCGGTTCGAATCCCCGTCTGGGCATCCAGATTTGGGTTTTCCATGGTTTCCCAAATCACTCCGGGGTGCTTCCTTCAAAAGGCCATGGCCGAATTCCTTCTCATTCCTTGCCCCCCATTCTTTCCCGTCTCTAAAGACCTCGCTGTTGAGAGACATTAAGCAGTTAAAAAAAAAAAAAAAAAACATTATTCAGATTAGAGGATGTCTTAATTGCGATGAAAAAGTACAGATAAAACTATTAAAATTTAACTATTTGTGTTAGCCACAGGCTATTTGAAAAGACAAAATTAATAAATCAGGCTTGTTAATGATAAATGACACACCTTTAACAGTAGTGACGTTAGGAAAATTATGGACATATTTTTGAAAGAATTACTAATTTGCTAGATAAATTAGGCTCATTTATTCGTTTATATCATTATCAGATCATATACATGATATTTGACTGATTTCAACAGGCTGTAAAGATGTGTTTAAGGGAACACATGATACTCAACATTCCAAAGTGATAATTCATTTATCGACAGACATTTAAGGTTAAAGCAAAAAATATTAAGGTACACAATTTATTGAAAATTTAGTAAATTAAGAAAATTAATTTAGAAAATTAAGTAAAACCTTACATCAAGATGGTATTCGCAAAAATACATTGAAGATTTTGTACACAAATAAGCTGGTCCCTGTGTGCAAATTTCAGACACTTTCCACATATTTTCTCCGTTTGGATTGGAAATAAATATTTTTTTGGTGTTTTAATTGACGTGTTTAAACACTGAGACAGTAAACGCCACCTGTAAAGTGTAAAACTCATTTTATCAATAAAATAAGAAAAACCACTGCCTTGTTTACAGCAGCACAAACTGAGACATAACATTGTAAGGTACAAAAATAATGATAGCTACAAGCGTTTTGACATCAAAATTCAAATCAACATACAAACGTGCCAGATTTACCATTTTTTTAAAGAAATAATATATTTTGCTTGTAATATAGGAAAGGAAAGAAATGACGCGAGGCAATATATATATGGAAAGGGCAGATGAAATACACCCAACACTCGCCAAAGTTGAAGGGAGGAGGGCAGCAGCAACACAAAACAACACAAAAACAAAGAAAATACAATATTTCGGGTAAAACCCTTTTCCATAGAAGTGGCTGCGTCAAACACAAGACTTGCACAATCACAGCCATTTACATCTGTTAACTTGAAAAAGGGTTTTACCCGAAATATTGTATTGTCTTTGGTTTTGTGTTGCTGCTGCCCTCCTCCCTTCAACTTTGGTGAGTGTTGGGTGTTTTGGTTATAATAGTTACACAGGCACAAAACGGACTACTTTCCCAAAATTAGTGAAGTACCTTGTTGAAGAACCAAAAGAAAAAAAGATGTTGAGACCAGTATAACCAGTATAAAGAAATCATGGGATTATTATATATTCTGGTGAATATTAACGAGGTGCTAGCTGCACTAGTCACATTTTAAAGGTAAAAATGTGTTAAACATTCAAGAAATTTTCACTAAAAAATCTCAAATAAAGGGGAAGTATATGGGCAGTCATGAATTCAAATTGGTTTTTTGTAAAATTATGAAAAGTGGACTGCCTGTTGGCTCTTTAATTCTGATTTTCACTATATTTGTTCTCAAATGTCACTTCAGTTTCTTGACAATTTGAAGTCTATATGCTGATTATCACCAAGTTTTGCATTGTTACTTTATATTTTTAAGTGACGATATCCTTAACCAATTTTTTATTTATTTATGAATAAGTTATTTGGTGGTGGATCATGTGTAGTTACGTCTGTGTCTTAGCATTCAATGTCTGTGATGTGTGGTGAATATATTTTGCTTTTTTGTCAAAGTGAGACAACTTTAATGAGTATTGGTAGGGAAAAAAATGGTATGATATGTGAAGGGGTAAAGACTGGCTCTTGACATAAGACAGTGAAAAATTGCTGCAGTTTGAATCTCCATATTGCCATCCTGATTTCAATTTTCCATCATTTCCTGACTTCACTCCAGGCAAATAACAAGATCATACCTTCAAAATGTCATGATGTAATCTCTCCCATTCCTTGTTCCTTATCTTTGAAACCATGAAAAAGAAAAAAAGTTTTATGTTTGGCCTTGTGAGTGACAGCGTTTACAGTGGTTGTGCATGTCACATCTGTTATGGCTGGATCCACAGTTCAACCTGGGATCTGAACAATGGAGTATTCTTAGTATATTTCACATGTACAAGGAAAGTGCTGAATAGATTTCGGACTGGTGTTTCACATTTCAAAAGTGTATCTGAAGAAATAAAGTAAATTATGACATGGTGACAGAGTTTTGATTTGCTGTGCTTTATGCTCTGTTGTGACTAGACGTCAGCTTAACATTGTCTAAGTCATGCTCTATCTCACATGAAAATGCATGGCTCTTAAAAATTCCTGGTGGAACTGGAATTTCAACTTAGACCCGAGAATTTTGAAAGCAAGAGCCTCTGCTTCTAAGCGGCCAAACCACTCGCCTGAAGAAATTGATGACCTATGTAACCTCAAGATCCACCACATTTTCTTTGGAGTATGGAAGTTGTGTGTACAGCCCTTTCTTCTTCATGGATAAAAATGTGACTGGTATTGTATATCTGGATATGCTTGAAAACTTTTTAATTCCATAGATCGATGAAGATGACCGAGATGGGATGGTTTACTACCAGCACGATGGTGCACCACCTCATTTCCTCACGGAAGTTCGAGGTTACCTCAATAATCACTTATCAGGTCGGTAGATTGGCCGTGAAGGGCCCATTACATGGCTACCACACTCCCCAGACTTGACACCACTGGATTTCTTGCTCTGGAGTTTCATTAAAGTTTGTGGTTAGGTTACTCCTCTACCAATCAATTTTCCTGACCTGAAAAATCGAATCTACGCTGCCATTGCACAAGTTACTCCCGATTTGCTGCAATGATTGTGGGAAGAAATTGATTACCAGTGGGATGTTTGCCGCATGACAAGTGGTTGTCACATCCAACCAAAATGACACTTGACACTTTAATGTGAAACTTGAGGTAATTTTCCACAAAATTACACATCTACTGATTCTGTAAGTTATCTCAATAATTTTTATGTCATTTCAAAGTTGTAAAGTCCTTTTTGACTCACTCTATATGTTATGTCATAGATATGTGACATAAATAAATAAATAACTACAATACTTCAAGCAGTGATGTATGTTGGATTAAGTGCCCATAAAAGTCACCAGCTTGAGTTTTTAAGTGAGTACCCTAACACCGTTCTATGAGCTCATTCTACATGTACATACACTCATATTACAAATTCTGTTCAAAGAGGTGGACATTAAACACAAGATGTTGTAAACTGTAAGTCCATTCCATACAGTTGAGTGCGGAATTAATATTTAATGTGATTGAGGGCTTGTCCAGGGAAAAGAAAATCCCGTTACGTTTGTTGCCTTCTGATGATCTCCAGTTTATTTTCTTCTTAATACTTATTTATATTTCTGTCCACTGTCACATTAATAAATCTTTCCATTATATTTCACTCTTTGAGAGTTAAGTATACAATTAAATGTTTGTGCTTTATGTTATAATGGAAATAAATGGTTTTGGAAGTTAATGTTTAGAACGAAAGGGAGTTGCCTGGTGCAGTTGGTAAATTAAGATCACGGTGGCCAATGTGTGATTATATGTTCAGTTATTCTACTAAATGCGTTCATCTGTACCAGTCCTGTGTAGTTAATAAGAAAAGAACACGGGAAACATTACACTCAGTTCTGATATCAATTACTTTCATTACTTCAGTTGGCGTTCGGGATCCCCTCCCCCTTTTCTGATGTGATTACTTGCTTCATTCAAGATTTACCCAATCTTAAGTCTTTCATCATATTACTTATATGAAAGTATTTGTCAACCAAAGATAAGATTCTTTATTGTTACTGAACAGATGAGACAGTAGCTTTAAATATCTTTGATATAAATGCTATTAAGTAGATTCTTTCACTATATTTTAAATTAACCCAGAATTTATGAGCGACTTCATATGTAACTGTGTTGATTACTATTTTTGCTTTCCTACTGCAACTTTTCTTCAACCTGCAGTGTGAATTTTTCTTAAATTCTTTTTTCCTGATAACTTTGTAGTTGCCATACAAGAATAGTAAACTCTTGTTATATATTTTGTTATTTTGTGTTTCACAATAATTTTTGCTGCTGTAAGGAATGGAGATCATTTATAGATAGACTGCAGTTATATTTTGGCTGTGACTGAACTGTCGACTCATTTATCATTTTGAAATGTAGTCAGCTTCCTTGTCTGTTGACCAGCTTTTGTCTGGAAACCCAGATTTTGGTTTTCTGTAGTTTCTTGAAATCACTCAAGGCAATGCCAGGATGGTTCCTTGAAGAGGCCAAGACCAAATTTCTCTCCTTTGTAAAGCCATATATATACATAAAAATGAAATGCTGTTCTTTTAATGTTTGTTGTAGTCCGAATAAGGTTTTTAGAGAAAAAAAAATTGGAAAAGTTACCCGGGAAGTTTGAAAACTTGGAAAAACTTAAAGTATTTTTTTCTATGGACGATTTTGAATGTTTGTAATTGTCTGACAAAGGTTTTTAGAGACTTTTTTTTTTTGAAAGTCCAGAAAATTTGAAAAATCAAGAAAATCTGAAAGTACATTTTCTCCATTTTTCGTTGGTAAGAGCATTACATGAGAATGGCTGGGCCGATTTGGCTAATTCTTTTTTTTTTTAGTGTTTGTAGTAGTCCGAATAAGATTTTTAGAGAAAGAAAAATTGGAAAAGTTGCCCAGAAAAATTGAAGATTAAGAAATAATGAAAGTAGTTTCTTCTGTGAACCGATTTGACTATTTTTTTATATTCATAATAGCCCGGAAAAGGTTTTTAGACAAAGAAAAATTGGAAAAGTTGGCCTGAACATTAGAAAATTTGAGAAAAACTGAAAGTACATTTTCCTCCACTGTTCAATGATAAGCCGATCACTTGAGAATGGCTGGACCGTTTTGACTATTTTTTTAAAAAAATGTTTTTAGTAATCTGAATAAGATTTTTAGAAAAAGAAATATTGGAAAAGTTGCCCAGAAAATTAGAAAATTTGGGAAAAACAAAGTACTTTTCCTATGGACGGATTTGTCTAATTTTTTTTAGATTTTCATAGTAGTGTGAGTAAGGTTTTTGAAGAAAGGAAAATTGGAAATATTGCCTGGAAAATTCTGGATAAACTGAAAGTACTTTTTTCTATGGACCAATTTGGCTATTTTTTTAAAAAAATGTTCTTAATAGTCTGAATAAGGTTTTTAGAGAAATAAAAATAAAAAAGTTGTATGGAAAATTCGGTAACAACTGAAAGTCATTTTCTATGGAGTGGTCTAATTTTTTAAAAAAACATGTTAAAAATAGTCTGAATAAGGTTTTTAGAGAAAGAAAAATTGGAAAATTTGGGAGAAAGAAAGTACTTTTTTTCTATGAACCCACCGAGGGTGGTGGTGTAACGGTTAGCGTACTGGCCTCGCATTCGGGAGGGCGGCGGTTCGAATCCCCACCCGGGCATCCAGATTTGGGTTTCCATGGTTTCCCAAATCACTCCAGGCAAATGCTGGGATGCTTCCTTAAAAAGGCCATCCCATTCCTTGCCCCCATCCTTTCCCATCTCTAAAGACCTCGCTGTTGAGAGACGTAACTATGGACCATTTTGGCTAACTTTTTTAAAAATGTTTTTAATAGTTCGAATAAGGTTTTCAGAAACAAAAATTGCAAAAGTAACTCAGAAAATATGGAAAACTGAAAGTGTGTTTTCCTGTAGACCACTTTGGCTATTTTTTAATGTTTGTAGTACTGCAAATAAGGTTTTTAGAGAAATAAAAATTGTAAACATTGCCCGGAAAATTCGAGAAAATGGAAGGTGCTTTTTTCTATGTACCAATTTGTCTAATTTTTTACAATGTTTGTAATAGTCCAAATAAGGTTTTTAGGGAAGGAAAAATTGGAAATGCTGCCTGGGAAATTGAAAAATTTGTGAAGAATGAAAAGTGGTGATTTTTTCTTTTGGATTTTTGTTCGAATTCAAGACCATAACTTATGATTCAAATGATGAATTTGCATAATTATTTCTTTGTTTTGTTCCTTATGCCCCCAGGACAGAAATAATTCAATTAAAAGTTTTCTATTAATAAAAAAATGGAATCTAAAGAAAGATCTGGAAAAATGCATTCCAGTCTTAATTGAAATAGAATTCCTTTCATTTTTAGTTTTTTGTTGTTTTAAGATCTGTCCAACAAATGTAGTTATTTTATTTCTATTCCACTGATATTACTTGAGGACTAGTGCTTGATATCGAACAAGGTATTGCCTCAATTATGCATAACAGTAACCAATTGTCCGATCCACGATTCAATTTAATGTAGTGTTGAAACGCGAAAGGCAACATGATTGTGACACACTGAGAGAATTGGGTCGAACAAATGTTCCACTGCTGAATCATCAACAAAAATGTGCTCCTTAAAGTTATGAATGAAGGACCTAGAGGGACTTTCTTCTTGGACGCTCCCGGTGGAACTTGAAAAACTTTTTTTATCTCATTGATTTTGACAACGATTTGCTCACAGAATAAAATTGCACTTGCACTTGCACTTGCACTTGCTTCATTAGGAATTGCAGCTATGTTGTTGGAAGGCTGTCAAACAGCTCATTCAGCATTAAAGTTTCCATTGAATATGTGAATTAATGAAATTCCACCATGCAACCTATTGAAGAACTGTGCAATGGCAAATGTTCTGTAGCATTGCAAATTGATCGTTTGGAATGAGTGTATGATGGCACATAAAAAGTCTTTGGATCCACAAAAGAATCAAAACTGTTCTGGTGGTGCAATGATCAAAATTTAAATAAAACATCTTGAGATTCCCTGAGATTTCAAATTCAATGAAAGAAAGTAAGTCATTTGGTTAACATGAAATTCTGACTTAATTTAATTGTGACATAAATTTTCGAACAAAAATGCATGGTTCAAAGTCAATCACATTCCAAATACATCACACATTTCCAGCATTTCAGTGGTGAACTGCTGATAGAATTCATCTGGCATGTAAAATTTCCTATTGTCGTACTTCTGAATGTACTCCTCCTCAAATTGAATATCCGTGGACATAATCATTAATAAATACAATGATCACTCTGAAATATGCTTTTTCTCATTTTTACTTTGTTTACACATTTTCAACTGCTTATCACAAATTCACAAAATGATCACCAACAAATTTATTGAAATTTGGACAGGGCAATGTCTGTCGGGTCAACTAGTAAGAAAAAAAAAAAAAACTCTCCTTCCACCTCACATCCTTTAGCATTGGTTTTTACTAATAATTATAATTTAATTAAGTGTTTGATTTGTTGAAGACATTTGAATTATTTTATTTTATATCATTTACCCCACAACTAACATTTCCTAAAACTATCAGTAATGTAACTTGTTATATTATTGCATTGAGGTTTTATATAATGTAGTTTGAAATTGGTTTCCAATTGAGTATTACTTCCTGCTAAAGTGATTAACTTTTTCAACTGTGACAAAGTTACTTTAAATGAATTTAATTTTGTTTTTATTGTAGAAACCCTTTCAAAATAACATCAAGACTTCTTACTAAAGATTACGATGGCACATTGGATGAAAGTTTGCTTAACTTTTTCCTAGCAGTATTCTGAGCAACTGTGTGAGCAGCTGTTAGAGTGACATTTTATGCCACATAAATTCTTGATTTGAACATAGACACTGCTTCCAGACCTCCAATCTATGGCTCAATCAGCTACCCCTAAACAATTAAAATTTACTTAATTCTACTTGCAACTAGAAGGAAATTGTAAAGCATTTGCATTGTTCTAATTTTACGTTGGACAAAACAAACAATTTCAATATACACTCAGGTATGGTAGCTGGCACAACAGTACATATTAATGTTGTTTGATTAAAATACCAGATATCACAATCAGTTCAACAGAGACTGTAACACTCCTTCAAAACAGTTTCATATGATACAGAAAGCAAAATACAGTTACAATAAATGAACCATTTCTTTTATTTTACACAGAATTAGTTGATGGGAGGATAATGTTTCATAATCTTTTAGTCTCAAGGTTTATGGTTCAGGTGAAAAGATGAACAAGTGTTTAAAAAATTCTGTATTGGAAGAGAAGATAAAATAGATTCATCACTCACCATGATTGATGGGAAGAAGGTAGCATACTAAAACCATCTCACTTTCATTACAGTTGCAAGATATTCTTAGGAAACAGAGTTAAAACAAGGGTAAGAAAAATGTATCAGTTGTTGGCTAAAGTTGAGGGCTGCGACAAATCACAAATGTACAATATTTTAGGTAAGACTTTAATAACGCGATAGGATGATGAAACAGTCATACATTTTTTGTACAGTAATTAAAGATAGAGGGGAAGGCTAACATGGTAACTGAAAAAGTGCTAGAAAAAAAAAAGAAAAAGAAAAAACTATTAAACACACACAAATGCTTTATTGTGTAATCACCTTTCATCTCCCATCGCAATTGTTCTGACACATTTGGCAAGTCTTGATATACTTTGTTCCTCTTAAAATCATAATATAGTTGTTATTGTCACATTTATAGCCAAGAAGAAACAAGTACTGCAGCAGTTCCAGCGTACAATAGGCTCCCCGCTGTACTTCACCCTTACAGCATGATGATGTCCGAGATGAGAGGATCTATTTGTAATTGGATTTTGTGCATTAATGCTAAGGATAGAGGCAAAGACCAGCAAAGTAACAGAAAGTGTGGCAGAACAGAAATTAATAAACACACACATATGTGATACTGTGTAATTGCCTTTCATCTCCAATTGAAATTATTCCGACACATTTGGCAACTCTTGATTTACTTTGTTTTTTTAATCTTAATATAGTGGTTATTGACACATATGTAGCCAAGAAGAAATAATTACAACAACAGTTCCAGTGTACAATATGCTTCCCACAGTACTTCACCCCTACTTCATGATGTTGCCTGAGCGGCGAGTATCTAGATTTATAAACAACTAGCTGGTGCCCACGACTTCATGTTTTTAAATAATTTTGATTGATAGCTCGATGCAACCACCAAATTGCACGAAGGGAGAGGGAGCATCAAGGCTAATACCACACACAAACACCAGTTATCTGTGCAGGGTATTTATGGCTGAAAGTGAAGTATAGGTACACATGTCTTTGGCTGAAATATGAAAAAACCTGCTTTCAACCTTCATATCTCCCACACTCCCACAACTACCTACATGCAACCACCATAGTGCACAACAGAAGACGCGAAGCTATTAACACACACGAACACCAGTGATATGTGCTAAGTAGTTGTATTGCAAAGTGAAATATAAGGACACACGTATTTGGTCAAAATACCCTCGGTCAACCACTTCAATTTACCAGCTACTGACACACTACCACTGTGGTGCATGTTGGGAGACTCAATGCTACTACCACACGCTAGCACCAGTGGACTGCACTAGGTAGCTATGGCTGCAGAGTAAAATTTAGGGATCTACGAATTTATTCTTATATCAGGTCAACCAATTTCAACCATATTTACCATACCCTAATGGCTACCAACATGCAATCACCATAGTACACGATGGAAGACCCCAGACTATTACCATACACAAACACCAGGGATTTGCACTTGGTAGTTCTGGCTGCAAGGTGGAATATAGGGACAGACATGTCTTGTAGAAATAGCAAAATGCCCTTGGTTGACCACTTTCAACCACCATATCTCCAATACCCACATAGCTATTGACATCTAAGCACTGTAGTGCATGATGAGAGACTCGAAGCCACTGCCACATCCAAACACGATGTAGTAGTGGTAAAAAACTGAAATATATGGTCACACATGTCTGTCCAAATAGGAAAATGTTCCTGATCAACCACTTTCTTGCACACCCCCACAGCTACTGACATTCGGCCAAGATGTGCACGATGCATTGCACTATGATACTACCACATACAAGCATCAGTGGTCTGCACTAGGCAGTTTTGGTTGAAAAGTGAAATATAAGGACACACACAAGTCTTTAGTGAACATATGAAAGTGCCCTAGGTTGGCCACTTTCAACCACCATGTCTTCCACATCCACGTAGCTACCAACATCTAACCACCATAGTGCTCTATGGGAGACTCGAGGCCAGTATCACATAGAAACACCAGTGGTCTGCAATGTGTAGTTGTGGCAGCAAAGTGAAATATATGGAACATACATGTCTCTGGTAGCAATACGAAAATGTTCTTGATTGACCACTTTCAACCACAATATCTCCCACACCCCCACATCTGCCAACATTCGGCCAGTGTGACTCCATGTTACTACCACACACAAACACCAGTGCTCTGAGCTAGGTAGTTTTGGCTGAAAATTGAAATGTAGGAACACACAAATCTTCGGTAAAAATATTAATTTCAACCACATTCCCATACCTACTGACATGATACAACTGAGTGCATCATGGGAAACTCAATGCTACTACAACACACAAACACCAGTGGTCTGCATTATTCAGTTGTGGCAGTAAAGAGAAGTATAGGGACACTCATGTCTAAATGTGAAAATAATTTCCTCGATCAATCACTTGTCCCCCCCCCCCCCCCCCAATCTCCATGCTGCTAGCAAACACAAACATCAGTGATCTGCACTAGGTAGTGGTGGCTGTAGGGTGAAATATAGGGACACATAAGATATATAATGTTACTATAAGAGCACTTCCATTACTGAAAATTTTACAGGAATTTGGTATTGACTTAAAATTAGTCAGGAAGATCCTCACTGAAGTCAAGAGTGAAATTTATGAGAGACGCCTCAGATGAATTAAAAAAAAATAATAATAATAAAAAATTAAAACCAACATTGTCAGACTGGGAGATGGGCTTTCCTGATTCTTTTCAATTGTGTTTTGGAGAAGGTGATAAGAGTATGAGAAGAGAAACTAAAGAAAAGAGACTTCATCATGAAATAAGATTAAGTTTGAAGCACAAAGGGGTTGGTGTAAACTGATTAGCCTTCTCTGATGACAACAATTCTCTCTGGAAGTAAATTGCACTCGAACAAATCAGTCTTTTGAAACAAATAACATGGAAAAAATTCATGGCCATTATTATGGATTCACCCATAGTACTAAACAGAGAGTATGGAAAAATTAACAAGGTCAATAAATTTAAATATCTAGGTGAAGTAATCCAGATTAATGGTCTTGATAAAGAAGCAAACAGATGAAGAGCAAGAAAACTAGAACTAGTATATACCAACTGACTAAAGATACCTATAATATAAAGAATCGTTCATGGAAAATTAAAGTAAAAAACTACAACATGATAATGAATGCCTCAGAATGCATGTTCCCTACGAAATCTCGAGAAATAGAAGACGGAGAAAAGAAATGAAAATTTGGGAGCCATTGAAAATTAAAAAAAGGAGAGTTTAAGCACCGGATGAATAAAGATCTATACAAGGAAGAAGAAAATGAAAGGTTATCAATCATGATCAGAAAGAATATAATCATTTTTTGTGGTCACATAATGAGAATGGATAACAGCAGCCTACAAAAAGAAATTTTCAACCATGTTTACACGAGTAAGAATGGCAACCTTTGGATCCAAGGAGTAAAGGAAGATCTAACAGAGATTGGAATTACAGAAGATATAATTACATGGTAGAACAACTGTCGGAAGATTGATCCAAAATTTCAAAAGGTTTTCCAGGAGAAAGAGAAGAGTAATAAGATATTGACTTGAGAAAGGCGGAAACAGCAAAGTGAAAGGAATTTGAACTATTGGAAGTCGCAAAGTGGAGCATAAAAATTAATGCACAGGATTACTTTTCATGGTCCTTAGATGGCTGAAATCAAAAAGTAAAAGAAGAAAACAGAACTTTCAATATGACATCACAAAGCATATGATCTCCTCTGCCTTGTCTCACATTTGTACCTCTCACCCTCCCCCCCCCCCTCCTGGTTTATGTAAGACATAATTTATGAATCACCTTTAAATGGTATCACCATTATACCATTCCAGCGGTTAGCAATATTTAAACTGTCGTCAGCTCAAGTGATTTTAAGATCGAGTGGGTGATTATTGTTTCTACATCTACATATATACTCTGCAATTCACAAAATTGTGGGTGGCAGAGGGTGCTCAGCACCAAAGCTAATCTCTTTGCTGTGCATTCCAATCCCTAATGGTACGAGGGAAAAAAGAATTCATATAAGAATCAGTCCGGCACCTTATTTCTCTAATTTTATCTTTCCTGTCCTTCCGACTCAAATAGGTTGGTGGAAGAAGTATTTCACTACACTCATGAGTGAAAGTTGGAGTACGCATGTTTTCCAATAAGTTTAAACGAAATGTGTGTCGTCTATCTACCGGAGACTCCCAACCTAATCTACTAATCAGTTCTGTGACGCTTTCATAAGGACTGTAACAAGCGGTCACGAATCGAGCGGCTCTTCTCTGTACTTTCTCTATACTTTCGATCAATCCCTTACGAAACGGGTCCCAAATGGCACAACAATAATCCAAATGTGGACGCACAAGAGATTTGTACGCTATCTCCTTTGTTTGTTCATTACAATTTTTCAAGATTCTACCTATGAATCGCAGCCTAGAATTTGCTCTATCTACTAAAGAATTAATGTGTATGTCCCATTTCATGTTCCTTTGTACTGTTACTCCCAAATATTTAATAGAATCGACCATATCAATAACTGTATTGTTTAACTCGTATTTCTGAACAATCGGATTCTTTTTGTTAGTTATGCTCATTGTCTTGCACTTTTTACAGTTTAGAGTAAGTTGCCACTCAGCGCACCAAGCCAAAATAACATCCAGATCGCGCTGAATTTCTAAGCAATCGGCCAAAGTTCTTACTTCCCTATAAATAACCGCATCATCAGCAAACAATCTAAAAAGGCTTTTCACTTTATCTCCGAGATCGTTTATAAAAATCAAGAAAAGAAGTGGTCCTATTACACTTCCTTGAGGTACACCCGATGTTTGCGTCCATATTATACAGTTTCCAGTTAATTATAACATGTTAGGGATATGTAATAGACTGTCTGAATTGTATCTCATTTGTGTAAACCTACTGTAAATATATTTTGAGCTGACATTTAGCATTTAATTTTCTGCCTCAATGGGTCACTTAATCTTTCCTGCTTTGCTGACGCCTGAGTACTAGGTAAAGTGGGGTTTTGTATTGCTTTAGGATGGTAAACGGCCAGATTGTTAATTAATTTGTGGCTTATTCATCAGGCATACAGTAAAGAATTTGTAGGACATTGTTAATTGCTTAGGGATTAGTCATACAATATAGGCCGTTTTACATTTAAATCTGGTTTAATGATGTTCACCATAAAAAAAAAGATGGGTCAGAGACAGACTGGAATTTAATTAATGGAACAAATATCCAATAAATATCATCATAAATTCTTCTCTCTCTTTTGGTGTATCGGTCTTGAAAGAGGCAAGACAGTTTGGTCATGTAGCTTGTATTAAGATATGTTCAATCGCAGTTTGTTAACCTTTATTTGCTTACTCTGCTATTTCTGATTTAAAATCCAATATTTTAATTTGCATACTTGCATTTATAACATTTAGGTCATATAGTTTGTTGTAGAAGCTACATTTGAAATAGTAACGAGTAAACATGTTTTATATACTAAAATGTACAGTGAGTGGAAAATCTTAAGAAGCAGGAACAAAACTGATAGGGAACAGCTCCAAACTATAAAGTAATATACAAAATTGGCACCAATGATGGTAAATAAACTGAAATGCTTTTGCCATAACGAAGTTTTATTTTGTAGCTGAAATAGACGAATAAGAAATAGGAAAAATCACTACTTGTATATACTTGATGGGTAATCTTCTATTTTGAAGAAATGATTCAGTATAAGCTAATAGAGCAATTTCTGCCGCTGCTTTGGTGTTGGATATGCAACCTTGTCATGTGATATAGGTTTCTGATGATTAAGGACTGCACCTGGCATTTCATGTTAATGTTTCCATCTCACATCTGTGTTCGTCGCTGTTCTACTATCATCTCTGGTAAGATGTGTTTTATTCATTCTTCATATTGAAATGCTTGTTCACATTGCTAATCTAATCTAATCCTTATCTTTCCCACCCCTTTGCCCTTGTTCATTGTGAAAATTTTAATTAATTATGGAAGGAAGTTAGCAATTATATGGACGACACCAATGGAAAAGTGCACATTATATGTAATATAATCACATAATTCAGAAATTTCATTGATCCTGCCTGGAAATAAACTTTTATGTTTCAATTGAGGAGGATGTGGGCTTAAAATACTGTCTGGCCATTCAGATCTCCATTTTCCTTGATTTAAAAAATTTCCAGGAAAACAATGGGATAGTCTTCAACATGCCATTGCCAAATTCCTTCCTCCCCATTTTCTTTGACCTCTACATCGACAAGGTGTAAAGTTATAGTGCCACATTATGTTCATTTTTAAATCTAGAGAAGGGAAAGATTGGATTAAAGAATAATCAGCAATTCACTAGTAATGTGAACTGGTTATTATTAGAAAGAAAAAGATTATGACTAATTCTACAGAAAATAAAGATATGATGCACAAATATTAGATTTTTCAGGCCAAATCTGATGTGATTTTAGTCATCAATGCTCTAATCACACGCAAACAGATGATGTTATCATGGGCTGCATTTCATGAGGGTGACATATAATGGTGAAGCAGCTGTTGATAGAAATCAAGGTGCCTGTTAATTTAATAATCTGTGACAATGAAGTTGTTGAAAATCTAGCTTCTGGTATCACTTGACTTTCTGATATGAGTGATTAAGGTGCTTAAGTGTATGTATAGAGGTCTCCAGTTTGAAAGCCAATTTCACTAGGAAATTTACATGTCCTTAAACTTATCTTTGCCTCTGATTAGACTTATCTCTATCAGTTTAGATGTGTGTTTGATGTACTGTCCAACTCAATCACTCCTTAATTGCTCATCAGTTTTAAATCAAATTTGGTACAAAGTTAGTAAATTGTGTGTGAAGTGACATAGGATACATTTTACCCCACAAAAACGAATTGTTCCTTTAGAAATTGCTGTTATAAATTCGCAAACGCCAAGGAGTTTCATACTTTGTACACGGCAATGCCACATTTGCTTTTTAAGTAAGTCACAAACATTTCTTTCAGAAATAAAGCAAAAACCCTCTGATATATGTATGTGTGTGTTTAGTTTAAAATCACTAAAACTGACGTACTTGACAAATAATAGTTAGGATGCAGGAAATAAAAATCTGTACTTAACCTTAAATTTAAAAAAAAAAAAAAAAAAAATACTTTCTGTAAGTTCACGAAAAGAAGTGTTCAGTCGCGTGGATGAAATTGTATAACACCTCAGGTATCACAGCATAAGTCTGTTTGTAATATATGCATCATAATATATGTGAAAAATCAAATCTTGAAGGAAAAAAATATACCAGCACAAAAGTCGGTTCACTAAAAGTGACAAAATGGTCGTGTGCAAAATGTTTTTGTATTTTCATCACAAATATGTAACAGTTTTCATTCCACCTCTGTTCAATTTATTATTGCCTGTGTGTCTTTTTTTTCCTATTATATTTTTCTGTAACATTACAAATTATTTTTACCAAAATTTAAAACTTAACCGAACATAACTAACCCTTTTTTGTATTTTGTCCAAACTTTTTGTAGAACTCAGTCCCAATAGTAACCTATGAAAAAAAAAACCAGTGTTTTTTGCTTATTGTTCAATATTCTGCAAATAACTATTAAATCCTTCATTTAAAGTGAATGTATTCAATGGTCTAAGGTAGAAACTTTTTGTTTCAAGAAGTAATATTGGGAGTAGTTTATGTCGCGTTACACGTCACCACTAATACAGCATTTATGAAATCAGCTTATTTATTACTAATAATAACTATAATCCTGCTGCCCCATGCTATAACAAGAGCATTCTGGTCCAGGCAGAATTTCAACCTAGCCACTATCTCTGCTAATATTGTCACTGCAAAATCAAACGATATGGACTCATCTAAACACATTAAACGCATCAGAACTAATTTCGAGTAATAGCAACATTCTCTATATCAGGATTTCTTATAAGCTTCTCATAAATTATCACAATTAATTGTATTATACACTTGCAGTATGAATTGCAGCTGGAATAAACATTGCGCACTAGCACAATCACTGTATCACGATGTAAACTTCACCTGCAATATTGTCAGCTGCGTTAAGAGTTGCAATGAATTCTGGAATTTCTGTTGTACAGCATAAGTTATCAGCATTTTAGTATACATTTTTAAATTTTGTTACTTTAACAATTGTCATGATGCTGATGCCGTAGTTCATGTGACTGGATGTAGTTCCACATATATTCATTATTTACTTTGCTTAGGACCACCATATTACAAAGGTCATTTTTTAGCCAGTTTTTAGCGGTTGCTTTGATATCACGATCTGAAATTGTGAGTCAAGTATGTATCGCAATTCATGACGTCAGTAACATGCAATATAGTGAATGAATTAATGCGCGGGTGATAGAACCCTTGATTTTCTAGTGACAATATTGGTGGAGTTTGTGGCATGGTTGAAATACAGCTTGAAACAGAATGACAACTGAAACATTATTAGTAATTTAAGCTGCTTTCATGAGTGCCAATTTAGTGACATGTATCATGTTGCACTTAAATTGTATCAATAATAATAGTTCCAGAGCAGGAAATATAAATCTGTACTTAAAATTTTTAAAGTGGTGCTGTCGGTAAGTTCACAAGAAGATGTCTTCAGTTGCTGACATGAAATAGTGTGACATCTCAGGTGTCATACCGTATTTCTGTTCGTAATATATGTGTCACAAAATATGTGAAAAATCAAAATTTGAAAAAAAAAGTGCTGATTTCCAAGTAGCTGTATTAATGAAGGTTGTGGTAAGGTTTAAATACAGCCTGGACCAGAGTGATTACTAATATTCCATAGTGCACAGTAAAGCTGGGGTACAGAAGGTGGCTGCCATGCCGAATTCTGACTATAATGACATCAGAATCTGTTCATGACGTCTATTGCCGCTAAGGGAGTAGTGTATGTAACCGTATCTTTTGGCGTGTGGTACACCTTTGTTACCTTGTCCCAGTTTAGAGGTAAACTTTTCATTGAAGAATAAAAGCCAAGGAAGCAGTTTTCAACCTTAATGGGGAAATTTTTCTGCTGGTGTTACTCTGAATAGTAACAAAAACTTTTATACCCATAACACACTTTCAAGCAGACAAAGTTGCTGATAACTGCTAGTGGTCATATAAAGCATGCTAGGATGTGCCATACACATTTAAATTGCTTGGCACAGGTGAATACACAGTGTATGCTTCTATGCTTGTGGAATATTTATCATTTTCTATCTGTCCTTTAGCTTCAACATAGCATGAACTGATATTTCAAACTAGACTCCACCTAGATACCCAATTTTTATTTTGTGCTAGTCTGTTTAGGCAATTTTAACTTCCTTAGTTCAGAATATTATTTTCAAATTGTATTAAGTTGTCTGAACAATATGAGTTAATCCTCATCTCTTTCTTTTACAGGTGCAACACTTTGACAGGAAGCGAAACTACCTCAAATTCAAGGACCGCATTGAGAAGGAAGGGTATGATCCAATAGAAAAACAGTGAGATTACTTTCATGTCTGTCTGATCCAATGATATTGGCCCTCTGAGGAAGAGTTTCATACGTCTGAACAACTTGATGAAAATGCCTCTTTGTGCCATAGGATTGGTACTTACAATAGTCCTTATTGCAAGGAAGAGGCTAGATAGAAAAGGAGTAAATTGTTCTTTTGGAGAGGGAGATAAGTGTTACAGGGTCACCACATGTAGTAAAGCTTGAGACAAAAATGTGAGCTCTGTAGCATGCTTACTTGTTAATAATTTATGAATGTGGGTGGACCAGAAGGAAGGCTAGAGTAATATTCAGACAAGGTCCATCAGAGGCTTTTTCTTGCTACTGTTGTTTTATGAGGGACTTTATCTTGAAGCCTGGAATCGCTGTTCAGAATTTGTTCACTGAAACACATCCATAGGGCTTTGATATACCCACAAAATAGTAATGTTCAGAAGTGTACATATAGATTTTTTTTTTTTTTTTTTGTTAGAAAATTTAGTTCTTGGTAAAAAGCTAATTTATTCAAATAATTGTTATTTTACTGGACCTGGTCATTAATAGGACAACTTTTTGTACTGAATGTTTTGTATTCATGTCAAATTTTGATAATGAAAGTGAGTAATGTTATTTTATATTTTATATATTTTAATGTAATGACAAATTTTATATTTAAAATGTTTAAGAAAATGTTGGTATGATTTCATATTTGTAATTAGTACTAAACAAAAAGAGTACTTGCTTACACTACTTCACAGACTGAAACTTATTAAATGCTTTTCTTTTTACACTAAAATGTAAAACTTTTAGTGCTGAATGTCAGCTTTGTGTCAAAAGAAATGATTTCATGTAACAATTATATTTGAATAAATTTGCTTCTAATGGCTTTACTGTTTTTTTTATTTTGCTTTTAAATTGGAAAAAAAATCCCATTTCAGCATCTTGGAAATAACATTTTTTGCTTGAAAAGGTGTATTGCAGCTTTTCAAAAGATTATTATTTCATTTAACTGTTTTAATTTCGTAATAAAACTATAAGACGTTGCATACTAATTATTTTTTTCTATCTCATACTAGTAATTTTTTCCTTTACATACTAAAAATGATTAAATTAACAGCTTTGAAATAATGTAGTTTTAACCAATATAGATGTCACTGGGCTGTATAGGTGACACCAACTATGCTGGTTATATGGGATAGGTGCAATTTAAACACCATATTGACCATGTTAATGTATGCTGCAGAAAGTCATCCAGTACGTGTCCACTTTGGTGACTTTCATGGGTGACTTATTTTTATATTTTAATTGGTGATGCATGATTTGACAGATTACTGCATTTATTAGATTTTTGTTTAGGACCAGGTTTGGATTTTGTGAATTTAAATATATTAACTGCTTTAAAGTATATTTAAATAAGTGAAATGGCAGTTTTATTCAGTACAACATTTATTATTTGTATTAAATTAACATTATAATTGTTTGCTCCGTATAGTCGGCTCAAATCGCCATATGAGATGTGTTCAAAAAATAACGGGAACATTCATTTTTTAAATTTTTTTATTTATTTATTTGTCTACATTGATGTTATACCCTTCAAAATAGTCCCAATTAGATATTATAAACTTATGCCAGCACTTCTTCCAATCCCCAAAAATTTCAAGTGGCTTTTAAAGAAACCACATCGATATTTGCCTATCTGTACTTGTAAAACGACGGTCCTTCAAGGTTTTTGGGAACAGAAAAAAGTCACACGGAGCCATGTCTGGTGAATATGGAGGCTGTGGCATCATTAAAGTGTTGTTTTTTGCCAAAGATTCACAAACAAGCAACAATGTGTGAGCAGGTGCATTATCATGATGCGAAAGCCCTGAATTGTTTTATCACAAATCCAGGTGTTTTCTTTGGACTGCTTCATGCAAACGGTGTTGAACTTGAAGGTAGTTTTTCTTATTGATCGTTTGACCTTGTGGCGAGAACTCATGGTGTACTACACCATTAAAATCGAAGAACACTGCCAGTATAATCTTCACATTTGACCGTACTTCTCGAGCTTTTTTTTGGTTTGGGCGATCCAAAATGCCTCCACTGGGATGATTGAGCCTTAGTTTCGACATCATATCCATAAACCCATGTTTCATCTCCTGTTATGACATGTTTCAATAGTTCTGGATCATTGATGACCTCATTTGGTGATTCCTGAGCAACTTCCATTTGCTATCGTTTTTGTTTGAAACTCAACACTTGGAAGAAATTTTGCTGCAATACGTTTCATACCCATAACAGATGAATAAAATTCATGACTTGAACTATTTGATATGCCAAAATCACCATTAACTTCTGTAATTGTGATTTGGCAATTGTTCATAATGATTTCTTTCATTTTTTTCCACATTTTCATTGGTTATTGATGTGCTGGGATGACCTGTATGCTTGTTACCTTCAGAAATCTTTACGGCCTTCTTCAAAACACATATACCATTTTTAAACCCTTGTTTTATTATTAGCAGATTCAACAAAAGCAATATTAAACATTTTTAAAACTTTACTGCACTTAATTCCATTTTCATAGAAAGCAAATTCTCTGATCCATGGTTAATACAAATGAAAAATCGCTAACTGTATCAAAACAGAGGTTATGCAAGAAACTAAACATCCAATAGAGCTCAAAATGTGTAGATACTTTTAAAACATGTTTGCCAGCACAACAACGAAAAAATTGTGCTAATCAGACTAATACAGGGTGGTCAGAAATTCACTCATCGGCGGGTAAGGGCAGTGTTACAAAAAAAATCTAGTAAAAGTCGTACCATTTTTGAGTTATTCGCAGCTAAAGTTGGCCAATAAGAGCGCTGCACGGGCGAATTCAAACAGCCTTCCACAGGCGGTGTTGCCAAGCGTACTCAAGGCATGCGACCGCCACAGAAAACGAAAAGAAAAATTCTCTTCGGAAGGGCGGATCGAACACTCAACCTTCAGATTGAGAGTTTGCCGTCTTACCGACTACGTTGCCAAGGCACTAGAATTTCCTTGTTTTTAGAAGCCACTAGGGCAGGAAGTCGGTGGTGGGGCGTAAGGACCATGCCAGAAGAAGTCTCGCAGTCGAACGCAGCTTACCGATAAATACACTGTCATCATGCAACGTCATCAATTTTCGTTTGAAGAGTACGCCGATATGCATTTGGCGTATGGCGCTGCTGGACAAAACAGGGCCGAAGCAGTTAAGATTTACACGACTCGATTTCATAACTGTGTGATTCCATCGGCCAAAACTTTTGTGTTGGTTGACAGAAGGTTGAGGGAGAGTGGAAGTATTGTTGTCCACAGGCCCGACGCCGGACGAAATCGGTTCAGGCAGAGTGTAGGATTTGAAGACAATGTCCTGGAAATGATTGCTGATAATCCAAGGACAAGCTCTAGGGTCATTGCCAATGCGTTGCAGATACGTCCAGTCTAAGTGATCCCTCAAATTCTCCGTTTAAATGCATCCTTTCAATAGGGTCATTTTTGTTGTTTTTTAATTACCAGGCCTCACATGCCACTGTTTTGGACATCCTTCTCGACGAAGGGTTACATCCCTTTCACTTTCAAAAGGTTCAAGATTTGGAGGAAGACGATTTTGCACTTCGAGTTCAGTTTTCACAGTGGTACCTGCAGCAATGTAACGATTATCCAAACTTTGAAAGGAAGGTGCTGTGGACGGATGAGGCGTGCTTTACCAGGGAGAAGTGTTTTAATACTCGAAACAGCCACATCTGGAATGTCGAAAATCCGCATGCAATTTTTGTTAAGTCATACCAACACAAATTTAGTGTTAACATTTGGGCGGGTATTTTGGGCGAGTTTATACTAGGCCCTGTTCTACTTCCGCAACGTTTAAATGGCGCTTCTTATTTAGCATTTCATGAAAACGTCCTTCTGTTGTACTTAGAAGACGTTCCTTTGGCAATTCGTAATGACATGTGGTTTCAACATGACGGCGCGCTGCCGCATTTTGCAGTACCGATACGTCAACACTTAGGTGCATTGTATCCTAACAGCTGGATTGGCCGAGGAGGCCCAATTCACTGGCCAGCTCGGTCACCAGATAACAACCCATTGGATTTTTATCTCTGGGGAGCTGTCAAGGCCATTGTCTATGAGACTGAAGTAGAAACAGAGGAAGAACTTTTGGCTAGGATAATTCTACCTTTTGATGAAATTAGAGAAAGTTACAATTTTGGAAGACTCGCAAATTCAGTAACTCAGTGTTGTCGTGCCGGTATTGCAGTTGAGAGAGGACATTTTGAGCAGTTGCTGTAAAATGTAAGGGACCATATTTTTTGTTATTGTTGTTTATTGGGATACATTTTTACTACGGTTACTGTAGCGGGTTGATGCTTATTGTAAGTAAATCCCTGTTGGGTTTCAATGTTGCGACTAATAACGTCAAGTTGGAAATGAAACTACTCTACAGTAATTTTGTTTTGTATCAGCGACAAAAGGGCTTTCAATGAGTAACAGCTTGTTTACCTTTTGCGGCTTGCCGCGAGTTAGCGAGTTGATACACGTCACCAAAATGTTTACAACTTGTTTGAATAAGAACAGAATTTTGCAGCAGAGAAAGTTACGTTACAAACGATAGAATGGGTTTAATGTTCTTTTTTCCAAAAGTTTATTGTTTTTTTTTTATTGTTGCAAAATAGTAGCAAGGATATTGACATTAATCGATAAAAATGTTGTGAAGGAATAAAAGAAGCTTCTTTACAACGAATAAATTAAGTTTGCAGAATTTTTTTTGTGCCAGTAACTAAACGATTTTTGTACAAAAATTAAAGATTAATCTAGCAAGCAGATCAACTAATTAACCCCTTAATCTACAATGACAGGCATAGCCCGCGTACGATGGTTGGGCCAAACGTAAATATTACGGGCATAGCCTACGTACGATGGTTGGGCCAAACGTAAATATTACGGGCATAGCCCACGTACGGTGATTGGGCCAGATGTGAATATTACGTGGAATATTTGATACGCAATTACAGTCTGATGCAATAATTGTGGTAGACGCAAGTATTACAAAATGTTTATTTATACAAAACTCCAAAATATAAAATTAGTAATCTGTAATGGTTGATACATTTCAAAGCATTCTGGTACATGTAACGGAACTTTATACTTTTTACACTCCCACGTTGTTTCTTTACGTTTTTTATTTTTGTGACAAACTGTACAACGTTTTGACGGTCTTAATTTAGAGGGTGTTGGATCAATGTGCTTTGGAAAATGAGCCCATTCCTTCGCGTAAAGTCTGTCTGGCGCATCTCCGGAAGATAATACGCCTCATTCTCTATAAATCGGTTTTGGCAGTTTCTTCAGTAGAGATTCGGCTATGTTGATCTTATAGTCGACATAACATTGTTTCTTTCCATCATTCAGTTTTTTCCATAAGATGTAAGAGTTAAAAAGACCAATATCAAACAGATAAAATTTTTTTTATATCCTTTCATGAATTTTCTTATCACTGGAAAACATGCTAATATTTGATCTTGGAGATCAATTCCATTCCTTCTCTTGTTATACTCTGCAATACAATTTGGTTTTAGAGTGCTCTTGGATCCTTGTGAAGTAATTTCGACTGCTTCATGTTTTGTCGACAGCATATAAACATCTCGCTTGTCTTTCCATTTTATAGAGAGTATTCGGTTGCAGCTTCTTATTGCGTATTCGCCCCTTGTTAATTTTACACTGCACAAATCTTTTGGCATGTTCTTCCTATTCGAACGTACTGTGCCAATTACATTTGTTTTATATTTATATGATAATGTCATAAATAATTTTTGGGAAGAATACCAATTGTCTATGTTCAAAGTGTGACCCCTGTGCAACACTGACTCAGAAAGCTCGTTGACAACACTTTCTGAAGCGCTATCTTCACAGTTTATTTTATCGTGGCCGGTATATATTTTAAATTCATAACAATAGCCGGAATCGGATTCACATAATTTATAAAATTTAACGCCAAACCTTGCCATTTTGGATGGGTTGAATTGCTTATAAGATAGACGCCCCCTGAATTTCATAAGAGATTCATCAATAGAAATGTCTTTTTTCATTATATACATTTCTTTAAATTTTTGGTTCAAAAAATTAATCACAGGTCTAATCTTGTTCAATTTATCTGTATTGGTAACCAGATTATTGTTTGAGAAATGCAAGAACCTTTTAATTTGTAGATATCTGTTCAAAGGCATTGATTTTCTAAATATGGGTGTTTCGATTACAGCTCTATTCGACCAATTCATTTGGATTCTTGGATTTTTTACCTGTGACATTATTATGGTCAATGTGAAATATCTTTTAATTTCGGTAGAGTCTACAGGAAACCAAGTGTCGTCAATTTTTCGTGTTGTATGTGGATTTTCTCGTATTTGATCTGCATACTGATTCGTTTCGATCACAATATTGTTCCAAAATATATCATCAAATATTAAATTAAATATATCAAATTAGCCTCTACTTCCTCCTAATTGACATAAGGGGGCATCCACAAATTACGTGAGGTATTTTTCCAGATTTCTGGACCCCCCCTCCCCTCTGGTGAGATTTCGTGAGATCTGGCAGGACCCCCCCCCCCTCTGTTGAGATCTGGTCCGTGAGAACCCCCCCCTAGAAATCGTCCTGGAAACTTTTGTAGACCTTTTTTTTTAGGTCACACCCTAACTTTTTTGATGAAATACCCTCCTAAAATCGACTTTGCCGCAAATTGTAGACATTTTTAAATTTTATTTATTTATTTATTTTTTTTTTGCTCTACTGTCCCCAAATTTTTCGCAAAATCTCACGTGAGATTTCCGTAGACCTTGTAAGGAACTTAGGCCGACACCGGGGTAGAGTATCGCCTATGTGCCTTAACTTACTCTCTTGATCACACCTCCAAGTCCGATGAAAACTTGTTGAATACTTTAATTTAATTTGACCATGTTGCCAGGATACAACTAGAACGCTATAGGTCGCCACAATATTTGAAGACCCCAAATATTGAAAAGGTATTACAGCAGCTACAGAAATAAAACAGTTCACTTTTCCGAAAATTCTCCAAGTTTATTTAAAATGAAATTCAAAGTTCAAACAGCATTCTTAAGTTGCTTAGGCAATCGAACAATCGTTCCAAAAATCACAGATTATGGAGAGAAGTAGAGACCGACCAAACCCCAGTTGAAAATTAAAAGTTCATGTTAAGTAAACCAATGCCACGCCCCGATCATGTTTCATGATGGCCGACTCCGGTAGTGCCAACTGAAGACCTGAGCTACCAACCTAAGTCGGAGTTGGCAACCTACCAACGCACACACGCTTATAACATCTTATTAGCACGACTTCAAACCCGGAAAAGACGCCGTAACCTCCCAGCCCTCTGATTTATACCTTCGCTGACGTCAGAGCCAAAACACAACTTTCTGCTAACACTTCTACGATTTAGATCTGAAATATCTCAGTAACTAAACGGTTATGCGAAACTTTAGGTGTGACAGTGTTTATACTTATTTAATTGTGAAATAATGGATATTTAGTGATTAACTTTAAGCAGCCGGTTTAAAAGTTGTAAGTGTAGGAGTGAACTATTTCTCTACTCTGGGGAGTTACTATTGTTCTCGAAACTTCTACATTTCGTCATTTTATTAATGCCACAATTTATGCAAATGTTATTATTATCACCGTTTTCTACTAAAATTCCTGAGGTTATTGGTGTAATTTTTATTAAGATTGGTGCAGGGAAAGTTTAACTACGACGTAACCAAAGTGTGATTTCAGTTTTAATTTTATAACTTTATTTCTGTTATTTTTATCACAAATCTAAAATTACCAAGAGATTCACTGAATTAAACTACGTATTCTGAAAGTTATCTCATCTCTGTAGATCGGTCCAAATTAATTTCTAAGTTGACCTCATGGTCGTGATGAAAAATAAATTTTAAGATCTCTATAAGATCGGTTCTATTACTTGGAATTACTTGAAATTATTATATGTGATATTAGATTTTTAGGTCTTCCCGGAAATCTACTTTTTATTTCGAATGTTCTCTAGGATTTTGAGATAAAAAATTATTAAAAGTGCAGAGCATCTGACGAAGTATAAAAATTGATTTAAGTTATTTAAACGTTCAGAAACTACGAAATTTTAGTGAATTTATATTTTAATTGCATGATTACTTCCTTACAATTACTTTATTTTGTTCGTAAGTGTGTGAAAACAGTGAAATGCCAAATATTAGAAATTGCTTGTGTACTAAACTGGATTATTTTGGATTATCATATTTAAGGTTTGTAAAAGGTGTTAATATCATTCCAGAAAATTAGTATAGTTGGATTATTAAGTATTGAGTTACTTTCCTGCTCGTAAATTGGTTTAAAAATGACCAAATGCTCCCCAGTTAGAAGTTCATAATTACAAAGTTGGATTACTGATGATTATTTAATTTTCAGTTGATTTAAAGTTTATTTATTATCATTCAAGGTTTATATTCGGCGTTTAGCAACTACTGAAAGTCTTTACTGCATTCAAATTGGTTTAGAAACTACAAAGTTAACCTATATCAAAATCTATTATTTGAAACTGAACTTGGGGGATTTAATCTATTTCCTCCCAAACTGACGTTTTCTTTTTGTTATCAAAGGTTTACTTAGAGCATTTATTTAATTTTGGATACTTTTATTATCCCTAAAGGGTTTTATTTAGTGTGTTTGGTTACAGTATCTCTATGCTATACAAAGCTTTACTCCCATAACCTGTACATGAAATGAAAACTATCTTTTACTACAGAGTAAGCTTTACCCTTGATGCCTAGAGGTGAGAGGCTAGAATTTACTAAAATTCTAAGATGCTTACATGCCCCCCGAAGATTGAAGTTATTTTCCCAAGAAAACTAACTGAACATCTTGAAAAATAAATAAAAGAAAAATTTTAAAATCCCAAAAGAAAATGAACTATACTCCCAAAATCTAACTATCGCTTGTTGGTTCGGTTCTCTCTCCACCATTCATACCAAAGGCAAAAATATTATTATTTATAACAATCTCAAAACTTTAACTTTCACTCACGCCATTATTACAAAAATTCTCAAAAACTCATTCATTCTTAAAAGGATCAATATTGATGCAAAATTATGATCAAATGGCAAAAAAAATGTAAAATATGAAATATTAAATGATCACAAAATTATAAACATATGTTTTCTCACAAACTTATAAAAATCTCAAACCAATTGTTAGAATACAAAACATAAGTGGTATAAATGCACATTACACAAATTACATTGAAATATATTTACACAAAAATATCATATTTGTTTTAAAAAAAACCAATAATGTGTATAATTCTACAAACATTGAAATGAAATTTGTGGTATCTTATAAACAATTGTATTATGCAATTCCATGTAGGAAAGTCCTTCGTATTATGAACGTCTCTGTTTTTACCATTGTATTGATTTTGTTTAGGCCTCAAAACTACCACTTTCCCTTTTCACACTTTAACCCTTCATTACCAAACTCCCTAAATGGGTGAAAACCCAAGTCCTGTCACGGTCGCCATGTAAGGACTTAGGCCGACACCGGGGTAGAGTATCGCCTATGTGCCTTAACTTACTCTCTTGATCACACCTCCAAGTCCGATGAAAACTTGTTGAATACTTTAATTTAATTTGACCATGTTGCCAGGATACAACTAGAACGCTATAGGTCGCCACAATATTTGAAGACCCCAAATATTGAAAAGGTATTACAGCAGCTACAGAAATAAAACAGTTCACTTTTCCGAAAATTCTCCAAGTTTATTTAAAATGAAATTCAAAGTTCAAACAGCATTCTTAAGTTGCTTAGGCAATCGAACAATCGTTCCAAAAATCACAGATTATGGAGAGAAGTAGAGACCGACCAAACCCCAGTTGAAAATTAAAAGTTCATGTTAAGTAAACCAATGCCACGCCCCGATCATGTTTCATGATGGCCGACTCCGGTAGTGCCAACTGAAGACCTGAGCTACCAACCTAAGTCGGAGTTGGCAACCTACCAACGCACACACGCTTATAACATCTTATTAGCACGACTTCAAACCCGGAAAAGACGCCGTAACCTCCCAGCCCTCTGATTTATACCTTCGCTGACGTCAGAGCCAAAACACAACTTTCTGCTAACACTTCTACGATTTAGATCTGAAATATCTCAGTAACTAAACGGTTATGCGAAACTTTAGGTGTGACAGTGTTTATACTTATTTAATTGTGAAATAATGGATATTTAGTGATTAACTTTAAGCAGCCGGTTTAAAAGTTGTAAGTGTAGGAGTGAACTATTTCTCTACTCTGGGGAGTTACTATTGTTCTCGAAACTTCTACATTTCGTCATTTTATTAATGCCACAATTTATGCAAATGTTATTATTATCACCGTTTTCTACTAAAATTCCTGAGGTTATTGGTGTAATTTTTATTAAGATTGGTGCAGGGAAAGTTTAACTACGACGTAACCAAAGTGTGATTTCAGTTTTAATTTTATAACTTTATTTCTGTTATTTTTATCACAAATCTAAAATTACCAAGAGATTCACTGAATTAAACTACGTATTCTGAAAGTTATCTCATCTCTGTACCTACTTTAGATCGGTCCAAATTAATTTCTAAGTTGACCTCATGGTCGTGATGAAAAATAAATTTTAAGATCTCTATAAGATCGGTTCTATTACTTGGAATTACTTGAAATTATTATATGTGATATTAGATTTTTAGGTCTTCCCGGAAATCTACTTTTTATTTCGAATCTTCTCTAGGATTTTGAGATAAAAAATTATTAAAAGTGCAGAGCATCTGACGAAGTATAAAAATTGATTTAAGTTATTTAAACGTTCAGAAACTACGAAATTTTAGTGAATTTATATTTTAATTGCATGATTACTTCCTTACAATTACTTTATTTTGTTCGAAAGTGTGTGAAAACAGTGAAATGCCAAATATTAGAAATTGCTTGTGTACTAAACTGGATTATTTTGGATTATCATATTTAAGGTTAGTAAAAGGTGTTAATATCATTCCAGAAAATTAGTATAGTTGGATTATTAAGTATTGAGTTACTTTCCTGCTCGTAAATTGGTTTAAAAATGACCAAATGCTCCCCAGTTAGAAGTTCATAATTACAAAGTTGGATTACTGATGATTATTTAATTTTCAGTTGATTTAAAGTTTATTTATTATCATTCAAGGTTTATATTCGGCGTTTAGCAACTACTGAAAGTCTTTACTGCATTCAAATTGGTTTAGAAACTACAAAGTTAACCTATATCAAAATCTATTATTTGAAACTGAACTTGGGGGATTTAATCTATTTCCTCCCAAACTGACGTTTTCTTTTTGTTATCAAAGGTTTACTTAGAGCATTTATTTAATTTTGGATACTTTTATTATCCCTAAAGGGTTTTATTTAGTGTGTTTTGGTTACAGTATCTCTATGCTATACAAAGCTTTACTCCCATAACCTGTACATGATGAAAACTATCTTTACTACAGAGTAAGCTTTACCCTTGATGCCTAGAGGTGAGAGGCTAGAATTTACTAAAATTCTAAGATGCTTACAACCTCCCTCCCCCTTGGTGAGATCTGGTGAGATTTCGCCGGACCCCCCCCCCTCCCCTATTTCACCTCACGTAATTTATGGATGCCCCCTAAGGCTGCCTCTCTTATGCCAGGAGTCATCGTATAGTCCTAGATTTTTGGACTATTTCTTATTTTTTTCCAAAGCCAGGACTCTGGTAGTTGATCGTCGTCGGATGTATCATCAATAATTATTCGCCTATACTTTCTTCGAAAATTACATATTTTGTCACTACTGTCACTTTCATTAGCAAAATTAATAGCACAATTCTCACTGTTTTCATCAGAAAATCTTTTTCTAGAGAACATCTTGTGAGGTTGCTTCTCTAGAATTTATGAACGTAAATTTCGACGTGCGAAGAACAACAAGAACAACTAGAAACTGATCACGATACGAAGTGATAATAGAAACACATCACGAGCCTTGTCTGTGCTATCTGCAAACCGCGACCACTCCACCACGGGCGATGCCCGTCATGTTTACGATTGCCCGGATTAGCGTGTTACACAAGTCGTGCGAACGTCCCGAACGCTGCGCGAGCTTGTATACAATTTCGGCCCAACATCTTCGAATCTAAATCGTAGGTTAAGGGGTTAAAAAACAATTCCCATTAAAAAATCCTCTAGCCCCACCACCGACTTCCCGAAAAATGTCACGGATTACCGATCAATTCCGATTACGAACAAACAGTCCGCCCTAGGGGCTTTTCTAGTGAGTTTTTCTTTTCGTTTTCTTTGGCGGTTGCATGCCTCGAGTACGCTTGGCAACAGCACCTGTGGAAGGCTGTTTGAATTCGCCCGCGCAGCGCTCTTATTGGCCAACTTTAGCTGTGTATAACTCAAAAACGGTACGACTTTTACTAGATTTTTTTTTTTGTATTTATTTCGTTAGTGCAACGTCCCAAACACTGCCCTTACCTGCCGATGAGTGAATTTCTGACCACCCTGTATAATCTACGAAATTTCAAAATTACCGTTACTTTTTGAACACACCTCATAGATCATTTCATGACCCCTAATGGGTTAAAAATTATTTCCTTTGACATTTCCACTTTCGCTGATCTTCTGGCATTGTTCCTCCTCCACTTGTCTCCAGATAACTCCCTTCACCTTTCTTCGCTTCATCCATTCATCTTGCTCGTGGTCTTCCAATTTTTTTCTTTCAGTACCCAATGTTCTAGAGTGTTAATGTCAGCATTTTCCTTTTTTAACAGCTCTTCCAACTTTCAATGTTTAATCTCTCCCTGATGTTTTCTTTATTGAATTGGTCCTTTCTTATGACATTCTATATCCCTTTCAGAAACCTTCCCCATGCCACCTTTCATCTTCTAATATCAGCTTCAACTTTTGAATAATGGTCTGAAATACATTTTGATAATTTTAAACAGTAATCAACATTAAAAGAAACCTTTCAAAAGCTCAAACATTTCTTCCCTACAAATGTCAAACCTCTTTCTTAAAAAAAAAAAAAAAAAAAAAAAAAAAAAAAAAAAAAAAAAAAAAAAAAAAAAAAAAAAAAAAAACAAGGAATGATAGAGAAAGTAAAGCAATTTCTTGTCGCAGGTGAAGGTGGGAGTGCTGCCTAGCATCAGTTTCTTTTTAAAATTTTCAGTTAATGCAGTAGATCATGAACCAACTATCACATACTTCAATTGCTGTCGTATGTGATTTGTAATGTGTATACCATGGTTATTTTCTGCTTGCATGAAAATTTTAGCCACTTCCACTTGAACCTGCATACAGCACCATTGTCAGTGGCGAAATTGATGAAACACTGATAGATCATTTAAGTTTATCTCATTTGCTATGCAAATAAGTGATACAATATGAAAATAAATTCAATGTTACATTAAAAAGCAAAAAAAAATAGTGTAACTGATGATGTGATCTGGGTGGCCACGCTTGATCGTTGAAGCCCTTATGCTTCCATATTGACACAAAAACAGATTAACCACCTCTGTACTTAGTACAAGGGAAATTAAACTCAAAGCCTCTTAGGTAGGTTCATTGCTTTGATGGTTGTAGGGGAAGAGTAAATCGAAACTGTTATTCCCTTAAATATATATTAATATAAGTTGATGCAAGTGGCTAGATCTGCATATGTGCCTGCTGTAAATCCAGACACGTTGACAACCATATATATATAGGATAGTGAAATGAACCACCACTTACCTTAGATGATGGTTTCATGGGGTGAAGAAACACAAAAAAGCACAAGAACAGGAAAAACAATGAATATTTCAGGACTTGGCCCTTTGCCAACAGGAGAACATTATGGAGGGATGGTGGTGGTAGGAGACCGTCTCTCAGATTGACGAGATGGTCTCGTACACCACCCAGCACCATACAACAAATAAAGTTCTTCATTCCTCGCGATGTGACAGCTGGCTCAGACTCCAAAAATAATTGAGTAATTTTTTTTTTTACTTGTGGCTGTGACATTGCAGCTCTTTAGAAAACCAGTAAAATTATATATTTATACTTATTAAGGCCAAAATATTGGTAAATTAAAAGTTAAAACGATTTATATAAAAAAAAGAATATAAAGTTTAATAAATATTGTTTGCTCAGAGATTGCTTGAATGGAAAGACTCTCGGAAAAAAAAAGAGGAGGAGAAGTTAAGAGAATTGTTGGGAGAAAGAAAAACAGCAGGGAATCTTGAAATAATAGTTGCGAAAAATAGTTTTGATAGATCTTGTGTAGAAAACGAACCTGCAAATCTTCGGATATAGTGACAAACATGGTCGTTATTGGTATCAAGAGGATTTGTAAACAAATAAACAGGATAAATAAACTGCAATATTTCATAATAAAACTTCAGTCTACAAAAATTATCTATTTATTTATCTACCGCTTGCTCGCAAACATATTTATATGCGACATGGCTTTACGCCTTGTCGATGTTGAGGTCATTAGAGGCGGGATGGGACTGGGGACAAGGAACGGGGCGGAATTTGGGCATGGCCTTTTGTAGGAAGCATCCTGGCATTTGCCTGGAGTGATTTGGGGAAACCATGGAAAACCCAAATCTGGCTGCCCAGATGGGGATTCGAACCGCCGTCCTCCCGAATGCAAGGCCAGAGCGTTAACCACTTACCCACCATGCTCGGTCTAATGAAAGTAGAAATTTCAATAATAGTAATGTAAAATATTGTCCATTGACATTTATTTTCTTCTAAATAAGGTATAAAGTTATTTTAAAATTTTACTGTTTTTTTTGGAGGCGGTTTTTATTTTTTAGGAACAATTACTTTACCTCTCCTTGTATACTTTAATTCTTCTGCTAATATCCTACCAAGCCTAATCACCAATCAATATATGCATTGTACACTCCTGTCTCCCAGTTAATCCCAATCCAGCTTCTTCTTTATATCAGTTTTTTTTTTCTTTTCAAACAGACCTAGCTGCCTACTTTTGCACCTTCTCCAACTCCTGTATTTGATACCATAATTGTGCTCCAGTTGTACAGCATCGTATTCAAGCAATGGTCTGACCAACCCAAACCCAATACTTCTCTATTACTTTCTCTAAGCACCCTCTTTAATAAATAAATGATTTTTAAACATCTTCCTACCACTTGCCCAATGTGTCCTGCCCAGTTGAGTTTATTATCGAATGTTGTGCTAGGTAAGGAAGACAGATAATGGAATAAGTTGTGAGTGAGGTGTTATATTGTGAAATAACAAAAAAAAAATCTAGTACAGTATAAATAGTTGTGAAGAGAATATGAATGAGATCTGTGTTCTGCCTTTGGGCTCACTCTGCAAACTTTGAAGAATTTGTGTTGAGCTTTAATGTAGTTGGAGTGCAGAAAGAGACGGATTTCATGCGGATAAAGACTACATACTTTATTGTTGATAGTCATGATCACATTAACTGATCTGGTTGGAATATGTGCTGGATCTTTATCTGACTTAAAGGTTCGCTCTGCAAAATTTGAAGAACTTTGTTTCTGAAGGGAGCTAAAATACACAGAGTCTTCGCTTGGATTGAGACTTTAAGTAAACAGTAATGTTTCAAAAGTCAGAAGCACACAATCTCATTTGGCTTAAGTACATACTGTACCTGTATGTGTCTCAACGAAATTGCTCTGCAAAATTTGGAGTATTTTTGTTGAGAATGAAGAGACTTCTATTTAGTAAAGACAGAGATTTTGAACAGCAAAGTCTATAGCACAATATAGCAAAGGGGCAAAGATCGTGACTGAAATCTGAATGTGACCTGTATTTTATCCTTAAGGTTCCCCTTGCAAAATTTGAAGAATTTCAGTTGTGCTTGACAAGAAGCAATCAAGACAAAGGTTTCACATCGACAAAGACTACGCAGTATACATATAAAGGGTCACTTTAGCTGATACAATAGAAATACAAACAGGTCCTGTGTTTCAACATTTTGGTTCACTTTTCAAAATTTGAAGAATTTATTGTGTTAAAAGTATAAACGCAAAAATTTCACATGAGCAGAGACTACATAGGGTTATAAGTCATCATATGGCTGAAATACATACTGGTCCTGTATCTGACCATAAGGGTTTCCTCTGACAAATTTTAACATAGTTAGAAAGCGTAAAGAGAGATTTGCACTGACAGACACAGCCTGTAATTGTAGTAAAAGGATCAAAGATCTTGATCTGATCTGGCTGATTTACGAACTTGACGTTTATTTTGAAAGTTTCAATACAAACAATTTATGTAGAGTGGACAGAGAATTTACACTATACAGTAAAGGGCTTTAGTCATGCCTGATTCACCAATCTGGCTGAAATACATACATACTGAACCTGTATGTGACCCTAAGAGTTTGTCTGCAAAATTTGAAGTATTACTTTTGATTTTAAGGGACTTGCAAGCAGTAAAGATAGGGATTTTGCACATACAAAGACTATGGCACAATATAGTAAATATCAGAGGTCATGTCTGCTTTGTCTGATCAGGATGAAACAGAAACATGACATATATTTAACTCTAAGGCTTGTTCTGCAAAAATTTGAAGAATCTCTGTCTGGTTTGAAGAGTCTAGGTCTTAGGATGACAAAGACTAACCAATGTATATTGTAAACTGATTAAAGGTCATGACTGTGCATGTCGATCTCACTGAAATCTTTGAATTTTCTGTGTAGGCAGTGAGTCAGCAGTCGAGCAACCGCCGCCGTGAGCAGCAGTCGTCGACTTTCTTGTGTGTTAAATCTAAAGTGTGGTAGATAGACTTTGTTTTTATCTTTGAATTTTCTGTGTAGGCAGTGAGTCAGCAGTCGAGCAACCGCCGCCGTGAGCAGCAGTCGTCGACTTTCTTGTGTGTTAAATCTAAAGTGTGGTAGATAGACTTTGTTTTTATCTTTGAATTTTCTGTGTAGGCAGTGAGTCAGCAGTCGAGCAACCGCCGCCGTGAGCAGCAGTCGTCGACTTTCTTGTGTGTTAAATCTAAAGTGTGGTAGATAGACTTTGTTTTTATCTTTGAATTTTCTGTGTAGGCAGTGAGTCAGCAGTCGAGCAACCGCCGCCGTGAGCAGCAGTCGTCGACTTTCTTGTGTGTTAAATCTAAAGTGTGGTAGATAGACTTTGTTTTTATCTTTGAATTTTCTGTGTAGGCAGTGAGTCAGCAGTCGAGCAACCGCCGCCGTGAGCAGCAGTCGTCGACTTTCTTGTGTGTTAAATCTAAAGTGTGGTAGATAGACTTTGTTTTTATCTTTGAATTTTCTGTGTAGGCAGTGAGTCAGCAGTCGAGCAACCGCCGCCGTGAGCAGCAGTCGTCGACTTTCTTGTGTGTTAAATCTAAAGTGTGTTAGTTAGACTTTGTTTTTATTTTTGAAATTTCTGAGAGTCAGCAGTAGTCAGTTGAGCCTCAGCGACCGTAGCCGACTTTTGTGTGTGATTTGTATTTTACTGGTTTTAGTGTTATCTTTGAATATTTCCTTTTTAGGTAGTGATCCAGTGAGTTGAGCCTCTGCGTCCGTTGCAGCAGTAGCCGAATTGTTGTGTGATCTGAAATTTCCTGGTTTCGTGTTATCTTAAATATTTCCTGTTTAGGTAGTGATCCATTTAGTGAGCTGTAGCAGCTGTCTGATTTTTCTGATTAATTTGTTTGTGACTCTGTGTTTGGTTGTTTGTGGGACATGGTTTGCGCAATGTGTTACAGTAGGCGTCAGGCTCTTGAAGAGATTCGTACTACGATGGCATCTCTTCAGGCACAGGTGTGGAGCATGTTAGATGACGAACGGCAGTGCGTCGAAGAATTACCGGAGGCTACTGATGTAGAACCGGCAGGTGAGGATTGTCAGGTATCTGTTGCAGGGAACGACTGGCACCGGGTGGATAGGAGAAAGGCATCAAAATTCCAAAATAACCGACGGGAGAATGATATCTTGCCCCTAAGTAATGCGTTTTCAGTTTTGCAGGAGGTTGAAGATCTTAGTGCGAATGGCCGAGAAGCACAGCAGGGAAGATTTACTCGCAGACACCGAGTGATGCCAAGGAAAGGATTACTTATCATTGGAAGCTCCAACGTCCGACGTCTAGAGAAACCCCTACGAGACCTAGCTGAGAAGAATGGTGCAGACCCTCGTACTAACGTTCATTCTGTGTGTCTTCCAGGAGCAACCGTGCCACGAGTCATGGAGGCTATACCAAAAGCGATTAGAGAATCGAACTGCCGTCAGTTGAGGGTAGCTGCGCACGTCGGAACTAACGACTCGTGTCATGTTTCTGTTTCAGATATAGTGAAATCGATGGAAAAGTTGGGCCACAAGGCATATGAATCAGCGCGTGAGAATTCGGTAAAGTTGCAGTTTTCCATCTGTAGTGTCGTGCCGCGCATCGATTGTGGGGAAGCCGTATGGTGGAAGATTTATAATTTGAATTGTAGTCTACAGGAGCTGTGTCGCAGAAACAACTGGGGCTTCGTCGATCTTCGACCGATGATAGCTGCCAGCTGGGACGCATTTGACAGGTCGGGCGTCCACTACACACCGAGAATGGCGATCAAGGTGGCTGCTAAAATATGGAACCGTCTTGATGTGAATTATTTTTTAGGAACACCGTGAGGCCCGAGGATCCCTCAGTTCAACGAAGAAGACGCGTCGTTAATCTAGATCTTGGTTCTGGAAGTGACGGCGTGAATAAATCGAAATTTACAGCTCCAAATACTTCATCCGTTTCCTTTCGGAGTGAAAATAGTAAAAATGCGAATTTAGACTCTACAGATACAGATATTAAACCGCTAAGGATAATGGTACTTAATTGTCGGAGTATTAGAGGGAAAGTAGCCGATTTCCACGCTGCCGTTGCGACTAACGATGTTGATATAATACTAGGAACCGAGAGCTGGTTGACGCCAGAGGTAGAATCTAGCGAAGTATTTGCTCCTCAATTCAATGTTTTTCGGAAAGACAGAACTACCTCAATGGGCGGAGGTGTGTTCGTGGCCGTTAATAAAACCATCAATTGCTCCGTAGTAAATGAAACGGAAAATTGTTGCGAGTTAATATGGGTGAAGGTAAAAATTGGCAAAAGCTTAAAGTTCATAATAGGATCATTTTACCGACCTCCGGACTCTGGATTAGATAACGCGGAATATTTTAGACAGTCACTTAATAGTATTTCTCAGAAATTTCAGGGACATACATTGATCATTGGAGGTGATTTTAATATACCCTCTGTTAACTGGGACACATTTACGTTCAGATCAGGCGGAAGAGATAGGTTAATAACCGAAACGTTGCTGGA
The DNA here is from genome assembly GCA_031002005.1 of Vandiemenella viatica. Lineage (NCBI taxonomy): Eukaryota > Metazoa > Arthropoda > Insecta > Orthoptera > Morabidae > Vandiemenella > Vandiemenella viatica. The sequence continues at coordinate 50,172,433 of CM061918.1, read as the reverse complement.
ATCATTCGCGGAAAATTCTCTTGAACAGATGGTCGAAGAGCCAACGCGGAGCGTCAAAGATTCCTCGTCCATTTTGGATCTTTTTCTTACTAACAATCCGGATATTGTAGATAAAGTTTGTATAGATGACGGTATAAGTGATCACAAGGCGATTGTGGTAACTTTAAAATCTAGGCTGAATTTGAAGCATGATAAAGACAAACTCGTATATTGTTTCGATAAGGCAAATGATGCGTTTATGGTCGATCATTTGGCGAAAAATTTTGAAACGTACACGCTTAATACAAATGTTGAGGAACTTTGGTTTAATTTGAAAGAAATAATATGGACCGGCTTAAATCAATTTGTTCCCAAGAAGTTTATTAAGGTTAGTAAAAACTTCCCGTGGTTCAATAGGGAAGTGAAACGTTTGCTCAGGAAGCAAAGGCGTTTACATGCGACGGTAAAGAAATCGGGGGACTCATCTGATCGCGCTAAATTAGTCCACTTGCGAGCGGATGTGCGTAAGGCAATGCGTGATGCGTTTAAAGAATTCCAAGCCAGAAATTTATCCGAAGATCTGATTACTAATCCAAAAAAGTTCTGGTCATATGTCAAATTAATAAGAGGCTCTCGTAAGGTCATGCCGTCGTTGATTAATGAAAATGGGGAATTATCAGAAACTAGCGTCGAGAAAACAGAAATTTTGAATAATGTATTTAAAAAAGCTTTCACGTCAGAAAACTCGGAGGAGATTCCGATATTTAACAATCGAACCAACAAAATTATGAATGATCTCGTTCTCGATGTCGAGGGAATAACTAAACTGCTTATGAATGTAAATCCCAACAAGGCTCCAGGACCAGACGGTATTCCTACAAGATTCTACTCTAGGTACGCAAAGGAAATTGCGCCGTATTTGATGAAATTATATACCGCCTCCTTGGATCAAGGAAAAATACCAGCCGAATGGAAGACCGCCATCGTAAGTCCAGTGTTCAAAAGTGGGAATGTTAATGATCCTCAAAATTATAGGCCGATCTCGTTAACCTCAATATTTTGCAGGATTTTAGAACACATCATCTATTCAAATGTCATGCGGTTTTTGGATGAAGATGAGCTTTTAAACCCAAATCAACATGGATTCAGAAAAGGCCGATGCTGCGAAACACAACTTGCCCTCTTAATTCACGACTTGAGCCGTATTATAGATAAGCAATCCCAGGTTGATTTAGTTTTATTAGACTTCAAAAAAGCTTTCGACACTGTGCCTCACACTAGGTTACTTAGGAAACTTCGCGGTTACGGTATATCTAGACAAATATGTGATTGGGTTGCAGACTTTTTGAAGGACAGAACACAGTGTGTAGTTCTCGACGGTGAGCGTTCATCACTTGCCGAAGTGAAGTCCGGGGTTCCCCAAGGAAGCGTGATAGGGCCTCTGTTGTTTCTCATATACATTAATGATTTGTGCGACATAATAAGGGGAATGAAAAGATTATTTGCCGATGATGCTATTATTTATCGTGAAATCACAACCCAGGACGACTGCACTTTGTTACAAGACGATATTATGAAAATAATTGCGTGGTGTAAAGATTGGCAGTTGGAGTTAAACGCTAAAAAGTGCCAAGTCATGCGTGTAAGTAAAAAGGTGACACCATTTAGCTTTGAATATACAATTAATGGCACTGTCCTTAGAACGGTAGATTCCGCTAAATACCTAGGGGTAACAATTCGTAATAATTTGTCGTGGAATGAGCATATCGAGAATGTAATTGGGAAAGCAAATCGTATGCTTCGATTTCTAGGTCGTAATTTAAAACAATGCACTCCGGAAGTTAAATCGATTGCGTACAAGTCACTAGTGAGGCCTCACCTGGAATATTGTTGCTCTGTATGGGGTCCTCATCAAAAGGGATTAATGGAGGCATTAGAGATGGTCCAAAGAAGAGCCGCCCGATTCGTGACAGGTATATATAGTTGGAGGGAAAGCGTAAGTGCCATGTTGAAGGAGTTAGGTTGGGAAGACCTGGAGCACCGAAGGCTTTGCTCTCGACGGAAGCTAATTGAAAAATTCTCGACTGACGTATTTCGGAATGACAGCAAACAAATATTGCTACCAGCAACATTCATATCTCGGAATGACCGCGAAAATAAGATAAGAGAAATCAGGGCCAGAACCGATTCATTTCTCTACTCATTTTTTCCACGAGCGATTAGGGAATGGAATAGAATAGATTTACCGGGCGAGTAAACACAAAATCGGACAGGAGTAGCTTCCGATAAAGCACTCCGGCCATCCTGATCTGGGTTTTCCATGGTTTCCCTAGATCGCTCCAGGCGAATGCTGGGATGGTTCCTCACAATAGCCCATGGGCGCCTCCTGCCATATCCCGTATATCCCTTCCAAACCATTACCTTTCCTGACAGGTGCAATGCACCCTCCGCCAAACACTTTTGGTGAATCGCGGAGTAATTGTAATAGTAATAGTAAATATGAACTAAATCCATGTATCATCATTTGGGTTCAAGTATTCCAAAATAGAAAATAAGGAGAAATACAGAACCTACATACTACAATAGTGAAGTGAGGAGGTTAAAGAGGTTAGTCAGAAAAGAACATTACAAATTTAAGAGATAGCAAGGCAGTAGGAAATGCTTGAAACAATTAAACAAGGAATAAATAAATAATGAAAAGGGGGGGAGGAGGGAACGAAGAGGGAAGCTGCAAGCAGGCTTATGAAGAATATTAATGGTGCAGTGGACCACTGAACAGTGCATCTAGAAATTTCTAAGGCTATGTTAGAAAACTGAGGGGAAGGGAAGGTATTCAGTCTATTGTAAATTAGAATAAAGCTGCTAAAGATTTGAAAATGGCATAGATATTGATTGACTGGTTTAATGAGACCATTAGAATCTATGATCCTGAGATGGGAGGGAATAAATCAGAGCAGCGTCTTCATATAAGTAGAAATGAGGAATAAATTTGAATTACATCCTCTGGGAATTGTAAAGGAACTAAAACAGCCTAAAGGGGCTGGTGTAGATAATATTACTACAGATAAAGTAAAGATAGTGAGGTATACTATTATACCTTACCTTGCAGTATTATTTACAATTAGTTTTGCTGTTTACCAGGGGACTGGAAAAGAGCAATTGTGGTATTGGTTCATAAAGAAGGGGTGACAAATAGGATTGTTACAGGCCCATTAATTTTACATCAGTCATATACATTTAGAATGATGGAGAGAATAATATTGCAACTACATCAAAAATGTCTGTGAGGATAGACTGGAGAATTGCAGTATCAAAAGTAGTGGAAGTGAATACGGGAGTGATACAGGGTAGTGTATTCGGACCATGGGTATTCATCATTCTAACAAAACACTGCATTGTTGGTGTAAAGTCAGGTTGTTTGCAGATGACATAGTGGCATATAATAGAATAAAAATGGGAGAAGGAAAGGCGAATGAAATTCTTCGGTCGCCTTAAGAGGTTACCAGAAAATCGATTAACAAAAAAGATAATAGATTATGCAACTTCACTTAAAAATCCAAGACCTTGGCTGAATGAAATTCAGAAGGATCTTAAAAGTGCAAACATAGGAGCAACAGACATCTTAGAAATAAACGAATGGGAAATTATAACTGAGCAACCAAAACAATAAAGACCAAAGTGGTCGGACGAACGTAAACAAGCTTTCTCGGAAAGAATGAAAGCATATTGGAACAACCTTTTTTTTTTTTAAAAAAAAACTGCTTAACGTCTCTTAACAACGAGGTCTTTAGAGACGGGAAAGGAGGGGGGGGGGGCAAGGAATGGGAAGGAATTCGGCCATGGCCTTTTGAAGGAAGCATCCCGGTTTTTGCCTGGAGTGATTTGGGAAACCATGGAAACCCCAAATCTGGATGCCCGGATGGGGATTCAAACCGCCATCGTCCCTAATGTGAGGCCAGAACGCTAACCGTTACACCACCACGCTCGGTTGGAACAACTAAAAGAACTCAAAGAAAACTTGATTGGGTCATCTGTTTAACTACTTCCATTGGGAGAATTTGCCAATAATAAGGTTTATTACAGTTAAGTACAGTTCAGTTTTTCAATATTTTAAGAATTTATGTCTATTCTGAAGGGAATTAGAAGAAAATAGAAGTATTCAAGACGGACAGCAATGATCTTGCTGTATATACATCAAGGATGAATGGTTGTGATCACTTGGTATGATCTGACTTTTATCTGAACCTTGAGGTTGGAACTGCAATATTTAAAGCATTTCTATCTAATCTGAAGGATTTAGAATGTGTAAAGACAGATTTACATGAACAGATGTAACCTATGAATATGGTAAAAGGCCATAAAGAGAGTAACACTAGTGGGAAACTAAAAATCATAGAATCCTACTAACATTTGGTGACCATCATTCTTTCCAGTCAGATATAAGTTTACAAAGACATTATGTAAATTTATTTATCACCACAACTTTGAATAATTGTCATCTGCAGCTGTATTCAGGACTGCGAACTTTTTGGACATGGTAGTAGCCATTTAAATGCCCATTTTTCATTTCCGACACCTAAATATCTAGGAGTGAAGCTTGATCGATCTCTCACATTCAAAACGCATTGTGAGGATTTGAAACTTAAAGTATCTGCCCGGAACAACATCATCCGGAAACTTACAAGTACCTCCTGGGGAGCACATCCAAATGTGCTTCGTACATCTGCCCTGGCACTTAGTTTCTCTGCAGCAGAATACTCAGCACCAGTTTGGCAAAACTCTGCACATGCTAAGCAGGTTGATATAGCATTGAATGATACTGGTCGCATTGTAACAGGTTGCCTAAAACCAACTCCTATTAGTAAAATATACCAAATCATGGGTATAGCACCACCTGACATTCGTAGGAAAACAGCTGCAGAGAGGGAGAAGAGGTAACAAGAAACAGACCCCAGACACCCTTTGTTTGGACATGAACCTCAACCCACAAGGCTGAAGTCAAGGAAGAGCTTCGTACAATCAACTACAGCCATAACATCTTCTACTGGAGCACGCCGTCTAGAACTATGGCGAAATTCGTTGCCTGAAGAACAGTGGAGGAACATCAAAGAGGCACCGGCTGCGGGATGTAATCAGCCATATGCTATATGGAAGGCTCTAAACAGATTAAGAACTGAAGTGTCCCGATGTAAATATAATATTAAAAAATGGGGGTACACTAATGACAACGATCTATGTGAATGTGGTGAGCTTCAGAACCCACAACATCTTCTGATATGCAGGAATCTCCCTGAAACCTGCAATATCGACGACCTTTACAGGGCAAACAAGAAGGCCATCAAGATTGCGGAATTCTGGTCACATTCTATATAATTGTGTTTATAGCTTAATATTAATTAATTAATGTTATTTGTTTTTTCAACTTGTTATGTCCTGGACACAAGAAATAAATAAATAAAAATTTCCGACACTCAAACACAGGATGGGCAGTTGGATAAGTACAGTTTATGGAGAGTTGGGATTGACTGACAAAATATGGTAGTAGCCATTTAAATACCTATTTTTCATTTCCAACACTCAAACACTGGATAGGCAGTTGGATGAGTACACTCTATGCATGATTGGGATTGACCGACAAAATATGCAGTGCTCAACTGTATATCATCATCCGCTGCACAACATGGAAACACTCAACACTGTTAATGCTATCTTAGGTACAATGGAAATTGGTCTTCTTGTTTGTTTCCATTTACTACAGTTTTTATTAATGATTTCATGAAAATGAGAAAATGTCTTAACATATTTGCTGAACATTTATACCCCACAAAGATTATGAAGTCCCTGAAAAGAGATCACTTTCAGGAAGACGATTTTGCTATGTTACTGTACTTGATTAGCAGTATATGATTGGTGAATACACAATATCTTTCAGTTCAGGCCTGGAAACAGAACCCTAATTACAGTTGGGACTCATGGGAACAACAGGTTTATCACTGAGCCGTTTTATCCTCAGCAGTTTCATAACTCAATACATTACTTTAGCTACATTGTGAAATTAAAAAATTGAGTGGACTGTATTGGTTGGCTAAAACTGGAGCCTGCTGTTTGGAAGGACGCAAGTTTGATCTCTATCCAAATTTTTGGTATCCATGTTTTGCAAAAAAACCCACATCGTTCTGTCAAAATGACATCAGCAAATTAAGAAAAAAGAAGCTGCATACTTAATACACAAAATAAACTTTTACAAAGATAAAAATGACATTAGGAAACTAAAATTTCCAGCTTGTAGCAGTAACCAAACTGGGAAATTTATCTTCAGTTGTCAAGACGTGCACCTATGGTTAACAACTGGACACACCTCAATTATTCAATGTTACAGTAAGTATAGTATATATTTTATGTTTCCTCCTACCCCATAGAACTATAATGTTATTGTTTACACTGAGTTGGATTCACATGTGCCAAATAGACTTCAAAATTATATTGAGATTTGTTGTTTACCTTACTTTGAAACAAGACACTGGAGAACATGAACACAAACTCACAAGTTTTATGTTCAACAGGCTACATTTGTGTAGACAATATGCAACAGTTTACAGATTGATCAACATTTATTAGAATGCCAGAGCCATGGAAAAGATAATTTTTTAATTATTAGAAAAAAGAAAAAAATGAATGTATTGATGACTAAACAAATTTATTTCTATTATTGTGGGTAAGACATAGAAGCAGAATTTTTTGTTGTAGCTAAAACTGAGGGTAACAGAGAAAAAGAATTAGGTTTAAAACAGAAAAATGCCAAGTTCCTGTTCATCATAACTGACACCATGAGAGTAATGTTCCATCTTTGTGCTGCTAATTTACAGAAGACTATCACATAGTGGAATTTATTTATTTATTTTGGGTGAAGTAATACTGATTGCTTTGCCAATAGTCACATATCATACATATATAAAAATTACAAAATAGAATAGCGAGATGACCCACCACTTACCTTAGATGATGGTTGCATGACGTGAATACATAAAAAAAGACAAGAATACAATTAACATTGAATATTTTAGATCTTGTCCCTTTGTCAACAGGAGATCATATGGAGGGTGGGTGCTGTAAGAAACCGTTTCACAGAATGCATAAATACACAAGAAACATGCAATATTTTGCACATGTTTCAGCAGACCACCAAATCTAAAAAAATATCTTGGTTCACAAGCACTCACCCAGTAACTCACCTAAACTACCACAGGGATCATTCCCATGCAGTGACCCTGCTGTAAAACATGCAGCATGCATCCAGCTACTACCACTTACTCTAATTCTACCACAGGTGAAACATTCCCCATCATTGGTCATGCAGTACAATACACCTCATATATCAACTCACATGCTTCTATTGCTCCAGCCCGTATATAGGCCTCACTACTAACCCACTTGCCATCAGAATGAATGGCCACAGGCAGACAGTGTATACTAGCAATGAAGCCCATCCAGTGGCAAAACATGCCAGTTCCCACAACCTGAATAATTTAAACAACTGTTTCTCAGCTAGGGCGATCAATGTTTTCCCTGACAACATAACCTCCTCTGAACTTCATAGATGGGACCTAGCAAACCAGATTATTCTGGACACCAGATTTCCTCCAAGCCTCAATCTCAACTGAATTCCTCCCACCAGATCCAGCACTTATTATCACTACTATTTATATTGCTTATATTTTATTTTCCCTGCTTGAAGTTTTTTCATAATATGATTTATGTTTATATCATCACTTAGTTATTATGTTGATCTCCCACTTTCAATGATTATATACCTTTAGCATTATCAAGTCAGTATTTGCACTTCTCCCCCTCTCCTATACTACCATCTATGCCGGCCATGTCATGCAACCTCCATCCAATGGCCGTCATCGTATGCATGTCTGGCTCTGCCTAGTGTCTCACTTTTAGCAAGAATAAGACCAACTGCCGAAATATTGCGTGTTTCTTGTGTTTGTTCTTTTTTAAGTCCATCAATCCTAGCAGCCTTCATCTGTGGTAAGTGATGGGTTGTGTTTCCCTATCCTTCGTTATATATATATATATCATATATATAAGAGGACAAAACACAGAAAAACAATGAATATTTAGGGACTTGGCCCTTCGTCAACACTCCTGTTGACGAAGAGCCAAACCCCAAACCCCAAATATTCATTGTTTTTTCTGTGTTTTGGGCTTATTTATGTGTTCTCCACATGATACCATCATCTAAGGTAAGTGGTAAATGATTGTTTCATGGGGTGAAGACATAAAAATGCACAAGAACAGGAAAAGCAATGAATATTTCGGGACTTAGATTTATGTTGTGAAGATTTTACTGTATTATTCTGCTCTTTTCTTAACATTTTGCATTGCTCGGGTACTAGCTTCAGTTCACTATCACCCTCTTCCCGTCCTCTGAATTTATCCCCACCATGTTCCTGGCTAACAGTCATTCTGTGAAACGGTCTCTTACAACACCCCTCTTCCATAATATTCTCCTGTTGACAAGACCCGAAATATACAATGTTATTCTTGTGTCTTTTGTGTGTTCATGCCATTCAACCATCATAGAAGGTAAGTGGTGGGTAATTTTGCTATCCTATTTTATATAAGTTTATGGGAGGATCTTCCAGTGTGACAGTGCACTGAATCAGGGATGTACAACTCGACCAGGTTTGAGTCCTGGATCCTGCGTACCGGCTATTCTGGTTTCAGTTTTAGGCATTTTTCTGCAGTCACCTTTGGACAATGCTGGGATGATCCCTATCTCCGTCTCATAAGCTACAAAGTTCAATAACAAAAATATACATATCATTGAAAACATAAGTATACAAACTGCAGAAAAATGGCAACACTAAGCAGTCCACTTTGTCACAGGAATTGTCAATTCCTGGTTATAACCACCCAATGTAAACATTGGACAAATTCTTAATTACAAGTCAGGTTGAGAATAAAGGCTTTGTATGATCTGACAGAGTTCATTCGCAAATAAAACTGTGGATGAGAGGAGATGTGTACAGGATTTAGTTTCTTTGCTTGGCCTACTGCAGAATAAACCCATTGACATCAGGCAGAAATCTGTTTAAAAAACTAGGTGTACAACATATATGCTCCCTATTGTCATTTTTGTGGAAAATCCTGAACACTTCAATCTCAATGCAGACATAAATAACTATAATATGAGGGATAAATATAACCCACACAAGGATTGCAAGTGACTGTCTATTGCACAAAGAAGAATAAATTCTCTGGAGTCTTTTTATTGATGCTTTTGTCACAGAAATTAAAATATTATGTATCTACAAACACCTGATAGATGTAAATCCAAATGCAAATAGTTTTTTTTCCAAACCCTTTTATACTGGGAAAGAAATTTCTTCTTGACATTTCATAAATAAAAGAGAGTTACAAAAGAAAAATGGTTTGAGTATTAGAACAAGAAGGTGACAAAGTTGTTTACAAATACTTTTTTTTTGCTTTCGTCAGTCTTTCGACTGGTTTGATGCAATCCTCCATCCCTTCCTATCCTGTGCTATCCTCTTCATTTCTACATACCCCTTACAACCCATGTCCTCAATTATCTGCTTCATATATTCTAATCTGTCTTCCTCTATAGTTCTTACCTTCGGCAGTTCCCTCCACTAACAAATTAACCAATCCAGCATGTCTCAAAATATGACATAACAGCCTGTCTCTTCTTTCTGTAAGCTTCTCCCATATATTTCTTTTCTCACTCATGTTGATCTTTTTCCCATTTTTGGAACTGTGTTCGATTGACAAGACTCGCTTTTGGGACTTTAAGTAATTAACTTGTAACCATTAATTGGTAATATTATTGATCTGTTAAGAATTATGTGTCCTCACGGGATCAAAGTGAGCAAATCTAACCTGCTATTACTGCAAACTGCCCTGGCTATCCTTAATATAGTAAACATGATAGGTTTAGATTTTGTTTTTTCTCAATTATTTTGATTAACATTGTCCAAGGTAAAGCTGATGACACAATCTGTTTACTTTGCAATTGCTTATAGTAGTTTGCTAGATTTTAACTGTTTATACTTTATTAAATCATTTCAGATGGATACCAAAATCATTTCTTAAATACCTTGCACTTGATTTCATTCAGATTTTAGTAAAAACAATGAAGTTATTAATATTAATGACATTGCATCCAAGCAATAAGTGGGGTTATGAATGAATGAATTATATTAGTTTACTTAGATATCTGTGGGATTAATGCAGCTAGCAAACACTATTTGCATGATATTGTTCTTTTTTTCCAAATGACAGTTTAGTATGATTTATGGTCTTCTAAGGCAGTAAAACAAAAACCATGCACAAATTTCCATTGAAGATATTAATTTCGTTCATCAAATTTGAGGAATGTTGTGAATACAGTAGAAGTCCGATTATCCGAGGTAAATGGGACCGGGACCACCTCGGATAACGAAAACCTCGGATAACCGGAGGTCAAGGAAAGAGGTTACAGTGAATCAAAAAACATATTGAAACTGAAATAATACAATTTATTTATAGTGTAAAACTAATCTGAAAAGCAATAAAGTTGTTTTTTGTACATTAATTACGATCACTTGCCACTCTAGTTGGAAAAATATTCCATTTCTTCATAAAAGCTCCCTATCATATTTCAAAAATTTGCCTCAGTTAACCCGGTGGCTCTGATAATCGGAACTCGGTTAACCAGACTTTTACTGTACTATTATCAGCAGTATTAATAAACTGAAGAAATTCCAGATTATTATTATTATAAAAAAAGAGTATGGGAAATTTCATTAAGTTTTGAGTATGTTGGCAGAAGTTTGTAACGATAAAGTTGGCTGGTGGTGGGGAAATTGTTAGGGTACTGATTATTACTTGATTGCAGGTTCTTATACTATTGAGTCATAAAGTCACCATATGAATATTCTTCCAATTTAGTATCCAAATACATACATACAAGACCACCACCACCAATGATTCTACTTCTCTAACTCAATCATGTGTAAAGGCTATGCGGCACTTCTTCTCCTGTTTGCAAGTTCGGAACTACACTATCATCACTTGGTTCGTACACCTTGTTTCAACTCCTACAAATGTACTAATCTTTACGAAGCACTATTTTTTTTATCTGCTTGCAAGTGGCGTTTTTATAAAGTTGCATCTGCTCCACCCAATAGTGCCGGGCGCGTGGCCAAACTATTACCGGGCGCGCAGACACTCACGACCGATCTCCCAGACGGTCAGCGGCAGATGACTCCAACAATCAGACTCGCACCTCGCATCTTACTCTCGACAATTGGTTCGTTCCGATTCATCTGCTTAACACAATTACATACATGGTTTTAATGCTGTCTCGCCACAAGTTCTTTGAGGTATATTTTTGTTTTCTGTTATACTCCAGGAATGTTTAAATTTATTTTAATTCAAACTGCCCTTGTCTCTAAGATCTTGATAATTTTGTTTGAGTTTAGCATCAATGCAATGTACAGCTCTGGTTGCCACAGTCGTAGCACCAACCTGAAGATGGCAATAGAGCTAGCCACCGGAAGCTTGTCTTTCTATAATTCTATCCGGCGGAGAACCTGTGAAGATTACATGTCATCAATGAAGTTATCATATTGAAACTTAAGTGGAATTCTAGGTTGCTCAGGCAATGTTTTGATTAACTTAGAATCTACTTTCTCTATCAGTGGACAAAAACAAATCTATGACATACATGATTAATAATAAAATAATACAAACTCTGTAAGTTTCTAAGCTTATTTATAGTGTTGTGGATGTTAACATTTAGGATTAATTTTTGTGTCACAGGATTTCTGTCAACACCCCAACAGCAGTTCTCTCCTCTCAAATCCACTCTGTTCGAACACACAGGATTTATAAGCAACTGGTGAGTTTACATGTTTTATATGAATAATATGTCTCCATTAGATAGTGAGACCAAATTCTAAAATGTAGTAACTAAGGAAAAATCGATGCATCCTGGAAGCAACTGTAGCTCAAAACTGACATCAAATGTCTGATTGAAAAATGGTATTTGATCTGCTCTTATTTTATAACATTTTTTAAATTCATTGATTTTTTATGTTTAGCACCTTTATTGATAATTTATTCCAGTCTCTGACTCCCTTACTTCAAATGAAAAATTTTCCCACCATTTATGGCTGAAATCAAGAGCTAGATACCTTTTCTAATATCATCACCAATGTTTGATTTACATATGTGTATATGTAACAGGAACAAATAGGAAAATAAACCCATCACTTACCACAGATGAAGGCAAGAGATACAATAACATGAATGCACTTTTAAGTATTTTGGTAAAAAATCTCGGTCGTGTTAGAAGGAGACAAGGGGATCAGATCTTTTTTACATTTATTTAGGCTTTGATTCTTAGCCTTCTGATCCATTTTATTTTTTGTCAGTTTCAATGTCTGACTGAGACTGGTGGTGAGCGGTAATGCTCTGGCCTCATATTTGGGAGGACGTGGTTTCGAATCCCCATCCGGGCATCCAGATTTGGGTTTTCCATGGTTTCGCCAAATCACTCCAGGTAAATGTGGGGATGCTTCCTTCAAAAGGCCATGGCCATATTCATTCCCATTCCTCATTCCCAGTCCCATCCCACCTCTAATGATCAAGCGTAAAGCCATAAGTGAAAAAATGAGTTTCGGTGTCTGACAGCAAAACATGATGGAAAAAAAAAGACAAAGAAAAGATAGGGAATGAGGTACTTGGAGAGATTCATATTCATATTCACAGTTCAGAGGTGAGCATAAAGAATTGTTGTTACTGCAGGGGATTTAAATTTTCCAACTTTCAACTGGGTAGGAAAAAAGATTGATAACACAAGGAAACAGAAGAAGGTTTTACACAAGTGGTAGAGCAGAACATCAGGGAACCAAATGTGTTGGATATCTCTCCAGTAAAGCCTGATGAAAATCTTGTGGGGTGTCAGGTAATTGCAAGAATGAGTGATCACAATGCAGCACCAATGGATATTAGAGGACTCAGTAAACCAGTGGCTGAAATTGATGGGGTAGATAGGTATAATTATATAAAGGCTCAGATATTGAAGAGATATTTTGGGGAAAGGTTCAGCAAATGGAAGGATGGCACAAATGAAGTTAAGGAAAAGTGGGAAGAGTTAAAGGAGATAACAAAAAAAGAGTGAGGAAATGTTTGTTCCAAATCAGAAAATAAACAAAAGTAAAGAACCTTCATACTATAATAGGAAGATGAAAAGGTTAAAGAGGAGGTTAGTAAGATGGAAACACAACAGTAGGTAGTAGGGAATACTTAAAAAAACTAACAAGTTGATTAGCAAAGCAATAGCAAAGACAGAAGCAAAGGATGGGTTTAGGAAGAATATTATTATTAATTTAATTGAAACGGAGCACATGATCTGGTGGCAATTCCCTTATATTGGTGCAGGAGGACAACTTAACGATGCATCTAGAAATTTCTATGGCTATGTTAGAAAACTGAGAGGAAGGCAAGGTATTCAGACAACTGAAGATAAGAAAGGAGTTGAAGTCACTGAGGATTTTAAAATATCAGAGATATTGAGTGACTGGTTCAATGAGACCATTAGGGGCTATCATCTTGTGATGGGAGGGAATAAATCATAGGAGAGTCTCCCTATAAGTATAAGTGACGAAACTACCAATAGATTCTCTGGAAATTATTAAGGAACTCTGGAAGCTAGAAAATGGAAAGGGGCTGGAGTAAGAAATAATATTACAGACTATTAAAGATTGTGGGATACAATATTTTACCATACCTTGAAATTTTATTTAAAACTAGTAGAGTTCCCGGCATTGCCCGGTGTAGTTCACATAGATTTACCTGAACCCTATTTTTATTCCTGTAATATGAAACATTTGTACAAAGTTTCATAAAATTCACGCAAACTTTTTTCGGAACTAAAGGAAACCTAGTTTCACCCGCCCCCTACTAAGAAACAGGAGGGTTGAAGTTTATTTGCACCTACACTATTTTCATTTGTCCAATAAGATTCATGTATATCAAGCTTCATTAATTTGGTTAAGAAATTGCATTACTACATTACTGAACAACACTAGATTATATTAGAAACTCACATTTGATTCAATTGTGAAGTGAATGGATATACTTTTTACTCAAAATGTCAGATACTTTAACTGCGCAGATTCAGCCTTTTATACAAATATCAAAAGTAAATCCAGATTAATATTATCGTAAACAGAAGACTAATGCTGATGGCCAGAGACATTGTCAAGAGATTGTGCTTAAAGAAAATCTGTTGTTTTTATGGCTATCTATGGCATTTAAAAATTGAACATTCCAAATTAAATGAAAGAATATTTCAAGTTACGGCTATCTATGGTGTTTAAAAATTGAATTTCCCAAATTAAATGAAAGAATACTTCAATTTTTGTTTAGTGTACAAAATAGTTATTATTGTAAAGTTATCTTATTGCTTTCATTAAAGGCTATGGTCAAAGACATTATAATTGTGTGTTTAGTGAGAAGTTTGCAACATCTAACCTTCCATCTTTGGGACTTGTCATCATACGTTCAGAATTTCATGTAATGCTCCTGAGTTATTTAACATAAGACATGCCAAACAACTGAATTAAGATTCTAAGCTTTAAAACGGTGAAAACCCCATCGAAATCTGCTCTGTAGTTTCCAACTTTTTATTTTTCAAATTAATCCGGTTTTATAGATAGAGATGAGTCTGGAGTCCTGCTATTTTTCAGAGGACTGGAAAAGAGTGATAGTAGTACTGGTTCATAAAGAAGGGGTAAAAGGTAGGGTTGAAAATTACAGGCTGATTAGTTTGACATCAGCGATAGGCAAAATGATTGAGAGATTTTTATGCAACTATATCAGATATGTCTGTGAAGATAGAAACTGGTTTGCAGATTGAAAACATGACTTTAGGTAAGGATATTCATGTGAATCTCAAATGGTAGGCTAGATATATTTGATGAATTGGACAAGGGAGACTAAGTTGATAGCTTACTACTAGATCTGTCTAAGACATTTGACAGAGTGAGCCATACAGTGGTTTTAAATAAACTAAAATCTATTGGATTGGATAAAAAAAGTTACATTGCTGGATAGAGGAATTTGTAAAAGCCTGAAAGGAAAGTGTTATTAAAAAAGACTGAAGTAAATATGGGGGTACAATGGGGTAGTGTATTGGGACCATTGCTGTTCATAATTCTAATGAATGGTTATGTTGATCTAGATTGTTTGCAGATGACATAATGGTATGTAATAGGATCAAAACACGATAAAACTGTGAACAGCTGCAGAGTGACCAGAATAGAATATCTAAATGGATTGGTCATCTTGAAATGAAGATAAATGCCAAGAAGAGTCAGTTTATTAGGTAGTTAAAAAACTAAAGGTTGTTTATGATTATGGGGTGGGATCAGAATTGCTTGTTGAAGGCTTGAAATGTAAATATCTTGGCATAATGTTTGATAATAAACTCAACTGGTCAGAACACATTGGGGAGGGGTAAGAAAAGGTTACAAAATCCTTCATTTACTGGAGATGGTGGTTAGAGGATGTACCCAGAAAGGTAGGGAACTGGGTTACAAAACCTTGGTCAGGCCATTGGCTGAATATGGTGGTGTAGTTTGGGACTGACATTTTGGGTATCAAATACAGGAGTTGGAGGGCAAGCAAAGAAGAGCAGCTTTATTTGTTTGTGGAAATTATTGCTTTATCCAGTCAGTAACTGATGTGATAAAAGATCTGTCTGGTTTGGGAGTCAATAGAAGACAGGGGAAGGGAGAAGAGAGTGCTGGGGGTGTACAAGGTATATATTGGTGATAGGGCTTGGGAGAATATTGGTCGAAGAATTAGGAATAGTGCATGGAAGGGGAAAGATGATCATGACCACAAGCTGGCACTTATTTCAAGCATTAGGGATTGGTAAAATGTTCTTTTGTGGGTAAGGGTGTCAGAGATTGGAACAAATTACCAATTGAAGTGATGAATAATTTACCAAAAGGCAAAGGAATTTAAGATTCTAATTTGTAAATCGCAAAAGTAGATGGGAGAGGATGACTAAGTGAATTGCCTATAGAGCTTGTGCTTTATAACAATTAAAAAATTAATTAATTAAATTGTATTAAATAAATAAGTAAATAATAGTGAATTGTTTTCTTGCCTCATCACTGTTCTCCTGCTTTTATCTTTAATAATTATGGAATTACTTTCTCAATTCTTCTTCTTTCAGAAAAATATTTTATGTAGAACAGAAGTAAGAGTAACAAGGTACAAAGTAGTTTTTTATGATGGTTTGGGAGATTAGTGAAATTATGAGAATGGGGAGGGAACTTTAATTTTGTATGATTCTCCTAGCAAGAAATGGCTCAAATGGACCTAATCACTAGACCTGTTTAATTCCACTTGCTAAATGCTATTTATTCCAAGTATAAGCATTTGTTATAGTTGGTGTGCCGAGACACGGGACATTTGTGATGGAGGGCAGTGATGAAAAGCAGCCTGCAGTAGCAACTGCTTTGGCCTGGTTTGAGGAGCATCAGCTAGATGCCAATCATCAGCCTGTGCCCCTCGAAGTGATCAGGGTGAGTCCAACTTCATTCCTCAATTGAAATGTTTACTGTGTGTGACCGTGCACTTCATAAATACATATGCTGTTGATACAGACTCATTAGCAGTAATTTATAATAATGCTCAAATCAACTTGTATAGAAGTCATAGATGTAATATAAGGGGAACATATGAAGATTTAAACATCAAAGATTGATTTTGGCAAATGTGAACAAGTATTATTATAATTGGATAAAGGAAACAAAGAAACTGCCGCGAGAGACTGAAAATAAGATAGGATAGGATAGGGAAAATAAACAGTTACCCGTCACTTACCACAGATGAAGGCAGGAAGGCGAGACACGTAAAAACACAAAAACAAACGAATTGCACAATATTTCGACTTTAGTCTTAGTCATGTGGGAGGTGAGACATATGGCAGGAGGAAAGATGTGGTCACATCCCAACCTGCCACATGAATGAAGCACAGGCGGAAAACGCATGGTAGTGGTAGAGTTGCCGGGAGGGGGAGGGTGGGGGGGGGGGGGAGGAAATAGGCTTGACCAGCGATAAAAGTGAAACAAATCAATATAATCTTTGTGTAGCATAATTCAAAAAGTTATAATTGAAAATAAAGGGAGATAGAAGAATTTAAATATATATATATATATATTAAAAAAAAACTCAATAGATGTAATGTACATATAAAAATAACCGACTGTAAAATGAAATGAGAGAAGTATTATTATAATTTAATTGTGATAGGGCACTCACTCTGTTGGCAATTCCCTGTCAACTAAATAACCTGTACTTTATTTTATTTATTTATTTGTTGTCATGGTCATCTTTCCCTTTCCATGCAATATTCCTAATTCTTTGACCAATGTCTCTCGAAGACCCATCACCAACATAAGCCTTGTACATTCCCAGCACATTCTTCACCCTCCTGTCCTCCAATGACTCCCAATCCAGCTGCTTTATCATATCAGATACTGACTGGGTCCTGCGATATTTTCCAAAAAAAAATCTAACTGCTCTTATTTGCGTGCCCTCTAACTCCTGTATTTGATACCCAAATTGTGGGTCCCAAACTACACCACCATATACAGCCAATGGTCTGATCAAAATTATATAATCTGATTCCCTAACTTTTCTGATACATCTTCTCATCAGTCTCTCCAGTAAATGAAGGTGTCTGTAACCTTTTCCTACCACCTACCCAATGTGCTCTGTCTATTTGACTAATTAAGACAGGTGCTTGGAAGGTTAAGGTTGACCATTACCACTAGCTGGCACTTGATTTCAGGCATAAAGGTGTGGGAAAATTTTCTTTCGTAGGAAAGGGTGTAAAGGACTGGAATAAATTGCCAAGAAAAGTGATGAATAATTTACCAGAAACACAGAAGGAATTTAAAGTAAAAATTAGTAGAGGGCAAAGGTAGGTTGGGAGAGGAAAGGAGAAAGTGGGGTGTGTAGGGAGATTGCCACCGGAGCAGGCGCTCCATCGCAGTTTTATCAATTATTATTATTATCAAAAATTATGCCAAAAAAATTACACTTCAAACCTTCAACCAGCAATTCTGATCCCACCCTATAATAATAAACAATCTTTAGGTTTTTTTATCTGTGTACCTAGCGAGCTGGCTGTTTTCGGCATTTATCTTCATTCAATGCCTACCTACCCATTTAGATATTCTGTTCAGGTCACCCTGCAGCTGTTCACAGTCTTCTCCTGTTTTGATACTATTAATATCATTATATCACCTGCAAACAATCTAAATTCTGACTGTAAACCATCAACTTATTCATTCATTAGAATAATTAACAGTAATAGCTTTAATATCATAGTGTAGCATAGTTAGCTTTAGGAGCAGCCTAAGTGAGCGAGAAAATGAGAAATAAAATTTTGTTTTGCGTAATTCAGATAGACCTAAAGTTTAATGCCAAACTCTACAGGCACTCACATGAACTCAACAAATAATTGGCAAAAAATTATTTAAAGCCCTAAATCCCTTAACACATGAATTGGATACATTTAGTGATGTCATTGAGTGAGATGAGGAAACAAAAGGATTTTAAAGTTACCAATAGAACAGCCCTTAGGTGAATAAGCACAAAAAATCTAAGGCAATGTGTTGTCAGCACATAAATAGAGCCTAATATAAAAATTCAGGACAAAAGACCAATTGAAATGGAAGGTATTAATAATAGAAAGTATACAACTGCATAATAGATATCTTAAGTGATTTAAATCCCAGTTAGAAAGAAAGAGAATTTACTATAATACAATACAATCATTTTCTATGGATCCCAATGTAAGAGACTGGCTCTGTGGGATGTGGAAAATTGTCAATTTACAGATAAATTATTGCATAACAAAATAGATAAATATACCAAAAGAAGTATTGACACACCATAACATGTATATTAATTATATAAACTATATTTACACAAACTACTGTATAGGATTAGTCCTAGAATTAGCAATAGAATTAAGGGTTCAAAAGAATTTTCACTTCAAAGAACAAGTAAAGAAAACTGAGTATTAAGAAATAAATGTAGTGAAGCAACTTTGACTCTCTAGTGATCGTCTTGTTTTCATGTTGATAACAGCTTCAATTAGAAAGTAGTTCCCCCTCCCAGTGCAATAGCTTTGTCACTGATTGATTGAAGGGCTGATTTATACACGTTGATTTTGAGTTGTGGACTTGGACTACAACTGTACTATTGTCTGGCTCTTGCCACAACAGTAAATGGCTATGGAAAATACTATCACAAAAAAATATGTTGTGAAAACACTACACTCACTTGGCTTGCTAACAGAAGATGGTAAAGGAAAGTGTCATTTGAGAACAACACACCACTTGGCTTGTTACCAAGACCTTTACATCAATAATATTAAAATGCAGGAGTATTTTGTTCTGATAACTGTGATTTTGATTAAATATTTAACCTTTGATTTCATATCTGTGCCATAATACACACATTAATAGCAGCTACCTAATCGGGTGACACCTATTTACAGGATCAATTAATTTAAAAGTTTCAAGCTGCATACTGAAACAGTTTATAATCGCAGCAAACTACTTATACCCCAATGCCAAGGAAGATAGAGAATTACCGGTAGTTTTTAGTGTTGCTGAAGTTGTGTTATTATTAATAAAACTTTCTCGGGAAACTAACCAAATGAGTCCATTGATAAAACACAATGTTTTTCTGACAAAAGTTTCTGTTATCATTATCAGTTACAGAGACTTTGATTGCTGAAATGTCATGATGTGTTAATAGACACACTTGTCCAGTTTGCAGAGAAGTTTTTATTAAAATACCATGCCAAGAAATACTTGATTGTTATATTTCGTTATGTTGCAGCTGCTACTAACAACTCAAGGTCCCTGCAGGCTACGTGATCACACACGGCTCTCACTCCTACTGCTGCGTTCGCTGGCTGAGCCCACATCAGCTGTCTCCAGAGAAGCGCGCATGCTGGGCTCGGTAGCACTCTGTAGTCT
Source organism: Vandiemenella viatica (assembly GCA_031002005.1). Lineage (NCBI taxonomy): Eukaryota > Metazoa > Arthropoda > Insecta > Orthoptera > Morabidae > Vandiemenella > Vandiemenella viatica. The sequence continues at coordinate 50,152,367 of CM061918.1, read as the reverse complement.
CCTACATGCCCTGAGCTGCTCACCTGATTTTTCTGGCGATGTATCCTCACTACTGGTCAGGTAAACCTAAGTTATGGTTCATTTCTTCGAGATTTCACCATACTCTTTTACACTGAGTTTGCAAACATCACTGTCTGGTTGTTTCGCTTTTATAACTATCACTATTATTTTCTCTCAGAAGACTGTCATTGTTGTGGTTGCTGAAAGCTTATGGCATTACAATGTTCCAGGTATAGTATAAGCAAAACAGTGATATTTTCAGGTGATACCATCTATGAGTAAACTAATGTAAAACTTTCAGCTGACAATTTGTAACATGTTGTTATACAGTCCTTTGATACTTTACCATGACAGAAAGCTGGCTGAGAGAACATCGAAGATGATCCACATGTTAGTTGCTTTTAATGCAAAATGTGTCCCTAGCCAAACATGAAATGATGCAAGACAGATGTTTGAAGATTCTCCTTGAGCACCTTCACATGAGTGAGATTAGTGCAATATATGTGACCTGTATGTAGTCTGTCAGTATTTCAAAAGAAACCACATGTGACCCACTGTGAAACATTTCTGAACTATCACAGAATTGATACATAGATTGGGCTGGGATAGTTTGGAGAATATGCGAAAAAATTTAAATTTCGAGTGCAATGAAATACTTCTTCTGCCAACCTATTTAAGTCGCAATGACTGGAGGGATAAGATTAGAGAAATAAGATGCCATACTGATGCTTATATGTATTCCTTCTTTCCTCGCACTATTCAGGATTGGAATGGGCGGTTTTAGGATTGGTGCTTAGCACCCTCTGCCACCCACAATGTTTGTTATTTGCAGAGTATGAATGTAGATGTAGATTTCTGTGACAAAAAAGCAGAAATACTGAATCTGTAACAACTGTAATAGGTTATTATAGGGGATGAGCACCTTCACATGAGTTATATCAGTGCAATATACATTCTGTCTGTGTTTCAAAAGGAACAAATATGACCCTTTATCAGACTTTTTCTAACTGTTCTCATGGCAACCAAATAAAAATAATAGAGTCTGTTACTATGAAAGATGGCTCTGTACTGTGATCCTATATTAAAATGACAACAACAAAAATTATACACCCCACGAACCACAGCAAAGGTGATACAGTGAACTGACAACATTTTTTGGAATTTGAAAGAAATATTAGTGAATGACTCAAAGAACAGGAATACTTCATTAAATGGAGAGGGAGAGTACTGTGCTAACATGCTGTAAGAGTTGTATGATGTCTTCAAGAACAAGATAGGCAATGTTCTGAGACAAGGTGCTTTTCCTTCTAGGTTACATAGTCACAGTTGTCAATACTGTTGCAAAGGAATGTGGGTTTGAGGTTCTTTACCAAACCCATTTAAAGCCAGGAATGACTATTACCCATTTCCTAAATTCAAAGCAAGATATTTATTATCAGTGACTAATTCCAGGATGCAGAAAAAAAAATGCACTGTACTCTTTCAATGGAAGGTTACTTCCAACGTGTAATAAATATATTAAAGTTTGTAGAAACTATTTTAAAAAATTACCATTAATTTTGTTTTTGTCACCTCTAGAACATGGTTTTACATCCAACTTGAATATATATACCACTTATCTGAATTTATATTATACCTGTTTGTGTGAGACAAAGCCATTATTGCTGTTTTATACTTAACAATATTCAGTTATGGAAAGCTTTCAGTTTTGGATGCTTTTTTCCCTAGACATCAAAAAAAATAAAGCCATAATTACTAGTTCAAATGAATTAACTCAGTTCATGGAGAAAGCAGTGTGAACATTCAGTTAGTGTTCTTTGTAAATTATGCTCAGTTTTTTGAATCACTGAAATAACATCACATACATGATGTTGACACAAGTGGTGTGTGAGAGGTTGTGAGAAGACGTTAGGGTAAATTAAAATTATGTGATTGCATGTGACATTATTGACAGTGAAGATTGCAAATGGCATTTCAGTAAATGAAGTTCCTAAGTTTCAGTTTGCTTTGCGATCCACATCTGTTGGTGGTAATCTTGTTGTGTGAAAGAGACACAGTTTTATGTGTAATCCAAATAACCTTAAATTCTAGCATACTTCAGACAAATTAAGCAAAGCTTTGCCAAAGATAAATATCAGCTTAAGGCTCCATGAAAAATTCTGTCTGGTACCAAAAGTCAGAGACATTCTAACTTCCTGTCAGTACTTTGGACGAGATAGTTTACTTGTAATTGTCATTGATGAAATTCTTATAATCTGCCTCTTGATAGAAACATTGAACTTCCTATCATTCTTAACATTGAAATGTATATACATGGCAGTTATCATATTAAATCATTGAAGTTGGTGCATTAACAAAATACCCAACCCTGGACTTTTTGTTTTATTAAAAATGAAAATAAGTAACTTTCTTTAACAGGTTTCTTCCACAATCTGCTTGATATCAATTTTTTTTCTATTCTGAGTCTTATAAAAATTGTTTTTATTTATTTTGTGCTCTTTTTTAATTTTTTTCAAAGGCTCTTGAGGAACGAAGAGAATGGCAACTTGGCTTTCCCGGAACTTGAAAACCATTCAGATATCGCTATCACAGTGAAAGATGCTGATAGTTTCAGATTGTTCCTATGCCATGGAATTATCAACTCTAATATCACAGTAAGTAACACAAAAATTCTCATTTACCTGTGAATTGTTGCCTATTTGGAGATATGAGTCTTTACAACATGTTCCTTTTAGCTGTAAAGATTCATATTAGATCATTTCCATTTTTTAATTGTTAATTGCATGCAGCATAAGTCCCATTTCCCCTACACATTTACTTAAGATTATTTCAATTTTTATTTTAAATTCTTCATTGCACCTTCAAGAATATATTCTAGACTCTAACTACCAAATCATACTTTTAATTCTTCTCCCAGTATCCACCTAAGCCTCATCAGTAGTGAATGCTTTATACAAATTCAGGACTAGCTTTACCTGTCTTACAATAACACCCAGCCCAGTTTGTTTATTATTTGAATTTACTGACTGTATTCTATAGTAATTTTCAAAGATGCAAAGGTAAGAGAAATAAGATTAGCAAAATTAAATTAATCACAGATGTTTTCCTTATTGTTTTCAGTTATTAAATGAAGTTGTTTGGAGGATTTCATCTCTGAGAGACTTAAAAATATACTACTGTTTGTGAAAATAGCAACATCCACAAAGGATGGTCTGAATCACTGCAAAATTGCAGGATGTGTAGAAGAGTGGAACCATAAAAAGTGATTACAATTGCAGAGAAATAGTGTGCTCATATGTCCAGTTTTATAATGTGTTGGGACAGATCAGTGTTTGCACCACTCAGTTGGTGCAGAGCTAACAAATGAAGTGGAAACATGTAACCAAGTGCCAGAATGCCTTGTTGACATCAAAGGGTGCAATATCAGCACGTGAGTGAATTTGAACGTGTCATAATGATGGCTCTCTGGAAATAGGACTGTCGTACTTTGACGTTGCAGTTCGCAGAGGGAATGTTACTATGACAGAGGGCATGCATGTATGGAACCAGTGGATAGAAAAGTATCCTACACAGTGACAATCAGCTACTGGAAGTGTAGGAGGGCTGCCACCTTGTCCACATGGTCATAACTAACAGAACAGCCTCTGTTGTTTCTCATATACATTAATGATAATAAGGGGATGAAAAGATAATTTGCCGATGATGCTATTATTTATCGTGAAATCACCACCCAGGACTACTGCGCTTTGTTACAAGACGAAATTATGAAAATAATTGTGTGGTGTAAAGACTGGCAGTTGGAGTTAAATGCTAAAATGTTCCAAGTCATGCGTGTAAATGAAGAGGTGACACCATTAGCTCTGAATATACAATCAATGGTACTGTCTTAGAATGGTAGATTCCACTAAATACCTAGGGGTAACAATTCATAATAATTTTTCATGGAATGAGCATATCGAGAATGTAATTGGGAATGCAAATCATATGCTCCGATTTCTAGGTTGTAATTTAAAACAATACACTCCAGAAGTTAAATCGATTGCATACAAGTCACTAGTGCATTCCCACTTAGAATATTGTTGTTCTGTATGGGGTCCCTATCAAAAGAGATTAATTGAGGCATTAGAGAAGGTCTAAAGAAGAGCCGCCCAATTCGTGACAGGTATATATAGTTGGAGGGAAGGGGTACTTGCGTTGTTGAAGGAGTTAGGTTGGGAAGACCTGGAACACCGAAGGCGTTGCTCTCGACAGAACTTAATTGAAAAATCTCGATTGACGTATTTCGGAATGACAGCAAAGAAATATTGCTACCAGCAACATTCATATCTCGGAATGACTGCAAAAATAAGATAAGAGAAATCAGGGCCAGAACCGATTCATTTCTGTACTCATTTTTTCCACGAATGATTAGGGAATGGAATGGAAAGGATTTAATGGGTGAATAAACTTAAAATCCAACAAGAGTAGCTTTTGATAAAGCACTCTGGCCATCCTGATCTGTGTTTTTCATGGTTTTCCCAGATCACTCCAGGCAAATACTGGGATGGTTTCTCACAATAGCCCATGCGCGCCTGCTGCCATATGCTGTATATCCCTTCCAAACCATTACCCTTTCAGATAGGTGCAATGCATCTTCTGCCACACACTTTTAGTGAATCGCGGAGTAATAATAATAATAATAATAATAACAGCTTCATCCTTAGTGTTAGCTTGATGTCTGAGCACTGCAATGGGTGTGGAGATGTCTGCATCAATGGTTTGGCAGCACCTGCTGAGGACAGGACTGGTGGAATGTGTGCCATTGTGTTGGTTTCCATTGATCAGAAACCACCATTACCTCAGATTGCAATGGGCATGTGGACACCATCACTGGTGTGCCGAGCAGCAAAATGTAGTGTTTTTGAATGAGTCCCACTTCAACTTGTCCCACATTGAAGGCCGGTTATATGATAGATGCTACCATGGTGAACACCTTTGGGTGGACTGAATTGCTGAGCAGCATAGTGGACAAACACCAAATGTAATGGTTCGAGGTGCCGTTGGCCATAACATGTGATCTTGCCTCGTACGTATTTAAGGCAACCTGAACAGTAGTTGCTACAACAAGGAGGCTTTAGAGCCTGAGGTAATGCCCCTCTTGCAGGTTGCTCCACATGCCATATTTCAGCTGATCAATGCCTGGCCACAAGTGGAAAATAATGTGCAAGTCTTCTTCGAAGAGTGACAGGTACTCCTGCTACCCTGGCCTGTGTGGTCACCTGACGTCATACATCTAACATGCCTGGGGTATGGTCAGTCAGTAACTTGTTCGCTCTGGTCTTACTGCAATCACTGTTGATTCTTTATGAACGTGCTTAAAACTGTGTGGCAATGTGTTCCCCAGTAGCTTTTTCATGACATAACTCTTTGATTCCATGCCATGAAATTTAGAGGCTCTGATTGCAGCATGTGGAAACTTTACAGTGTAATGTATTCTCATAGTCAAAGTGCATTTACAGTTCTGATTATTTGTGTATTGTCACATTCATAATCTGGAATAAATTTACCTGTAATCATATGTCTTCTTCTTGGTGTTGCAAGTTTTACAATAATTTTTATTTTGTAGTTGTTGATGAAGACAGCCATTACAACAGCTTAGTTTATCTATTTTGTTTCTCACTTTTGGCAGAACTGCATCCACAGCACAGTTGTGGATAGTGCAATGTCTATCCTAAAGCAGCTGTGCTCACGTCCATCACCACTCACAGCGTTAGCAATGCGAACAGCGGTATTATACTTAAGGAATCATCAGGCAGCGGCAAGTTGGGCACTTTCGTTTGCTAACCTGGCAGTTTGTGGTTGGGCAGGCACTGCTCATTCGACTGCTGACAATGCCAACTTGCTGAAAGCTACCATACAAGCAGGTAAGCAGGAAGTGTACCATAACTTTGTATTTCTTCACAATTCAAATTAATGGAAATTATAAGGTTTCTGATTTTACAACTGGGCAACACTAACCATCTTTGTTCTCGCCCTAAACAATAGATGACAATATAATTGAGGCATTACCACTTTTTCTGGACCTGTTTTCATATATATTTGTTTAAAAATTTAATGTATATTAATCATTACAATGAGCATATGCCTTGGAGGCAATTTTCCTGTACAGCAAGTGCCAGTTTATGATCACAGTAATCTTTTACCTTCCACATACTACGAATTCTGTACAATCCATCCATGCATGCCTCATCACTAATGTATGCTTCGTAGGCACCTGACACTCTTTTATCTGTCTTTTATCTTCTAATGCCTCACAACCCAGCTGTTTTATGATATCAGTTATTGATTGTTTTCTTCAGTATTTTCAAACAAGTGTAGATACTGAGGTTTTGTACCTCATTTTTCTGATTTCCTTCATTCATTCTCTCTGTACTATATCAAGATGGTGCAGGACATTGAAACCTCTCCCTACTGCCTGTCCAATTGAGTTTATGATCAGAAGATAAAATGTTTAAACTTTATATCTTCTCCCTCCACCTGTTAGAGAGCCTTTATTTTTCTACATTTGCAGTTAATGTGCAAAATCTTTGTGGCATTTCTGTTCATTCCATGTAGACATGCCCAAATGGATGTGTCCTGCACTTCTTGTAGCTGTTAATAGTTCTTTCTTTTTTAAAATGTAATTTTATTGCAATGGAGCACTTTAGTTCTGTTACATAACATTATGTAAGTCGTAAACATCCTAATTTTTTTACTTTTAACCAAGAACAGAATCATTCATTCATTAAAAAGAAAAGAAAAAAAAGAAAAAACCATTAGTAGTTCCAAGAAGTATGTTAGTTTGAGTCAAAATATCTCGATTTACTAAGTGGGCTTTCGGTTTTTTTTTAATTGCATGTATTCCTGGATCGAAAATCAGATCACTCTGATTAAAACATTCAGCGTTGGTGGTAAACCAAGAATGTTATGATCGCACAGTATTCTCTGTTTTATAGTGATTGCACAATACATTCTTCACTAATGTTGTTATATTGTTAGATTTTCCCATTATGAGTTATCATAATTATGTTAATCATGAATATTGCAGTGATACATTTTCATTGTGTCCTGAAGCTGTAGTTATATCTTTCTACGCACAGTTTAATGCATGTCTCATCTTTCACCAGAAAATTATAAATTCCCACTCAACTTGGAGAGATTGCCTTTTGTTCTAAGCTTTCTGTCAGTTAGGGAGTGTGTATTGAGAAGTATCTGAAATATTAAACTCGGTAGCACATTTGAAACTTCCTTTGTTTTTCATCAATCTTTAGTCTGGAAACCATTAAATGGCAGCAATTTCATAGTGATGGAAATATTATCCTTTTGCAGCTTTTATTATTATTTACTTATGCTTGTCAACAGTTTGGTCATTAGAGCCAAAGTTATTAGCAGTATTATTATTAATTGTGATAGAGTTTATTCCCCAGTGAAAATTTCTATACACAAATCATTACAGGATGGCCAGCTTTCTTTCTATTATATAATTTGTAAAGAATGAATTACAATGAAATAGCAAAATAAAACTAAATATTGAGGTATAAACCACAATAGTACAGCATCAACAAATGAAAAAAATAAATGTAATATTAACATTTTCATGTCTGTACCTTTCTCCAGCAACACACAGAAGATGGATATCAAGGGCCAGTTGTTGTGATGTATTGTGGTTGAGCAGATGAATAGGATGGACACAGGTTTAAAAATGGTGATAAAAAAGGACATTAGTTGTTGGTAACAACTTGATGATAATATACCCGAACTTCTCAAAAACAATAACTAATGAATAAAACTATATCATGGGAAAGAAAAAGATGATAATCAGGCTGAGATGGTAAAACTGTAAAATAGGAACAGTGCTTCAGAAATTTATATAAATAAAAAGTCACTTCTGGGTGTTCATATATTATATATCTGTTTCAACATAGGATTTCGTGGGGGGGGGGGGGGAACTGGGGCACTTGCCCCCAATATACAGGAAATGATGCGTTCTATTCCCTTCCTGTCCACATAGCTCTAGTTTTTTTTTTTTTTTTTCTTCTTTAATGATTCTCTAAAATTTGATGTGATCCTAATGTTGAATATTTCTTTTTTTGTCTTTTCAGAAATATTACATTGAAAAATAAGAATTTTTATAGTACTGTTGTTGATGTATTCAGTTTTTGTTACAGGGAATCTGAGTGCAGATCTCCTACTCATTAAGGTGATAGATGAGGCTCCCTGGGTTTGCGTAACAACTTTGCTGGCTGTCTCAACACTGTTGCCACTCAGCTCAGCACAGGTGGTCAGTTCTACTCTTTTGACAGAAAGTAGATACATGTGTTTATTTATGTTTCTTTTAGTGAAAGAAAATATTAACAAAGGTTTCTCGTGATGATATTTAACTTTTATTTATTTATGATTCAATACTATGTCTGTACACCTAAGATACTTTTCCCTAAGTTATTAAAAAAAATAAAAAAATTACAGTCTGTTGTCACCCAAAAACTACAATATGAATTGTGATTGACTTTTAACAGTTGGTAAGCTTAGGGCCTAACTTAAAATCTGAGGTATATATTGCCATGCTAACTCACCTGGGGATGGAACAAGAAATTAAAATTTGATCAAAACATTAACAAACAAATATACATATATTTAATTTTCATGAATAACCTAAATTTTATGAAAATAAAATTTTGAAGTGTATTTTAAAATAAGCTTGATATAAATTTACACGGATGGCAAGGAAAAAAAATATACATTGTTTCAGGTGCTTCCAAAGTGATGGTGCTGTGTGTAGTTCACTTTTCTGAAAATATCAGGAGTCCGAAATGTATATTTGAATAATCCTGTAATATATTTACTTTGCGAGGAAGAAACTGTAGATGTGGGATTTCAGTTTCACAAACATAGTCTACAACCTTTTCAGCAATAGGCAATTCTTTGTCAGTTTTCAGAATTCAAAAAGCCATCCATGCAAACCGAAAACTGGACTTCCTCAAGGCAGTGTTCTTGCCCCAGCTTTATTTAACATCTGCACCAGTGATCAACCCCTGGACAGCCATTGCAACAAGTCCTTTATCTGTGCTGATGAATTTGCCCTAGCTGATCAGCATGTGACTTTCAAAGTCATCGTTGGTAAACTTACAACAGCTCTTGAATCTCTTGGAAATTGCTTCAAACAGAATGACCACAAGTAAAGCTAAGTCTGCATTTTTCACTTGCACAGTAAATACACTAAGCAAAAGCTGAATCTGACCTGTAATGGATCGATTCTGCCTGGCGCAAGTCTTAACGGAGGTCTCACTTTTAAAAGCAGTTGTCACAATGTCAACAATATCTTATGCAAGTTGACCAGATCTAGCTGGGGAGCTAACCAGAGAATCATCTGCACATCTGCCTTAGCATTATGATACTCCGCAGCAGAGTATGCATGTCCTGTAGGAAAAAATCAAGTCACGCTCAACCATGGGCGCCCATATGATACTTTGTAGGGGGGGGCCAAGACCTGATCGATTGGGGTATTTTTAATATCATACCTATACTGAAATTTGTTTTGCTGATTCCCCCCCTCCCTTCCCACCCCCCCCCCCCCCCCCGCGAAAAAAAAATTAATTAAAAAAATTATTGCTTACTAAATTTTCGCTGTTCATGCGGTCAAACTTCAGCATATGCCATGACGTTTTAACTTATTACTTTTTAACTATTGACACACTGCAGAGAGTATCTACATATACTACTGAATGCTTCAACAAAATTACATCACCCCGCGACACATAGTGCAGGAATTAGGACGTGATAGATACATACACGCTTCAAAAACTATCTTTTGTTTACATTGGAATGCAGTAAACACAACATCATGTCTGACGTTTTAATTTATCACTTTTTTGCTACTAAAAGATATTCAAAACTTATTTTACATATGGCATATGTCAATGTATACGTGCATGCACCTGCACAATTATATCGCTGTACAGTAAATAGTTGAGGATAGATTATGTCATAAATAATGATATGCGCCAAAGACGTGTTTTTCCTAAAAATGGAGCGAAAATTACCCCTCAAATATTCATCCAGTGTTTCATTATGAGAGCACTTCCAACAAACTTTAAGCACAATTTCAGTAATGTTTCAAACATTTTCTCACTTACATGTTTATCATCAAGAATTGCTGAATTAGAGCGCGCCGCGCTATCCTATGTCTCTCCCTCTCTCTCTGAATAGGGTAGGCACTTTAGTTAGAGCCTATACGAGAAACCTAATTTAAAACACCATGACTGCGCCTCATGTGAAGTATTGCTCAAAAGTGCTCCTTTACGCCAACCAGGAGCAAATTGAGAAGTTACAAACAGGGCAATGCGAACTATATTGCATTGCGATATATATACACCAACGCGGGATATGCGTAACGTTTTAAATTATTTTTCTATTAACGAGCGAATAAAGCGATATATTTTAATATTTATTTTTAAAATGGTACGCGGAATAATAACTCCAGAAATGTGCGATCGGGTGGAATACGCAGGAAATCGGACAGGGAGAGTTACACAACAGAGCAATCATATTGCTCTGCCGTTTAAACGCACCTTGTCCAAAACAAAAAGTTTTGTACAAATTTTACTAGTTGAGAAAGCTAAATAAAATGATTTCTTTCTCTCTACCTTTTGTTTCTACTATTTTTGTTGAATGGGGAGACCACGTGGCCGACCTCGGCCGCGGCTTTATACTGGCCCTTTTATAACAAAACAATAACACGTTAAGTACTATACTGAAACCATTTAATATTTAGCAACATAAATGCAGAAGCAACTTTAATACAGAATGCAAACTCAAAATACACACCTCAGACGATTTTACACTAGTAGTGATTTAAAAAGCAAACTGAAATAAATTATTATACATTGGTTGGTTTATGGATTTAACACTAATATTTATGTGAAAAAGCAAACTGTAAATTTCTTTTCTTCTTGCCGAACATGTCAATCACTTTGTCCTGGAAACCAGGGTTTTCCGCTCTTTTCCTGTGAACACTAAGAAGGCACAAGCTGGACAGACGGCCCTCGCCAGTAGTACTTCTCAGCCATGTCTTCACTCTACGCAGTGTGCTGAAAGAACGTTCTATGGTGCAAGTTGTGGGGGGTATGGTCTGGTAGAATACAAGCAATCTCCTTACAGCTGGGTAAACCATAGTTTCTGCAAGTATATCATTGAGCTTTGTTTTTTCCAAACACTCCTTATTTGTCCAAACGTCAAACCATAATCTGGCTTCTGCTTCCAAGTTGTATATTTGGTAAAACCTTTCCAAACTTTTTATATCTCTCATGAAATCTTCTTTCTTCTCCTTTTTCATTAAATGTGGGTGAAGAATCCCACCTTTGAATGGTATGTCTTTGTCTTTTTCAAATCTTGTGACTTGTGATAAGTGACGTGATTATGGAATCCATGTACGGATTGTAAATTGCCACCTTGAAATAGTCTTGGGGAGATGAGTAATGGACATTCACATTGCATCTGAGGGTCTGCCTTCCAGTCAATCTTGGGATCTATGTCAAGTTCCTTACAATCTTCTTTCACTGCCTCGAAAATGTTTCTGAATTCGTCATCACTTTCTCTTTGCTTTTGAAAATTGGCTATCAAGTCGGTGTTGACGAATCTGTAAACTGTGTGGAGATCCATATCAGTACTCTGGAGTTCACTATTGGTTCCAGATATGAAGAATACCTCGATATAATGTGTAGACAAACGATAAATGTAGTTGATGATGTTGCACAATCAAGTTGGCTGGCACGTGATCGAGTGTCTTGATTGTATTCACTGTTATATGCCAGGTGATTCAGACTATACTTTATTACCAAGAAGTTTTCTTTGAATATCCTGATTGATTTATATTTATGGGACCATCTAGTTTCACAAAACAGTGGAATGTTAGGTATTGTTTTCCTACGCAATAGACTTTCTCTATAGAACCTAATAATAGGTATGAAAAGCAGTGCATGGAAGGGAAAAGATGACCATGACCACAAGCTGGCACTCGATTTCAGGCACAAGGGTGTGGGAAGATTCTCTTTTTTAGGTAAGGGTGTCAGGGATTGGAATGAGTTACCAAGAGAAATGATGAATAATTTACCGAAAACTTTGAAGGAATTTAAAGATAAAATTTTTAGAGGGCAAAATGTATGTGGGTGCAGGATAGGGGGAAGATGGGTGTGTAGGGATATTGCCACCGGAGCCTGTGCTCCATTGCAATTAAAATTAAATTTTTTAAAAAACTTCTTTTATCGTTCCGATTGTGTTACGAATTTCCTGGACACTGTTAAGATCATTGACAACTAAGTTCAGTCTGTGCGATGCACAATGAAAATAGACAGCTGAAGAATACTTCTCTCTGATCCTGGCCTTTACTCCAGTTTCATGGCCTGCCATTGTCGAACAGCCATCAAAGCCAAGGCCAATCAGCTTATTCATATTAAGCCCTAATTTTTCAACAAAATTTAAAATAGACGAAGAAATTCCTTCAGCATCCAATGTAATAAGCTCCGTAAACCCTAAAAATTCTTCTTTTACTGTAAAGTTATCTTTCTCGTCTACAAATCGTACTCCCACAGACAGTTGCTCTTTTCCACTAATGTCAGACGTTTCATCTGCCAGTAAGCAAACGCTGATGATCTGTTTACCTCATCAATAATCTCGTTTTGATCCACGGAGCCACATGTACTTATTAAATCGTTTTGCGCTCTTGTGATGTATATTTTGCTTTTCCACAATAGTTTTGCATATGATCCGCCAACACTTTGTCCCCCGCACTTACTCTAAACAAAAGTAAATCCTGAAAGTTTCCTTCGTTGAATTCTTTCCTCTGATGGATATGTCATAAGTGCCACAGAAAATTAAAGTAGCAAGAATTGATTTCAGTTTTTTTCTGTTGGTATTTACAAGCTCCATGATCCCACTATCTAACTGTTCGATCACATTTTTCTTTCTCATTTCTAAGGACTCACAAAAGCTTTAAGCCTTACTCGTAGATTCTAGATGCCAACTGCTCTTTTCATGGCCTCGAGCATCTTCATGAAAATGTTTGTAATCTTGATGAGCCTTTATCACGAAAGCACCAAATATTCCTCTTTTTAAAACAGGTTTGAAAAGACTTCAAAACTTACAAAGGCCCCCCTTCAACTTGGGCGAGTATACTAGCCACGAGTACTTTTGTAGCCAAGTTTTTTGAAAAGGCCTTTTGATAGTTTTTTTCTCATCAATGTCCTTTTTGAAATCATAAGTCATATTTAGAGCACGTATGTTTGTTATTAATTGATACTTGACTTCGTCTGACACTGAATCATTTATGTATTCACCTAAATCAAAGCTGTGATTAACTGTTAATGAACAACTAACGAACTCTGGATTGTTAACGGTGGAAACCGAAGCGGGCGGGTTGACGTCATCCATGTCAGTAGCATCAGGAGTAATGATATCAGCAGACTCAGGGCTAATGGTGGAAGGACATTGTTGCAACGTGAAGTCAGGAGTTGGTGTTGAGAATTTAGAAGTAGTTGTGGGACGCACGTTCGAAGGTAATGGATCTGGAACTTTTAATGAGTCATCAAGGTTCCTTTTCTGTGTAGCAGTATCACCTTTTTTTCCAAAGAAATTCCTGATATCCATCCCTGAAATAAATATTTCTGACTCGATTAGGTCAGAACGAGTGAGCCACTATTTTGCAAGATCAATATGACAGTATACTCACCAAATATTGAGAGAAAAGGTGAAGCCTGATACTGGCAATGAATAAACATGGTGGTATTGCCGGTTGAGAGTCGACAGGGGCAAGATCAAGGTTGTGACGATGTCTCTTCCTTTCTTCAAACCACTGAAGAACGACTTTTGGGATATATAGCAATGTCGGCGTATATTGCATATATGCACTCGGTGCCTCACGTCGACTGCGAGCGCGACGTACAACATAAAGTGTTTCCTAGCGTAGCGCGAAGGTATAATAATATTGCTTGATTGGTGGTTGATTTGAACCAGCATTATACGGCAGTTATGCTAAACTAGCAAGTAAATACTGTATTATTATATATCAGATTGACTAAAAGAATAAATAAAAGATAGTCGCTTGTATAAAACAAAATAAATAAAGCAGTTAATGTTGTAACCGTGAACACTATATATATTCCCCGAGAACTAGGGGGGGGCCGCGGCCCCCCCCTGCCCCCGGGCATGGGCGCCCATGCGCTCAACAGAACATGCCGGCTCATCACTGGTTGACTCAGACCATCGCCTGTGGGGAAAGTGGAGATATTAGCTGACATCGCCCCTGCAGACGTACCCTGGGAAGTTTCCACTAGCTTAGCAAGGCTTAGAGTGAATGAAGATGCCCGACACCCTCTACATGGTTATACATCATGGAAATCGAGACTTAAGTCCCGATCAAAGCTTACTGCAGACCTCAAAGCCACTAAATGGAGTGCCAAGCAATGAAAGAATATTGGCTTGAGAGAAGAGAGTGCTACATGATACCAAGTGGATCAAGTCAAAAGAGGGTCTACCACCTAGGTCTGAACAACCATGGCCCTTATGGAAGTCGCTAAAAGGGTTTGATTTGGAGTTCGCCATTCAAAAGATACTCTAGCCTCATAGGAATACCTGCAACAACAACCAGATACCACATGTTCAGGCAAAGAGACAGAAACCATGGTACATCTGTCTTGTCTACAAATTGGAATTAATGTATCCCAATGTCACCTCCAATCAGCTATTGACTGAAGAACTACCTGCTTTTTGATGTTGCCATTGACATGAGAAGAAGACTGTGAGGAAAAAAACTAAACAAATAAATAAAACTTCTTTAGCAGATTTGAATGAAACAGAGAGTGATTTAATCGCACTCAGTTGCACTTCATTTGATATATGATGCTGGTTACAGACATCTTTCAGTTTTCACATTGCAGCCTAGTGTGACACTGGAGGTCCACTTGAGCTATGTCACATGGTCCAGCTTCTACTCTCGATTACGCAGTTCAGCTTTTGTATTGTACAGAGTGGTGTCATTTAATTTTGTCTCATTCTAAATATTGATTCATTTAATGAATGTCATTTTATTTTACACAACTGCAGTTACAAATTAACAATGTACTGACAATGCTATCTTATGTTCCATATAAATTATTGTATGAAATAATAGGTACAGTTTTTTGTAAATTGGACAGCTACAGAAAAGTTTATGTTACAAGAAATTAGACACTCAGAGAAAGATAAATTACAACAAATTTTATTCATTAATTGAAATAATTATCTACTTTTAATGACCTGCTTGACTATTCAGAAATTATTACACAATCTTACATACTGACAGTAATGGTACATCAAATGGACTGTTCAGTCCGACAACAACCATTATAAATTTAAATAAGGTAAACATTTAGTTCTTGTGTTAATTATTCTTTAAACTAAAATTTTGACTGAATTTGAAATGAAATTTCTGATTTTGAAATGGAAATTCTGATTTTGGATTGAAAAATTCTAAATTTGACTTCAAAATGCTTTGCTAAATGGTTCATTACTTTATTTACAATAATTATCATTAATTTATGGTCACAACAGGTTTTTCCTCAACATATGTTGGATTGGTGTGGTAACTGTTATAAACATTTGACTTCTTCAGATGGTCCAGGATTTTGCTGTAAATGTATTGAAAAGTTTGTGGTGTCATTCGTAGATAGTCTTGGAATCTGTCTAGGTGATTTTTCAGCTCCTGATTTAAATGGTGACATTCACCAAGCATATGTGTCTCTGTCCGTTTATTTGGTGTTAACTAAACTCTCCATTACTAACCATAGAAAGTAGCCACCACTTTGTGGCTACTGAGAGATCAATATCTCTATCATTATCACTTCCACGAATCATTGCAGGTTACATAAAGTAAATAACACTCGAGTTAAACACAAAATATAAACAATTTACAACATGTAGCACCTACTAGGGTTTTCAAAACACTGATGAACACTACCAGCTATACCTCGACATCTACCTTCATATTCAACATGACCTGTGCGGCATGCTTTTACGCATTGACTGCGATATTGATCTTCATCATGACGGAAATCTTTCCCTTCACCGTGACTTGCTCGACATGTTTTTACCTTTTGTGTAGCTTGATAGCAGTGGCTCATTGAGTTAAGCAAGAACTGTAATGATAGAAGAAAAAT
Organism: Vandiemenella viatica; assembly: GCA_031002005.1. NCBI lineage: Eukaryota > Metazoa > Arthropoda > Insecta > Orthoptera > Morabidae > Vandiemenella > Vandiemenella viatica. The sequence continues at coordinate 50,136,162 of CM061918.1, read as the reverse complement.
AAGTTGAAAAAAAAATTATTTTAAAGATGGTGGCAAATTTATATGTATATGGATATTTACAGCTCTCACTTATTCCCGCTTCTTGATTTCCATTGCACTCGGTCCCACCAGACGTATTCCTGAAGTCCTTTGTTTAACATGACTTCTTCTATGTCCTTCATCACTTCTTTCTATTGGGTGGTGTTCATTCCCAAACTTTTTTGACGATTTGGTATCTTTTATTCACTGAAGGTGATCAAACCATGTGAGGAATTTCCTTTCTATTGTGTCTATGATGATGCTTTCTGCTGTCATTTTTTCTTGATTGTATCATTTCTAACATGTTCTGATCTTGATGTATAACTATTATGTCTTCAGAAATCCAATTGAAGGGCCAACATTCTATATTGTTTTGTTATCTCCCATGCCTCTGAACTTTAAGTACAGAGCACAGATAATTTCCATTTTACTGCCATATATGATAATTTTGGTCTTTTTTTTTTAAATTTTGCTGTTCCACAGTAGTAAATTTAGCTGACGAATCACCATTTTTCCTTGTCCTATCTTGTTGAGCACATCCTGAAGAAATTGTAACATCTAAGTATTTGAAATATGAGCAGCGTTCAACTGTAGATCTTCCAATGTTGAGGTCACTGGGATGATTTTTCACATTGCCATTTACTGTCATTTCCATGTCGATGCCAAATTTCAGTGTGAATAAAGTAACAGTTCAGAGAAACATGCCATCAATACTAAGGAATAGAAAGTGTACTGTGTTGTTCATAGTTCTTCAACAGATTATAATACTTGACATTAATATCTCAATGTTTGAGTTTGTATCTTCTGAAAATAAGAGGGGTATAAATTATATATTTAAATAAACCTGAGGTGTATTTATATTGTCAAAATAAAAAAATATATTATAGATTTACTGGTTTTACAGCAGGCCTGGTTCTTGAGGATGAAGTCTCAGCAGAATTTAAGTTGATTCTAAAGCAATATAAAATTATAAGCTAATGAAATTAAACCAATAATTTACAGTCTCTGAATTCAACAGACTAGAATTTAAAACGTTAGAGGAACACAAATCGCAAATACGCAATGTATAGAAACAGCCTTAGTCACTTCATGAATGGAGAAGAGTAGGTGGCATAAGAGTGACAACACAGTGGGATTTTTTTTTTAATAACTTTAATGAAAATTAACATCATCATCATCATTCTTCAGCTCCAGTCGCCCGGGTGTTGGTCACGAGCACTCTCCACTCATGAATCTGACCCTGCATCTATGTCTCCACCTGCCTATTCAAGATCACTGCTTCCCAACCCCAAATTTGTAAGGCTCTAGAAAATGTGAGCTAAACATTGATTTTGAAACTGGTTGGGGAATCACACCGAGAAAATCACTCCTTTTGTGGTCAAAAAACTTCAGAAATACCCAAATTCATCACTATTGGTGTGGAACGTTAAGCCTTTAAGAAGAACTGCTCCTTTTACCCATTATTAGAATTAAAGTTTTTTTTTTTTTTTTTTTTTTTTTTTTTTTTTTTTTTTTTTTGCTGTCATTAGTCTTTCTACATACCGCTTACAACCCACGTCCTCAATTATCTGCTTCATATATTCTAATCTCTGTCTTCCTCTACAGTTCTTACCTTCAACTATTCCCTCCACTAACAAATTAACCAATCCAGCATGTCTCAAAATATGACCTACCAGCCTGTCTCTTCTTCCTGTAAGCTTCTTCCATAAACTTCTTTTCTCACCCATCATTTCTAAAACTCGTTCATTTCTTACTTTGTCTGTCCACCTAATTTTCAGCATTCTTCTGTAGCACCACATTTCAAATGCTTCAAGTTTCTTTCTTTCCGGTATTCCTAAAGTCCATGTTTCGCTACCGTAAAGTGCTGTGTTCCACACATAGAGTTTTAAGACGTTCTTTCTAATTCCTAGATCAATATTTGAAACTAAAAGGTTTCTCTTTTTTATGAAGGCTCTTTTTGCTAGTGCTATTCTGCTTTTAACATCATTCCTGCTTCGGCCATCGGTTGTAATTTTGCTTCCCAAGTAACAGAACTCACTCACTTCTCCTATTGCATCAGATCCTATTTTATATTTAATCTGCTAGTATTGGTATCATTTCTGCTACATTTCATCACTTTTGTTTTACTTTGATTAAAGTTTAGAACTCTGCAAAAAAAAAAAAAAAAAAAAAAAAAAAAAAAATAATAATAAAAAAAAAAAAAAAAAAATAAAAATAAAATAAAAGAAGCTCGAACAATAATTGATAGCAATCATAGGCTGGAGTCATTGGTCTCATTGCTGTCGAGGTGATGCTGCATCATTGTGTAAAAATATGATGTTTCAGCTGTCATACTGAGGCCTTCTCCTGGGCAGTGCAGCATTATTCATCAAGTTGTATGATCAAACAATAGGTTTTTTCTTCTTCTTTGTAAATGGCATTGAACGCACTGTTTTCTGTGAGCTATTATTTAGCCCATTTTTAAATTTGTCTCCACTTTTTATTTTTTACTTTATCCACTTATTTTCTCAATTATTTGCCTTTCTGATGGAATGAATTGGGTATCCTGATTGGCCAGGTGGTCCATACTTTCTAGATAGGTAGTAGGCAATGGGTATATAATAGCATACAACCCTAGTGGATAACACACTTTTGCCCAGGAATAAGGATGCAGTCAGGGCCGCATTTAAGCATAGGCTACATAGGCTGTAGCCTAGGGGCCCGCACCACAAAGGGGGGCCCGCACCACAAAGAAGGGGCCCCTCACGAACCACAACCCTCGCCTGGGCAGGTAGTAGAGCTAAAAAAAAAAAAAAAAGGTCGCCCATAAATTTTTTAGGTCGAATTTCGAATATTTCGAAATTTAAGAATCCAGCCACTGCCGACAGGGGGCCCGCACCACATGTATAGCCTAGGGGCCCACAGAGCCTAAATGCGGCCCTGGATGCAGTATGACTGTTGAAGTATCTGCTTTTTACTCAATGATGTGGCATTATCAAGACAGCCATGAGATCAATAATAGATTAACTGGAATCCAAAATGTCCTTTTTTCCAGAGTTATGGTGCTTTCTTGTACTACAGTTTGTAAAAATAATGAGAGATAAAATAGCTCTGTGGTTTTCAGTCAGCAAAGAGGGAGAAATAGAACATTATTTGGTTTTACAAGAATTCCTTAATAATTTTATTGAATTAGACTGAATTTAATTATGAGGGAGAAAATTTTCTGGTGATGATTTTCTCAGTCATATTTCTTATGATTATTATTATTGTCATATATATTTTAAGCTGTAAGGACAAGGCCGATACTGGGGCTATAGTATCGCCTAAGTGCCTTAACTAACAGTCTTGGTAGCACCTTACTGTTCGATGAAAACTCTTGCTAATTAATTTGATTTGATTTGACCATGTAGCCAGGATGACTCAACTAAAGCCTAGGCCGCCACAATATTTGATACCCCCAAATAGAGAAAAGGGTTTAAGCAAACTACTGAAGCACACAAGTTCACTATTAGTAAAATTCAAAGTTTTATTCTTCAAAGTCAAAAGTTCAAGATGGCATTTACAGTTGAGCAGGCATATCGAACACTCGTTCCAAAGTTACAGATTGTGGAGAGAAATCTAACCGACTGAAACCCCTTTAACAAATTTAACAGTTCTTAACCGTCATTGAAATTATGATTTAACACGACACGATCCCTCATAGTTGAACTAGTCCACATGGCGAGTTACGACCAACCGAGACGAACGACCAACAGGGACAGACGAGAGACCGGACCAGACAGACCGGCTCAGACAGACCACGAAAAGTAACAGCCCGGCTCTTTTATCGAAACCACGAGAACCAGTGACGTCAGCAACTGTATCACATCTTTTTGCTCCGCGTAGCTCAAAGAGTACGAAATTTATTTGACGATCCCGACTATTAAAAAATGTTTAAACTTTGATAGTATCTGGACTTATCCACTAGAAGTCCGACAGCAGTCTCTTGAGAAATTTAGAGTAATTAATTTTAAAGTTTTAGCTGTTTAAGACTCCGCGTAGTGATACATTCAAATTTGGGTAAAATCCCTAAGTGTTCTAGAACTTTTTACGCGCGTGCACAACAATCCATTTTTCAAAAACTTAATTACCGGACAAATACTTAAACTTTTGATGAAAACCCATATATGTATGAACTCGTCTTAATTAGGGCTATCCACTGATGTAAAATTTAAATTGATATCTCTTTTAATAAAAAAGCTTATTATTTTCTCTTAATTAAAATCGCTAATTAGACTTTGCTGAATTACTTAATTTTATTGCCAAAATATCGGGGATAGTGCTGACTACAGCTGGTGATAAAAGTTCGGGTGTCGCTTTACTGGATTTAAAGTTATTACAAATCTTAGAATTTCACTATTCTGATCGCGTGCTTCAAAACTTGAACAAACGGGAATAACTCTTAAACTAAACGTTTCCCGATATGATAATTACACTTTAAAATGGTTATTATAATGAATTGTAACTGTGGGCAAGATTACAGGGAAATTCTTTAAAGTTGAAACTACACTTCACAAAATTTCTAAGTCCCGCCTAAGCAAAACTAGAATTTGCCAAAATTCCAAGATCCTTACAAAGCATTAAATTTCTCCACCCATCTACTTTTGCTTTTTACAAATTTTAATTTTAAATTCCTTTAGTATCTTTGGCAAATTATTCACCACTCCATTGGTAATTTTTTCGAATTCCCGTCACAGTTACATACAAAAGAACACCACCCCCTTTAACACAAAATCATGTACCAGCTTCTGTCCATGCCAGCTTGTGTCCATTGTCAACTTTACCTGTCCATGCACTACCCCTATTCCCTCCATGCCTTGTACACTCCCAGCACTATCTTCACCCTCCTCCTGTCTTCCAATGACTTCCAATCCCGCTCTTTTATCTTATCAGTTAGTAACGGTAATTTCCACAAAAAAATCTAGCTGCTCTCTTTTGCACACCCTTCTATTCCTATATTTGATGCTCAAATGTGGATCACCAATGCACCACCATATTCAAGCAGTGTTCTGACCAAAATTTTCTAACCCAGTTCCTTTGCTTCTGTAGCTTATCCTCTCATCACCCTTTCCAGTAAATGAAGGATTTTGTTACCTTTTCCTGCTACCTGCCAAATTTGTCCTGTCCAGTTGAGTTTATTATCAACTATTATGTCAACATATTTATACTTCAAACCTTCAACAATAAATTCTGTCCCCTCCCTACTATCATAAACAACCTAAATCTTCACCCCCGCCTGTCTACATCTATTTACCTAATAAGCTGTCTGTCCTTAGCATTTATCTTCATTCCATGTTTACCTACCCATTAAGATATTCTTTCCAAGTCACCCTGCAGCTGTTCACAGTCTTCTCCCATTTGATCCTACTAAATAGGAAAGGGTAGAGAGGACCAGACTGAGATGGTATGGACATGTCAAGAGAATGGAGGCTCAGAGAATCCCTTGAAAAATCCACGAAATTAAGATGCATGGTAAACGACCCAGAGGAAGACCAGGAGATGGATGGCTGAAAGGAGTGGAGGAGTGTGTACAGAAGAGAGGAGAGGACTGGAACAAAGTGGTGACAGAGAGGTGGTGGGATGAAAGAAGCAAATGGAGAGGCTTGTCCATAAAGCAGACCCGACCAGAGGTTGGAAACTGCTGAGTATAATGATGATGAAATACCATTATGTTATCTGGAAATAATCTAATTCTGACTGTAAATTATTCACAGAATCATTCATTTGAATGATGAATAGTAATGGTCCCATTACACTACCCATATTCACTTCCGCCTTTTTTGATACTGGATTTCCTAATCTAATGCTTTGCTTTCAGACTCTTAAGAATTGCTCTATCCAGCAAGTCATTTTTTCATTCACTCCACTCACAGACATTTCTCATGTAGTTGCATATTAATGTCTCCATCATTTTTCCTGTCACTGATGACGCTGTAATCATCCTGTAATTTTCAACCCTATTAGTTGCACCTCCTTCAAGAACTAGTAGTACTATCACACTTTTACAGTCCTCTGGTAAGCAGCAAGACTCCAGGCTCATTCTAAATAATATTTCAAAGTAATATTTCTACTTATTTGGAGATGCTACTCTAATTTATCGCTACCTACATAATAATAACTACTAAAACCAATTTCTTTTTACGATTGGCAGGTGCTAAAACGGAGTGATGATATTGCAGCAAAGCTGCCATTGTCACTTTTAAATTCGACAGTGGCTTCAGCTGGAGCAGATGCTTACTGTGCCTTCCTGAATTTCATCCCAGATGTTAATACCTGGTGGTCTCTATTCTCTAGAACTGTACTTGACCTGCTCATGGCATCCGACCCTGAGGAGTAAGTACTACATTGTTGAGTTTTATTGAAATGTAATATATACTGATTGGATCAACGAAGACATAACATTTAAACAGCAATATCAAGATGAGGCAGTAATTGTAGTTTTGTTACTTTGTCAGATCTTTACGTGTTTTGAGATCTCCTGAAATTGTTTTAATCTACTATTGGAAATTTTTGTCAAATTCGTGAAAGTGTTCTTCCTAGTATGGTATAGAGAAAAAACATAAGAATTGTATATAAATATATCATATTAAGACTTACTTATTCTTCCTCCTAATGACATTTGTATTTATATTGTTGAGATCAATGACATTAGGAATTAGTAAAGTGACAAAACATTAGTTAAATTCCTAGATTTGTTGCTTTGTTACTAACTGAATAGACTTATGTTTGTCACTGCATGACGGCGAGTAAGATAATGTGTAGCACCTTTTAAGCAATATATTAACTCTTAATATGTTAAGATTTTACATCAAAATACAATATTTTAACAGCTACTTCTACAGTCTGCATAAGGTGAAGTACTTGATCTGAAGATATTATTACATTATACCATGGTGTACCATAGTACTATCTTTAAATTAAACTACTTCACCTGTTCATGAACCTGGAAATAGCTGTCAAAACATTGTGCTTTGTTGAATACATGTAAGACTACATTACATCATTATCATTAATATAAAGAGTTGTTAATGATTCCAGGACACATGTGTTTAATAAACTTCTCCAAGTTTGAAATTGGAGTACCTAAACAAAAATTGAAAAAAAATGTCATGTATACAACTGTTTCTGCTCCAAGAGTTTTTGTGCAATACTTTATTGTGTCTGATGTTACATTACAGGAATGTTTTGAAAATGTAGTTGTACATTTAAGTTGAAAAATAACAGAATTGTCATTTTTGTTTGGTGTATAATGTTATGAATATCATACATCATGTGTATATTACCTTTGGAATTTTTTACATTTCTGAGGCTTTTTATTTGCAGGAATTTATGGTACAAAAATAAAATATAAAAAAAAGCTGAAGGAAATTAATGATTTGTTACTAAAAACAAGCAACTTTAGAAATATCTCAAATTTACAAATAAAGTGTTTTACAAAAATACAGTGTATTCACTTAAATCATAACTGATTTAGCAATTACTTAGAACTAGATGACCCATGCAAAAATTTGGCTAGTAAAATACGATGAATAGTGAGGTTGGTGGCTTATAACAGAATGAAAAGTAGAAATGCCCCATTTGAAGCAAATGTTTATTTGTTTAGTGTATTTGGTACGCATCATCACACTTACAGCATATTACAGAACAATTAAGAAAATGCAAAACGTACTGTTGTATGACAAATAGTCACTGACCTAAACAGAATACAACCAACCTAAACAAAATATACACAGCATATCTCTGTGATATGTGTTGCTGTGATCCTAGCCTTTGAGAAAATTTCACGAATAAAATGTTTACATAGGAATTGCATAGCAAAACAGAAATGTTTCCATAACAGTAAAAATATCCAAAAAGTTACTTATTGTATAAAAATTACACAGTTTATTAATATCTCTGTCATGTGTGCTGCTGCTATCTATGGTCTTGGCTCCAATCTGCCTCATAGTTATTACTTTTGCCCTTTAAGCATCAACTTAAAAAAAATTATAATTTATTATTTTACTTAATTGGAGACCTTAATCTTTAAAACAAAACCTCATTTATCAATTTGAGTGAGGCATAAAGCTAGGTTTAAAAAAAATGTGTTTTAGAAATGGTGATATTTTTGCCCTTTAAGGGTCGAATTTGGAAAAAGCTTTTTCTTAAAATATGATAAAAATTGACTCATGACAAAACATGTTTTGGAAACAATGATATTTGTGCCCTTTGTGAGTCAAAAAACAAAAACTTCCTTTTTTTTAAATATAATGTTACCAAATTTGAGACTTTAATCTTTAAAATTATGCCTCATTTATCGATTTCGGTTAGGTATAAAGGGAGATAAATAGCTTGTGACAGAAAATATGTTGTAGAAATATTAATACTTTTGCCCTTTCTTTAAAGTAATGTTACCAAATCAGAAACTTTAATATTTAAAGTGATACTTCACTTATTGATTTCGGTTAGGTATCAAGGGATATAAATGACTCGTGACAGAAAAACGTGTTATAGAAATATTAATACTTTTGCCTTTTAAGTGTTGAATTCAGAAAAATTCCTTTTTAAAATACAATGTAGCAAAAAAAAAAGATCTTAGTGCCTCATTTATCGAATTTGTTTTGTTGTCTATGGAAATAAATGGTTCACGGAATAAAAAAACAGGTTGAATTCCAAAACATTCCTTTCTTAAAATATGATGTCACCAAAGTGAAGACCATAAACTTTAAAATGATAACTCATTCATAGATTTTGGTTTAGTATGAAGGGAGATAATGGGTTGTGACCAAAAAACATAGAAATAATCCTCTTATATGAAATGCGTTGTCTGGCATTTGCACACATCGTCTATAGCTATTGGCTAGAGAACGGTCACGCGCCTGCCGTCGCTCACTAATCAACAGCCACCATATTACAATCATTCCTTCATGTTGCTTTTTGTTTATTTACAACAACTAGATGCAGAAACTAGGTTAAAGCTAACCTAAGAATTTTTTTGGCAGATGATAAGAAAAAATGAAATTTATTAAAAACTCAGAGAAACATACATAATCGCGCAATGCATCAGTCAAATAAATTACAGTTATCCACTTTTGAAATTATGGTTTCCGATCATTTAAAGTAAAATGCATTTACTTAAATAAAACCCTAACCAAATACTCTGATAATCTAACCAGAGTAAGGTACTCATATCATGAAAGATATAATTAAAAATGATTCTTATTCGTTTTTCCTTACAAGCTGTTCCAGAATAAATTCCTACTACCATCATAGATGATACCCTTAGCATTTGATAAATGTGTTAGCTATTACAAGATTAAGGTTAACTTTTTATGTAGATTTTAATCATCTACTCAATTTACAAATCACAATTCAACAACGGTATTCTTGCAGCCAAATAGCAGCAACTAGAGAAATTAGAAATTATTTATACAGTTTAATGCATACGCAACTGCTATGAAATTAATTGCCATAATACAGGCATTAAGTTTGCTTATTGTAGCATTTTATTCTTTAAAAAACAAATGTGTAAAAATATTACGGCTGAAAAAATGTGCAACTGCGACTACTTTTCAGTAACATGTCCTGAATAAAGAAACTTCAATTTCTCCTGGTCTCTGCTGTAATGTAACTGCATTGTCAGATAAAACATAGGCCTAATAGTCTGTTGAAGTAACTGTACAAACATACGAAGATCAGGAATAAAAAAATTTAATGTGAGTCAATTATACGTCACAACAGTGGCTTCAGCCCCCTAGCCCCCCCCCCCCCCCCAAAAGCACAAGGTCACCCCCGACGACATGGATTTTGGGGACCTTTTTTTTTCCTCCCCAGACTCAAGGCCCCCCCCCAAACCAAATCTTAGCCCCCCCCCCCCAAAAAAAAAACTCCTGGATCTGCCACTGCGTCACAAAGTTACGATTGATACATGTTGCTTTTTATTTATTTATGACAACTAGATGCAGAAATTCATGTAAGGAGAAGGGTATTCTAAGTTTTATGTTATATTATTTGTATCAGTTATAACAACTAGGTTAAAATATATCCTAAGAATTTTTTGGCAGAAGATAAGTAACAATGAAGTTTATTAAAAACTCAGAGAAAGTTTACAAGAAATGTATGAATCACGATAGGTATCACTCAAATAAATGACGGTTATCCGTTTTTTATATTGTACTCTCCATCATTTAAAGAAAAAATGCATTTATTTAAATAAATTGGGATTACTGGAGATTGTGATTCCGCCAGGAATTGGCATCATAATACTGCCGTGGCCAAATGCTCAACTCCTCTATAAATACTTTCCGAAGTGCATTTAACTGTGTTATGCCGGTCCAAGCTGTATTACAATCCAATTTCTGTTTGAAAATAATGGTACAGGCTATTACAACAGCATTACTGCTCGAAAATAATATGTCTTGCGATTGATTACGGCTGTATTATGATGTCATTACTGAATTTTATTTTGGCAGAATCCAGTATACCCGATTGTTATTCATTTTTCCTTACAAGCTTTTGCAGAATAAATTCCTACTACCACCATAGGTGATGCTCGTTGTTATTCATATGAGGGTAATATAAGCTATGATTTCGAACGCAATATTAGTGGAGGTTGTGTTTAAGTTGACCAGAATCGCAATTCACACATTTTATTACAGCATAGTTCACTCTGAAATGAGTTTTACAAACCATTTAAACTGTTTTCGTAAGTACCATTATTAATTAATGTGGATGTAAGTAGTTCCATATTTAACGTGCTGAATTGTACCTGAACCAGGAATAAAACTGATATTACATGGATAGCCAAAGTTTCTGGGATTCCTAATTTGTTTTTAATTTCATACTTCCGTCGTCATTAATGCAGTAGAAATTACTACTGTATTTCAATGTGAACTGCAAATGAAATATGTAGAACATTACAAAATCAAGGCCATTAGCATTATGTAATAACAATTCCGTATAATTGACCAGTGTAGCGACCCAAAGGTAGAGTGCCACAAGAACTTGCGAGGTCGTCTTCGATCAACCACTCCCTGGTTAGTTTTACCAAAGATATGTGATTCTATGACCGAAGCGATCACGTGCCTACTAACATATAGTATGTAGGAAATTGGTGAATGCGATAAATAAGCGCAATTAGAAGGTTGACTGACTTTAATAATTGAAAAATGAAGAATACATGAGAACATACATGAAATACTTCTTGAAAATAACTGGTATCTACTAGTTACCTATCTCAGTGCAAACCATCAGTCAAAGTAACCTTCCCAGCCAGCAGAGAGAGAGAGTTGGTACACATTACGTTGTCATAAAGTCAATTACGCTCACTCTGGTGATCTTACATGCTGCATGGCTCACCAAAAACACACCTCTCGAAGCCTGGACTCTAACTGCATGCCGCACGGCCCAGTGAGGTGGAGGGGCATATCGCGCGCCTTCTGGTTGGCTGAAAAGGCTGTCAGGGACTAGCGGAGTACTGGGGTTAGGTACCCAGCTAATATCACCTGAACCAGTCTGCTGCCAAAATATTCTGAGTCCAAAAGAAAGTTCTGTAACCGTGTTAAAACCTTTTATGCTAACTGATAAATTAAGACCACAGTCGCCACTTGTAGTTTTAAACCCACCACAAGAAGGGTACTAAAGTATAAATGAAAATCAAGAGTCAAAAACACTGAGTTATATTTTCCAAAATTCTTCAAACAAATAATGTCATTGTACAGTTAGCAAAGCAATCGGATATTATCGTCACCAAAGATTACAAGTTGAGATCAAGAGCATTAAACCGCTTCTCCCCCAGTTGAAACAAATCAAAAGTTCGAAATTCACATGTCCATCCAAATTTTCAAAATGTCCGCCACTACGCGTCCTAACAAGCAAAATCAGCCACGCCCGACGCCATGACGTAGGTTACCCATGACCACCTACTTCCAAACCCGCGCGAGGACCGAACATGCTCTCACACGCACTTCAGTATCGAGACTGTTCTATCGGCGCCCTGGTGTCCTTTTTCCAGCTTTCTTATATAGGAGTAGCTCACGTGATGACGTATTTCTACCGTGTACTTCCGCGCTCCTAAACATACCCTACTGTTTGATCTAATAACTTTCTTAATACTAGGTTAATCTCAGCAAGGAAATGGTAAAAGTGATGTGTGTTACTAGATGAAGTGTTCAGTGCCTGAATATTATGTTAATTTTGTCTCTCCGAAAACTTGTCGACATGGTTGATTTTCCCTAATCTTACAGCTTTAGTCAAAGTTTTGTTATTTTTAAAATTGGTTGTAATTATTAACGCGAAAGTAAGCTTAAAATATTATTCTCGATTTTAGATTCTCCCAAAAGGTCTACTTTGTTTAAATCAGTTGAGTTATGGTAAAACCGTTAATTCCTAACAACCGGTTGTGACTATTATTTAGTTTTCATGGAATAACTCTGAAGTTTTATGGATTATCGAGCCGGAAAAATTATCAAAGTGTAGCCTGAATTTAACTGCTTATTTTGAAGTTTATCTTATCTCTGTAGCTATTACCTCTGAGACACAATAAATTATTTAGTGATCTACACGTGTGTTTTATGCCGAGTGAATTTACGAAACCTATAACATCGGTTCTATGGCTTTAAATGACTTGAAATTAATATGTAGGAAGCTAAAAGAATGGATTTTCACGACAAACCAATTTTTATCCCGGAATCTGAGTAGGGTTTTAAATAATAAAATGCTCAAGTTAGGTGTACAATTTTACGTGTTCTTTTAATGTTTAAAAATACTCAGAACGTTGGAAACTATCTGATTTAGATGAATTTACTTCGCTCCACGGCTGTTTTAATTTATTCTCTACTTTATATTGGGTGACCGTGTTTAAAATCAGTGTAGAAGCATTATATGTGTGCAGTGTTTATAGCAAGCTGCTTTATGATTGGATTAACATACACCAGGTTAGTGAAATGTCTTAAAATGTGTCAAGAAAATTAATTATGTGTGTTTATCGGTATTTACATGCTCTTAGCGCTTTTGAAATGGTTTAATAGTGTTAGAATTAATTCCTAAACGTTGACCAAATTGGTCGATTTACCGGCGTCTGTTTATACCCTGATATCTCATATTTTATGGACTGAAACTACTTGAAATCTATTTAAAACTGAAAGATAATATTATTAGCAGTGTATTTCTCTACTTTTTATATCCTGAAACTACTTAGAATGTCTCAAATCTGTTCTAAAAATTCACTTGTGTAAGTAGGTCATTTTATCTCTACAAAACGGCTTTTTTTGATTATTAAGCGCTTGAAACTATCAGAAAACCTGTTTATTATTCTATTTAGCTGCCTCAGGGATTATTTTAATTACTTTTAGAACTTTACATGGTCAAATTTCATCACTATGTGATATCTTCATACTGCTTCAAATCTACAATCCAAACATCCAGTCTATTTCTTTAAAATACCTACTAAACTGTATTTAAATGTGAAGTTATGTTTATAATAGTTCTAGGCCTGGCTATTATAAGTTCTGTATACTCTTTACTGGGTGAAAATCACTTCACAAATACCAAAAATCTGTTATGTATCCAAAATTTAAGGTTAGATATTATTATATTGACATAGTCTGCTTATCTTTAACATAAAGTTTATTAACCATGATAAAAGATTTATTTAGTGCCTATATTTACTACTAATGACCATTTCCTTCGTTTAACTCGGTTTAGAATAACTCGTTGAGTAATATCAGTATCTGTTATTATGATTTTGCTTCTACATGAGATTACCTATTTTCTATTGAAATATCGTTGATTTAATGCAGTTTAGGTGTTATTTACATTGTTTATGGGTTATTTATTCACTTTGGTGTATGGAAAGTGTTACTAACTCGATCTTAAGTGTGGTACCAGATACTAAAACAAACCCCAAACTCGACCGAAATCCTACTAAATATTGCAAATAGAATGAGGGATACCTTACAAGGCCTTACCATGACGTTTTTCAAAGCCAAGGTTAAGGTGCCCTTTCTCACGGGACGCTCTTGCTAGCCTCTCGACTAAAGCTGAGTATCAAGAATCGGGTTACGTCTCTGTGCGAGGCCTGGGAATAATTACCTTCACTGACATCCATTAATTCTACTGAAAATCCTTACAATCTATACACCAGCTGCAAAAAAAATGAACTGCCAGAATATTTCATTCAAATCGTCATTTTTAACGGGCTCGAAGCTAGTATGTAATATATATATATATATGATATGCGGGGGATGATCCAACAAGGGTTATTCATAATGGCTATCAAGTCATTTGTTAGTGGAAATGAATATAGGAATGTAGAATTTGGAGGTTGACATGTGATCTTCACAGATGTACTGGTAGCATGTTGTCAGAACCAGCAAATTAATGTTTTCTTTTAATGAATAATTTTGTAGTGATACATCACTATTTGGGATGTACAGGAATCTTTTTTTTCAGGGTAAGGGTGCGAAATCTTCTGGTTCACTGGTTGCCTGCAACTTTGAAGAAGTTCCCTGGTTTGTTTGAACTATTATATAAGGCTGTCTCAACTGTTGGTGAGAAAAATGTTTTCCGAGTGCATTCCTGTATAGCTGTAATCCGAATTGGTGTACAGGCAGGCCAGGTAAGGAACTCTTAATAACCCTAGACTGTTCTGTTACTGATGATCAACACATCATGAAAATTTAAATTTGATAACAAGCACCTTTTTTTCAGCAGATTTAAACACTTTGATTTCTGCCCAGTGAACTTCATGTTGTTACACTGACAAAAGGTCATTCTGATTGTCATATCATGTAGTTCTGCTGACAAAGAAAGTACGATAAAAAGTCCCATGTTCTTAATTTTTACTGTTTTTGTGAAACTATTCTACTCTCTTACTGTTAGTGATAAGAGATGGTTATGTTTACCAAAGATAATGGCACGATGGCATATTTCCACCAAAAAACTTTGATATACATACAAGTCTCTCAAGATTACTGCAGAACACAATCAGCACCTGATATGATTCAGGAGCTGGAAGACAGGAGGAGGGTGAACAGAGTACTGGGAGTGTATGGGGCCTATATCAGTGATGAGGTGTGGATAGATATTGGTAGAAGAATTAAGAATACTACATGGAAGGAAAATTATGACCATGACCACGAGCTTGCACTCAATTTCAGGCATGAGGATGTGTGAAAATTTTCTTTCATAGATAAGGGATTCAGGGAATGGAATAAATTACCAATAGAAGTGATTAATAATTTACCAAAAATGCAGAGATAATTTAAAATTAAAATTTATAGAGGGCAAAAGTAGGTGGGTACAAGAAATAGGAAAAATGTGTGTGTAGGGAAATTTCTTCTGGAGAGTGTACTTCATCACAATTAAATTAGTTAACATTTTAGTTTTGTATTTGAACTATTTGTCATGACAGTTGAGTAATGCTAGGAGCCATACTTTTTCAATCCGTGTGTTTATTCCTTCCACTGCTTAGAGAGTTATTTTTTTTAATATCTATGACATATGTCAACATTATATCACTGCTCTGGGCATTTGATTCTAAGGATAGATGAACAACAAAGATTGCTTAAACAGCAGTAAATTAAAATAATCATTAACAGGTAGGAAATGGAACTGCAAAACTTAGAAACGGATGTCATTGGAGCAATATGTAGAGGGTTAAAGGAGGAACACATGGAAATCGAAAACACTAGAGACGGAATGTAGATGAAGGATTGCTGGTGGAGTGGAATCAGACAGGCTAACAGCATATTGACATGTGGGCAGATGGAATATGTATTAGTAACCTTTAATGAAAAGTGAGAAGGAATCGAGAAAGCTTTTTTATATGGCAACTGACACAAGGTGACATTTGTAGCATAACAGGGGAGAATGGTGATTGCTGTATGAAAATAACTAAAGGAAGAAATGAGTAGAGATAAAGTAATAGTCACATTCAATACTTGATAACACTGCATAAAATGTACAAAAATTACACAAATACAATTTTAAATAAAAATTGGTATAAACTTTCCCCAAAAGAATGATATTATGTGGACTTTTATTGCACAACAGTATTAACCTGCAAGTCATGAGCTGATTGTAAAGGAGGTTATTTTTTGGGGTGGGGGAAGGAGTTTTCAAGGAAGAATTTGAGAAAGAAACACTATGGAAACAGTAAGCCTCAGAAAATCCAAGCAAAAGACAAACATGCTTTAAAAACAACTGTGGAAGATAGTAAAATTACTGATCCAAGCATACATGCATTTATTTAAGCTGATTGTCATCTACCTTCTGAGTGTCCATATATTTCGGAAAATTTAACAAAAAAAAAAATTGCCACAATTGATGGTTTATTGAATCTGGTGTGCTGAACAACATATCTGCATCTAATTTTTGAAAGCTCCCATCTAAAATTTCCGAATAGTGCTACTTTGGTTGTACATTTGTGCACTGAGCTTGGTGGGTGAGTGGTAATGTTCTGGCCATTCATTCTGGAGGATGCAGGTTTGAATCCAAGTCTGACCATCCATATTTACGTTTTCCATACCTTCCCCAAATCACTCAAGGCAATTGGTGGGATGTTTCGTTAAAAAGCCATTATCAAATTCTTTCCTGTTCCTTGCCCACAGTCCTTTGTCTCTAATGACCTTGATGTCAAGGTGGTGTAAAGACATAAGGTAATTAAAAAAAAAAAAAAACACACACACAAGTGATGAAAATGGAATTACATAATTACGTAGTTTTTCTCGGCGTTGCATATAAAAAATTTTTTCTCGGGTGACTAGCCGAGTTATATGAGTGTTATAGTTACACGATATTTCGGCACTCTCAATCATCGGCGCCATCTTCTGGTGAAGTGAGGTACACTGATTATCAGATAAGACTGGCATTCCGAGAGCCGACACGTAGGCTGAACAACACCAACAAGGAGCCACCTGATCGTCTAGCCTTTTTGCCGTACTCTGGCGCCACAACGTCCAAGATAGGACGGATTCTAGCAAAAACTGGAATCAAGACCATTTTCCTGCCACCACCGAAGGTGAAGAACATCTTACGCTCCCCCAAGGATGACCTTGCTTTGCGGACACCTGGGGTATATAGCATTAATTGTGAATGTGGAAAAAGCTACATTGGCCAAACGGTGCGGTGTGTTCACCAATGTTGTCTAGAACATGCACGACACGTTCGTCTGGGGCAGAAAGACAAGTCTGCGGTAGCGGAACACAGTCTAGAACATGGCCATGGTTTTGATTTCGAAAATACCAGAGTACTAGCGCATACTGGGAGCTTCTGGAACAGCATCCTTACAGAAGCAGTAGAAATTCATCTCGCGTCTAACCTCGTCAACCGCGACAGCGGGTACCAGCTAAGTGAAGCCTGGACGCCAGTCATCAATACTATTCGTCGACAGCGCGACCGGGACGCATTACACGGCGCGTCCAGATCAACGGGAAGTTCGGTAGTAACATAAGTGAGTAATTTGTTACTCAGGCATTAATGATCAGCTTACGGGAAAGTTTTTGCCTTCTGATTTTTCCTTCTATCGAACAATGTGTTGATACGAGGCAGGACCCCAGCTACGATTGGTTACAAATCTGACCAATCACGTGGCAGCATGGCTCAATATGAGGCCCGCAACGGATCCGTTGTGACCCATCAGTTTGATAAACAATTTATGGTGAATGCTTTGTTTTATGATATCATCTTCGAAGGAACGATGACTTTAAGCCCCGTCCGCTACATGCCATGTAAAAAACGGACATCAAATCGAGCCGTAACTCCACCTTAGCATCGATTCAAGCCGCAACGAGATTTGACCCCTGCTACGACTTGTTCTACAGCCGACCAATCAGAGGTTAGCAGCGGTAATCTGGTCTAGCTCAGCAACTTCGCACGTTCCTGACCTCACTTCACCAGAAGATGGCGCCGACAATTGAGAGTGCCGAAATATCGTGTAACTATAACACTCATATAACTCAGCTAGTCACCCGAGAAAATTATTTATAAAATGGAATTAGTTGTAAGATTATTATTCTGACTTTTTCAGACATTTTCTTTGTAATTTATGTATGCTTTGCATGTTCATGCAGATAATTTTTTAATTTAATAGAGCCCAAATAAACTAGTGATTTTGAATGAACCATATCTGTGATTTAACAAAATATCTCTGCTATATGATGTTTTTGTCAGCCATAATGTATTTAAAGCAGAAATGAATGTAGAAATGTATTTAATTTCTTCCGGTGCTTAATCAGATAAAAAGTTAAAAATGTTTTTGGCATTTATAGTTGCCTGTGGAACAAATGTACAAACTTCTGTGCACTATGAACTTGTTGGAACTGGCATTGTCGCACAGCAGTTCCATCGTACGTGCGGATGCCATTTCAGTCGTGTGCTATGCAGGCAGGCCAGGCAAGAATCCAGTGGCAGAGACACGGCTGTTGTACAACTGGCCATGGAGGATTTCATCAATTGCTAACTTTGTGGCTGACAATGCTAATTGTGATGATCCATCTCTGCGTGAGACTACCCTCAAAGCTGTGAGGACTTTGCTTGATGCACTGTGGTTCTGCTGTGCAAGCTGTATCCGGAAGAAATCTGGTCAGTAAGAAAACAAAATCTACAGACATATTACTGATGTGAATTCCTCAGAAACTTTCCACA
Source organism: Vandiemenella viatica (assembly GCA_031002005.1). NCBI lineage: Eukaryota > Metazoa > Arthropoda > Insecta > Orthoptera > Morabidae > Vandiemenella > Vandiemenella viatica. Next base: position 50,117,502 of record CM061918.1, on the reverse strand, counting down.
CTATTGCAAATGTTTCAGTGTATCTATCTCAGTCATATTTGTGAAGAGTTATGAAGGATTTGGGTCCAGAAGTCAGTTTGCTTGACTAATTTTCTGTATATTCTGAAAGTTCTCTGGATGAATCAAGATCAGTTAGTAAAATGAGCCATAGATGATTTTCTTCATTTTCTCATTTGCAATCTTTTGTTTTGACTTTCCCAATTTTTTGGTGGCATATTATTTCCAGGTAGCAGTAACTCAGTTTGTAGGCAACATATAATTATACAGTGTGTTTGATTCCTGCATTAAAAGACAACAGACTGGATTGGCTTTTAACAATAAATTAATTACTACTAATAATAAAATTTTGAATTAAAAAAAAGGTTAGTGATGTGTGGTTAGTAAATTTAATCTTTCACTTCTTAAGACTTTGATGTATTTACATGTGTCCAAGATTTGTTTTTCTGATGTTGCTAGGTACAGTGTAGATTGTAAAACCTGTTGCTGAAATAAATCTATGATATTTTCAATGTTTTGTACATTTCTGTGGTGTATGATAGGTCCTGGAGACACATCAAATTAATTATTATCTATTGTAAATCTAAATCTTTCTACTCTCTGTCACATAATTCTTTATCTGAGCATGGAAACTTTTTTTTTCATAATTTCAATTTTCAATTTGAAACATGGCGTCACTGGAATTTGCTTGATAGTTTTCACAAAACAGCAAGTAACCTGGTGCCAACAGACTGCATGTTGTTAAAATAAATCAAATCATTATTGGCTTTTGGAAATCTAAATAATGATGATTTAATAATGGAAGTTTTTTCCGTCTAGTACAGCTAAAATAAAAACTTTGTTTTTGGCTATGAATTTTGATTTTATCAGATCACTAGCCTCTAAGCCCATCAAAAATGATATGTGACAGGAATGTTCTGATAATTGATTGTGACTGACTAAATAAATATAATTGTTGCTGTGTGATGCTTGTAACCTTATTTTGTAATTTGTACATATTTTGGTTGTAGTTTATGTAGTGATACAGATGGAACTTCTGCTGAATTAATGATGTCAGAATTAGCGACCCAATGAAGTTAAAAATAAATTAGGAATCCCGAAACCTAATGCTATAGTGCATGATATTGGTTTTATTCTTGGTCTAGGTCTCATTCAGCACGACAAATACAGAACTACTTCCATCTTTATGAAATAATAACTTCAGTAACTCGGCACTTGTGAAACCAGCTTAAGTTATTTATAAAACAAAGCTCATTGTGAATTATTCTGTAAAAAATGGTGTCAGTTGTCATTCTGGACCTGTCTGCATTTCAACATAACCACAACTTCTATAAATACTGCCATTCAAAATTAATAGCTTCGTTACCCATGTGCAAATATATTCATTGTATTGCGATCTAAATTTGACCTATTGGAAATATTTACGTGCGCCTGATATAGTGACATCAGAAATAAAAGCAACTAATAATCAATATATTAATTTAAAGACAGTACACACTTTTCTTTTAGTGTTTTGGCAAATCATTTCTTCGAGTATATTACAATAGTGACTTAAAATATCTACTTTTTGTGTTTCACACACATGCTGTAGTGTTTTTCTAAACAAAACAAAAAGTCTGTTTCATTTTTATGTAATCACACTGTTGCTATCCACCTTCCACCTGCAATGTTTATGTAACAACTAAAGAGAGATACAGATTCTTGTTTAGTTATGCTATCCACCTTCCTAAACTCCACTGATAAATCCGGTTTCTGGTGCCATGCCTCTTTTCAAACATATTCCCCTCAGTGATTTTACCTACCTGTTTCCAGTTGTCATCCATTACTCGATGCCTTTTATTTTACACAATCCCCCACTCACACACAAATTGTCTCTATCAGTATGTCCATCACGACACTCTACTGGCCTCCTTCAAATATGTTCTCTGCATGTCATCACTACCCTTGATTAAGCATTTTCTGCAGAGAGTGGCAGGACGCAGGCAGATGCAAAGCATGTATGCACTAAAATCTGTGCAAGCTTTCTTCTCTAGTAAAAACCATCTGGCTCTAGATCCACCTCATACCCTACCAACACTCTACTGTTTTACAGCACATACCATTTCTTCCCCTGATATCCAAAACCATGTGTCTTTGGCATACTTCCAATCTCCACCATCCAACACATCTACCACCCACTCCACAAGTCTTTGCTCAATCTATGGATAAATTACGTCAGTCTGTGGTTAACTCTGCCTCCATTTCTCTGTCAAAACCACAGCTCTTTGTCTCTTCCAAGAGATTTAAGTTTTCACTTACTTCAAAGTTTAATTGTTCTGCTGTATTATCTGCCGGTGGTTTACTTTGTTACCACAGCTTAGGAAGATAACTAGGAGATCTGATGGTGAGTCTAGTCTACAGTAGTTCAATCCTGTATCCCAACTGGACCTACCTCTCCTTCCCCAAAACCATCCCCTCCTCTTCCCAAAGTTCCTCACATCTACTCTGTCCTTTACATTTTTCCCCAACTCTGTTCTCCATTTCAACGATCTCAGATTCATGGAAACCCCATCCATGAGATGACAATCCAAGATGAAGAATTCCATCATGCTCCCAGCTGACAAGGGCTCAACCACTATAGTTATGAACCACAGTGGCTATGAGGCTGAGACCCTGAAATAGTTCTCCAACACCAGCACACATCGTCCATGCTATACAATTCCCACCATTTTTGTTTGCCAATAAATATGCACTATCTTTGGCCTCCAGGCTCCCTTACAGAGTCATGTGGTACACGTCTGAGTTATTTGCCATGTTTCTCATTCTTATACATGGATAAGATTTATCTGAGATGTTTTAAAGTGTATTGGTGTGTAAGTATTCTTCACAGCCTCCATCTTTGATAAAGGATACATTTACTTTTTCTACTCTTCATAATTTTCTGGGTTATTGAATGTATTTACAACCTCATTGATTGCTGTTAATCTGAATTAATAGCTGGTGTTGGTGTATCAGTATTCTTTATGTCTGGTACTTGTGTAATACTTCATAAGCTATACAAACATTGCTTTGCAGGTGATGCTGACGTCTGGAAGTGTGTTGGTCAGTTTCTTAGACAAATGTATTCAGTGATCAAATTTGGTCTCAGTCCAGGAGAGGGCAACTATCAGCGAAGGATAATGTGTGTAAGGCTTACTTCAATTGTCATGGAAACATTTTTGGAGTCCCGGCATAATGAATCTCAACAGGTGAGCTTAAGAGGGTTGTGTTAAAACATTAATGTATACAACTTTCACTATTTGTCTAAACTGTTGAGCATGGTGGGTAAGCAGCAATTCTCTGGCTTCACATTCCAGAGGATACAAGTTTGAAATCCCATCCGGCAATCTAGATTTGTTTTTTTTTTTCCATGGTTTCCACAAATTATGCCAGGTAAATGCTAGAATGGGTGCTTTAATAAAAAGGCAGTGACCGAATTCATTCCCATTTCTTCCCCCAGTTTTTTTTCCCACCTTCAGTGATCTTAATGTTGAGAAGGCTTAAGGCCAGAAGCAAAAGAGTTACAACCAGTGGTACTAATAGGGTTCAAAAACTGTTATCTTGGAGAGCAAGGTTAGAATTACAAACAGTCTCTTGGTTCAATTCAGATACGAATTTCTAATGAGGAAGAGTTAAGACTTAAAATCAGATTGTGTACTAAGATCACATAGTAGAAGTGAAATTTCACTAAATTTTTGTCATTGTTCTAAAAGATTAGAGGATTAGGTGATGCCTCCAACCTAATCTGTAGAAAACAGAAATAGCTACATTCCATATTAGCAACTAACAAATCAACTACCAGCCTCATATATTGTTCAGGGACCAGATGCTGAAATATAACAGTGCCCCAAAATACCTTGTGTCACATTACACATGTCCCTAATTTACAAAAGGCATCTTTAGAATACAGCTGTCAAGCTTAAAAGTCGGAACAATTTACTTCAGAGGCTGGCAGGAAATTCATGAGGAGCATCAGAATACATTAAGAACAACATCCCTTACCTTTGTTTACTCCACAGCTGAATACTGCTCCAGTGTATGGCTTAATAGCTCTCACACCCAGTTGGTGGATGTTCAACTTCGCCAAACAATGCACGTCATAACTGGCATGCTTCTATCTACTCTTATTCAAAGGCTGCCAGTGCTCAGTAACATCCCACCATTTCACATAAGAAGGCAAAAGGTCCTAATCAAACTATAGTCGAGAATTCTGAACAATGAGGCTCTTCCCATCCATGGAGATATTACAGAATACACAACATGGCTGAAGTCATATCGCCCTGCTTGGAAGACTGCTATCAGTCTGACATCTTCAACCTGCTGGAAGCAGAATGGGCCTTGTCAACACCACAGAGCATAGTGCAAATTAGCAATCCCTGCTCAAAAGTACAAGGATTCAACTTACCGCAGTCAATTTGGTGTAAATTAAATCATATTAGATGTGGTACGGCAAGAACTACTTCAATTCTCCATACCTGGGGCTGGGAAGATTCTCCGTACTGTGACTGCAGTGAGGTTTCACAAACTGTGTCACACGTGCAGGATTGCCCAATGCGTGCCATTCCTGGTAGTCTGTAAGACTAAAATTTGGCTACGCCAGAGACAGTTGGATTGCCTCGATGTCATGTTATACTGGTTGTGACTGGCAATCCTGTTGTAGTGGCTGGCTGTGGGCATTGTCCACTGAACTATGCGTATATATGTGTGTTCATTTTGAAACAAGGTTGTCAAATGATTCCAGTATAATTGTTGTCGAGTGTTGTAAATGTCATGTTACATCAGACCCAAAACAAATAAAAATACATAATTATAACTTCCTAATTTTTTTTGATTTTTTTATCAAAGCTGTACTTTACAAATGAAAACTCACAAAAATAAATTTAACTTCTTCTTTTATTAAACTGCTTGGTCATTCTTTCACATATATATTTATATCTGATTTTTTTTTACTGCAAAAATGCTTACTGTTGATTGATATTGCCTGTTAACTATTTAAACTAACTGTATGATGAAGACTGATTGTTACTCCAACTCTTTGAATTGAATAATATTGAGTTACTCTGATAGTGGGTACAAGGTAACAATCTAGCATTATAAAACTCTCAAACAACAAGCCATTAAAATGAAATATTAATTAAAACATTAATTAAACAAAGGAAACGGCTTTAGGCAATATAAATTACTACATGACTCTAATATTTTGGTCTTAAACCTTCTTCATGTTATAGAGAATGAGTTATGTGGTTCGGGAACTGTGCACACGCCGAAGTATCCTACATGACTGAGTGGATTATCAATATGGTGATGGGACTAAGATGTTATATAAAAATATGTATATCACAGAAAGGTGATGGAAGTATTAATATATCAAAAGGATACTTTGGCGTGTGCACACCTCTCGAACCACATGACTCATTCTCTTTAACATGAAGAAGGTTTAAGACCGAAATATTGTGTATATTTGTGTGATATATGTTCTTTTCCCGTTGCTGCCTTCAACTTTGGTGAGTGATGAGTCATTTTCTCTTTCCTTGTAATTTAATTAAAACATTAGAAATAGTTTTGAATGATAAAGAAAATTACTGAATAATAATTACACACACTCTTTTCTCGACTTCACCCACAAACTTAATGTTGAATGTGTGTTCATCCACCATGTTTTATACTGGTGACAAGACTTGCAAGAGATACAACTGACAGCCGACTTCCTTGCAGGTCGTGTGAGACTGGTAGGATACCTGTAAGATATGTGTAGGGTACACATCTCTTGGGAGTAGTGTTATTTGTGCCTCTCCACTACACAGCATTGGAAGTGATTTCCTAGATACTCTCCAGATACTCAAATATCTGTCACGTTGCCTGGGAATTGTGCAGTGTAAAGAGGGCCTGATAGTTTTCAGTAGGTAGATATCAACAAAGAGGTATGTGACTTCTGTGTTCTAAAAGAAAATAGAGAGTATGGTATAGATGACATGGTTGAAGTGAGATTAGAGGGCATAGATAGGTTTAATATTTTGCTTAAGACATTTTGTTTTATGACAGATGATCGTCACATTTAAGCAGTTCTAGTTAATGGTTGACTTGATTTAGCAACTCCTAAGCATTTTTAATTCGGTGCTGCTATAGGTCTAAATTCAACAATTTTGGAATGGATATTACTGCCACACCGAGCGTGGTGGGTGAGTGGTTAACACTCTGACCTCGCATTCGGGAGGACGCCGGTTCGAATCCGGGTCCGGACATCCAGATTTGGGTTTTCCATGGTTTCCCCAAATCACTCCAGGCGAATGCCAGGATGCTTCCTTTCAAAAGGCCATGGCTAAATTCCTTCCTGTTCCTTGTCCCCAGTCCCATCCCGCCTCTAAAGACCTTAGCTGTCAACGAGAAGTAAAGCAGTAAAAAATAAATAAAAATTACTGTCACCAGTGTCTTGCCCAAAATATCCCATAAATTATTTAGTATGAGCCAAATGATATGCCTACCCCATTGGCAATTTCTCTGATACTAGGTCAGCGAGTGGCCTTAATTATTTTCCTCGCCTTTTTTTTGACATTGTTGAAGTGGTGGGATATCCAGAGCACTTCTTGAAAAAATTTGTCCCACTTGTAAATACTTGTTTTATTCATAGAACATTTGACAAATGTGATATTCAGCAATTCTAATGTACTACCAAGTGTGAGGTGTAATTGATAATAATTAGGCCTTTCATTCAGGAGAACAAAGGCTTGAATTCCTCTGGCCTACTAGATGTTGGTTTTCCATGGTTTCCCAGAATCACTTCAAGTGAATTCTGAGATGGTTCCGTCAAATGACTATGGCTCAATTCTTTGTTCTTTGCCCTGAGCCTTAAACCATAAAAAAGAATAATCTCTGGTTTGTTAGATATGCCATCTTCACTATTAAATTCCATAAATGCCAATTCAACTTTCTCACCCTCACCATTAAATGCCCTCTGACATTCCTGTATTTTTTCATCTCCTATGTTTGTCCCACACACATCCACTGCTATAGGTGTAAATATGTTTTACAGCCATAACCTAGACAGCCAATTCGTAGTTCCTCCTACTCCAGTGACTTGGCCAATAGTGTTATAAACTACTCACCAATACTACCATTTCATCTAAACTGTCTCAGATTTTAGCTCTCCCTCCCCACCCCTGTCCCCTTACAATTAATTTTTTTTTCTGTAAACTTTAGTTGTTTGCATAAAGTCAGAAAATTTTAATGTAAAAATGACCAAAATTATAGGTTTAGATTTGAAAAAATTAATTTGATTTCTTTTTAGCCACACACCCTGGCTGGTGGGCTCCCTTCAAGGGCCTGGGGGTACTTTTGCCCCACTTACCCCTCCCTTCCCCCACCTCTATTGCTAGCCCTGGACCCCAATCTCCAATCTTCTTTATATTTATGATTGATATATTTTCCCATTTTTCACTTTATTTTTATTTGTTTATTATTATTTTTTGTTGTATTTTTGTCATATTTGTTCCCCCCACTTAATAGCTTTGCACACACTTTTTAACATATTATTTTTTAACCTTGCCAAGATAGTCAATGGATTAATGCAGCAGTCTTGCACGTGAACTTTGATCACGCTTTTTATTCACATGACTAAGAGGACACACAAATATTTAGTTTTGTCTATTCTGCCTTTTGTTGTGGTAAATACTGTATGGAGCTGCATTCCTGATACCTGTTTCCATTCACATTGCCTAGCATTTCAGTTTCCCCATCATTTTATCAGAATATTGCTATAATTGGGACATAGTTAATCTCACTCTTTAATAAATAATAATTCATTTAAAATATATACATTATTATTCATATTTCTTTTGTAGGTGCTTCACCGTCTAAAAGAAGATGGCAGTTGGGACTTTGAGTCCAGAGAAATGTTTGATCGGTTGGTATATGCAGTATGTTCAGACACCGCAAGTGATGTTTCTTTGGAGGCAGCTCACGTGCTGGTGAGTGACAGAAATCATTTAATTTAATTATTATTAATTGCAATTATTTCCTGGTGACATTTTAAATTCTTTCACTTTTTCAGTGCCTTGATGATTAATTTTATTCCCTAACACCCTCATCATCATCATTATATTTGAACATTCCCACTTTCATTGGTCATTCAGTCTATTCTCTTCGGTGGTTGTGCTTATTTCTAAAGCAAAGTTCCATCCACTACCCACTTACTACGCCTGTCACGGTTAAGTGGGAGAGAGCAAATGTGCTGTCATCTGTCTATGAAATGTATAATTTGTGATCTACCTGATAAGTGTATTTTTTGTGAAATGTACTTATGAGGTGGATATGGGGACCATCACAGCATTTTCTAGGTGACTGTAAAAAGCTGCCTAAGGACTGCAATCAGAATGGTCGGTATCTGTGCCTGGCATTTGATCCTAGGCCCATTGTATCTCCTTGACCTAGTGTAGCAGTGCCTTCATATGTGCAGCCGCACTGGTGGGTTACCTAGTACTCGACAAATGGAAAATTTCCTATTTCCTTGGGCTTGAATCAAGAGCTAGTGTATGGTATGGTCATCACTTCATAATTCTTCTTTCAGTTAGTAAGAACATGTGCCATATACACTTCTAGCACTCAATTTACCTATCACCTGTATTTCATTGACCCCGTATCGAATCATTTACTGAATGTCATATGGTAGTTGATCTCCTTTGCATCTACTCCTGCATTTGAATCCATCATTTACTGAATGTCATATGGCAGTTGATCTCCTTTGCATCTACTCCTGCATTTGAATCCATAATATGTGTACCATACTACACTTTTCCTCAACACCCTAACAAAGTTCTGGACAAGGTTTTGTGTCCCAGTTCATTAATTTACCTTGGCATATTATTTGATTATAAGCTGCATGGGCAGGACAGATTGGGGCAAAGGTTTTTACATTCTGTGCCATTAACAAACAGTTTATAGTTGGATAGGGTGATAATTCTTATAATTTCACAGTCCTCAAAATACTTTCTTCTGTAAAGTGTAAATTGTGTTTAATAATTTTTTCTCCAATATTTATATTGGCTAAATTTTGAAAAACATTGAATAATTTAAAGTGAAAATTCACACAATGCTAAAGTAGCTGTGAAGGGAAATTAGCAGTATGTCATGTGGTCCAGTGGAATCTAATTATAATAAATAATACTTGGTGTGTAAAAGAAACAATTTTCACAATTTTCCCCAACAAATAATTCAAAGATTGCTATAACTTGATGTCTGGGTGGAATGGAATCCATTGAAGCAGTTTCTCAAAGGTCCTGGGTTTTGCCTAGGTAATAACTTACACTGGAACTGATGCACAAAATAATAACATTTTTGTAATGCTACTATTTCAGTTGTTTAAAAATAATGAGGAAAATTAAATACAAGTAGTTAAAATGTGTATACAATCAATTGAGTGCCACACGGTGCAGTATAACAGGCTATAAATAATTACTCTGTGAAATGGGTAGCCAAAATAAACAGATGAAGGAGGGATCAGGACTAGACAAGCTTGGTGAAGGCCGTGTCGCTCGCTTTGGATTTTAAAGTTACTGTGAAAAAAGAACCTGTATTTATTCAAACGGTTAAGAATGTTATAATAAAAAGGGAATTAAGTCATATTGTATTATTATTTATTTGGCGAAGCTGGATGATGGATGAGTTAAGGAAATAAGAACAACAAATAGAAATACAAGATCAATGATTAGAAATACGAGAACGGATGTATTCCAATGGGTCCTCTTAATGTGAAATATAAGTGTGCATTACAGAACAGAGACTGACATCATATATTGTTCAGTGACCCTGAGACTGTGCTCACATTGGATCAGCATACAATTTTATTAACATACTGCTCTGCTCTAAACACAGCTGAAAGCTAAATGTTATCAATTTACCCCATTTTATGACTTCACGTGCCTCAAGTGTTATTGGAGAATCTTCTTTTTTTCGCACTGCTGATAAGAGGGTTAAACAAAACAAAAAATCCTAACTGTTGTTTTGTTGTAGTGGTTTTTGTGCATCTGCACTGTCCTGTTGTTGCAGCAGTTAATTTTCTTTTCTTTATGTGCGAAAGGCTTCAGATAAATTGATTTTGCTTCCTTTTTATTAGACAAAGACAAAATTTTATCCTGCTAAGGATACTTGTTTAATACACTGAATTCAAGTTTCATTTTGATGGCTCTTGATGTCTTTTAAAAGTAATATAATTTAATAGTAGTTTTTTAAAAAAATAATAGAAAGTTTAACTATAACAAAATAATTATTTTCATGTGGCAGGTTGGGATGTGACCACATCTTTCCCCCTGCCATATGTCTTGCCTCTCACATGATTAAGACTCATGTCGAAATATTGTGCATTTTGTTTTTGTGTTTTTATGTGTTCGTCTCGCCCTCCTGCCTTCATCTGCGGTAAGTGATGGGTATCTATTTATTTTTCCCTATTTTCCTTATTTTCAGTGCCTCGTGGCAGTTTCTTTGTTTCCATTATCCAAAAATAACTACTGTGAAATGGTAGATTTACTTTTCAGCATAGCCAAACTATATTTAACATTTTAGCAGAGTAACAGAATACCAGCATGGTATTAACATACTTGACATTATCTTTTGGTATATAAATAATTGTATATTACCAAGCATGGTGGGTGAGTGATAACTGGCCTTGCATTCCGGAAGATGTGTATTTAAAACTCCGTGCAGGCGTCCAGATTTGGATTTTCCATGGTTTCTCCGAATCACTCCAGGTGAATGCCAGGATGCTTCTTTCAAAAGGCCATGTCAAAATTTATTCCCGTTCCTTGCCTCCCAACCATTCCCTTCTCTAATGAGCTCGACATATTTAAGGTGTAAAGCAATGAGCAAAAAAAAAAAAAAAAAAATTATCATATTCAGATTGTTTTCGAAAGGCCTCAGATAGCTGCTGTTAATGTTTAAAACCAGTTCAGTATGGTTTTTTGTCTGTATTTATGGAATAGTACTAAACAAATTAACTATGTGATATTTTCTTAGTTTAACCTCTAGTGTTGTCATGTTTCTAATGAGCTAATGATTCCTGTTGTTTCCTTTAATGTTCCATTCTGAACCATTACCTATGTGCTGTGTGTTATTAAACCAGTCTATCCTCATTTTAAAATGTAAAAAATCATATTAGTTTGACAGTTTATTCCAACTATCAAACAGAATTATTTTAAATTGTGTGTCTGGATTTTTAGTGCAACTGATGTTTGCTGTGCTTATGGCATATTGTTGGAGACTCTTATCTAAAGCAACCTTTTTTCATATTTAAATACTTACTTCTTATTTTTGAAAGAACCTTGTCACCTCAAGATAATTAAGAAATTATGTGATTATGTTAGTGAAAATTTAAGTCACGTGGTGACCAAATTAATTTAAAATTAACTTACAAAACATAGTGTATCTTTAATGCTACATGTTTATAGATTTCAAATTATTAATGCTCTAACTTTATTCTCATACTTAAACAAAACAGTTGGCCAAATACAACTACAAGTACCTCTGGTTCTTTAGTAATGCATAATGCAGCAAATGTTTAAGATGAGACAAAAATAGGGTATTAAATATGCTTGTATGTTGGTTGCATGTATACATCTCAAATACCAATTGTGTTAAAAGTTGTGATAACAAATAAACTATTATACAGTGACCACATTTGAACTGTGATATCAGTTAGAGATGTTTTACTTCTTCTAAAGAGAAGACAACAAATAATTTCACTTATGGATTCTTATAAATATTTTTCCAAATAGGAGAGGTTTTTTCTTCCCTCCAATGGCAACATCACATGTTCACTGGCCCAAATTGCACTGAAATGCTGCCGCAGACAACAGTATGCTCACATTCACAATGGCCCTGCAGCATTCTCTGTGCTAGCTGTTTGGTCAACGCTAGATGGAGGTGTCAGTGACCGCTGTTTGGACGTCAAAAGTGACTATTTTAGTAAGTTTCAGCTGAAATCCATTATTTAGATGTTCTCTATTATATCATGTGACTTTAAAGTTTTATGGAAGAGAACTGATCTAATGATAAATAACTGCAAAGGTGATGCTCAGTATGTCAATTGTGGTAATTGATTTTTTCCTCTAAAGTTCTTATACACTTAACACAAAGCAAACTGATATGATCAATGCTCAAACCACTTTCTGGCTAGTAACATGTCTTGATATATGGTTCTCATTTAAACAAAATGCACTGGTCAGCAAATAAAATAAAAATCAGTTTAGAGGAATGATGGTTTTGTTAGGGTTATGAGTGGTGTGTGCTGTATCGCTGATTGAATACTCTTTGTTTTATATTTATATTAAGTTGTGATTAAAATTTTGGATTGTAATAATATTGACAGATTGGTATGGTCGCGCAGTGGGTAAGATGTTCACCATCAAAATTCATGGTCCCATTGTTCCATTAATTGTTACAGGCTTGCATTGTTTGTGTGAGATATGGCACTACTCTCTGTAGCTCAAATTCCATATTAAACTGTAGGCACCAGACAACAGTAATTCACCCTTGCCTCTGAAATATTGGCTTGCTACCTCTCCTTCTGGATGATACAATTAGTCTCTTTTAAAAAATTAAATTTTGATTATGCACGTTGTTAGGGTCGTTGGTATCGGCTTGTCCACCTAAACTTAAAGTCATCCAAAAAGTTGTCAAAGTTCGGAAAAAGTTCTATAACTGTGTAAAACCTTGAAGAATGCTAACTGTAATAATTAACGCGGTCGCCACTTACAGATTAACCTCCTGTAAGAAAGGTACTGAAGTAGAAATGAAAGTCTGAATCCGGATAACTGAAGTATATATTCTTAAAAATTTTCACAGAATTTACAAAAGTCACAGTTAGCAATGGCAATCGGAGAAAATCATTTGCCGAAGATTACAAGTCATGAAACAGAACAGACCGCACCACCCTGAATGAAATTGAAAGTTAAGATGAACACATGTCGGAAAGTTTTTAGACCTTTGGATTGGCCATGCCCTTTCAGCAATGGCGTCGATCCGCCATACTCCTCTAATCCAGTCTACCCATAAGTCACCGCGATCCTTTGCCGGTCCCGCTTGAACTTGCTCAACAAACGACTAGATGTGAAGTCGACCGAGCACTTCAACAAAATGTGAAAAAAATGGCGCCCGGGTCACTTTTACTAAGTGGCTACTGACCTAGACAATAGTCTATCTAGAAAAAGAATCTGTTGAACTGAGTGCTGCCGGAAAATCACAAGATGACGAGAAAAGTGTAGTGGTGTGTTTGGTTTTGTTTTTAGAGCTTCCAGACCGGTGAAAATGAATTTTGAAAGTTGGTTAATTTAAAAGCACATTTGTTTAGAGTATTGCCATACGTCATCATACGTCACATGCAAAATGTGTCCCCGCAAACCTTTAAAATCTCAAGTTAATATTATTTTCAAAGTGTTCCCCAGCCTTTGCTGAGTCTAGTGGTGTAAAAATCTTTTAAATCGGTTAAGGCTATCAGAAGTTATAGAATTTCTAAAATTTACTGTTTTCCCAGATTGTGCAACCGAAACTTCACTTTTTATTTAAAGTCTATTGTGGCCTGAAACTAAATTTAAATCGAACCTTTATTTAATTTAAGCACTTTAGAAAAGTTTTTAGCTCGTGAAATCTGTTAGTCGGGGAGTAATTAAATTTTACAAGTTCGTTGCTATGACACCATCACAAAGTGGACTTTTATTTACTTATATCTTCTTCTTATTTGTTGGTGGTTATCGGAAACTTAAAGAATATTGACTGGCCGGTTATTTTACTTAATTAAATTTACTTTTAAAGCTCTGAAACTGTTTAGATGTGCTGAAACTAAATATTTAAGCTCACTCCATGTGGAGATGCTTTAAAAATCATATTTACTGCTTTAAATTAGTCTGGAACTGCGAGTTATTAGTGAATTTAATATCCAAAGGTGAAATTATAATTATTAGATTGCTTTACTGTGGTCAATTTAGTGGAATATTAGTGCTATGGTTGTGTAAACAAACTTGTGTATTTTGCTTCAGAATTATTATGGATTACGCTCATTTAGGTAAGTTTATGGTTTATATTTTACTTGAAACTTCTTATTTATGGTTGTTATGTGTGGTTTATTTACTTTTCTGAACTTAAAATGTTGTTATCTCGATTTGAAACTATGGTATCTGGTACTGAATGTTAACCTCAAACTTCGCCGGATTTTAACTGAATATCAAAAATAGAGAGTAAGGTAGCTTACAACTTGTATAACTTCAAGAATAATCATGTTCTAAACCATGAATTTCTGCACAGTGCTAATAAGTATGATGCAAGCACAGAAACTGCATGTAATAAATATAAGGACAACAATAGGCCCAAGATCATTTAACATCCCATGGCCATTCACCGTAATTGCCATTTTCAGGCTTTTCAGGCTTGGAAAGTGCTGGAATGATCCCCAACTCCCATATCATAAACTATACATTTCACTAATGAAGGTACACTTATCATATGGAACACAAGTTAAAAATTTCACAGATAAATAACAACACTTAACTTCTCCTTTGTGGCAATCCATAAATTATGTCACACAAATTAAATTATTTATTATTATTATTATTATTATTTTTTTTTTTTTTTTTTTTTTTTACCCTCCTTGTCACGTCAAGTCATACTTCTCCATTGTTACCCATTGTGTCATCATAAATTTTGCAATTTTATATTAAGAACTTTATTAAAACATCACTTCTAACATGATGCCAAAAAGCTAAAGATCCTTGTCTTGTCATACCACATGTTGTGGATACTTTGTCCTCACTCCCCAGGGAAGTGGTCTATAGGCCTTACAATCAGAATTAGAACAACACATCGATCCTCTAATATGATTATTCAGTACTGATGCCTGTATTATTTTTTAAACAAAATCTGCAAAATTCTTTTGGATATCTACTGAATTCATTAACTGCATCCTGATCCTTATAGGTAACTTTTTTAAATTGTTGTTTCATAGATGCCAGCTGGGGAAGGACCACTGGGATGTGGAACATAATTAATATACATACATGATGAAAATAATCACAGTAAAAATTATTATATATTTCATACAAACAAATTTATTTAAACACATATCACATAAAATGTTCCATCCCACACAGCATAGCCATCCAAGGCAAACACAACTACTCTGACCAATAATCCTTTACTCCAACAACCCGTCCCGGGCACTCATAAACCACAATTGTCCTTCAGAATTAGTCCAAAACAGATATCAAGAGTCAAAATCTGTCCACCACACTAACCCACAACACCCCAAAATCAACCAGAAACCTTTTTTTTTTTTCAGCCTGGAACTGCTAAGCCAAATTTTCCATTTTGGCTACAACTTCATCAGATCCTTTCCTGAAATGTGCCACATTCTTCCCACTATCCTTCCCACCACACCACATGTCACCTTCAGCAGACCACCTAACGTAAAATGTATACTTGTACAAAAATATCAACCCTTTGATGCTCCTAAACCACTGTTTGGATCCTTCCCATGTAACAATCCCTGATGGAAATTGTGCAGTATGCATCCATTTACCACGCCCTGTTGCAACCCTACTACTTGTGAAACCTACCCCATCATAGGCTATGCCACTTGTACCACAACACATCTCACATACTAGCTCACCTGACTCGACTGCCAAAGTTCCTGCATTGGCCTTACCTCAATCTCATTATACATCAGTCACCCGAAGATGGCGGCAATGAATCTAGTCGCCGAAATATCGTGTAGCAACGCACTCTTGACTCGGCTAGTCACCCGAGAGCAGTTTATACATTCTCAACGCCGAGAAAGACTTCGTTCTTGAATAAATAGTAATTAATAAAGTTTGTGGCAATACACAAGAAGATATTGCTGCAAATGATATTGATCATTATGAAAAATCAATTGGAAGCAAGTAAAATTTTGCTAAGAAATGAAAATGGGTGTTTTAGAATTGAAGAGTAGAAAATAAAGATGAATTAATTTGTAAAAAAATGAAAATAAGGGAATAGCTCTGTTGGCTCAGAGAAGCAGTGTAAGGATCTTGGAATTTTGGCAAATTCTAGTTTTGCTTAGGCGGGACTTAGAAATTTTGTGAAGTACAGTTTTCAACTTTAAGTAATTTCCCTGTAATCTTGCTCACAGTTGCAATTCGTCATAATAATCATTTTAAAGTCTAATTATCATATCGGGAAACGTTTAGTTTAAGAGTTATTCCCGTTTGTTCAAGTTTTGAAGCACGCGATCAGAATAGTGAAATTCTAAGATCTGTAATATCTTCAAATCGCGTAAAGCCACAACCGAACTTTTATCACCAGCTGTAGTCAGCACTATCCCCGGTATTTTGGCAATGAAATTAAGTAATTCAGCAAAGTCTAATTAGCGATTTTAATTAAGAGAAAAAAATAAGTTTTTTTATTAAAAGAGATATCAATCTAAATTTTACATCAGTGGATAGCCCTAATCAAGACGATTTCAGACATATATGGGTTTTCATCAAAAGTTTAAGCATTTGACCGGTAATTAAGTTTTTGTAAAATAGATTGTCGCAGATTGTTGTGCACGCGCGTAAAAAGTTCTAGAACACTTAGGGATTTTACCCACATTTTGAATGTATCACTACGCGGAGTCTTAAATAGCTAAAACTTCAAAATTAATTACTCTAAATTTCTCATGAGACTGCCGTCGGATTTCTAGTGGATAAGTCCAGATACTATCAAAGTTTAAACATTTTTAATAGTCGGGATCGTCAAATAAATTTCGTACTCTTTGAGCTACGCGGAGGAAAAAGATGTGATATAGTTGCTGACGTCACTGGTTCTCGTGGTTTCGATAAAAGAGCCGGTCTGTGGCTGTCCGTGGTCTGTTCCGGTCTGTCTGTTCCTGTCGGTAAACTGTTTCGGTCGTCGGATTCGTCGCTCTGGTTGTAACTTGCCATGAGGGCTAGTTCAACCATGTCGTGTCGTATTAAATCATAACTTCAATGACTGTTAAGAACTTGTAAATTTACTAAGGGGTTTCGGTCGGTTAGATTTCTCTCCACAATCTGTAATCGTTGGTAAAGATAGTTCGATATGCCTGCTCAACTGTAAATGCCATTTTGAACTTTTGACTTTGAACAATAAAACTTTGGATTTTCCTAACAGTGAACTTGTGTGCTTCAGTAGTTAGCATAAGACCCTTTTCAATATTTGGGGTTGAAATCAAATATTGTGGCGACCTAGGCATTTAGTTGAGTCATCCTGGCTACATGGTCAAATCAAATCCAAATTATTTACCGAGTTTTTAAGAGAACTGTTAGTCGACAAGAGTGTAAGTTAAGGCACTTAGGCGATACTACAACCCCGGTATCGGCCTCAGGTTCCTTACAGCAGACTAAAAGATCCTTGAATATCAAAAAATATGCCAAAAAAGTGGTGATAAAAAGGAATGTTGGATGTACTTGTTTAAAAGTAGACAATATTTACTACGAATAGTTAGAAATACTGAGGACTCATCATATATAGTGATTGCCAATGAGTATGAAGGTAAGGTTATGTGAACTGTGTCCCATTCAAAAGAAAGGGAACAGTAAAGTTAAATAAATATTTGCAAGGATTGTGTAGAATAATATTTTCAATATTTATTGTTAAAAAACACTTCTTACAAAATAAAGGAAGTGAAGTATGTCAAATAGTTTAATGCTTTATAATTTTCAAGGTCCAGGTACCTTTTGCATTACTAGTAACTGCTTCCAGGTAACTAGTCTATTGTTACAAATATACACAAGCATGGTCGAAACGGACAGGTAAAATGTTATTTCAATAGAAAATATTAATAATTTTTATTTTTGATCAGACGTATTGCCAGTTCTGTTAACTGATCAATATTTAAAAAATGAAGCTACTTATGCCAGGAAATGCACCTTTGGGCTTGAGAAGCTTGTGGTTAGCTTAAATATTTTTTTCTGATGCCATAGTAATGTGATATGAAGTCAGATTTTTTTCATTACTGTATGTATGTGTGTGTGTAAAACTCCTACAACAGGGTGGCCACAAACCGGGAAAACCGGGAATATCGGGAATTATCAGGGAATTTCATGTAACCGGGAAATTTCATGGAAATATCAGGGAATTCAGGTAATTTCGAAAATAATCAGGGAATTCAATTGCGACTACTAGGAATTTAAATATTTTTAAGGTCGTCTTGAATTTATTTTAATAATGAAATTTCTTATTAGATACTTTAACTTATATACATTTAACATAAAATAGCCAACGATAGTGTAAACAGCACGCTAGAACTCGCCACGAGTACCTTCGACTAGCGTCAAAAAGCCGCCACCGATGTTGCGTCACTCGCGAGCAACCACGCGAGAAGACCGGCGTGCATACCACGTGCTCCTGCATTGTTATCTCGCTCTACTCGCACAAGCTCTAGCGAAAGTAGCATTAGAATCCTCGAACTATATGCTATGTAGCTATAGATAGCCCTCTGGTCAGTTGAGTTTGCTAGCTAAGCGACATTCGCTTCATTTGTCATAAAATTTCATCTGCTGTTTACAAATACGCAAACGCATATCATGTGATCATATCTAATATAAAAGTGAAAGTATTTTCTAAATATCGTTATTTTAGTTTATTATCAAATGGTAAGTTTTTCTTAATTTTTATGATTAAGTGGAAGAAAGATTGTTATTTTTTTAAGTTATTAATTTATTTTAATCGTGAAATTTCTCATTAAACATTTCAGCTTATTTATTTTTCAACTGAAATAGCCGATTAAAGAGTATAAATAATTTATTTTACTGATCATTAACTCTTGGTATTTTCTTCTCGCAATGTTAATTACCGTTATCTGTGTTCGAATGTTAATTCGATGCGACAGTTTAAACAGCGTATTAGCGCTCGCAACTATTGTCTTTGACTCGCACCAAACACCGCCAGAAAAGCGAGCGGCACTTGCGGGCAACTACGCGAGAAGACCAATGCGAGCGTACCGTGTGTTCAAGCAGTGCTATCTCGATTCGAATAAACTTGGGCGAATGTGTAAATGAGGCATAAGAATAACCGAGACACATCTCGTGCCGTCACATATAATTTTAAAGTGGAAGTGTTTTCTAAATATCGTTGGCTTTAGTTCATTATCAAATGGAAGTTTTTCTTAATTTTTATGATTATATCAAACTTTTCTACTGCTATTTTTTAAATTAATAGTTATTTTTGAACTTTCATTGGGTGGATGTCGATTGCATTTTGGAAGTTATTACTATTGTTTACTATTTATGTATTTAATTTCATTTTCCCGGTAAAAATATTAATTTTTAAAATTTTCAGACTAATGAATTCAGCATGATAACACACTTTCAAAATAATTGGTTGATTAATCCAGATTTTAATATTTAGTTAAAAGAAGTTAAAAATGAATTTAAAGTGCAAAATGTAGACTTTGCAATGCTACATTTTCTTTAATTAATATGGATAGAACAGCTATCAAAAGTCATGCTAAATGAAACATACTAACAAACTTAAGAATTGCAAAACTGTCTATCCTTTTAAAAGTTTTTTTAAGTCAGTCGCAACAAACTAGTAATGAGATAACTAAACGTGGTTTGTCTGAAAAATTTACTGTTTCTAATCCTGTTACGGGTCAGGAAAAAGAACAAATTCTGGCTTCACAAAATACACTCTGCTCCTTTCTTCTCAAAGAAGTAAGCTGTGCAGTAATACTTTGATGTATTCAGATACTGAAACTCACAAGTCAATGTGCACAGCGGGAAGTGACGTAGAGTATTTAAAAAAATGTTCAACGATAGTCAAATAGCCGGAGGAATGAATTGCAGCGAACTAAAATTACCTACTCAGTTCTTCAAGGGTTTGCTCCTTATTATAAAAGTAGACTGATGGAATCTATAACTTTTTGTAATCATTTTGCTATAGGGTTCTATGAGTCACTCAACAAAGTTTGTCAAGAAACTCAAATGGATTTGGAGTACTGTAAAAAATGAAGTTTGTACACGATACTTAACATCTGCTTTTCTTTGTCACACAAGAGCTTCAGATCTTCTGTCCTTCAAGCAAATGCTTCAACTCCTTATAAGCCTTAAAAGTTTAAAAATCTCAATAGATGGACCAAATGTTAATCACAAATTTTCGGAGAATTGAAAGCTGAGCTACAGAAAATTAGATAAATAAATGATACTTTGGTACTTGACATGGACAGTTGTGGTCTTCATAACATGCATTGAGGATTTAAATGTGGAATAGAGGCGGCTAAATGGAATATTGTTCAGTTTTTATGGTCAGTTTATTATCTGTTTAAAGACGCACTGACATGCCACGCTCAGTTAAGAGTATTCAGGATCAACTCTTTATCCTAAAAAATTTTGTGCAGCCCATTAGATAGAAAATTACAGTTGGCTGCTTGTGCTATCAAAATTATTACTAATCTTAAAAAAATGGTGGAGGGATTTACAGCATGATAAAAAAGAGCTGACTAGCACTAGTTACAAAATTGTAACTGAGACTCTTTCAGATCGTTCCCTGCCAGCAAAAACTACAAGTTTTTTCGGTCATTACCAGCTGAATCACAACCATTCCTACAAGAATATCAAACTGATGCTCCTATAGCACGATTTCTTCACAGTTCTCCTTAGTATAATGCAAAGATTCATCAAAGCAGATGTACTGAAGTCTGTTGACTCATTATCAAGTATAGACTTAACTGATGAAAACAATTTGATTTTGTACAGTCAAATTGACATGGTATTTGGTACTAAAAGAGAGATTAAAATTTAAAAAAAATATCACCGATCTCATGATTTTACAATTGCAGAAAAATGCCACACCTGCTTTGAAAGCTTTTACAGGAAAATTGTTGACACAGTCACTTTATAAACTTACTGAAGGAGTCTCGTGTTTTGATCCTAGTCTTGCACATTTTTTCGAAGTCAGAAGTAGGAGACTAAAAGTCTACTCACTATTTTGAATGAAAATAATTGGATCATTGGTAATAAGGCTGATGAAATTAATCAAGATTTCAACAATTTATATTCTCAATGTTCGGCATTGCAAGTTCTTAAAAAATTATTCACGAACAAGTAAACGCCTAGATCAGTTGCGGGATGAATTAATTCTTGGACACGTTTATCCAGTCAATAGTAAAACTTTTAAAGATAATCATGGTTTTATCATGTGGCAATGCTAATATTGAGAGAGGTTTTTCAGTAAATTCTGAAGCTTTAGTTTAGAATATGAAACCGTAATTGCTCAGCAATTAATGGATGACTGTCTTAAGTGAAACAGATGGGGATGTTGCAACTCTTGATGTTCCAAAATCTTTAGTTCATTCTTACCATAATTCACATTCAAATTTATCTCAAGAAATTAAACGCTGAAAAAAGAAAGATAAAATAACTGAATCAGAAGATATGAAAAGAAAATATGTAGCTACTAAAAAAAAAGCATTTGGCATCAAATAAAAAGTTAAACTTCTAGCTGAGATTCAAGTTATTGATGAGCAATTTAAAAATCTTAAATAATTTTTATATAGCAAATACTAACAGTTTAATTTGTGCTAATTTATCATTATCTTGTTTCTGTTTTACTCATTTTAAATTACTTTTCATAAGATTTTTTAATTAGTTATAAAATACCATCTATAGCAATGTATTAAAAACTAATTAAATAAATTATGATATTCAAATAAATATAATTAGAAATGTCTTTTTAGTTTTTGTGAGTTTTGTAACTTTTTCCAATTAAAATGTAATCAAATATTAAAATATTATAATTATGTGAATAAAATTTCTAATTCAGGGAAAAGTATGAGAAACTTTCCTGGAAAACCTGGAAATATCAGGGAATTTTTAAATCATTTCTTTGTGGCCACCCTGTACAAAGAACAAGAGAAATGGGTATTATGGGATGCAAGTTTTATATTATAAGTTTACCTATGTCTTTCTACACAAATCCATGGTAAACTTGAGGAGGGTTGTGACACAACAGAAATATTTTTTAAAAGAACATTATATTTTGATCCTTGAGCATGGATGAAAGTCGATAATATTTACTCTTAAAGAAATAATAAGACAGTGTAGGTTGCTATGGAGATAGATAAAAGGATTGAGGCTAAAGGCGTAGAGGCATAGATCAGTTGTTTAGAACATTGCTGAAAGAACCTTGCACCTTTTGATATTACATAATTTCAATGTAGTTCCTAGAGGAGTAGAGGAAGTACAGTAATAAACTCTTAAAACTGTTTGAAACAAAAGGACTGAATTCTTCAATAGTTATAACTTGAACAAACCACACAGTTATGCGACATGGTCTATGATAATTTCTGCAAACAGATCTAGTGGTCCACTTGTACATCCTCAAAAACTCTTTGTATATGATACCAGAAATATGTATCCCATATTGTATCACTTCAGGCAGGTTTTCACTCACTGAATTGAATTTAATTGTGATGGAGTGCATGTTTCCGGATGCAATTTCCCTAGTCATCTAATTATACTTTTCTTAATATATATTATCATTATCTTATATACTTTCTTCAGTGTTAAAATTCCTCCAGAACCAAATTGCTCATTCTATAGTGCCAGAATAAAGTTTAATACCGAAATATTGTATTTTTGTGTCCGTGTTAAATGTTATTCTCTTGTCGCAGCCCTCAACTTTGGTATGTGATGAGTTATTTTCCCTATCCTTTATTATTTACATATTTCATAATGTATAGAGATTTATGACATACACAATTCATTAGAAATCAGACAAAAATGACAAGATAAATTTATCAGAGTTTTTAGCCATTCAGTTACAACTGCAATTGCATAATGGAGCTGCTGGACCAATCCACTGTATCTTCTAAGAGGGAATTCCATGTGAATATTATCGATTGTTTATTGTTGGTTTTCACAGTCACAAGAAAGATTGTCTATTATTCACCACATGTACATGCAATAGTTACATCTACTATGATCTGTTCCCATAAAGTTCAGTGATGTACAGAATTTCTGGGTGCATTAAATCCCGGCAGTTGACCTGGATTAGAGATAGTTCATTAAGAACTGATTTTATCTACTGCGTGTACTTCGTTGTTGTAAAATTAACATTGGACCAGAATGTCACCAAAAAGTACTAAAGTAACCTCCTTGTGTTGCACCCTGATCAGTGTTGTATAACTGCAGTTAAATACTCTGTATCTCAACTAGCTGTTGGACTTAGAGCAATGACTTCTGGATATCCATTTGATTAGAGTATATGGCACAATATCTTTAACTTCAGTCGTCTTTTTTCAGAAACCAACAGAGACTGCTATGATGAAAAATCTTGAGCACATAATAGAAACATAAGAAAACTCTATTTTTATATCTGTCTACTTAGTAAAATTTGTTTCTAATAATTATCTATATTGCATTTTGACATATTGATGTAGATAACTTGTCAGAATTGCAGTGAAGCTGTTCACAGTAGTCTTTCATTTTAATCTTATTGTACTACACTATTTTGTCTGCAAATAACCTAACTTCTGACCATACAGTGCCAAAAGAATCATTCATTCTGGTACTGAACTTTAATGGTGCCAATGTCCAACCCTGTGACATTGGTTTTTTTCCTGTTCCATTTATCTTGATACTATATTTCCAACCTGGACTTTTCGCTTTCTACCTATGAAGAATTTTATACGCAGCTATACACTACACATTTTCTGACTTCTCCAACTGATTTAACTTCGTTCCCTATCTTTCCGTAGTGCAACCCATCAATTGCGTTATCAGCTTGGTCTCCATTCTCCATTTGAGAATAGCTTGCTATAGACCACTGAAGCTCACATGAATAACCTCTCTTAATCCCGTTTTCTCCTTACAAACAGTTTTGATGTGCTTGGTCAATCAATTAGTCTTAATTGAGATAAGAATAATTGGTCTGTAATTTTAAGCACTATTCATCTCCATTTCTTTATGAACAAATAACTATATGTCACATTTCTGTTCCTTTGGTATGCAGCAGCAAGGTGCAATATCATATGCAGTTATCTTGGACAGTATTAACTATTTCCTAACTCTCTCTTATCTTGAGGATTTGTTTCATATTTATTAGTTTGCTCATTTCTACTTATGAAGAATTTCTTCACATACAATGAGACCATTTTCCTTTTTATTGCATCTGTTCATTTGTAATAATAAGGTACAGTTGAGTGTTAATAAAATTGATGAACTATTCATAGCCATCATCAGGGTTTTAGGTGTTGCTGTAGTTTAGAAATAATATGTATTACTTATATTGTAGTGATAAACTGATTTGTTATTCTTATTTCAGATGATAAACTAAAGATGGCAGCTGGTGTGATTGAGGACCAATTGCCCGTAGTTTCTCTACTTTTAATTGAGGCCAACAGTCAATGGAGTCAGCTGTCAACCAATTTACTCGCTGCGGCAAAGGGTGGGCAACCATTGCATACAGTCCTGGCAGCTCTGGTGACAGTGCAAGTTAGCTGGACGTTACAACAAGTTGAAGAGGCTATCGTACTTATTACCAAGGTCATGAGACACTTGCTTGGGCTTTTGGCATCCAAAAGCAAAGGTGAGGCAGATTTTGTTTCAAATTCTACCTAGACTTTATCATTCAAGAGATTTGTGTTTTTTTTTTAATTTTAAATTTATATTTTAAAAATTAATATATCATTCATATATTTGCAAGCATATTATTTTAAAATCAAAGTTAATTTTTTTCTCATAATTTCAACAGTTAATTTTTTAATATATGGGTCCAAAAATAATGTATTTTTTAATACATTGGTTTTCAATACTTTGGCCATTATAAAATAAATATATTTTGTAAAAATGTGATTAATCTCGCAGGCTGGAAAAATATTCAATGCCCTGGATTGGCCACCCCTGGGTGTATACTTGCAGTATCTCCAGACTTCTTTCTTTAATTGTTAATTTATCCTTCATCGTCCTTATCTGTCTTATTTCCTCTTTAGTACTTGTATCACAACTACTCCTACTCCATTTCTCCTTTATTGCTCATTCCCATTTCAGTGTGACTGGAACCTCTCCTTAGCTCCCTGCTGCATTGTCCTTTCCCCTTTGTCTCTTCCAACTTCAAGATTT
This sequence comes from Vandiemenella viatica, assembly GCA_031002005.1. Lineage (NCBI taxonomy): Eukaryota > Metazoa > Arthropoda > Insecta > Orthoptera > Morabidae > Vandiemenella > Vandiemenella viatica. Next base: position 50,092,390 of record CM061918.1, on the reverse strand, counting down.
CCAACCTTTTTCTTTCCATCATATCCATAATTTCCTCTACTTTCACAGTCAGTGTTCATATATTTAAAACTCCAATTTGTAAACCATTTTCATATCTGCTTCTTTTATCCTTAGATCTATCCTTTTCAAGGCTTTTTTTCTGCTTTGAAAGCAAACTCAATCCACTACCAGCTTCTAGGTCCATCTTAGCTTTACCAGAGCCCTATTAGCCAGCCACCATTTTTCAGGGTTCCTGCAGGACCTTCACCATAGCAGCCTGGTGCACTCATAGACCACATTGTACCTCACCCACACAGGCAGTCCCCTACTTAATTCCATTGCCTGTCTTCCACTTCATGAAGGAAGGGTTAGGCTTTGGGAAACATTTATTTGTCTTATCCTTTCTTATTCTCATAAACTTTCTGACAAACTTTTAGAAAATATTAAGTAAAAGAGAGAGAGAGAGAGAGAGAGAAAGAGAAGATTAACGACAACTTTCTGTTCTACAGCTAAGCTACCATCGTTTGCTGACATGGCTATTGCTTTGGAATCTCTGTCTACTTCAGAGAAAGTGGCAGATAGTGTAGCAACTACCAGTGATGATCAGATAGCTCTCAACTGTCTTTGGCTCAATCTGAAGGTAAATGGCTTCCTGATTGATGGATATGTTGTGTCATATTTATTTATCTTTGGGAATGCTTTATTTTCATTCTTTTAGGTATTATTATTGAATTTAATTTAATTGTGATGGATCACATGTTCAGGTGGCAATTTCCCTAGTCAGTTACACTCTTCTTAGTATGTACTAATTTTTATTATTATTATCTTGTATGCTTTCTGTGTTAAAGTCCTCCCCTGTCTACTTTTGAAATTTATGAATTTAAAATTCCTTTAGCGTTTTTGGTAAACTATTCATCACTTTCTTTGATAACTTATTCCAATCCCTGACACCCTTACCCACAAAAGAATATTTTCCCACTCCCTTATGTATAGAATCAAGTGCCAGCATGTGGCCATTGTAGCGCGCCTGATGTTATAATTATAAATAACTCAGTTCTACGCTTTTAACAGATTAACATTTATTGTTCCCAATTCTTATTCTTCTAGGAACTACATCGGTCTTAAAGTATCCGAAGAATGCAAAGTTCTTAAGCAGTGAACTGGTAACAAAGCAACCGTTCGGCCTTTACATCGCTAACCTCTAGCTATCTCTTGATTTTTCTTATCGCCATGGCAACTTACATTTCCTTGCTATAGGAGTAAATATATCATTTTTTGTTTAATTTCATGGCACAAAAATATGGTTTTCTTATTAAATTATTCTGTTCTGTCACATGCCTCCTCAAGTTCACCATGTCTTTGCTTAAAAGACATTGGTAAACTTAAGAAAATAATCTTGCATCCAGCGATACTCTTTCCTCTGTTCCTAGTAGAATTTTTTACAAAACATTTTTCAGAACAGTCTCTTCTTAATACTAACAACATAATGAAATGAACTAAATAAAACATGTATTGTCTTGAAATATCTAATAATGTAAACATACCTACATACCGCATTCTAGCTTAACATCACACAAATGCAAGTCCTGTCGCGGTATTGTCTTGAAATATCTAATAATGTAAACATACATACAGCATTCTAGCCTAACATCACATTACCATGACATCAAAATAAAATGTAACTGACTACATCTTTCCAAGTCAAAGCTACACTTTCTGATCTAAGTAGTTTCATTTCTTTTAAACTATTGATCAGGCAATCTTTTTTTGGGCAAAAATAAAAATTATTAATTATTTTACCATGAATATAACAATTTCTACTGTCTGTTTCAACCACATTTGTATATGTGTGTAACAATAGATTAGTTACTTGGAAGTAGTTATTCCGTAAGGAAAAGGGTACCTGGACCAAAAAATTATTTCTATAGCATTAAACTATTGGACATGCTTCATTTTTATTTTATTTCTTCAGTACATTACATTATATTCTCCCCATAAGTAATAACTTCTCTCCACTTTACTTCATCTTGAATATTCATATCTAGGCTATGAGATGTAACAACAGAGTCATTTGGAGGTTCTACCTGGACCTCAGCTATGCCTGTGTTAACCAAATCCCGAACCTTTCGGTATCATTTAAAGGCAATGCCTAGATAGTGGCCTTATTTACAGGAACTGAGTCTTGACTGTGCTGTTATACCCTCTCTATATGATATTTTACTTCTCAATTCATAACACATTTATTCTAACAACAGAATAGATACCTGGAAGCAGTTACAGTACTTGCAAGGAAAAAAAGGGTGCCTGGACCAAAAAATTATTATTATTGTTTTAAATTCTTCATACCCTTGTGTCGAAAAAGAACTCCAAGAGGAAATATTAGGAATAATATTTAACATGTTTTACTTCGTTTTGTGAGAAGTGGTCATTAACAATAAATATTAAAACTATTACTTGATGGGAATAGTTACTAGTAAGAGGTACCTGGACCTTGAAAATTATTTTTATAGCATTAAACTATTGGACATGCTTCGCTGCCCTTTTTTTTTTTTTTTTTTTTTTTTTTTGTAAAAAGTGGTTTTGAACTTAACTTTTTTCCTGTTCAAGTAGTGGGTTGGTGAGTACATCATTATTTTCTTTCTCACTTTTTTCCTGTTCAAGTAGTGGGTTTGTGAGTACATCATCATTTTCTTTCTCGCTTTTTTCCTGTTCAGGTAGTGGGTTTGTGAGTACATCATCATTTTCTTTCTCACTTTTTTCTTGATCAAGTAGTGGGTTTGTGAGTAAATCATTGTTTTTTGCTTTACTTCTATCTGAGAAACTATAGGGGTTGACGATTCAGAAGTGTCATTTTCTGGTATGTAGCTAGTATTGAATGATAATGATGTGGTTGTATTATATGTACTAATTGTTAGTGGCAAAATGGAGTCCTTGGTATCAATTGTCATTTGTATTGGTTTACTATCTCCTAATGTTCCCTCAAACTTAGTGTGAACATCAGATAGTTGTAATGAAGTTGGTTGCTCAATATGAGCAATACCAGGCAATGTGATTGAAATTGTCTGCCTTTTATCAATAACTTCTTTCCCACTGTTTATTTTTTCTCCAAGGGTATTTTCTACATACAAAATTTGTGAAGTTTGGCTGTCATTTAATTCTGAAAGAAGTGTGGTTTGAGTTTGTAACTGTGCAGTTAGACTGTCTGTTAGGTCCTTTATCTGTTTAGTGAAACTGTCTTTTAGGTCCTTTATCAGTGCATTTCGACTATCTAGTTTTGAAATTTGGTCCTTTATCTGTGCATTGCAACTATCTAGTTTTGAAATTTGGTCCTTTATCTGTGCATTGCAACTATCTATTTTTGAAGTTTGTTCAGTGAAACATTCTTTTAGGTCCTTCACCTGTGCAATTAATAGGACAAGGAGCTCATCTGTGGAATGTTTGGTGATATGTGTGCTGGTACAGGGTGTTCGTTCAAGCCTTTCATTTGGCTGAGATTGATTAGAAAATCCCAGAAAATCTTCTCCAGGAGTGGATGTAGAAAATTGAGTCACGTTCAAAGAATCCCTATCCGGACTATTCAGCATAATACTGTTGGTGGGAAGGTTTATATCTGACATTGTGTTAGTAGGAAGATTGGATTCTGTATGTGAGTTAACCTCTTTTACCGGCGATAATTCACCAGTTAATCCTCTCTCCATGTTGAAGAACCATAGAGACAGGTAGATTAATATTCAGGAACTGAGAAAAGTTGCTGCGAAAAAATAAATAAGTAATTCTTGTAATTACAACAGGAAGATTACAAGAAGAAATTACGATCTTAGTAAAAGAGTTGCCCACTATTTGATAAATAGTACCGTTTGAATAAGGCACGTGAGTGTTCAGTATAATTAAAACATACCAAAAGAGCAAAAAATGAAATGATTTAACAAGTTCTATTCAACTCCAAAGTTAGTAAATATTCCGACTTCAAAAGTTCGTAACCATGAAATAACTACAAAGCTTCACTTTTGGAAGGTATTTTATAGTCATTTACGTCAGGACGCTCCACTGGTAACGCCTAATAAACATATACTTAACTTAAATGAAAGATTCGTAAACAAATCTCGCCGACCGCAGACAGATGTTTACTCCAAAGACTGTAGCTTCGTCGTGTCTGTTATCCTCGACCAGATGTTCGTCGTAGATATGCTTCAACAGCCAGAGATGAAATGAATTATATCGGTTGTTCTCGTCGTCGTAAATTCCAGCGATTCTTCTAGCGGCGTTGTCGAATCTTCGTCGTATCTGTTAAATGCTTTTCCTTCCGTAACCAAGTTGCTTTGGTTGATACACTTTTTTCACTGCCGAGTCATCTACACGTCGCCATGTCGCGCGCCTGATGTTAATTATAAATAACTCAGTTCTACGCTTTTAACAGATTAACATTTATTGTTCCCAATTCTTATTCTTCTAGGAACTACATCGGTCTTAAAGTATCGGAAGAATGCAAAGTTCTTAAGCAGTGAACTGGTAACAAAGCAACCGTTAGGCCTTTACGTCGCTAACCTCTAGCTATCTCTTGATTTTTCTTATCGCCATGGCAACTTACATTTCCTTGCTATAGGAGTAAATATATCATTTTTTGTTTAATTTCATGGCACAAAAATATGGTTTTCTTATTAAATTATTCTGTTCTGTCACACCATGAAAATCTTTTCTCTTCCTTGAACTACTCCTAATTGTTCAACCAATATAATCAGTGGCATAGCTAGCTAGGTTAACAAGGGTACCAGCAGGGGGGGGGGGGGGGAATTGGGTCCCTCAGGCCAGATGGGCAACCCATTTTTTTAGCTCTACCAAGTAGCATGAGGTTTGCAGGTAGGGGCTTCCCGAGCTTTGGGGACCCCCTTGAGTTGACTTTGGGGTCCCCCTGAACTGAACTTGGAGGCCCCCTGAGCTTGTGGGTCCCCTGAACTTGGGTGCCCCAGTGCTCGGCACCACCTAGCCCTCCAATAGCTATATCACTGAATATGATTCTAAGCCCTATTACCAACATGCACTTTTTAAACTCCCAGCGCTCTTTCACCCTCCTCCTCCTGTCTTCGAATGACTCCCAATCCAGTTCCTTTATCATATCGGTTACTGACTGGGTCCTACGGTAATTTCCACAATCAAGTCTAGCTGCTCTCCTTTGAACACCATCCAACACCTGTATTTGATACCCACAAGCTACACCACCATATTCAAACAATGATCTGACCAAAGTTTTGTTACCCAATTCCTTAACTTCTCTGATATACCCTCCATTCACTCTCTCCAGTAAATGAAGGATTTTGTAATATTTTCCAACCACCTGCCAAACATGTCCTGCCCAGTTGAGATTATTATCAAATGTTATACCAAGATATTTACACTTCAATCCTTCAGCAAGTACTTCTGTCCCCACCTTCTAATCATAAGCAACCTTTAGTTATTTATCTGCCTATCTAATAGGCTGACTCTTCTTGGTATGTACCTTATTCCATGTTGACCTACCCAGGCAGAAATTCTATCCAGGTCACTCTGCAGCTGTTCACAGTCTTCTTCTATTTTGATCCAGTTTCTTTTTTAAAATATTTTATTAACACTTGGCCTGTTGGCCATACAGTCAAGATACATTATATTTAGTGCTGTATCTATATATATATATATGCGGCCACATTTACAAATACGCATTACACATACATACAAATCATCGTTCATTAAAACTAAACAATAATTGTTTGAAAGATTGAGTAGTAGAGTGGATTCTACCCGGTTTCTATATGGTTTCTTGTTATGAAGTGCAACATCCTGTGGTATATTCTGATATTTTCTAGAGCAAGGAGATGGCCTACATTAACTGGATAACTTAAGTCCCAATGTTTTAGATCTTTCCAGAAAGTGTCTGTTTCTTCTTTGTAATTATTGCATCTGAAGAATAGGTGGTTTGTATCAGCCTCAGATTCCCCATCACACTGACAAAGTGGGGAGTTTGCTAAATTTATTTTGTACAAGTGGCTTCCAAATCTGCCGTGATTGAATTTTAATCTTGATATTATAGTCACAGCTTTTTTGGTGGCATATTTTTTTTTTTTTTAAACCACAGTGTTGTCGGTATTTGCGGTTGTATGCGCCTGTAGTCTCTTCCCTTGTGTTGTTCACTGGATTGCCACATACCATTCCAGGCCTCAGTTGTTTTGTGTCGAAATAATGAAATTAAGTCACTTCCTATCAGAAGTTCCGCTTGGATTTCTGTTTGTGCAGCTAATTTTGCAAGAGAATCCACTCTCTCGTTTCCAGGACGCCTGATATGTGCCTTAACCCAGAGAAAGGAAGTCTTCATTCCTTGTTTATTTATGGTGGTCAACAACTCTAATATGTTATATAGAAGTGGAAACCTCCCTCTATCTTTGATTCCATCACCCAGCTTTTGAAGTGCCAATTTGTAATCTGTAAGAATTACAGTATTCGGAATGCGCATCTCTAGCACGTATTCCAATGCTTCAAGTATCGAAAACAGTTCAGCTGTAAAGGAGGAAGTTTCCGCTCGTAGCTTAAACAGCCTTTCTACTCTGTTAGTGCTGTCAAAAAAGGCACTCCCAACCATTTTGCCAGTCTTGGACCCATCGGTGTAAATATGTATGACTCGACCCATGCTGCTTGTATAATCCCTTAGAAGATTACTGTTACTTAAGGCATTCTCTGAATGACTCAGATTTTCTACGATCTCGTGCCCGATCATAAGGGTTTCATAGTTGAATTCATAGCATGGTGTCATCTTCAAACAACCTAAATTCTGACTGAAAACCATCAACACAATCATTCAGTAGAATGATGAGTAGCAATGGTCCCAATACACTACCCTGTGGCACTCCCATATTCACTTCCATCTCTTTTGATACTGAATTTCCTACTGTAATGCTTGCTTTCTGCCTTTTAAGAATTCCTCTACCCAGCAAGTCACTACAATAGTGTTCAACTTATTTAATATCATTTTATGGTCACTCTTTTTACCTTCTAAAAGTACAACATTACAAATAAAGCTTAGTTTTTCATATGAATGCAGCTTGAAGACATTTTATACTGTCAAACATATATATTATATTAGCTAAAAGTTCATCTAGGAATTTGTATTAGCTATCCATGAGGTTCTCCATCAATTTCTTTCAAGAATACAAGGCAGATCTGTACTAAAGGATTCTATTTAATTCTTTGCTTTATTATTATTATTAATTTAATTACAATGGAGCTAATACTCCATGTAAGCACCTTAGAATTTTGTCAAATTCTAGCTCCTTAGCTTAGGTATAAGGGAGGAAGTAAATTTGAAGTAAACATAAAGATCGATCGTAAAGTTACCGAAGCTGGACTTAGAAATTTTGAGAAGAATAGTTATTAACTTTAAGTAATTTCCCGGTAATCTTGCTCACAGTAACAATTCATTATAAAAATCATTTTAAAGTTTATTTGTCATATCATGAAATGTTTATTTTGGGAGATATTCTGGTTTGCTCAGGTTTTGAAACACGCGATCATAAAAGTAAAAATTCTAAGATTTGTAATATCTTTAAATCGAGTAAAGTGACAACTGATCTTTTATCACCAGCTGTAGTCAGCACTGTCCCCGATATTTTGGTAATAAAATTAAGTAATTTGGTAAAGATTAATTAGTGATTTTAATTAATAGAAAATAATAAGCTTTTTTATTAAAAGAAATAGTAAATTAAAAATTACATCAGTAGATAGCCCTAATTGAGACGATTTCGTACATATATTGGTTTCCATAAAAAGTTTTAGTATTTGTCTGGTAATCAAGTTTTTGAAAATAGATTATTGCTGATTGTCGGGTGGAAGTTCGGGAAAGTCCGCAAAGTCCGCCAAGATTGGTCACATGATGAATTTAGTTTTAAGAAGATAGAAACCTTTTTGAATGGTAAATCAAATTAAAATAGATAGAACAGGATGATAGAAAGTTCCTGTAAAAATCTCAAATTAAACTATCGTATACTTTTGAAGATATTAATTAAAGAAAGATTTGCCAAGGTCATAGGCGTGCGCAGGGCTATAATAGTTCATGTGGTAAGCACATGTTGTCTCATTCTTATGCCGGCAAGTGATCGAGCAACTCCGCGCATGACTTTATCAGTGATGTTTAAAATAGGAACTTAGCCAAATGTAGTCTGTCTTTTCTTGCTTTTGGTTTCGTCTGGTCTGTACTTCGGGTACAATATGTGAAGTAACATTACGTCGGTTTTGTCGTGGGTCATAACTTGCTATGCTGGTCAGTGAACTGTTTTCAACCATGTGTGGTGTCAGGTTATATAGTAACTTTAATGACTGTTAAGAACTTTTAAAATTCAAAAGGGATTTTAAGTTCAGATAAAATTTCTCTCCACACTTGTAACCTTTTGGAAAAGAGTTTTCGATTTTTGCCTACTCAACTGTTAAATGCATATTTGAAATTTTGTGACTTTGAAAATAAAACTTTGAATTTTCGGAAAGTGAACTTTTGTCATTTCATAGTTATCTTTAAACCTTTTCTCTATTTGTGGTTCAACAAATATTGTGGCGACCTCAAGCATTTACATTGAGTTTATCCGGCTACATGGTCAAATCAAAATTATTTTATCAATTTTCTGCAGAACTTTGCGTCAACATAAACTGTTAGTTGAGGCACTAAGGTTATACTACAGCCCCGGTATCGGCCTTGGTCCTTACATCCAGTGGAAATTCCCCCAGTCATCCCCCTTTTTGTAAACATTTTTTTTTTTAATTTTCTTTTATAATTGGTATGTTAAATTCATCTTCCATTTACTATTCTGATTTACAAATTTTAATTTTAAATTCCTTCAACATTTTTGGTAAATTATTCATCACTACACTTGGTAATTTGTTCCAATCCCAGATCCCCTTTCCAACAAAAGAAAATTTTCCCACTTCCTTATGCATGAAATTGTGTGCAAGCTTGTAGTCATGGTCGCCTTTCCCCTTCCATGCACTATTCCTAATTCTTTTACCTACTTTGTTACCAAGACATTGGAGTGTAATGGGATGTAGCTGTACAATTGACACCATAAGAGCTACAACTGTGCAGTGTTGTATGACTACATGCTTTTCCCCACACACCACTGTGTTTTTGAAAGTGATAAGACAAAATTAATTTCTAGATACCTGCTCAAAAATGTCTAGAAACCAGTCAACAAACAAGTGTCAGGGGCCTGGCATATTTTGCCTAGAGAAGTCAATAAGGCATTGTGGGAATGTGCAGAGTGTTGGTATTGAGACGCAAGAGTGGAAATTGGATTACAAACACTCTGTGTCATGTAAACATCAGTGTAAAGGATTTACGAGTTTAAATTGCTATCTTACTGTCTAGGTTAACAGTTAGTGATGAAAGTAGCAACAATGGCAAAGGATACTTAATAATTTAATTTAATTATGATGGAGCACATGCATTTTCTCCCCTTTCCTGTTCCCACCTACTTTTGCCCTCTAAAAATTTCAACTTTAAATTGTTTAAACATTTTGGTAAATTATTCATCAATTCTCTTGATAACTTATTCCAAACCATGACTCCCTTACCTGTAAAAGAAAATCTTCCCACACTCTTGTATCTAAAATCGAGTGCCAGCTTGTGGCCATGGTCATCTTTTCCCTTTTTCCAAGCAGCACTTCTGTTTCCACATTTCCCAACTCACCACATGGTTCAACTGTGGCCTGTCACAGCGACTTAGCACTTACATGAGCTCAACCCTGGAATGTTCCTCCTCCTAGTAGGGAAAAGCACTACATGCCACACGGGGCAGGGGTGGGGTCGTTGAGGCAAAAGCCACATCAGGCTACGTGGGAGGAAGGGGTGGAGGCTCAATGGAGGCCAAAACGGAGCCAAGTAGTTTATGGATGCTTCCATATTTACATACCATGAGGTGATCTTTTTATGGAAAGGATAGGTAAAATACACCCGCCACTTACCAGAGTTGAAGGGAGGTGGGCAACAGCAGCAATAACAACAGGAAAGTGTTTCACAACACTCCTTCCCTCAAAAAAACAAACACTAAGTTTCAGGATATGCCCTTCTTCAAGAAAATAGAACAGACACATGAACCTGTCTTGTCCGTGGGTACCTGTGTGAGCTCGGTCACATGGTTCTATTTTCTTGAAGAGGGGCATAGCCCAAAATATTGTGTTTTTGTTGCTGCTGCTCTCATCCCTTCAATCTTTGTAAGTCGTGAATATATTTTACCTTCCCGTTCCATATAGACTGTAAAATTAGACTTAGTGACAATAGAAGACAGCAGTGTATGAGGTTAAAATTGAACATAACAGCAAAAAAAAGTTTTAATATATTTGTCAATATGAGAGAACTGAAACCCCCAATAATAAATGGTTCAGTTAAAACAGCTCCCACCAATCCATCACTAGTAAACACCTGTTTGACATTTGGTATGCAGTTCCTTTCATTCAAACAAGCCAAATCCTAGACCCCCCCCCCCCCCCCAAACCAAAATCCTTGATCCGCCACTGCCTTTCATAGTATTTTGCAACTTGGAGAAATAGTGTTAGATAAACCAGCAGACCATAGAATATGTTGATGGTTGAATGGTAATTTTTGTGACCATCATTCAGGAGGAAAACCAGATAAGTGCCACCTCCTGCCATGTAGTGATTAGTTTACAATTTTTTACCAAATTTGGTTCTAGCAAATGGTGGGATATTGCCTTCATAAAAGACCATTACCACTATCCTACGCATTCCTTGCTTCCAGACACACAATCTTTCTCTCAGCTTTAATGATATCATTGTTACAAAAAAAAGTCCTTTCAAGATTTAACCATAATGCATTAATATATTCATCAGTGACTAGTCTTTGATAGGACATTGTCAGCATTTTCTTGGTTCTCTGATTAGAGCTGTATTGATATGTTGAAACTTGATAACTCGTCCACATTGCAGCAGCTTTTATAAGAGAACTGAAAAACATAGAAAGATGGCTGCAAAGTCAGCTCTCAATATATAAACATGACTCAACCAAAACAAGCAACAAAATTATAATTATTATTTGCAGATAAGCCGATTAGGACTACCCAAAGTACTCAGAAGCGTTTGTTTGCTTTCCTTTCTGTGCATATTTCCTTCATACACTTGCTGTGGGCTTCTTTTCTCTCATCTGACCGTGTTGTTTCAGGTCTTTTCTTTAGTCTTTCCTCCCAGTTAACTTGCCAGTTTTGAATTTTGGATTTATACATATCTCTGTTTTTAATATCTTCTGGAACAATTCCTGCTAATTTGAAGTCTTTCTTGATTTCTCAAATCCATTTTATTGTACCTGATATTGCTTTAATTCGGTTTTCATAGAATTCTACTATTTGTCTTGTCTGTCTGTTAGGGTTCATTCTTTTGATGTGTCCACGAAATTTTAGTCGGCGTTTTCTAATATCACTCAGAACGTCTGCTTATTGTAAAATGTCCTGATTACTTTTCAGTCTGTATTTATCAAATTATATTAACTGTTTGAACTTTTCATATTGTGTATATTTTGTGCTTTCCATTAGCTTAAAGTTTCTGTAAAATTCTATATTGTGATAAAAAAAAAAATAACTGATTTCCCCATAGGCCTGCTGTGACTTGGCTGCAACACTTCCCAGCAAGGAGGTGTTGATTAATGGCAAGCAGCAATTTGTTGGCGACAATAAAAACCTTGTTGACAGCTGTGTTAACACTATAGTGTCAGTGCTGACAGAATGTCGCCACAAAGGAGCGATAGAGGCAGCCGGTACTGCACTCACCGTCCTGATGAGTCGCGCCACAGCGTCGCGGCTTGACTGGTTAGTACCACATGACATCTCTCTCAGAAGACTTTAATTTCCAGAATATAGTTTTTGATAAATATTGCATTATATTTCAATAAGAACCAATTAAAGAACTATTGTTTATCACAGATAATGGCAGAACAGTGTAGGGTCACAAAATTATGAAGATAACTTCAATTAAAATTTTTGGGAGTATACACCACATTTATAATTTAATGAAATTTTTCTCAGCATCGTATATCAATATATACTTCCTGGATGACTAGTTGACAATATGCCATGGCGATACAATATTTTGGCGAACATATACTCTGTTGCCATCTTCAGCAACATTTTTTTTTTAACTACTTAACGTCTCTTAACAGCTAGGTCTTTAGAGACGGTTCAGCAACAATGACCAAGCTGGTAGACCTGAAGTTTGTAGTCTGCCAAAAATGCGTGCTATTGGCTCACTGACATGGCATCTAGTAATTGTTTTCAACCAACTGCAGAGTACAAGATTTAGAATGGTGATGTTTCACAGAGCTATATGATCATCTAAACCTCTTGCCATATTCTGATGACTTATTTGAGGGTTGGAAGGGTTATGGCAAGATGTGGGATTATGACCATCTTCCTACCACAACCAAAACTGATGAACATTCTACACGAGCTTCCTGATTGAATGGCGGCAGCTTTGTAGCACTCCTTGCATATACAAGTAATACATTTTCCTGGTGGTACAGTACATCACCCAGCACTGTTTGGAAAATTCCCAACATGTGCACTGGACAGAAGGAGAAATATGCAGTGGCTAACATATGAATTATGACATGGCTTTGACTTTGAACCAACTAGGGTGTTGGCACATTTTGAAGGTTTTTGGGACAGAGTTCTCACTGAAATGGTAGAAACTTGCCTTCTATTTAATCTTGTGAATAAGGATTGTGTCTTCAAACTTAGTGATACTTTCATGCCAGTTATTGAAGATGTGCAACGTCAGTGTTCAAAGTCTTGAAAACAATTGCCAGGTGAGGGCTCGTCTATTACAATGTCAGCCAATCAACAACACTTGCTCTTGACAAACTACAAGCTTCAGGTCTAAAACCTGGTCATTTTAGCTAAAGATCGTGATGGAGCATATGTATGCCAATATGTTGTAACAAAACTCAGTGAGTACTCAGATGGTCACCAAGGAATTATATATTAATACTCTATGCATGTTCATGTTCTGAAAAAGAACTGCAAACAATGACTTACTAAAGGGAAATTTGTATGTGCTTTTATGATATCTAAATTACAAGGAAAGGAAAAATGACTCATTACTCACCAAAGTTGAAGGCAGTGACGGGAGAAGAACATATATTATGAACACACAAATATACACAATTTTTCGGTCTTAAGCCTTATTAATGTTAAAGAGAATGAGTCATGTGGTTCAGGAGATGTGCACATGCCGAAGTTTGTTACATGACGAGTAGGGTAGCGAAATGTCTTGTCTGTAGAAGACACATTATGTTTTGTAAATATTTATGAATTTACGATACCAACGTTAATTGCAATCACCTAAGGTCTAACCTGGTAGAATATTGCCCCATGTACCAGCATGCGAATGAACTCTAAGACTACAGCCAAAGTTGTTATTTTTTTTATTCGACTAACCAGCGCTGACTCGAGTAGCAACTGGAGTTGACTCGATTCTATGACGACATATGACTATGCATTAAGCTGGAGCTCTTACATTTATAAACTCTTCTGGATGATTAGTGTGTTAAAACAATATGTGAACAGCAAGCTGTGTTATTATAGAATTTATTTTTCATTTTTTGCGCAGACGATCTGTCGCTGCATTTTTGGTGCCCCCCATATGATGGCACCCGGTGCGAGCGCACCGCTCGCACCACCCTAGGGCCGCCCCTGGTGGCATCATAAAAGTTTTGAATTGTATTCCATATTCAAAAGATGATTTAGGGTAGTCAGCAATTTATTAGCTGAGAAAAGAAACCAATTTTCTGCAGTGGAATGTGGCAATTTAAGATTGCTGATAACAAATAAGGCACCAAGTGCTGAAAAATCAGTGTCATTACGTCGAGTTCAGCCCTCTAATTAATAATCTTTATTGTAATATGCATTTATTAATCAAACTGTGAACAAAACACCAACATTAATTACTGCTTTTGGTATAGACCTTGTATGGTAGTCTGACAAGGGAAAACAGTGCAAAATGTCTTCTGGAATCAACATGAGAAAGAAGCTACGTGCTAGGTGAGGGGAGGGGGTGGAGTTCACAGGAGGCCAAAATGGAGCTACGTGGTTTATGGACACTCCTTAATTAATTATTTTTACTGGTATTACTATAGACATTGGAAAAATTAGTCTACAAAAAAGTGAAAGTTCATTTGCATAAAAATTAAAATAAGTATCAAATAATGCAGTGACCTTTGTTTTACAGTGCTTGCCAGTGCATCTATGTGGTGCAGGCTGTGGAAAATAAACTGAAATCTGCACTGACATCTCTAGAGCTGGACAGCGGGATATCTGTGACAAGACGTTCTGCTGTGACTTGCCATCTTTGTCAGAAAGGCAAACGTTGCTGATAGGCGGCAAGGCAAAGTGTGTGGAAAGAATAAAATTCCTTTCAAATTTTTTAGTTAGAGCCCTTTTGTTTCAGCTTTCATTTAGAGGTTAATAGTGTTGTTCTGCAAGAGGTATAGAGAAAATTTCAAACATCAAGAAAATTATTGTAAAAATAGCTAGTAAGATGATGTCTTACACTGAATGCATTACTAGTCACTAAGCCATGGTGCTTTTCAGCTATTTGATAATAATTATTAACTGGTCAGGTACATGTGTGAAAAAAATTGTTTTACAGTAACAAAAGAAAACCTTGTGATATAAGGTCATAATCTATACAGGGGTATTTGTGTGAAAAAATTGTTTCACAGTAACAAAAGAAAACCTTGTGATAAAATGTCATATTCTATATACATAATAATACTGTAACTGAGGAAAAATCTGTAATTTAGATATTTTTGAAAAAAAAAATAGTTTTGGAGATTGTTAATGACCTACAGGAAAGGAATCAACTGTTTTGAAATGTAGTCTGTATGAACAGGATTCATGCCAAAACCAGTTTTCAGGTATTGATGAAGTTTTGAATAATGTGCAGCCTCTGATCGAAGGGGTAAAGTAGAATATTTTTTGTTTTGATGTGAATTCAGATAGCTGAGAAATTTATGATAAAACCATAACAAATGCGTATCAATTTTTCACTGAATCGGATTCATGCCAAAAACTACTGGTCAGATTTTGATGGGGTTTTGAATAATTTACTGGCCCTGATTCTTGAGGTAAAACAGAATATGTTCCATTTTGACATAAAATCGGCAAGCTGAAAATTTTAGGATAAAAGGGGAAAAAATGAATATCAGTTTTGCATTGAACGGGATTCACCCAAAACCAGTGGTTGGATTTTAATGGGGATTTGAATAATACGCATCCCTTGATGCTCTGGGTAAAATAGGGCATGCTTCATTTTGATGTAAAGTTGGAAAACTTAAAAATCTATAACTATAAAACAAAAACCGGGTATATTTGTCCCAGAAAAACTCAAAAACTACTGCGCAGATTTCGATGGGGTTTTCACTGTTTTAAAGATTATACTGTCAACTGAATTGTTTGGTATGTCATATTCTTCAACATAACATAGTGCCAGAATGGTAAATGAAAATCTGAACGTACTGCCTAAAACACCAAAGATGAAATCTGATACAAGAGGTATGTAAAAAATAATAACCATAAAATCGCACATAACATTTTCTTTCTTAAATTTTGGTTTTCAGTCTTCAAATCCTATATATCGATGGCTATATTGATTGCAAAGAGGGAACTATGTAAAGTGTAAAATATGTAAATTAATTTTAATAATAAAATGAAAAAATCTTTTGATATCTTCTTTGCTTCTTGAAGTTACTATCAAAGATGGTACAGCTACAATCTCTGCTGTTTGGAAGTGAAATTATATTTGCTGTGTATAGTAAGTAATGCATATTTGATGGGTTTGAACATGAAATTTAACTGTTTAAACCCTTTAGTGTAGATCCTTCCGAGAAATTTGTTGCTTTTTGAAACTTCAATCTCAGGCTGCATAGCCACAATCTCTGATGTTTGTAAGTGAAATTAAATTTGCTGTTAATAGTAAGTGATGCATATCTGATGGATATGAACAAGAAACTGAACTGTTTAAAACCTTTGGTGTTAACATAACGGTATTTTTGTAATTTATTGTTGAGCGATTTTGTCTTTTCCACATTTCCTGAAAAAAAGAAAAAAAATTTGCAATTTTTATAGCTGCAAAAATTGCTGTAGTAATTATGATGAAACTTATTACACATGTTCCTGATAGGATGGCTAAAAATATTGCAGGAATAAATCAACACCAGCCCCATCTCTTTTCTGTTACAACAGGGCTAGCCGATTAAATAGTGTAGAAAATGGAGCGAATGACATGAAACTTGATTCACAAATGCAAAAAACTGACCTATGTTATGAACTTCAATATTTACTGTGCATGCAAATCAACTGAGAACATACCGGGCAACACTGGGAATTCTCCTAGTTTATAAGTGCAAACAAGAGAGTATCAATTTTTCACTGAATGGGATTCATGCAGAAACAACTTGTTGGATTTTGATGGGCTTTCAAATAACATATGGCCTCTGGTCCCAGGTTTAAAATAGGTAATCTTCATTTTGAAATGAAGCCAGAACTCTGAGAAATTTAAGATAAAATGGTCACAAATTAATATTTTTTGTTGAACATGATTCATACAAGAACTACTGGTCTGATTTAGTTAATTCAGGCAGTCAAAATGTGTATTATGATTTTGTGTACAACTGGCATCATATTATTTGGGGAAATTAGTTATATTTTTTCTTGCTGGTGATGTTTCAATTGTGACATTATTGGTTTAATCCGTTTAAACAAAGTTGTGGGCAACAGCTAGTATCTAATAAAACATCAACTCTTTCAGATCACTGAGATCCCTTACAGGTGATGTTGGACTCCTTGCTTTTTCTAAAGCTACATTTATGGGTGAAAAGTATGAAATTTCAGCATTGAAACACTAATGTAATCATTGGCTTTTGTTACTGGTGACAATGTTTAGTTGGTTGTCTGGGTTTTATACCATATATCAGCGCAGTCTGACCAAAGCTTGATAAAGAAAGTATGTTTGAAATAAAATTAAGATGTGGCACGGTCCAGATATTCAAATAAATAATTACTAGACGACCCGTGCGATAATTTCGCGAATAAAATGCGATGAATAGTGAGGTTGAATATAATGTCACCAAGTTCAGTCATTACTCTTCATACTCCTACTTCATTTATCGATTTTGGTTAGAAATCCAGGGAGATAAATGGCTCGAAACACAAAAAACGTATTTTAGAAATATTGACATTTTTGCGCTTTTGGGTCGAATTACGAAAAATTCCTTTCTTAGAATATAATGTTACCACGGCGGAAACCTTAGTCTTTAATACGGTATGTTATTTATCTATATCGATTAGATATCAAGGGAAATATAAGGCTCGTGACACAAAAATACGTTGTAGAAAAATTTATACTTTTTCCCTTTAATAGTTGAATTCCAAACACTTCTTTCTTAAAATATGATATCAGCAAAGCTGAGACATTATTTCTCACAATCGTACTTGATATATCGATTTTGGATAGATATCAAGGGAGATAAGTGGCTCGAGACACAAAAAACGCATTTTAGAAAAATTGACTTTTTTGCCTTTTATGGGTCGAAATACGAAAAATTCATTTTTTAAAATATAATGTTACCACGGCGGAGACCTTATTCTTTAATATGATACCTCATTTATCTATATCGATTAGATATCAAGGGAGATAAATCGCTCGTGACACAAAAATCGGTTATAGAAAAATTTATACTTTTTCCCTTTAAGGGTTGAATTCCAAACACATTCTTTCTTAAAATATGATTTCACAAAGCTGATACATTACTCCTATATTCCTACTTCATTTATCGATTTTGGTTAGATATCCACGGAGATAAATGGCTCGAGATACAAAAAACGCATTTTAGAAAAAGTGACATTTTTGCCCTATAAGGGTCGAATTACGAAAAATTCCTTTCTTAAAATATAATGTTACCATGGCGGAGACCTTATTCTTTCATATGATACCTCATTTATCTATATCGGTTAGATATTAAGGGAGATAAATCGCTCGTGACACAAAAATGCATTGCAAAAATATTGATACTTTTGCCCTTTAAGGGTCGAATTCCGAAAACTTTCTGGCTTAATATATGACATCACTAAAGCGGAGATCTTTAAAACGATACTTCATAAAACGGTTTCAGATAGGTATCCAGGGAGATATCTGACTCGTAACACAGAAAACAGCATTTTAGAAAAAATTACATTTTTGCCCTTTAAGGGTAGAATTCCGAAAACTTTCTTGCTTAAAATACGATTTAACCAAAGTGGAGACCATAAGCTTTAAAATGATACCTCATTCATTGATTTCGGTTAAGTATGAAGGAAGATATAGGCTTGTGACAAAAAAATACCTTATAGAAATAATATATATGACTAGACGACCCGTGCGAACATTTCGCGAATATAATGCGATGAATAGGGAGGTTGAATATAATGTCACCAAGTTCAGTCATTACTCTTCATACTCCTACTTCACTTATCGATTTTGGTTAGAAATCCAGGGAGATAAATGGCTCGAAACACAAAAAACGTATTTTAGAAATATTGACATTTTTGCGCTTTATGGGTCGAATTACGAAAAATTCCTTTCTTAGAATATAATGTTACCACGGCAGAAACCTTAGTCTTTAATACGATATGTCATTTATCTATATCGATTAGATATCAAGGGAAATATAAGGCTCGTGACACAAAAATACGTTGTAGAAAAATTTATACTTTTTCCCTTTAATAGTTGAATCTCAAACACTTCTTTCTTAAAATATGATGTCAGCAAAGCTGAGACATTATTCCTCACAATCGTACTTGATTTATCGATTTTGGATAGATATCAAGGGAGATAAGTGGCTCGAGACACAAAAAACGCATTTTAAAAAAATTGACTTTTTTGCCTTTTATGAGTCGAATTACGAAAAATTCCTTTCTTAAAATATAATGTTACCACGGCGGAGACCTTATTCCTTAATATGATACTTCATTTATCTATATCGGTTAGATATCAAGGGAGATAAATCGCTCGTGACACAAAAATCGGTTATAGAAAAATTTATACTTTTTTCCTTTAACGGTTGAATTCCAAAAACATTCTTTCTTAAAATATGATTTCACAAAGCTGATACATTACTCCTCATAATCCTACCTCATTTATCGATTTTGGTTAGATATCCAGGGAGATAAATGGCTCGAGATACATAAAACGCATTTTAGAAAAAGTGACATTTTTGCCTTTTATGGGTCGTATTACGAAAAATTCCTTTGTTAAAATATAATGTTACCACGGCGGAGACCTTATTCTTTAATATGATACCTCATTTATCTATATCGGTTAGATATCAATGGAGATAAATCGCTCGTGACACAAAAATCGGTTATAGAAAAATTTATACTTTTTTCCTTTAACGGTTGAATTCCAAAAACATTCTTTCTTAAAATATGATTTCACAAAGCTGATACATTACTCCTCATAATCCTACCTCATTTATCGATTTTGGTTAGATATCCAGGGAGATAAATGGCTCGAGATACATAAAACGCATTTTAGAAAAAGTGACATTTTTGCCTTTTATGGGTCGAATTACGAAAAATTCCTTTGTTAAAATATAATGTTACCATGGCGGAGACCTTATTCTTTAATATGAGACCTCATTTATCTATATCGGTTAGATATCAAGGGAGATAAATCGCCCGTGACACAAAATTCGGTAATAGAAAAAATTTATACATTTTTCCTTTAAGGGTTGAATTCCAAAAACATTCTTTCTTAAAATATGATGTCACACAGCTGAGACATTACTCCTCATAATCCTACCTCATTTATCGATTTTGGTTAGATATCCAGGGAGATAAATGGCTCGAGATACAAAAAACGCATTTTAGAAAAAGTGACATTTTTGCCCTATAAGGGTCGAATTACGAAAAATTCCTTTCTTAAAATATAATGTTACCATGGCGGAGACCTTATTCTTTAATATGATACCTCATTTATCTATATCGGTTAGATATTAAGGGAGATAAATCGCTCGTGACACAAAAATGCATTGCAAAAATATTGATACTTTTGCCCTTTAAGAGTCGAATTCCGAAAACTTTTTGGCTTAATATATGACGTCACTAAAACGGAGATCTTAATCTTTAAAACGATACTTCATAAAACGGTTTCAGTTAGGTATCCAGGGAGATAACTGACTCGTAACACAGAAAACAGCATTTTAGAAATATTGACATTTTCGCCCTTTATGGGTCGAATTCCAAAACTATCTTTCTTAAAATATGATGTTCCTAAAGTAGAGACCATACGCTTTAAAATGACACCTCATTCATTAATTTTGGTCAAGCATGAAGGAAGATATAGGCTTGTGACAAAAAATACCTTATAGAAATAATATATATGATGGTATGAAATTGAATCATAGTTCCAAAGAGAAGCCTTACATGTTATGAAAACTGCAAGATGTATTAGGAGAAATGTGCAGAATTTGTCAAACACATGATATGAAGTGCTCAGATATAAAGGAAACTTTTGAAACAGGTGTGGGATGTTTACACTCAATATGGCAATGGTGAACAGTTGATCTGGTGCATATTTTGCATGATTTCAGTAATTAGTGGAATAAAAATTAGTAATTGCTTCTGACAGAAAATATATGAGCTATATGACCTGAAAACAGATAGAAACATATTCAAAATAGGGTGAAAGTGTGATGTCTTAGAAAAGGTAAACTATTCGAAAATATAGCTATACAAGATTAAGAACAGTGTCAGAATTTTCCACACGTAAGAAAGACATGCAGATGAATTGAAGGAAGGGAGAGTATTCAAATTCCAAACCAGCTGCTGTGGCCAAATAAAATAAATTACTGCTTGAAGCTCATCATAAATAAGAACTGCAGTACTTAATTTTTATATATTGCAGAGTGAAATAATGAAGAGAAAAAGCTTGAGGTACTAGAAATGGACTATTGTAGAAAAGCATTTCCACTGACAGCAATATAAAGAATTAAGAATGAGGCTGTTTTATTTCAGTTGTTGAAATGAAGATGCAGAATTGAACCCATGGCACATCCCTGGAGTGTAGCATTTTGATGCAGCTACAAGATAATTTTTTATCAGTTTACAATACAATGAATTCCTTGTCAAAAAGAATGAAAAAATTAAAAACTATGCAAAAGGGAAGAAACAATTACAGACATAACTGACTAAAGACAGATTGATACAAGTAAAAAGAATGGGTGAAAAATTTTGCCAGAATCAAAATTTTTCAATCCAAATTAAAGAAGGAAAAAAGAGGATGGCAAATATTTTCTCAGGGGGGAGGGAATAGGGGAAAAAAGGCATTATAACAGAGAAACAGAGGAAGAGAAGTGAGGCACATTTTCTTGCTTCAAGATTGCCTGAGTTATTATGTATGATTTCACAGTACTCAATTTAAAAATTTGTCACTAGCCATTTATGCCTGTGAAACAGACTTTCTTCTGGTATGTAAAGGTAACAACTGCAGGAACCTGTCACTTCACTGCTTCAAAACAACACACATACTTGATGTGCTCACCCAAGAACATTTTATTCAGTTTTTATACCAGGAAATCCTCTCTTCTTTCAATGATTCATTTTTCTGCACTTATTTGTGATAAGTCTTTATTTAACACTGGGAGTTACATACATTTAAATGAAGGGACAGTTTCAAGGCCTGATGTGGAATGAATAAGTAAACTGCATTATGATCTGCTTTGATGGTGTGGCATTTAAATAGGAAAACACGAAGAAATGTTTGATTTTCAAAATTCATAATTTCTGTTTTTTTTATATATAGATGTCCATTGTCTTGCTTTGCTGATCTGTGGTCTGTTTTTTATTTGTATGGAACTTCATTGATGTTGCTCTATAATGCCTCTTGTATTTTTTTATGGTTGGAATTCATACTTCTTTATAGCTTTATGTTTTTCAGTCACCAGGGATTCAAGTCCCATTTTAATTTGTTTAGAACTTCAACCTCCAAATTTGTCAACTTCATCATTCATATTTGAATGATAATAAACTTTTGTATGATTCTTTGTCATTTATTCAATCTTCAATCAAAACGTAACGTATCCAAAGATATAAGGTCCTTTGTTAACAGTAACTTTCTGCCTAGCATCAACTCATATGCTTAAGAACATCACATCGGTCTTGTTATTCTGTTGTCCCCATGAATTCTCGGAATAACCTATAGTCTGTTTTATTTTTTCTATGAAACTTGTTTGTTACAACCCTTCCAAGTTTTCATATATTTTGGAAAAATACTATGGTAAACTTTTTTTTATTGTTATTCAGGGCTTATTTAGGAACCTTATAATCTTCTTCACCTTAATACAATATTGAATTTTTACAATTAATCACAATTAAGAAAAGACAGAAGAAACACAAATTCCATGTCCTGACATGGGAGATAGTGCATCATGTTACTTGTCCACCTTCGTCACACTTACACCGCTCACAGCTGACGAAAAGTCTGTAACAATCAACACTTTCGTATCATCAATCTTATCGGCTAAATCAATGGGCAAGGTTATGAAACAAAAATATAGTGCCATCAATACTCCTATTGCCAGAAAAATTTCACTAATGTTCAAAAATGCGAAGTGTATGTTAATCTGACCCATTGGAGTACATAGCCAAAAAATATTTACAGTGGCTAAACACATTTTCATTATATATGATAATCACTTCCTTAACCTTTACATAATTTTTTTAAGTATATACATTAATAATAAATAAAAGACTGATTCGATGCTACTTCTTTTATCTTCTTCAACTGGAACTGTCCAGAAGTAAAATATAAGAACTAAAAGAAGAGGAATATTAAATTCTCAGTTTTAGTATCTTCTTTGCAGCCATTGCTCCAGATTGCTGTACCAACTCTGCTGCAGTTATCAGCCATTCCTGTAGTGCCGGATGGACCTGCTGTTTCGGACTTACCACAGACTCTCGCAATCCACTGTTTGGCTGCTCTTGTGAAGGACTCTGCACTGCAGGTTGCCCTAAGTCCCTTCTTGGAAGACATCACCATGCTCTGCCTTATCCAGCTGCAAACATGTCCTGAGTGGACTATCAGGTATGATTGTTTCCAGAGTATATCACCCACAGCTTTTCAAAAAATCATCCAGCTTTCGAATTTAGTTCTCAGAAATATATTTCCTCTGTCACATAAAAGTCCTTTGACTATAACGTTAGCCTTCACAGCACTGATTACATTCTCACACTTACATTTCAAAACAGTGTGTAACATTATGGTGGTTCATTTAGGGCTTTATCTGAGCGTTTTGAGCCATTTTTGGTCCTTTTAGAATGTGGCGTAACTATTGTAAAAGCGCGAGGGGAAAAAAGTTGCACTATCTGTGTTTACTGACATTAGACGTGGTAGCGTCATATCTAGATGTTATAAATAGGGGTGAGCTAGGAAACTGGGGGAGACCACTGCCGAACTACAGTGGGAGCATATGTTTTTGCCCGCAGGAAGAGAGAAGTTGTGCGAGAAATCTTTTAATTGAAGTGAAACATTATTAGTTCTTTTGTGGTTTGGCAATTGAATTCTGATCAACGTTTATGGGGAGTAAGTTATTTGGCAAAGTGTTGGTTAAGAGTTGTGAGTCCCTGAGAAGGTTTGCAAAGGGCTCAGATAATTTTCTGCAGACCCATGGTTTAAATTCAGTATTTTGGTTTTGAAAGGGCGGCGACTGTTTAAAGTGTTGTGAAGGCCTTACAAACTCCCGAACTAGAGGAAGGTTCACCCAAGCGATTTAAATATTTAAATTTGTGCTTGTTTCACGGTCAGAAAAATAGATTTGCATGGAGAAGTTTTTGTTTCAGTTGAGTTGATATGTCAAGTAGCGCAATGGGCTCACATAGTGTCGAAAATGTGTATATATGAACGCTGAGGAAGGTAGAAATAAATTTGAATGGAACAATGATTTGAATACTCTTCCGTAACTTACAGCTAAGAGTTTTTTGGACCTTACTGTTGAAACTGTAAATGACAGTAAAATTTCAAATGTGGTGTTAAATTTTTTGGATCTTTGTTGCAGCGGGAAATCTTCTGACAATTATCTTTACATTTACATATTGGTCGGTGGCGGGATGGAAGTAAAGGATAATTTAAAGTATGAGTCTATTTATTGTTGGTTTTTTTGTCAGTAGTTAAGGAAACCCTAACTATTTCTGGAGTGATAATCAGAATTACAGGAGGCTGAAGTCTCTCTAACAATTAGATAACATCACTGCCACCGATATAAGTTAAGATTAGCTGCTCTCACGAATACACCAATTTCTGCCGGCATCTGAAAATGTCTTGCAGATTTGGGAGAGTAGGCTGTTACAGGACAAGTAGGCTGTCCTAGGACAAGAAATCACTGTTTATTGGTTTCAGTCTATCTATGAACTTATCTTCCAGGAATGCATGTCTTCAACTGCTGGGTGCACTGGCTCCACGACTAGCTCCTCCTGGGGGGATGGCATGTCTCGAGTCTCTAGCAATCCAATTCCCAGCTGTCAGCAATCACCTACAGAAAATCATCTCATCTGCTCACTCACTGCCCGCATCAGCACTTGTTCCAGTACTATCACTAATGGCACGACTCAATGTGCATGCGGCCTGCCCCCGATCTCTTCTGCAGCACCCCGTGAGTACGGCTGCCTTATTAAGTACTTGTTTATCATAATTATTGGTCCTGGTATTTTAGTATTTGGCATACAAGTGCATCTCATTGACTGAGAAACGTAACTCAAGTATGGCATTCTTAAAGTATTATTATTTGTGATCTCTTTATACTTATCTAATGCATGATATGTCATAAATTGGGTTGAAGAGAATATATTTCTGTTTATTTATTTTAACTTTTTAATTATATATATGTATATAAAAAAACTACTGTAGAAATTTTGCAGTTGACTCTTTCTGACTGTCCATGATGTGTTTTGTGGTATAATTTCCAATTCAAAATTCAGTTTTATCCCCTTTAAACTATCACTCCCATTCCTTATACTCTTCTCCATTTTTATTTTTTGTCTCACTCTGTGATGCTAGCAAACGGTCTCTGAGCCAGTTGGCTGTCATATTCCACCATGTGGCTACCTCATTCTACTGTTAAATAAGGGCCATAATCCTGAAAATTTCGATGCCTTATGAGTGCACGTGTTTCTCTCTGGTTTGATGCTGTTTGCCGCCAAATGATGGTTTTTCTCCTATCTCAATTTTTTGTTTGTTCCACTATCAAGTAACTAAATTTTCCTAACAATACATAATATATGCGATTTACTAGGAATTTATGCTTCAATTAGTTTAGTTACATAAGAACCTAGAGAATTTAGAAACAATCATTTGTTCAATTGAAAAGTTTTGAACAACTGGCATGTCTATTGTTATGGACACAAAAACTGGCATTTTGATTATGATGTTTGCAGCGATCAGAAGTCAATATATGGTTTAACAATTAGATATTTAAAAATGTAAATAAAAAAATTATGAAAATTCTTTGAATTAATTTTGTTTCCTTGAAACAGTGAATAACTGGTTTTTTGTGAGGGGTTCTGAGTTCTCAGTGGGCAATAATGTTAGGATAAATATGTAGGAATTTCAAGCTTAGATTATGGAAGTACCTCAACAAGGAAAAAGAATAAAAGTTATTTTACTAATATGGATTCACACGAGACTCAAAAAGTAAAACCAAGGCAGAAGGAAAGTAGGTAGTGAAAACAGAACATAAGATGATCACAATATTCTTGGTAAGATATAATGTATTTGTGTTAATCTCCTTTTTGTTGTTAGTGTCATTCTCTCTTCAGCTTTGGTAAAAATGCTTGTTTGGATTCAATTTGGTTTTCATAAGTTTTAAGGTCTCGTGCTAATTTTGGTGCTCTAGCAGATTAGAGGACTGCTGTTAAATGTAATTTCTAGAAAATTATATTCTTTTTCAGAATAGCTTCCTGAAGTTGGTAAAATTAATAACTACTAAAAATTTTAATAAGAAAATAAGGAGAGAATAATTCAACAAAATTAGATATTTAATACCTGGCACAAGTTATCAAATTGTAATTTTAGAAATCTGCTGTAGTAGTAGTAAAGTTCAATAAAATAACTCTCAACCTCACTAAGATATCACACAACACATTGCCTTCTTTGAAAAATATATGTGATTCCAGTAGCTGGGGTCTTTCTGTATTCTAGGATTATTAGAATTTGTTTAGTTCCAAGCATTGTTTTTTATTTATGAATGTTTCTCGTGAAACCAACCGGGTAATACAATTATTTATGCACAATATTTTGGTGATATAAATCTCCATTGCAATATCGAGGTGTAGTAGCAATACTTGAAGTTTGCCAAGAGTGCGTTGTTCAAAAACTGGCTTGGCAACGATAGAAGTTGTTACATTGCCTAGCATCATCTCAGACTTAATTAAATGCCTTCAAAGCACAAAATACTGAGCATTGCTGATGAGCAGCATCAATAACAGGCATCCACGCATCACTTAGTTGGAAACCACAATCCCAGTTAACCAGATCAAAGGCGAGGCGAATTTCAAATGCTTCTGTAATAACGCTGTCCCAGAAGCCTCTCACATGTGCCAGCACCTTGGTTGATTTGAAATCGAATCCTTGCCAGTTTTTATACAATGCGCTCTAGGAAATCTTCAAGTATTATGACTACACCTGAAGATAGTGATGGAAATTTATGTCGCCGAAACATTGTGTATAAATAATACTATTACTCAGTTGGTTTCCCAAGAAACATTCATAAATATACAATGCCCAAAAAAACTGCATTCATTGTTTTTTATGTTTGTGTAAGAGCACACTTGGAAATATAAGAGCATGCTTGGACTGAGGGAGATGGGCTCCATTGACCTAAAATCCCACTGATCATCCTTAATATTTTTCAAATGTGGTGGCCTTTTTATCTTTGTAATCATTTAAATGAGTGACTCAATGCATTTGTATGAAAATATTCATTTTAAAAACATTATTAACAACTTATCCATTTCAACTTCTTCCCAAGGAAAACACAATAATGATTTGGACCTAGTGTTGTAAAAAAAAAAAAAAAAAAGTTTTTTCTGGAAAAAAACCGTCTTTTTCTGGGAAAAAAACCATGAACAAAACTGTAAAAAGAACATTTTTTTTTCTGGAACACGTTTTTTTCACAACCACTAAATCTCAAATTTGTAAGGCCGTTATCATTTAATATGACTGTTTTAGAGTATATTCTAAGTACTTACCTTAATTTTTAAATTTACTATATTTTTCTTGTTCAGTAGAAAAGAAAAATATATGAAAATATTGGCAACATTGACTGAAATATTCTTTATGAATGGGGATTTCCCGAAGAGGCTAGGTTGCGCGAGAAGGAATCCCCATTGTTTGGATTGATACTTGCTATTTGAACTAGTGCTGGCAGCCCTGCTAATTTATCTACAGTTTTTTTGTCTCTTTTTATCACTTATTGTGCTTTCCTTATATTCATATACTTGTTAAACTCTCAGAGTATAGTGGTACTGACTCATTAAATTGTCAGTAATTATGAATCGTTTCATTCCAACCTATGGTGTAAACCAACGATTGAAAAGTAAGTAAAGCTCCTATTTTGTAGGATAATAGATTTAAATTAAAACTTAAAAGACCATAATACAGATTTATTGACACAGTCTTTATGCTCAGTGTGTACTTTGCTCACAATTTAAAATTGTGATCTCAAAACCTTTTGCGTACAATACAAGAAATAAAAGAAAATATAACTATTTCTGACGTTATGGATCTAGAGGAGACAGAAGAAGAAACAGAAAATTCTGACACCGACCGAACTTAGTGTTGGTAGTGCTGATACTAGTGAATGTGGTACTGACATAGAGGATTAATAAAATTATGTTACCTATATAGATACATTTATGAATCATTATGTAAGACATTATATGATTCAGTAAGATTTAAAACAAACTTGTAAAATGTAAGTTGCTAAATAAAACTATAATTTATCAAATATGTTGTTTTCTGAAAAAAAATTTAAAAAAAAACAAGGGTGCTAGGAGTTTTTTTTTTTTCATGTTTTTTTCACATTTTTTTTTCAGTTTGGATCTCATCAATATTAACATTAAGTTTGTGATCTGCGAACAAGAATTTAAAAAGAAGAAATAGTCACTCAGTATCTTCAGTTACAGTGTCCCTGCACTTTATCTGTAGGGTGAAATATCCTAAAAGTATAAAATTTACATCATTCTGCATATTACTCACATAGCTTGATGAGCCTCTGTAAATGTGTTTTCAAACTTTTGGTAAAAAAAAAGATGTATGGTTTAACATGATACTTATATGGAAGAGGTGAAACTTCTTTGAGTGCTATTTAGCATAATTTTTCCCAAGGGCACGTGGAAAGTGTTGGTAGTGGAATATGATGAGAGGGTTTATGCGGTTATAATCAATGTTTGAGCTGCTGTTTCGTTGTCCCTAAATGACTGCTCTGTTGTTAAGGAGAGTTAAATCCTTCAGTTAATTATGTATAAAAGTATTATTTTTGTATAATTATTTGTTGAATAAACTGAATTTAAATCTATACTTATAAAACACAAGTTTTGGTCATCTGTCACACCATGACGTCACATTATGGTGATGTCATCGCGCTTCCTGCCTTTGCTGCACAACAAACAATGAATGGAGATGTTCAAGGTTAGGCGCATTATTTAATAACAGTTATATTTAGCTGTGCAACCGTGAATAAATTAACCATCAGAATGCTGAGAGAAAAGTACATATTCCATTGAAATTGACATATTAATTATTAGTTGCTTTTTCTTAATTAAAATTCGTTTGACGTAGATTTTTCTTATACATCTGGGCAGCAATACCGTTGTTACAGTAAGCCAAGAAATATCTAGATTACATCATTTTCAAGATCATAAACGTTATTTGATGAAAATTGTACTTAAGTCAGCAAAAAAACGAATTGCTAAAATACTGCTTTCAACACGTAATTTTTGATGGGCTTACAAGATATTTATATCCAATGTAGACATTTTAAGTCACTGATATAATATACTGTAAGGAATGATTTGCTGAAACACTGAAATAAAGGTATGCACTGTGTTTAAATAATATATTAATTATTAGTTGCTTTTATTATTGATGTAACTTTATCACATACGAGGGGATACCCAAATCTTATATATAAAATTCTCATGTCACAATTTTCGTTCCCATACTCCTCCGAAACGGCTTGACCGATTCTCATGAAATTTTGTGAGCATATTAAGTAGGTCTGAGAATCGGCAAACATCTATTTTTCATCCCCCTAAATGTTAAGGGTAGTCCACCCCTAATTTTTTTTTATTTTTTAGACAAAATTTTTATTTTTTATTTTTTTATGATACAACATACAAAAATACATACAATCATAAATTTTCACCCTTCTACGATCAACCCTTATTTTTAATAGCCATTTTAGTAATTCTTTTTGGATGCACCGGGTGGAACTGGCAAAACATTCGTTATTTCGATAATTCTTGCTGAAATACGATCAAATAATGGCAACGCATTGGCCGTCTGAGAATCGGCAAACATCTATTTTTCATCCCCCTAAATGTTAAGGGTAGTCCACCCCTAATTTTTTTTTATTTTTTAGACAAAATTTTTATTTTTTATTTTTTTATGATACAACATACAAAAATACATACAATCCTAAATTTTCACCCTTCTACGATCAACCCTTATTTTTTAATAGCCATTTTAGTAATTCTTTTTGGATGCACCGGGTGGAACTGGCAAAACATTCGTTATTTCGATAATTCTTGCTGAAATACGATCAAATAATGGCATCGCATTGGCTGTTGCATCATCGGGCATTGCAGCAACTTTATTGGATGGAGGCAGAACAGCTCATTCAGTATTTAAGCTGCCACTAAATATTCAGAATAACCCTGACGCAGTATGCAACATTAAGAAACAATCGTCCATGGCCACCGTGCTGAAACGGTGTAAAATTATCATCTGGGATGAATGTACTATGGCACACAAACATTCGCTTGAGGCGTTGAACAGGACATTGAAAGATATTAAAAACAACAACAAACTATTTGGCGGAACTCTATTGGTCCTTTCAGGTGATTTCAGACAAACACTTCCAGTCATTCCACGTTCAACATACGCTGATGAGTACAACGCTTGCTTAAAATCATCTCCATTGTGGCGTAATGTTGAAAAATTACAGCTAAAAGTAAATATGCACGTTCAAATGCTTCAAGATCCATCAGCTGGAACATTTTCAAAACAACTCTTAGATATCGGTGATGGAAAAGTTGCTATAGATGAAACTGGATACGTAAAATTACCGACCGATTTCTTCACAATCGCTGATTCGCAAGATACTCTCATTGAACAAATATTTCCCGATGTACACACACAGTACATAAATCATGAGTGGCTTGCAGAAAGAGCAATTTTAGCGGCAAAAAATGTAGACGTTTTGTTATTTTTATATTCCCTCATCGTTCACAGCGCTCCATGCCTATTTCAGGCATATACCACATTCTTACATACATACATACTTACAATAAGTAAGCTATTTTTTGTATACACTATAAATTACTTGAAAGTTATTTATATGGCAAAACAACGTTTGCCGGGTCAGCTAGTAATATATATTTTAAAAGCTATATATTTTTTTTTTTTTTACAAAACAACCTTATTTCCTTCAAAATACCCTAAATTACAACTAATACATTTGTCTCACCACTGATTCCACTGTTTGAAACATTTTCTGTAGTCATCTTTAGAAATGGGTGGCAACTCCTATCTCATTTTTTTCTTGATCTCTTCAAAGTTGTCAAAACGGTGTCCTTTCATGCCCCTTTTCGTACATGGAAATAAGAAAAAGTTGCACAGAGCCAGGTCAGGCAAGTGAGGTGTGTGAGGCAGTGGAACCATGCTATTTTTAGATAAAAACTGCCTAACAGTGACAGCTGTGTGTGCAGGTGCATTGTCGTGGTGGAAGAACCAGTCTTCTATCAGCCACAAATTGTGTCTTTTTTGATGATCACTCTTGTGTAATCTTCTTAAAACTTCCAAATAAAAGCTTTGATTGATGGTCTGATGTGGGGGAAAAACACTTAACAAATTATACCCTTGGCATCAAAAAAGTAAACGAGGATTGTTTTGATGTTTGATTTGACTTGAAGATATTTTTTTGGACAGAGTGACAATAACGTCTTCAATTGGCATGACTGTTGCTTTGTTTCTGGGCCGTAACCATAGTACCATGACTCATAACCAGTAATGACCTTTGACAGAAAATCTAGATCAATTTAAAGCTGTTGTTTCAAAGCATGACATGTTTCAACTCGACGTTCACAGCCCGAGAGACAACCTTGGCAGCAACCATTTTCATTCCCAAATCTTCAGTTAAAATTTGCTGAACCAAGCTCCAAGGTAACCCACTAATCTCTGACAGTTGATCAACGGTGTGTCGATGGTCTGAGAGCACAAGTTCTCGAATTTTTTCAACATTTTTGTGATTCGGGTAGTTGATGGATGTCCAGAATGAGGTTTGACTTCAGTCAACATGTCATCATCTTTAAACCAAGTGAATCACTCATACACTTGAGTTTTTCCCATAGTGTCATCTTTGTAATCTGTTTTCAACATTAAAACAGTTTCAGCAGCATGTTGCTCAGTAGAAAACAGAATTCCACAGCTGCACGTTGTTCACTTAAACTTGCTATCATCAAAAACGAAATAATAACAAAACAGCATGAGCAAAAACAATCACTGCAGATTAGGAGGCATCCATAAATTATGTGAGGTGTTTTTCCAGGTTTCTGGACCCCCCCTCCCCTTTTTTTGTGAGATCTGGTCCGTGAGACCTCCTCCCCCTTGAAACTTTTTGACACCTCTTTTTTCTTTATTTTTAGGTCTCACCCTTCTGAAGCCGGTTACCCCCCCCCCCACTTTTTGATGAAATACCCCCCTAAAATCGCCTTTCGCGTCGTTTGTAGACCATTTATTTTTTAGCTCTACAATCCAAAAAAAATTTCAAAAACCTCACGTGAGATTTCCATTGACCCTCCCCCCAGGTGAGATTTCGCCGGATCCCCCCCCCCCCTATTTCACCTCATGTAATTATGGACGCCCCCTTAACAGAACAAGCCAGGCTGACAACACAGGTGGCACTGAACTAACAATGAGTTGTGCTATAAATACCTAGTGGCAGAAATGAGCACTACACAAGCTCTGCCCATGCCAATGCTATTCCAGTTATTTATGGGTCCCCCCTCGTACATTTCCAGTAGGTTAAATTAAGATCGCAATACAATGAATGTATTCGAATGCGGGTAATAGCATCTATGTATTTTGAACAGCGATATTGGTACAAGTTGCAATTATTTTGAAATGCAGGTAGGACTAGATAAATGACACATTTTTTTTTTTTTACAGACGAAGACACATTTAAGCTGCCTTTTGAAGCTCCGAGTTACTTCAGTAACTCGTCGGAGCTACAGTAATTTCATATGGATGGAAGTATTTGTATTCATCATGCTGAATGAGACCTGGACTAGGAACGAAACCAATATCATGCGCTATAGCATAGGGTTTTAGTATTCCTAATTTATTTTTAATTTAATTGGTTCGCTAATTCTGAAATCATTCATTTTCAGTAGAACTTCCATCTGTGTCACTATGTAAACTACAACCGAAATATGTAAAAATTACAAAATAAAGTTATGATCATTGCATAACAACAATTCTATTGATTTAGGTGACTACAGAGAAATAAATTGTCAGAACATTCCGTTACAACCATTATTATTATTTTTTTTTTTTTTAATATTCGTTTGATGTAAAAGTATTGGTTAAAATATTTGGCTGTAGATATGTAACATAAAAGTTTTAAGTTTCAATTAGTAATGTGATTAGCAGTTTTGATAGATTGTTATTAAAACTGGCATTTGATGTTACAGCAGAGGGTATTAGATGTTTTTTAAAAATTAAATTGTTTTAATAAGTGTTCTGTTACTTAAATCATTACTTCATTTTTACTAAAGTTGTTCCACACTGATCACAATCTATTCAGCATAGACTACAATTAAAACTAATATTACATGGAATGACATAAGTTATTAAGATTTATTTTATTAATTTCTGTTACTTTTACTGATACCATATTTCAGCTGCATGTAACTCTGTCAGCCATTCAAACATTGTAGTATTGATATGAATCATGAATATCAAAAAAGGAAGGTGTAAGAAACTGGAGATTTTTAATCAAGTTTATATCAACATGTATTAATAGGCATATAATTGAAGTGTTGTTTTTTTGCCTGCAGTTTTAGCACAGTTTAAGTTAGGTTGAAATGCTATTTGGACCAGGATGACAACTGAAAGGTTTTGGTACAGCTCAAGGCACGAGGAATTGCATTAAAATTTATTTTGTAACACTTCTAATTAGTTAAGCAACTGAAAATAAATGAATTTGCCAGCACACTGAAAGAATAGGATGTATTTCATTTAAATCAGCATATTAATTATTATTTGCTACTTTCCACTGAATTATTTGATTGAATGAAATTAGTCCCAGATTGAATGCTATCTATGTGCCTTACACCACATTGAAACTAATATTACATGGCTTAATGTAAGTAGTTAAGATTTAGTATATTTCATTTTCATTGACTTTATATTACTGGAGTCATTATTTCAGCCTCAAGTAAGCTGTGACTGCCATTAAAACATTGATTTGCATCACAGATAACAAAAAATAAAGCTATCAGAACCTGTGAACATTTTGTATCAAGTTTATATTGTGATGCATGATAACATTAACTTGCAATACATGGAATGTATTAACCCTGATGTGATTGAAGCTTTGATTTTCTAGAAGCAATATCAGCAGAGTTTTTGGTTAGGCTGAAATGTAACCTGGACCAAGCTCACAACTGTTTTGCTACAGCACAAGGGACAAGGAATTACATTGTGCTTTATTTTATAACAATTCTATTTAGTTATGCAACTTAAAAATAAAAAAATGAATTGCCAGAACACTCTATTCAACCCATCATTTTTGGCATGCTTTGGCGCTAGTCAATAAATAATACCTAAGGCAATGACAAATTTAATTTGAAGTCAGTGCAACTTTCAGGGGATAGAATGATTTTCCCTTGATTTTAAAGGCACAATTCTCTTCACACAAGTTTTTTCCACTTCTGTAATGCTAGGTAATTGCATTTTATTCATTCAGCAGTTGCCTAGTCATTATTTTGAGACCAATGGTGGTAGGTGAGCGGTAACATGCTACCTTCACATTTGCAGGTTCAAATCCTATTGGGCCATCCAGATTTCAATTTTCTATGGTTTCCCGAAATCACTTCAGGTGAATGCTGGGATAGTTTCTTCAAAAAGTCATGGCTGAATTAATAAATGTTCTTTACCTCTAGTGCATTCCTGCCTCTCAAGACCACAACATGTAAAGCTATAAAAAAAAATTCTAATGCCATGTATTGGGATCACAGACACATTATCCAATATTTAATTACGATGGATTGCACACTCTGGTGGCAATTTCCCTTCACACCCATTTTTCCCCATTCTTGTACCTGTCTACTTTATAGATATGAACTGATAGTTGGCACAGCATTAAATAAATAGTTTCCGACATTGTAATTTTGGAGACTTTTTT
The DNA here is from genome assembly GCA_031002005.1 of Vandiemenella viatica. Lineage (NCBI taxonomy): Eukaryota > Metazoa > Arthropoda > Insecta > Orthoptera > Morabidae > Vandiemenella > Vandiemenella viatica. The sequence continues at coordinate 50,057,682 of CM061918.1, read as the reverse complement.
TTTTTTTTTTTTTTTTTTAGCTCTACGTATTTGACTCTCGAGGAGACTATTAATACTACACTTTGCCCGACTCAAGGCCCCCCCCCCAAACCAAAATTCACTCAAACCAAGCCCCCCCCCCAACCAAAGTCCGCTCAAGCCCCTCCCAAATGAAAATCCTGGATCCGCCCCTGATAGTTTCCACGCTTCCCAGGTAGAGCCACAACTCAGTATCAGCATTTAATACTTCAGCATGATGCCATGCAGGGAGCATGAAAACTGAAAATTACTTTTGTACTGAAATTGTGTACATGGGAATGTGATTTAAATAAGTGCAAATAAAACTCAGTGAAATAATTTCCTAGCATTTCACTTCAGAAAACTTACACTAAACTGATGTAGCTGGCATACAATGGATTTTATAAACTGCTTTTAGTTCAAACATAGCTTGCACATTTTAAACGTAGTTGTGCCAGAAGAAACATTAAATTGCCTGCGGTGATACACATATAATAAAATATTTCAGTCAAAGTTTGAGAAAACTTGCGAATAATGAAAACCAGATCAACAAATGAATTTTTTGAAGAGCTTTAGCATTGCATAGGATTCATTTGATTGTTTTCTTTACCACTATTACATGTCCTAAGTAAAAAAAATCCCAGTCCACAATACTACAAAATAAATTTGTCCTAAAGTAACTTTGCTGTTATTTTGTCTGTATGACTACTTCTCATTTAATAGATCATGCCATCTTCCGACTGGTGCTCCCAACTACAGTCGCTGAGCCGTTCAGCACGCTGCCACACATTGCGCCATCTCTCGGCAGCTGCGTTGGCCAACTTGACACCCTTCAACCATGTTGCGCCTATCACAGCTCGAATATGCAGTGAATTGAAACAGCATCAACAGAAAGACAGTAATGCTCTTCATGGAGCTTTGCTTCACCTGAGCCATCTTACAAATGGATCAATTAATACTGACAACATCCAAGTGCTTGCAGAGCTGGCTGCCAATAGTGAGTGTTAGCAGTTTAACATCTTTGACACTGCATTTCCAATTCTCAGTTATTTATAATGATTCAAATGTTAATGTTACTTGTCACAATAATAATTACATTGAAAATAACTTGCCATCTTATTTTTAATTTGTGCTCCCATTCCGGGTTATAATACAGTTATCAATTGTTTACTCCACCTAACCCCATCCTTCCAACAATGGTTATTTTTGGTTTTAGTTGTGAGTTATGTGGCAAGACACAATGTGTTCTCTTCTAACCATGTGTAACATGTCTCATACCCATACATGAATATGGTTTATAGAAAAAATATTGTTAATTTAATTTAATTGTAATGGAGAACACACTCTGGTGGCAATTTTCCTACACACCCCATTTTTCCTTTTTTCCTATATCTGTCTACTAATTTTAACTTTAAAATCTTTCAACATTTTTGATAAATTATTCATCATCTCTCTTCATTATTTATTCCAATCTCTGACTCCCTTACATTAAAAATAAAATTTTCCCACACTCTTATGCCTAAAATCAAGTGCCATGGTCTTCTTTTCCCTTTCATGCATCTCTCCTAATTCTTCCACCAGTATCTTGCCATGCCTCATCATCAACACAAGTTTTGTGTACTCCCATGACTCTCTTCACCCTCCTCCTGTTTTCCAGTTAATCTCATTTGTCAGGGACTAAGCCGGATAACGGGGTACGTATCGGCTTGTACACCTAAACTGGAGTTCTTTCAATTCTATGAAAAGTTAAGAAATGTTCCAAAACCGTGAGTTACCTTCGGAAAATTGCTAACTGTATTATAAAGACGGCCGGCACTTACACAATTAACCCCATGTAAGGAGGGTACTAATTTAGAAATGAAAATGGTTGAAGTCCATGTCACGAAAAATATCTATTCTGAAAATTTCACAGAGTACAGGAAATGTCAGTTAGCTAAGGCATCAGACTAAACGTCACACGTAAGATCACAAGTAATGAAGCAGAACAGACCGCTCAACCCCGAATCAGAAAATAAAGGTTCTTAACTGTAGTGTCACATGGCAAAGAATTTCAAAGTTCTAATGATGGCCTCCCTGACACGCCCGCCATCACAGTTTCCGGTTACCCATGAATGCCCGCACGCCGAGAGCGCCGAATTTTGTTTAACACTATACGTGTTAACCTGACCAGAGACTTCCGAATTCTGCCTGGAGGCCGGTGTCCGGACCTTCCTATATTGAAAAATACAAAACAAAAAACCGCAAGAGTCAACAGGTGTTATACTTTATATTTAAGCTGAGGGCTTCCAGAAAATCACAAAAATATAGAGTGTGTTTCAACAAGTGCTGTGCTATGTGTACTTTTCCTCTCAGTGCTTTCAAACCGGTGTAAACTATTTTTCAAATTAGTGTAATAGGAAAGCTAGCCGACTTTGAAAATGCAAATCATCACTTCCGGAAATCGACCTTGCTGATTTTGCGAATATCAAGTTTAAACTATTACCAAACTGTTCTTGTGGTCCTGCTGATTTCAAAAGGTAAAAATCTTTTAAATCGGTTAAGTGTGTCGAAAGTTATGGAATTTCTAAAATTTGGTAGTTTTGCAACATTACTCAACTTATTTACAACTTATTTCGGCCTGATACTATTTTAAAGTCTTCCTTTATTTTATTTAAGTGCTTTACAAAAGTTTTGGCTCCTGAAATATGTTTGCCAGATCCAAATTCTGTTTATAAGTCGGCGGTAACTGCGTCGTAGGATTACGATTTTCAACTTATTTATATCTTTTATAAAACGGTTAACAGCTATTTGAAACTTAAAGAATATTAATGTGACTGTTATTTGGTATTATTAAATCTACTTTTAGAGCTTGGAAATTACTTAACTGGATTTAAATCTATTATTAAAGTCGGCACATGTAAGATCTGTTTAAAAGTCATATTTACTGCTTTAAATCTATTTGAAACTGCGAGTTATTAGTGAATTTAATATAAAAATGGTGAAATTATTATTATAAAAGTGCTTTACAGTGACAAGATGTGTGGGATATTAGTGATATGGTTGCTTAACCCAATCTGTTTACTTGCAATTTTGGATACTTATGGATTACGCTCATGTAGATAAGTTTACAAGTGCTGTTTTACTGGAAACTGTTTATTTATTATTATTATTTCCTGTTTTTTTTTTTTACTTTTCTCACTTTGAGGAGTTGTTGATTCAGTTTTAGGCTGCAGTATCTTGTATCAGTGTTAACCCCCAAAATTCATCGGTTTTTAAACTAACTATTGCAAATAAGGAGTAAGGTAGCTTACACATTCCAGCTTCTTTATAATATCAGTTATTAATTGTGCTCTGTGGTAATTTCTAGAGACAAATCTAGCAGCTCTTCTCTGCACCTTTTAAAATTCCTTTATTTGATACCCAAAGTGTGGGTCCCATACCACACCACTAATAATATCTCCTACCTTCTTGAGTGTGTTATCAAATGTCATGCCAAGGTATTTACATTTCAAGTCTTCAACAAGCAATTCTTTCCCCACCTTATTATCATAATAAACCTTTAGTTTTTTTTATCTATGTACCTAATAAGCTGACTCTTCTTTGTATTTATCTTCATCCCATGTTGACCTACCCATCTACATATCCTGTCCAGATCACATTGCAGCTGTTCACAGTCTTCTACCATTTTGTTGCTATTATAAATTTTGTTCATGAATTCATCACTGCCCTCCTTCCTTTATCTACGGTAAATGATGGATTTACTTTCTATAACCTTCATTATTTTTATTCTTTACTCCTTAAAAGATATGAGATTGCAGTGTTGCTATAACCATGTTTCTCTTCCATTTTCCCTTGAAGTAAATTATCGTATGTAAAATACAGAAAATTATTTATTTATTGTAGTTAAGTTGAGACTAATTTCGTAATGTGGAATTTCATTTAGTATATATTCTGAAGTGGTTCAGAGTAAGTGTGTCAGACTTTGAAAAGATGCTAAAATGATTCAAATGTGCAACTCTTCAATTAAAGGAAAATTAATATGTGATCATGTGCCAACTTCTATATTTGGTATATTTTGTATGATTAGAAAATTTTGTGACGTATAAAGTAATGTTATAATTCTTTAAAATGCCTGAAACTCTTTTCAAATTATATCCACTTAGTTTCAAGTAGTATTAAGTAACTTTTAGTATGAAAAGGAAAGGTGAAATATTTTCATCATTCACCAAAGTTGAAGGGAAAAAATATTCCACAAACACAGTGTTTCAGGCTACATCCTCCTTCAAGAAAATAGGACAATCTTACCAAGTTCACACAGGCACACATGGACAACACAGCCTTATGAATGGTGGTTTTGACTGTTACAATTAAACTATAGGTGAAAAAAATTGGGGGAGCAACAACAGAATCAATGGAAATTTAATCACAGAAAGAAATTAATCAAAATGAGTCAAATTAATTAAAAGAGGGGAAAAGTATTTAAAAAGATGTAGCAAGTGATGAGTTTATCAGGGTGTGAAAGGTGAGTAGTATCTAAGGATGAGGCCATGGGGGTTTACATCTTCCAATCCCATTTTTACCATCAGGTATGAAGACCTGCTGTGGACACTTGCATGGCACTCTCCTAGGCCAACCTGTTCCTGGACAGATTAGAGGAATCTTTTCTTTTAAAAAATTGCCTTACAACCCACAGGATGGTTCAGATATATAGATGACATTTTTTTGGTCTGGACTCATGGCAAAAACCTCCCCCTTGAATTCCTTATCTCCGCGAACAACATCCGCTCCCTAAACTTCAAATGGTCCTACTCTTATACCCACTTCACCTTCCTTGACATAGACATCTCTGCCCATAATGACCATTTAAAAGTACACACCTCTGAGTACATCAAACTTATACAATAGAATCTCATTAGCTGCCATCCATATCACACAAAACGCTTCATCCCACACAACCCAACCATCCAAGGCAGACGCATCTGCTATGATCGAGAATCCTTTGTTACTTCTATAGAGGAACAATAATACTCACCTCAGATATTAAGTAGAAGCTCTTATATAGCAGAAAGAATTTATTTCACGGTGCAAATTTGCTAACAACTAATACAATTCGTTTTCTTGTTTTCTCTATATACTCTCTGACTCTTACATTCACAGATCATCTTTTTCTGCTACTCTTATTCAACGATACTATTGAGCTCCTACACCACTCCCCCACCAGTAACAGGGTTACGCTTGTGGAGCTTAATAAGTGGTATGATAGGAGAATAATAACAATAATTGATATTTCAAAAATTAAATTACAACAATGGAATTATGACAATAAAATTACACTATGAAATTAACACAAGAAACGAGTAGGTAACTTGATTTTACGACCGGAGTGGAAAGTTCTTGCTGGTTTTTCCGGTTCTGAAGAATCTTCATTCCCTTCTGGAAACTCTTCTGAATGTGGTGAAGGTACAACAGAGGAGTTGTCCGTTGATTCACCATCTGATGCCTGGAGATAAGCAGGTTTGAGTCGATCTATAGACACGTTAATTTGCCTGCCCTTGATGATAAGTATAAAGAATTTTTCAGTCCTCTGCTGCACAGGGAAAAGGTCCATCGTAAGGAGGTGATAGAGGTTTCTTGACTCTGTCATTCCGCAAAAAAAAAAAAAAAAAACATGAGTGCATGGCTTTAGATGTTTATGAATAAATACACTCCTGTTGCTTTTATGCTGTGTCGGAATTGGCTGTAGTGTTTCCATTTGCTTTTGTAATTTGGACACAAATGTATCTGGGTTATTTGTTGTTGATGGCATTTCAAAAAACTCTCCAGGGAGTCTAATCGTCTTCCCGTATACTATCTGAGCTACAGAATGGTCACAATTCTCTCTTATTGCAGCACGCAAACCCAGAAGTACAGTAGGCAAAATATCTGTTCATTTCTGAGAATTATGTGTCCTGATAGCAGTTTTTAAGGTTCTGTGAAGACGTTAGATTTTTCCGTTGCACTGTGGGTGATAGGCTGTGGTATGCTTCAGTTTAACACCACACAATGCAGCTAACTTCTGAACAGCTCTGACTCGAATTGAGATCCTCGATCCGTGATGACCACAGCTGGAGTTCCAAATCGTACAACCCAATAAGAATAAAATGATTTTGCAACAGAGTCAGCTGTGATATTTTCCATAGGAACGACTACCATCCAGGAAGTATAACGGTCGATACATGTGAGGCAATACATGTTTCCGTCTGATGGTGGTAATGGTCCAATAATATCAATATGTACAATGCTAAATCTTTCATCCGGCTCTTGAAATGAGGTTAATGGACTTTGTGTATGTCTTGTTATTTTGTTTCTTTGGCACTGTATACACGCTTGTGCCCATTTATGAACATCAGATTTAATGTTCGGCCAAATGAACCTTGCTGTCATCTGTTTTACTGATGATTTCACACCAGGGTGGGATAAGTTGTGGATTTGTTGGAACATTTGGAAACGGAAAGACTTAAGAATATAAGGTCGTACATTGTGTATTGCAATGTCACACCACAATTCCTTCCCTGATAATAATATGCACTTCTTGAATGTCAATGCCTTGTTTTCTTCAATCAATGTTTTGAGTTCTTTATCCTGTGACTATTGTTCTGCAATTCTATCATAATCAACCACAGAAATCTCTTCCATCCTGGATAACGTGTCAGCTACAACGTTGCTTTTTCCTGTGACATGCTGAATATTGGTAGTAAATTGAGATATGTATTGAAGATGTCGCATTTGTCTTGGTGATTCTTTATCGTTCCTCTGAAGAAATGCATATATTAAAGGCTTATGATCTGTGAATATTGTAAAGTCTCGTCCTTCGAGAAAGTGTTTGAATTGCTTTACTGACAGATAAATACCTAAGAGTTCACTGTCATATGTGCTGTAAGCTTTTTGACTGTCATTGAGTTTCTTTGAATAGAATGCGATGGGTTTCCATCCATCTTTTTCATACTGTTGCAGTACTGATCCAATGGCGATTTCTGAAGCATCTGTGAACACGGCTAATGGAAAATCCGGATCAGGAATAGTTAGAAGTGTTGCAGATGCCAAATCTTCTTTACATTTTTGAAACATCTGCTTTCCTTCCTCACTCCATGAAATTTTTCTTATATCTTCCTTTTTGGTACCTTTCAAATAATGATGAAGCACTGCTTGTGTTTGGGCAGCATCCTTCAGGTAACGGCGATAAAAATTAACCATGCCGAGAAAGGTTCCGAGTTCATGTATTGTTTCTGGCAGCTTGTAATTCAGGATTTCTTGAACCTTTTCAGGCAGAGGACTTGTACCCTCTGCTGTGATCAGGTACCCTAAAAATTCTATTTTCTCCACACCCATTACTGATTTTGTGCTGTTTATATGGAGACCATACTCATTTATTCTATCCAAAACCAATTTAAGATGGGTTTTGTGTTCTTCTAACGATTAGATGCCACTAAGATGTCGTCCAGGTATGCAAATGTAAAGTCCAACCCTTGGAAGACTTCCGTGATAAATCTCTGGAACGTGGACGGAGCATTCCTTAATCCAAAGCTCATGACATTAAATTCATAAAGTCCAAAAGGAGTGATTATTGCAGTCTTGTGTTTGTCTTCTTCAGCAATGGGAACTTGGTAATAAGCTTTAAATAGGTCAATTTTTGAAAAAATTTTCTTCCCCTTTAAAATTTGCTGGAAATCTTTTGCTCTTGGAATGGGATAACGGTCTGGAATGGTCCTCTCATTTAATCGTCTATAGCAGTGGTTCCCAATTATTTTTTTCCCGAGTACCACTGCAAGAAGGAGCTCAACCGCGCGTACCCCTTACAGCTGAAATGATAAATAAATGAATTCGTTCATCCCAGTAGAGCTCTTCTCACAACCACAGGATTACAATAATATAATTGACACAAACACAGTTTATCTTAAAATATATTTGGGTGATAGTAATGTTTCTTTTGGCTGATAAAAGTGGATTTTTTCAATTATTTTAGTGATCACCTTAGCCAAGAGACTACCGCGCGTACCCCCTGAAGAAACCTCATGTACCCCTTGGGGTACGCTTACCACTAATTGGGAACCACTGGTCTATAGTCACCACAAGGTCGGAAAGAACCATTCTTTTTGCTTGCCATATGCAATGGACTTTCCCACTGTGATTTTGATGGTCTTATGATACCATTATCTAGCATGAACTGAAATTCTTGTTTAGCCACCTGAAGTCTCTTAGGATCTAACTGCCTGGCTTTAGAAAATACTGGTTGTCCTTCCGTGACAATATGATGCTTTACATTATATTTAACCATATTAGGTACCCAATTTGGTACTGTTAAACTAGGGCACTGGGCGAGTAAGTCACAGAATTTGAAGTTTGTATTCAAAGAACTAATAACAATACTTTCTGTAATAGCTGTAACATCACCTTTAACACAAAGCTTAGTTACACCATCAATTAACTGTTTGTTATGCAGGTCTACAAGTAAGTGAAATTGATTGAGAAAGTCGGCTCCAATTATACCTTTGTTTATTTTGGGTACTACAAATGGCCACTGAAATTTTCGTCTAAGTCCCAAGTTAAAAGTCGAGATTTTAACCCCACACGTTGGTATTTCTGTATTATTTGCAGCATACAATTTATAGGAATTGTCTATTACGTCATGTTTAGTTGCGGGCAAAATTGAAACATCCGCTCCACTGTCTACCAAGAACTGCACTCCCGTTTCTTTGTCTCTTACAAATAATCGGGACTTGCGGCATGTCTTGTGACATTCTGCAGCAGAGCATGCCGCTAATTCTGCTGCTGTTTGGGGTTTTCCGAATCCCAACTGCACGGCTTTTTGCATTTTTCGGGGTAGCATTTTGAACCAAATTTAAAATGGTAATAACAAAATTTTCCGTCTGGATTAAACCTTCTACCAGCGCGGCTATGACTTCTGCTACGTCCGGGGCTACGATGCATTGTCCGTGAGCGCCGATTTCCCATTGAAATAGCTGCTACCTGTTGTTCCAAGGAGTCAATCTTCGTTACGAGATCGTCCAAAGTGACATTACTCGTACTCGGGCATTGATTAGATGTAGTAGCACAGTAGATTTCGCTACGCGGATTCATTTCAATCATTTTGTCAGCCATGATTGCGACCTTCTCCAGATATTCATCGCTGACCAACAACACGTTCTTAATTGATTCCGGAAGTTTTTCTAGCCACATCGTGTGTAACACTTTATTTGAATTGTCTGTACCGGCCAAAGATTGCATTTTACGTAACAGCTGACTTGGTTTCAAGTCACCCAAATCAATGCCTGTCATTAACCTCTTTATTTTTTTGTCTTCACTTTCCCTGAAGATGTTAAGAAGCCTTTCCTTCGCTGCAGTATACTTATCGGCATTACTACTTGTTACAATATCCCAAATGTTTTCTACTTATTTTGGTTCAAGTTGAGACACTAAATAATTGAACTTAGTCTCTTCAGATGTTTCTCTGCTGATTGAAAACTGCGCCTCTATTTGATAAAACCAGATTTCAGGTTTATCAGTCCAGAACGGCGGAATTTTGATTGAGATTTTGCTAACTTCGGAATTACACAAACTGGCATCGTTGAGATTAACGGAGCTACCATCTTTGTCCATTTTAAATCACGTCGGGGTCACCAACTTATAGAGGAACAATAATACTCACCTCAGATATTAAGTAGAAGCTCTTATGTAGCAGAAAGAATTTATTTCACGGTGCAAACTCGCTAACAACTAATACAATACGTTTTCTTGTTTTCTCTATATACTCTCTGACACTCACATTCACAGATCATCTTTTTCTGCTACTCTTATTCAACGATACTACTGAGCTCCTACAGGGACAAGGAATGGGAAGGAATTCGGCCATGGCCTTTTTAAGGAAGCATCCCAGCATTTGCCTGGAGTGATTTTGGAAACCATGGAAAACCGAAATCTGGATGCCCGGACGGGGATTCGAACCGCCGTACTCCCGAATGCGATCGTGCGAAGAAAAATGGTTAACACTCCAGTCACGCACGCCAGGACTGCGGGTTGGAGCGTACGCGCTAAAAATGACCGTTATCGCGTGGCGAGTGGACTTTCCACCAGGTTGGAAAGTTTTGTAGACGGTCCAGCATGCATCATTCGGTTTCCAGATTTTTTTTACTTATGGTTTTACGCCTCGTCGACGTCGAGGTCATTAGAGGCGGGACCGGACTGATGACAAGGAACGGGAAGGAATTCGGCCACGGCCTGGTGTGATTTGGAAAACCATGGAATACCCAAATCTGGATGACCGGATGGGGATTCGAACCGCCGTCCTCCCGAATACGAGGCCAGAGCGTTAACCACTCACGCCCCACGCTCGGTTTCAGGTTAGTTGTACTTGTGTTTACAAGTGTATTTAAAATGTACTCCAAAAGAAATGAGAGGAACAGAGCTGCTTTACTTATTTCTTTTTCGGTACAGAAAGAATTTAAAAAATAAAGCGTATATGGGTGAAAAGATGTCTGCATACTGTAATAGTGTTGCTTCTCCCTAGGTTATCAGATGCAAGTCAGCCGTGTATATTTGGAATAGGACCAGGGGCCAGGATCGATCCTTGGGGCAGACTTTTCTTAACACGTCGATGTCCCAAATCTTTGACGTTTTTCTTGACAATTAGCCACCTATTACACAGTAGTGTGTACAGTTGCGTCACAAATCTTCCGGGCACCCCGATTTTTATCATCTTCTTCACTAGTATCGGCAATACTACGTTGTCATATGAGTTTTTTAAGTCCATGAACACCACAACCACGTATTGGTTTCTACTAAGAGATAGTTGAATGTCGACCAGCAGGTGGGCAAGTGTTTCTGTAGTTCCTGTGTCTTTCCTGAACCCAAATTGAAGGCGTTGTAGGAGTGAGTGATTTTCAAACCACCATTCAAGCCATGATGTCATCAATTTTTCTAGGCATTTGTACACCCACGATAGTAATGTGATTGTTCTATATGATGTTGGTTTGTCGGGACTCAAGGATGGTTTCTTAACGGCTACTATTCATTCTTTCTTCATTTCTCTTATCTCTATGCTCTTTGACCAGAGTTGGTTTAGTATCTCTAAGAGGAACAGTTTGGGAGTGGGACATAGATTGGCAAGCATTGGATAGGCGATGTTATCTGGTCCAGGGGCTGTTCCTTTACATCTACATCTACATATATGCTCTGCAATTAACAAAATTGTGGGTGGCAGGGGGTGCTCAGCACCAAAGCTAATCTCATTGTTGTGCATTCCAATCCCTAATGGTACGAGGGAAAAAAGAATTCATATAAGAATCATTGCGGCACCTTATTTCTCTAATCTTATCTATCCTGTCATTCTGGCTCAAATAGGTTGGTGGACGAAGTATTTCACTACACTCGTGAGTGAAAGTGGGAGTACGCATGTTTACCAATAAGTTTAAACGAATCGTGCGTCGTCTATCTACCAGAGACTCCCAGCCTAGTCTACTAATCAGTTCTGTGACGCTTTCATAAGGACTGTAGCAAGAGGTCACGAATCGAGCGGCTCTTCTCTGTACTTTCTCTATACTTTCGATCAACCCCTTACGAAACGGATCCCAAATGGCACAACAATAGTCCAAATGTGGATGCACAAGAGATTTGTACGCTATCTCCTTTGTTTGTTCATTACAATTATTCAATATTCGACCTATGAATCGCAGCCTAGAATTAGCTCTACCTACCAACGAATTAATGTGTAAGTCCCATTTCATGTTCCTTTGTACTGTTACTCCCAAATATTTCATAGAATCGACCATATCAATAACTGAATTGTTTAACTCGTATTTCTGAACAATTGGATTCTTTTTGTTAGTTATGCTCATTGTCTTGCACTTTTTACAATTTAGCGTAAGTTGCCACTCAGCGCTCCAAGCCAAAATAATATCCAGATCACGCTGAATTTCTAAGCAATCGTCCAAATTCCTTACTTCCCTATAAATAACCGTATCATCAACAAACAATCTAAAAAGGTTTTTCACTTTGTCTCCGAGATCGTTTATAAAAATTAAAAAAAGAAGTGGTCCTATTACACTTCCTTGAGGTACCCCCGATGTAACATCTAGACTAGAAGAACTTTCTCCTTCAACGACGACATACTGCGACCGACCAATTAGAAAATCCTTTATCCATTCACAAAGCTGATCCGATATACCGTACGCTCGTAGCTTCGCTAAAAGGCGGTTGTGTGGCACAGAGTCAAAGGCTTTCTGAAAATCTAAAAAGTGGCATCTACTTGTGAACCTGCATCAATAACTTTCATTACGTTGTGTGTAAATAGGGCCAGCTGTGTTTCACTTGATCTTTTCTTCCAAAATCCGTGTTGATTTGTTGTAAGCAAATTATTATCGTCTAGAAATTTCATAATGTTCGAGCATATAATATGCTCCATAACTCTACTACAAACAGATGTTATAGATATTGGACGATAGTTTCCAGGATCACTTCGATCACCTTTCTTACCTCCTGGTAATGCCCGGTTAAATTCTTCAACGACGAATGGTTGCATGAGAAATTTGCATTAGCTGTTATCATTGTTATCTCATGGTGAAACAGAAGGCTCCACCCATGGAGGCGCTAACGACATTATGATTTCTTCCAGCACGGTGTAACAGCCCTAATACCTGAATTTTGAATAGCATTGTACTGTATGAAGTATTTGTAATTAGCTAAAGTTTGCTTGAAAGTGATTTGATATGTTTGTTTTGTAATTTCTTGTAAATCAGTGTATATAGACTTTGTTTTAGGTAAGAAAATTATTCAAAGGCCATTTAATATGTTTAAGAACCGAATGATGCAAGAGAATTTCTTAAATGTTTGTAATTCCATGTATTAATGTAAGTTACGATGTCTACAGGACAATTTTCTACCGTTTGAAAGGATTTCTGTAAATAATTTTGTATTTAAGTATCTATAATTACCATTTCTGATCATTTTGTAATGTTGTTAATTAATTTTGTATTAATTCCGATTGTTTTTAATATGTTAGATTGTTTGAGTGATTGTTAATGATCGAGAAAGATCGGGCGGATGCCTTTGAAGAATTCTCGTAATTTCGATAAAGACTATATAAACAGATTGCCTGGACAGAGACATTCATTCATGCATTCAGTTAGTAAGTCAGTTTAGTTGGCAGTATTCAGTGTTACAGAGAGTTTCAATCATTCAGTTGAGTTTGCGACTGTGCATCTCTGTATTGTACCTATACTAGTGAATATCGCTGACTTGTTGATTTGATCACAAATAAACGAACATCAACACAACATAATATTTCTTTGGTGGACTTTTTTAATTAATTAATGCAGTTCTTAAACCACCAAAAGAACCCTAACATGGTGACTGTTGACAGGACGAGAAGTTCTTAAACATCTGTGGGATGTTTATCTTCTAAAAAGAATCTGCAGAAAATTGCGACGAATTATCGGCGATAAGCGAACACAACCTGCGAGAAAATTTCGACCAGCTACGACACGTAGAGGTTATACAGGCGACACGGATTTGACGGCAAGCGGATCTTCTTCGGCCTAAGGCGGAGATTTCCATCGGAAATCGGCTGTAATCTTCCGACGACGAGTGGATTTTCTTCGGCCTCAAAATCGTCTTCCTACAGTGAATTGTGAAAAGTGTGGTTAAGAGTTTGAAGTCAGTGTGGTGTTTAATGGTTAAATAAGTGCTTCTAAGTGAAATTTAATGTGATACAAAATTGAGGAAGAACTGTAAGTACGGCATTGAATATTCAAGTGATTTCTTTTGCATGTTATTGTGTGGCAGATTGGAAAGATTTTAATTTTTCTTAATTTTGTTTTTTATGTTGATTTTGCTAATTACTAAAAATGGCTGATAGTCAGAACCTGCAAGCCTTTCTAGAATCATTTGTAGCCAATTTTAATGCAAGATTTTCTGAACTTGATGGTAAATTTGACAACAAATTTTCAGAATTTAAAAATGAGTTAAATGTTGATAGCAAATTTTCTGAATTTAAAAATGAGTTAAATCTCGATAGGAAATTCTCTGAAATGAATAGTAAGTTCGATAGTAAGTTTTCTGGAATTGATAATAAATTTGACAGTAAGTTTTCTGAAATTGATAATAAATTTGACAGTAAGTTTTCTGAGTTCAAAAAGGAATTGGATTTTGAGAACAAATTCTCTGAGTTGGCTGATTGTTTTGATAAGAAAATCTGTATGCAATTTCAAGGTTTTAGTTCTAAATTTAAGGAGGATGTCAATAATTTAAATTCGAAACTGGAACAAGCTGTTGTAGAGTGTCAGGAGAATTTTGTAAAGGTTAACCAAATTTGTAGAGACACTAAAGATACATGTGTTGATTTAATTAATGAAGTAGACTGTAAATATAGCAAGGAGATGAAGGGAGTCAGAGAAGAATGTAATATGATGAAGGAGGAATATGTGAGTTTGTTCGAAACCAGTGACAGTAAATCTGCTCAAAGGGTCAACGAGTTGGGACAAAATGTTAACGCGTTGACACGTCAGCAGGAACAGCTTACCCATGAGTTGGAGGGTACCCAATCCAACGTTAATCAGTTAGAGAAAAGGGTTACTGGGTTGCAGATTCAGTTAAGTCAGGTTCCCTTAACAGGTAATCCAAATTTCAGTGTCGATGTTAAAGAAGAATTTGAATTCTATGATGATAGTGGGAGGCTTCACCCTATTGAATTTATAGATAATTTTGAAAGATCAGACTATTTTAATTTGTTCCCCGACAATAAGAAAATTGTACTTGTGGGTAAACATCATAAGTCTTATGCTAGGACATGGGGTGATAGACAAGCTAGGGAAGTAACTGACTACAAGCTGTTTAAAGAAAACTTTTTGAAAAATTTTTGGTCGACAAGCAGGCAGATTCAAGAAAAGAGAGAGTTGATGACTGGAAGGCCCTACAAACCTGGTAGGGAAACTCAACATGACTTTTTTCATAAATGTTGGATCCGTTGTAAGTATTTAGACCATCCTTATGGAGAGGAAGAATTCATTGATTTGATAGGAGCTAGGCTACCTCAGCAAACAAGAAATTTAATTGCCACTTTGGATGTAGTAAATGTGGATAGAGTTTCTGAATTGTTGAGACGCTTGGATGCCCAGGAGTCATTCAATGAACAACATTACCACCATCAACATCATAGGAGGGGCAGCAGGAGTCCCCTTAGAAGGGGTAATGGGTCAAGGGATGGTAGATCTAGGGGATGGGTTCGTGATAATTACACAAGGAGGAATGATAATGGGGAAGTGAGAGAACAGAACCATCAATCTGAAAGGGAAAGGCAGCATGGGGGGCAGGCAAACTAAAGACCACCCCTGTGATGGGCCCCGCAGTGGTGGACGAGAAGGTGGGTCCAGGTACCAACTGCTATAGAGTTAATACCATTTTTATGAATAATCCCAGAGAAGATTTATTGGAAGAGGTGGAGGATAAGGATGAAGTTTTAGATAAAGTTCCCATAGTGCAAATTAATGCTTTTAATAAACAAATAGATGCTCTCATTGATACCGGGTCACAGGTTTCTTGCCTTGCTGAGGGATTATTTAATGAAATTGAAAACACCCATCAAATTGAAGTGTTACCCGTTTGTAGTATGACTGTTATTACTGCTACTGGTTTTCGAAGTAAGAGAATTAGGCAGGAAATGTTGATGGAAGGGTTTATGGGGACTGTAAATGTAGAAATACCCATGTATGTAGTCCCTAAGTTGAATGTTAATTGCATTTTAGGCATTGATTTGCTTACAAAAGTAAAGGCTGTGGTAGACTGTGGAGAAGGTAACTTACGGATTAAGTTAGAGAGTGGGGAATACTGGGTTGATTTTGAGAAGACTGGTTGGAAAGGCATACAAGAAGTAGATCATGTGAGAGTTAAATATAAGAATGCTGGTGTAGCTAGAGTTTGTGACGAACTATTACCACAGATTTGTGTAAATGTGTTAAGGCAGAGTAGTGAGATAAATAGTCTGATTGAAGGTCAGGAGATAAGCGAAGGAAACGTTATTAATTACCCAAACAGTATGAAACTATTACCGTCAGACCAACAAGAAACGCTGAAATGTCTAATTGAAGAATATAGGGACGTATTTTCTGACAAACCAGGTCTGATCAAAAATTATGAGTGCAAGCTTACTGTAAAGTCCGAAGAGCCTTTCTTTATTAAGCCATATCCAATCCCTTTGACCAAAAGAGATGAAGTGAATAAGGAGATAAATCGGATGTTAGAGTGGGGGGTAATAGAGAGGTCAAGGAGTCCTTACAATAATCCCTTGGTTGTGGTAATAAAACCGGACAATTCTGTGCGAATAGTTCTTGATGCTCGCACATTAAACAAGCATTTAGTAACAGAACGGGATCATCCTCCACCTATCAGTGAGTTGTTGCACAGGTTTAAAGGTAAAAGATATATTTCGTCTATCGATCTGACTGCGTCCTATTGGCAAGTCCCGCTTTCGGAAGAGTTCCGGAAATACACTGTCTTTCTATTTGATGGCCGTTGTTATAATTTTCGAGTGTTACCATTTGCGTTAAATATTTCAGTTTCCACCTTTATTCGTGCTTTGGATAGTGTGTTAGGAAAGGAATTGCTTGAACAAGTAGAGATATACGTAGACGATATTCTTATAATGTCAGAAACACTTGAGGAACATTGGGTGCTACTTAGAAAAGTTTTAGAAGCATTGAGAAAGGGGGTATGACTATTAAGTTAAAGAAATGTACATTTTTGCAAAAAGAGGTTGAATTTTTGGGCCATCGTATTACACCACAGGGGATCTTGCCTAGTAATGATAAAATAAATGCCATTATGAATTTTCCCTGACCTAGAGATAAGAAACAACTACAGAGTTTCTTTGGATTATGTGAATACTATAGGAGATTTCTTCAGGGACAAGCCTTAAATAGTCCAGCCTTAAGAGATTTGGTTAAAACAAGTGTCAGGTGGGTGTGGTCCTAAGAATGTGAAAGAGATTTCAAAAAATCAAAGATGACTTATGTAATTCCAATATCCTATATTATCCAGATTGGGATCTAGATTTTTGCCTTGCCGCAGATAGTTCTGACTACGGTTTAGGAGTACATGTCTTGCAGGAAGTGGAAATCAATGTAGAACCAGATTTTAGGACTATTGCCTTTGCCAGTAGAAAACTACAACCAGCTGAAACTAGATACACAATTACGGAAAGGGAGGCCTTATCTATTTTGTGGGGTTTCACTAAGTTTAGGTACCTACTGTTGGGTAGAAAAATTATTGTATATACAGACCATAAGGCTCTTTCATTTTTATTAGAATGTAAGTTAGTCCACAGTCGGTTCACCCGTTGGGCATTGGTTCTGCAGGAATATAATTTAGAGATTCGGTATAGACCTGCTAGTAAAAATCAAGTTGCATATGCTTTGTCACGTCTACCGTTAGGTCTAGATTCCGAAAAGCGATGTCTAGGACCACAGACCTGAGGTTAGAATTGCTTATCTGAAAGGAGTACCGTATGAAACTGAGGTTAAGTATTCCTTGAGACAAATCAATGAGGAACAGGACAAATATGTAGCTATAGCAGAAGTAAAAACTAATCTTGATAGCCCAGAACACAGAGATAAACTTCAGAAATGTTATACTTTGCTTGGGGGAGTATTGTTTAGAAGGACTAGTGAAGATGAAGATGGTTGGAAGTTATGGCTTCCAGAAAGTTTGGTTGAAAAAATTGTTTGGCATCACCACTATATGGGCATTATGGGCCATCCAAGTGTTAAGGGAAGATACATATTTTTATAATATGAGAAGGAAGATTTCCAAGCTATTAAAATCTTGTCAAGTGTGCCAAAGATCTAAAGTAGATAGTGTTAAACGAGTGGGGAAAATGCAAAATATCATCCCAAGTAGTGTATTGGAATTAGTTTCTGCTGATGTTCTTGGCCCCCTACCCATGTCTCGGGGAGGGGTGACCCAGGTTTTAGTTTTATTTGATGTTTTTTTCCAAATTCGTTAAACTTTACCCTGTAAAGAAGTCTACGGCTAAAATTTTTGTTAGAAAAGTGATTGATGAATATTGTCAAAAGGTAGGTAAACCTAAGAGGGTGCTTTCGGACAATGCCCCGCAATTCACTAGTAAAGTATGGACAGAAAAACTTGAACAAGAAGGGATAGAGGTTATACATACTTCTGCTTATCATCCAGCAGGAAATCCCGTAGAACGCCTTATGAGGGAAATAGGACGTTGGTTTAGGACATATTGTACAGACCAACACAGTAAGTGGGCATATGAAGTAGAAAATTTTTAAAATGTAATTAACTCTATACCTAGTGATACAACTGAAATACCACCCATTGAGCTGATGTTTAAGAAACCGGCTAACAGATTAATTCGAGAATGTGTTAGTTTTTCAAATAGAAAGAGTTTCAACTATGAGGAAAAGGTAGCTTTAGCTCTTAAAAATTTAAAGGAGAAGGCAACAAGGAGAAAGAAAAAGCATGATGAAGGTCAGAAGTGTATAGAATATAAAGTTGGTGATTTGGTGTTAGTTGAAGTTCATAGTAAGTCATCAGCTTTGCGACAAGAAACTCGTAAGTTTAACCGTTTGTTTGAAGGCCCTTTCAGGATAGAGTCTATACCAAGGAAAAACTCTTATGATCTAATAGACCCTGAGAGCGGTAAATGTAAGGGTGTGTAAAATGTTGAAGCCCTAAAACCCTTTTATGAATAAGTGGTCACTTATGAAGGGTGCCACTATATGTGTGTAAATATCTAATTTTGTAAATAAGGTTGTCAATTGATGCATGTAAATAGTTTGTGGGAGTACTTAAGTTCAGATGCAGATGTAATAATACTGAATGTTTAAGATGTAAACATTTCACTTTATAAAGCAGTTTGTGACAGTTTTGTGTAGAAACTTTTGGGGGTTTTCATGATGTTGTGACTTTCTACATTGTGTTGACAAATTATTAGCTATAAAATGTAAACAGACTGTTGTCATTAACAAGCAGATATCAAGTGTGTAATTTGGAATTTGGTGTGAAAATAATTTTTACCTGAGGTGATGACATTGAACGTTTGTTGTGTAAACACAGTAACTGAAAAAATGATTGGATCTGAGAAAAGACAATTATTGTAAACCAAATCAGTGTCATGGACTATGTGCAGATGTTGTATGTAATGAAGAATTGTACTTGTTCATTGTAAAGTCATTATGGTTGATTGATTCTAACCTGTTTGGGTTGGCATTATGTGTACATTCAACCTGCTCAGATTCGTGACGGATTCAATCAGTTTTAACTATGTAAAATTAAGTGAATCCTGGGGAGGGGTTGTAACAGCCCTAATACCTGAATTTTGAATAGCATTGTACTGTATGAAGTATTTGTAATTAGCTAAAGTTTGCTTGAAATTGATTTGATATGTTTGTTTTGTAATTTCTTGTAAATCAGTGTATATAGACTTTGTTTTAGGTAAGAAAATTATTCAAAGGCCATTTAATATGTTTAAGAACCGAATGATGCAAGAGAATTTCTTAAATGTTTGTAATTCCATGTATTAATGTAAGTTACGATGTCTACAGGACAATTTTCTACCGTTTGAAAGAATTTCTGTAAATAATTTTGTATTTAAGTATCTATAATTACCATTTCTGATCATTTTGTAATGTTGTTAATTAATTTTGTATTAATTCCGATTGTTTTTAATATGTTAGATTGTTTGAGTGATTGTTAATGATCGAGAAAGATCGGGCGGATGCCTTTGAAGAATTCTCGTAATTTCGATAAAGACTATATAAACAGATTGCCTGGACAGAGACATTCATTCATGCATTCAGTTAGTAAGTCAGTTTAGTTGGCAGTATTCAGTGTTACAGAGAGTTTCAATCATTCAGTTGAGTTTGCGACTGTGCATCTCTGTATTGTACCTATAATAGTGAATATCGCTAACTTGTTGATTTGATCACAAATAAACGAACATCAACACATCATAATATTTCTTTGGTGGACTTTTTTAATTAATTAATGCAGTTCTTAAACCACCAAAAGAACCCTAACAACGGCTTCTATCTCAGATTCGGATGTTTGCTGAGATCTTTTGAATGTTCTAATTCATAGTCTTGTAGGGGCATGTATTCATTAAGAGTGGAGCATAATTCTTTCCAGGCCATTCCCTTTTTTCTTTAAATAGACGTTTGGCTTTTGTCTGCATCTTATTTCGAGCGAGGAAGTTACATCTGTGGCCGATCTCTGATATATGCGATATGCGTAGCGCTTCCTTCCTTTCCTCAAACATGTGCTGACAATCGTCATACCACCACACGATGTTTGCATCTTTACGCGTAGTAAAAGGGCGCGTAACTGGAACGGCGAAAGAAGCAGCTTTTTCAATATTTTTCTATGAAGTTATGGTAGTCGCTCTCTAGATCACCGCTCATTTCAATCCGCAAATACCTGTGTTGCTGCTTCTCTATAACCGCTGCCTGTTTGCTTTTCTTATATTTCATTTATAGTTTGGATATCTCGTCGAATGCTGTTGCCTAGTGTCTGGAAAGGTCAGCAATAGTGGTAAGTGATCCGAGCCAAGGGGATGTTGAATTACAGAACAGTTTGTGCCCAAAGCGATGTTTGGTGACCGCGGAAGGCGATTCTGTTGGTCTACTGTTTCTTGTTGGTGATTATTATTGAATAACGTTCTCCCATTAATTGTACTATATCCCTTCCCAGAGTGTATTCAGTAGAGCATCCCCACATCGGTTGGTGGGCGTTTAGGTCTCCAGTGACTATTGACGGATCATCAATTTGTCTGAGGATGTAATGAAGATCTTCTTTAGGTAGCGGTGTTTCAGGAGACTTGTACATAACCAGTACTGTACCACGCTGTCCTTTGAGAGGTTTCAATTGCGCAACATTCTATATTGATTCCTCGAAGATCCAATGATACTTTTGTGAAGTGTCTATTGTAATGTATTAGGATGGCTACGCCACCAAACCCGTCCTGTCGGTCGTGGCGAATAATGTTGTAGCCTGGAAATGAGAATCTCTCCTCGGGTTTTAGCTATGTTTCCGTCAGAGTGCAGATGGGGGTATCATTTTCTTTCAAAAATTGCATAATACTTTCCTTGTTGAACCTAATAGACCGTGCGTTCCACTGCAAAATCTTCTCCAATTTCCTGAGAGATTATCACTATTTCTTCCACTGTTCCGTGCACATTGCTTGTGGATTCTATAATCTTACTAATGCTACCCCTTATCGCGTCGATTGGGAGTGTCCCTCCTCCAGATTCTATCCGCTGTAGCAGCATGGTAATGTAGTTAACCCTTTGACTGCTGTAGACGCGTTAACGCGCGTGGCTACTACTGCGCCCAGGTGCTCCAGACGTGTATACACGCGCCGCCTTGCCGCTCTGTCTCTGCTCCAGACGTGTATACACGCGCCGCCTCGCCGCCCTGTCTGTACTCCAGACGTGTTAACACGCTAGCCTCTTAGCGGCCTGGCTATGAAGCCATATTTCCACCCAGGGTGGTTAGTTGTTTTCCTCATCGGCCCTTGAGCATTGGCAGCTGATCTAATTTGTGTTGCTCTTTTCCTTTTAGTTTTCGCTGAGAAAATGGCATACAATCATTATTTTTTTTAACTGCTTAACGTCTCTTAACAGCGAGGTTTTTAGCGATGTTAAAGAATGGGGGGCAAGGAATGGTAAGGAATTCGGCTATGGCCTTTTGAAGAAAGCATCCCGACATTCACCTGGAGTGATTTGGGGAAACCATGGAAAACCCAAATCTGGATGCCTAGACGGGGATTTGAACCATCGTCCTCCCGAATACGCCGTCGTGTTTGTACCGCGGAAGAAATCATGGAGATTATTACTAGAAGCGACAGTGAATATAATCACTTTAATATGGATGACAGTGATAACCCTTCGACAGGATCTCGATGTAATTTTCCTAAGCTGTGTACATCAGCTAGTGGAAAATGACCATTTTTCAGAGTTTGAAGCTACAGATTGTTCGAGCGAAATGTGTGGAAAAAGAGAATGCTTTAGTGACGTGTTTGACAGCATGTGCTTGTCGATTAAGCTGCAGGACACAAGTGTGGATTACGTTAACATTCCAGCAGTTTGTCATTTTTCCTGATATTTCTAACGGAATATCATATGATATCTAATGCTGATGAGACCAACAGATACGCGAGAATCAATTCACACTATATTTTCACTATGAAGTGGTTTAAAAAGTTCTTTTTCCACATTCTCGAACACTGCATTTTAAATGCTCACGCTCTTCACTTAGTAGTAACCGGACGAAAAATGCCAGTTGCAGAGTTTCGTCTGTTGCATCCATAAATTTAAATTTCGTGAGGAATTTTTCAGGATTTCCTAACACCCCCCCCCCCCCCCGTCTTGTAAGATCAGGTTCCGTGAGACGCCACCCCCCCCCCCTTGAAATCGCCCTCGCAACTTTTTGAGACCTTTTTTCCAATGTTCATTCATATTGCAAATTCAAAGAAGAGCACGCCAATGCGTAAATGCGCTGTATGTTCGATACAGAAAGTGCGTCGAGAAACCAATGCAGAACATGTAATGTATCACTGTGTGTTGTACCATTTTTCAAGGCTTATCACACAAAAAGAATTACTAACTATGGTTAACTGCAGAGTAATAATTATATTACATTTATACGCCTCTAAAACTAAAGAAAATAATTAAAAAATATATAAATATTAACCGGGTCAAAAAGAAGACTGGAAAATTTGTGCAGAATTTGTGAAAGGTATTCGGAAAGGTTCTCTCCAGATAAATTACTACGCTCACAAACTAAAAACATTTCAGTTGCTGTAATATCTATATAGTATATGAAGTACCGTCATGTTTGATTACGCAGACATTTACTTTTAGAGGAGCTTTAAACTGAAAAACTTTAGAAGTTATATTAACTGTATTTATTTTGTATCTGCGGTTTCAAATCGCAGAGCGACAGCAGAAGAACTCCACACACAACGCTCCAGATGTATTCAGCACACAGCGGTCCGGTCTAATGCGGCATTCGAGCGCAGGTAAACAGCTTAGGCGTAAACAAAGCCGCACTCAGCGAGGGCTCGGCCGGCCGAACCGTAGCAGTTAAAGGGTTAAGCATTATTTCTATTAGGCGACGAGTGTCTGGTATGGCTGGAGGACCCTCCATGCCATTGATGGTGCTGGTTACATTACTTTGTAAGTGCATCGTTGGTCATTTGCTTGGGATGTGATATTGCTGGTAATCTGAGTAATTCCAGTTATTTGTATTGTTCTGTGTCGAAATCTGTTGAGATCAGACGACTTCTGGATTGGTTCTCAGTGATACCTTGTTGTCTCGTCTGAGTGGGCCTGGGTTTATTCCACGCAGTGGCATAGACTGATTAAATTGCGGAGGCGTCCTCAGAGGAAACAGCAACATATTCTATTGGCTAGGCAGTGCCGGAGGGTACCTATGGAGAGGCTGCTGCCTCCCTTGTGTATGGTCTATTGTCGAATGAGGCTAGCTATAAGGTTTGTTGTTGGTAGTGGTTGACACGAAGAGAGGGCCTGGCCGGCAAAGGCGGAAATTCAGTAAGACTATTAGACTGCAAGTTAACATTGGCTGGTGCTAGAGCGTAGGATCTGTTCTCGTGTATTGCTGTGGCCTCACCGTAACTAACATTATTCAACGCCATATATTGCTTTATGTCTCTCGCCTGCTGATAGGTGGGACAAAGTCGATCTGTGACTAAGTGTTACCCAGAACACAGAGCACTCGATGCTATTGTCGGATGCACAAAAACTGCAGCGCGTTTGGCTGCGGCGTTGATTGCTGCCATGACCGAAACGCAAACTTTTGTAACACTGAATTACTGATGGGATGTCGCGTGGCAATGGCCGAGCGAAGAATTACCTTCGACTTACCCCTGCGTGCACGTAGGTTCGTCCAGCCTGCTCGCCGTCAACTTCTGGTTCTTCCCGTTGGCGTCTGCAAGTATGGGCTGGAAAGCACTAAAAATCACTCTAACTACTGACTTGAGGAATTGTTGCAAATGACTTCAGAGATGCTATGAACAGGCATTTATTCTTGAGCTCTTCGGAGAGATAAGTGAATTGATACAGATGAATGGTACATCTTAATATGCATAGAAGCGAAATGTGTTTCCTTACTATAGCCGAATGGCTGAATAAAATAGCAGGAGGGTTGGTACAAGCCTCGCCTCGTGAGCATACGAAGGGTGGAGCTGATGGTGTAATTTCTAACACTGCCTAAGTCATTGGCTTCATAAAAATTGGCAAGTTTACGGCATGATCTTCAAAATGAAACTGCGCAGAGGACGGATACAGAACGCGTCTCTCTACTGTCGCTTCAGGGTGGGGTGACTGTCTCCCATTGGCCAGTTCACATCACGCGCTGTGGATGCAAAGTTTAATTGGCCAGTTGGAGGCGTCTTTCTAGAAGGTACCAGAACATTTCGAACCTTGTTTCTCACAGTCAAAACTGCTTGCCTCTGTGGCTTTGCAGGAAGGGTTGAGATTCTGCAAACGCGCTCTCATGTTCCATGTCCGCCCAGGCTTGTAGCTCACCGAGACTGGCTTACACTCACTAGAATATTAACTACGAAATTATTGAAATATGCTACACCTTCCTGCTAGGGAAAGAATTTGCAGAAGCCTTGTGTTTCGGCAAATTCTCCCAGCATTCTAATAGGCGTACACAATAGATATCATATTTATATCCTAATTAATTAATTATAAATTCTCCTAAGGTTTTGTAGTAATAGCTTTCATCTAGTCTATCTTTGAACTGTCTAATACTAGTAAGCAAACAATATTTAGTGTGTTCTCTCTATCAACTAAGTGTTTAAAACCCATATTTAAAATAGTTCTAGCGTCTGACTGATTTGGTGTCTGTAGAACTTGGTTCTGGTTTCTCTACATTGCTACTTAACACAGAAGGATTACGTTGAAATACTACCATTTCTTCTTCGTCATCAGTTTGCACTTCAATACTGCGACGAATAGGTCGTCGAGGTCTAATGGTTCTCACTTGTGAGGCGTCTGTTTGATTTAGTACTGTAGTTTGAACACAAACCCTACCACAACAGTCATTTGTAGTGCGAAATTCATACTTATAACAATCTCTAAGACATTTACAATGTCGACATAGGCAAAATAATACAATAAAAATTATTACAGTGGTACATACATAAGAGATTACAGAATATCTTGACATATAAAAGTCATTAGATTTGTTTTGCTCCTGTCTCTCAATTTCATCTTCCAGTTCTTGTATTTTATGTCCAGCGACCTTGAGGTCGTCTAGATGTCGTATTACTGGCTCTAATTTCCATGCTAACCTTAACTCTGAAAGATTATGTTTGTCTTGATTTAATGTACAACATTCCAAGTCTAGCTTAAAATTAGGTATTACATCATGAGTAGTTACATTGGTTCTTATATATTGCTCTGACTGAATCATTATCGTATTAGCGTAACCTTTACATTTGCCAAAGAATGTTAACTTTCCAGTACCTTTAAAGGTGACATCCGTGGGAGGTTCATTATTGCATAATATTGTTACACTCTCTTTATGAGGTACTACAAATAACCATTCGTTTCGGCTAATGGCCGTCCAATCACTGTCATTAAGTACTGCTATTGTCTTTACACAATCATTAGGGATTGATCCTAATGGTTGCAGGAGTCGAACCTCACACGGTGAGTTATCATAAGTAGTTTGTAATACAAAGTTCTGTTTACAAATACTGGAGTCTGACGTCAGTTGTTTACAATCTAATTGGTCTTGATCCAGTTTTGCGTACAAACGTTTAGAGTGATCAATTAGAATATATGAATGATCAGGTTGTAAATACAAGTAATGAACATTGTAATCAAGATTTATAGGCAAGGGCAACATTTTATATAGATCAAAATAATTGCTTTCTAATAATGGCACATTCAAAATATAACTAAGAATATTCTGTGACATGAAAACATCGATTGTAATGATTTTCAAAAGAAGATAGCCATTTTCCTCCTTCAGAGAAACTGGGAACTTTTTATCCCCTACATCATTCCTTATTAATCCCAAGTATTGGAAAATTTGAACTGGATTAATAAAATGTCGCTGCAATAATCCCTTCTGGGAATTTACGATCGCGCTTACTAAGAGATCATATTCCCTCTGCAAACCTTGTATAATAGCAATGGCACGAACTAGATGCTCATTGACAGATACGAAGACAGACAGTTGGCGTATGGCTTTATTGGTATGATTCGCTTAACTTTCCGCGTATCTCTGCATCTTTCGCATCCATTCTAGTAGTACTATCTGATTTCGGCTCACGCCTGCTAAGGTGTGATTCAACCCTGCTAAGACGGTTTTAACTACTGTAAGTTGTTCTTTACTGAGTTTTTAGTAACGTTCGTTGTTCCTTTTCAGCAAGGTCTATTTTTGATCGGAAATATTGAACTTCTGAGTCTTTAGCCAACCCAAATAAAATTTTACAAATATCACCAACAAATTAATCGCTCCTCTTTTCCTACACGTTGCTTGATGCTGTGTTATTTGCCCTATTAACCGTTGAGAGTATTTCACTTGATCAATATGCCATAATAATTCTTTTGCCATCTCATTACATTCATCTATGCATACATTGAGTTCAGCGAATTTATTTTTAGAGAAAGCAAGTAATCTCGTCGCGTAATGCTCAACTTCCGCGAATTTAGTTTGAAGTTCACCGAGATCGACGTAACTAATGATGCGCCACGTGACAGATGACAGCTGGACTTGCTGCCTAAAATCGTAATACAGACCGGGCGAATGCTGATATTTCTCAATCTGAAAATCTTGGGATGCCGCACTCAGTTGCAGCAATAACAAGGTACCTAGGATCACGTTCATCGGTAATAAATAAATACAAAACTTATAGCGTTTAATACTAGTGTTTTTCTCTGCAAAATAAAATCATTCTTAGTTATAAACAAATGACTGGTATGGAAAATTTTATGCATAATTTTATATGTAATTTATTACGCGCCTAATGCATTCGTCTGGTGTGTTAAAGAGCTGCTGCCGTGACACCTGAGTGCGTGGCTGATATCAAGTACGTGTGGGCGCGCTATCATTTCAGCTGGAGAACGGCCTTGTGTGGGTTGGCAAGGCGCTCCCTTATCACGCCGCCATTTGTAATT
Source organism: Vandiemenella viatica (assembly GCA_031002005.1). NCBI lineage: Eukaryota > Metazoa > Arthropoda > Insecta > Orthoptera > Morabidae > Vandiemenella > Vandiemenella viatica. The sequence goes on along the minus strand of CM061918.1, from coordinate 50,030,500 downwards.
CCTCGCGGTATCAGCTACGTCACAGGAGGCTCGCCCTCCATGTGCGTTTTTGTTTACAAACAACACATGGTGCCTATCCAACTTCATTCTAACGCTGTTTCTGCGCTATTTGGCGCAACTGAACCGGGTTTTCGGCTAATCCTATATACTGTATAGTGCTCTAAGAGTAGATATTAGAATTACATGTGTATATGTGCTCAGATATAAGGTTTTAACCCTTTGACTGCTGTTGACGTCTATACACGCATGCCGCCCGCTGCTCTCTGGCTGCTAATGACGGGTATAGACGCAGCCGCCGTTTTTCCCCTGAGCGCTGTTGACGAGATAAGCCGCACCTGTCTGCCGGCCCCTGAGTGCTGATGACGGATATAGACGCGCCGCTATCTGAGTCGTACATCGTAACTTCCCCGCCCCATTTCTCAATAGCCTTTCGCAGTTCTGGACGCTAGATTGTCGTCGGACAGTTTGTCTGTTGGGAGCCTAGGCTTCACTCTATAATTTTTCAGGTGGGTCTTTTTACGTTCGTGAATAGTGCTAGGAAGAAACGGATGCCTTTAACTCTCTGTATGAGTTCGAATATCTCTAATTTTACAGTCGTGTTCTGAACGCACTCTACATGACTTTTAGAGCCGTATGTCACTGTAGAATGTAGATGGTTGAGAATTTCCCGTAAAGTTATCGCGCGTACTAAACGAACCAGTGACGAAACGAGACGCTTTTCTTTAAATTTTCTCTATATCTTCGATCAACCCAATCTCACACGGATTCAACATATAAGAACAGAATTAAAAAAAGGATGTAACAACGGTTTTGTAAGCTGTAGCCTTCGTGTATAAATTACATTTCCTTAACGATGTAAAGTAAAATTGGTCTTGTCGTTGCTCCAACTAAATTCCGATGCTGTAGTGCGATATGAAAGATGAACTGTATGTCTGTTTCTTCTATAGACGACGTTTTGAACAACAAAATCAACTTACACTAATATTTAAGCTATGGGTTATTTCATTCGTTCTTGAGTTAGTACAGTAAGGAACTCATAGAAAATTGGAGTTATAAACGGATATGCAAGAAAGAATAGTAAACTACTGAGGTAAATTTATGAATCATGACGCTATCGGCCATAATCTGCGAAAATCGAAGTAAAAACTATAAGCAAGATATAATTATTAGTGACGAAAAATAGTGTTAATGATTCAGTTTTATTCTGTAGTAATTAATCTGTAAAGAAACTATGTAGTGAGAGCATTTATTCTGTATCAGCCGTGAGTGGTGACGCTAGAAATACTCAGCACAGGACGGGTGGATCAGCGCGTGCCGCTCCGTCCCCACCGGCCGCTCCAGGACAGGTAGCGGGATTACGCAGCAGGCTGCAGGCCTGAGCGAGCCAGGTAGACGACCCGCCATCAGCAGTCAAAGGGTTAACCTGTTTGCATGCACCTTTAACCTTCTTATATCGTCCTATCTGTAGAGTAACATTGGGTAATTGCACCTCTATATTTTGTAAGGGCGTCTAAATTGTGTGTCCAGTTTAAGGCTTCGTCACATCTCACACTCTCGTCCTTAAGCCATACTTTATCTCCTACTTTGAATTCTTCAGGTTTTGATCCTTGTCGTAATATTCTTTGTTTTAATTTTACACTGTTTATTTATCTCCCTAGCCCTTTGATGTAAACTTTGCAATCTGGGCTTTCAACTCGTCCGCGTAGTCATCATAAGAATAGATGATTTCTATGGGATTCCTTTTGCAAGATACCTGGAATATTTGCTACACGCCCAAAGATAAGTTCGAATGGTGTGTAACCGGTGGCAATATGGGTAGTTTGTATATAAACAAATGTTCATAGGGAAACCATTCATCCCAGTTGACTGATCCTTATCGATATAGTGGCCTTAAGTACTCTGTAGGGGTCCTGTGACTTCTTTCAAGAGCCCCCCTCGACTCTGGATGCCAAGCCGTAGTCTGAATCTTCTCGATCCTGAGTAGCTTACATACTCTCTGCAAAGTATCACTAAGAAATCTAGCCCCACAGGTCAGATAATACAAATTGTGGAGAACCGTATTTTAGGATGATTTCATGCAACCAACGACCTTGCTATTGTATCAGAATCCTGTCTTGGAATGGGTATAGCTGCTAAGAATTCGATAGTTCGTCTTGGAAGGTCAGATGTATTTATGACATGGTTTGATAAAGGCAACGGGCCAACCACATCAACGGCACACTTTTCGAAAATATGTTCTGGTGTTCTTGTGATTTCTAAAGGCATTTTGACGTGCGGTTGGGTCATTTTGTTTATCTGGCAGCTAGGACATTGCCTAATGTAGTCCCTAACGTCTTGGTCCATTCCTGGCCACTGTATGTACTTTTTAATTCTCTAACGTTCGATTAATCCCGACATGGCCTCCAAGAGGCGCATCATGCATTGATGCAAAATGGCTCGTTTTTCCTCTTCGTCAATTGCGGAAACTCTTCAGCTGTTGTTTGTGTCTGTGCTTCTACTGTTTGTGTTGTTGTTGGAGTAGCCACTGCATTTTCGGAAGTTTCCATTACGTCATTCGGTTCTATCTCCTCATTTGATGTTTCAGTGTTGGCTCGTATTTCCCTGATTCTACTGAGAGCATCTGCATTTGAATTAGACGTTCCCTTTTTGTAAACTATTTCGTACTGATAACCTTCGAGTTTTAATCTGAACTTGAGTAACCGGGAGGATGGTTCCTTCACACTAAAAAGCCACGTCAACGGTTTATGGTCAGTTACTAGCTTGAAACGTCTTCCAAACACATAAGGTCGAAACGTTTTGACTGCCCAGACACAAGATAAAAGTTCTTTTTCGCTGACACTGTAATTTTGTTCTGCCTTACTCAAAGTTCGCGAAGCGAATGCTATTGGCTTATCTCTACCGATTGGACCCTGAGATAAGACGCACCTATCGCTTGACCACTGGCATCGTGGTAATTACGAATTCTTCGTCAAAATTTGGATATTTTAGAGAGGAGGGGATGTTAGCTTCTCTTTAAGGGTTTGAAAAGCTTGTTCGGCTTTTGGATTCCATTCAAATGCCACTTCCTTCTTTAATAGCTCGTATAGAGGCTTCGCAATCTTACTATAGTTCTCAATAAACCTACGGTAATACCCTGTGAAACCCAGAAAGGTTTTGAGCTGCTTTGTCGTTTCTGGTCTGGGATAGTTTTTCACCTTTTCTGTTTTCGCGGGATCTGGGGATACCCCCTCAGCAGTTAGTCTATGACCTAGGTATATCAAATCACGTCTTAAGAACTCACATTTATCTGACTGAAGCTTCAAGTTATGGTGTCGCAATCTCTCAAATACATCCATCAACCGATCTCTGTGTTCTTCTAAACTGGTACTATAGACCAATAAATCATCCAAGTACACTAGGCTTTTTCCCATTAATACCAGATAAAACCAAATTCATCAAATGCTGGAAGGTACTAGGGGCTGAGCTTAACCCCATGGGCATAGTGACGTAACAAAAATGGCCCTTATTAGTGCTAAAAGCCGTCATATGTTGATCTTTTTCATCTATCAAAATTTGATGGTAGCCTTTCGCTAGATCAAGGGTTGTAAAATATTTGGCCTTCCCTAAGGAGTCTAGGATCTCAGATATCAATGGAATGGGAAATGTAGTCCCTACAGTCATCTCATTCAATTTTCTGAAGTCTACGACAAGTCGGTACTTTTGTTTACCACTAGCATCTGCACGTTTGGGTATAAGAAGTATAGGAAAGTTCCACTCACTATCAGAGTGTTTAATTATACCCTGTTCCAACATATGATCTATCTCTTCATCTAAAGCTGGTTTCAGAGCCTCTGGTATTCGGTAAGATCTAGAATTAATAACTTTCCCCATAGCTTCTGGCTTTAATTTAATTTCGTGTTTCACTGTATCTGTATGTGTTAATTTATCCCCAGGGAGGAAGAAAATATCGTTATATAGCAAGCATAATTCAGAAATGACCTGTTTCTCTTCTGCATTCAAGTGGTCTAATCGCAAGTTGTCCTTTAAAAGACTAACACGTGGTCGCGCTGGAGGTGTGTGTTTTGACTCGTTTGTTTACTAGCTGCGCGCACATGTGACGTGTACTCAGCTGTTGCTGACGCGTCTGACAGATTAGGCCTTGGCTGTGCTTCTAAAGGCGCATAGAAAAATTCAACTTCTTCCTCTCGTGTGTTTAGAATAGGAATAATGCATTCTCCATTTCTGACTGTAACTAGAGATTCTGGTACATGAACACCTTTTATTAATTCCTGTTTACTGATCACTGCCTCTGTGTTTCGCTTTCCTTGAACCTTAATGCGTAAAATCCTTTCTTCTCTCGGACCTAATTTAATTAAACTATCTTCTGGATCTTTGGCTAATGCGTTCGACTGGATTGTACAATGTTTCTGATGGCTATCTGACTGCTGGTTAGTTGGTACTTCCCCGTCGGCTTCACTGTTTCTCCCATTGAACACTGGATCGTGCTGTTGAGTAATGCATCTGTTTCCTATCTCTTCCACTCGCAAGCAATCCTTTGCATGTGCTCTACCTGTGTTTGGTTGTTGTGCATGACCCTTGTGTAAGTTGTGGTCTGACCTATAATGTTGTTTTCTGCTGCGGTCCTTGGTTCCTACCCTGTCTATGGCTGAACTGAAACTTCCCTGTCTGATACTTCTGGTTGTCATGGAAACATCGTGTGTTGATTTCTGGTGTATACTGCTTTGTTCGCTTAGTTAATGTGTGATTCCCTTCACGTTTTGTCAACATTGGCAAATGACCTTTTAGATAAACCGCCTTTGTTCTATAATTTATGACAGCTCTATGTTGTATTAGAAAATCACGACCAATTAACCCGTGTTCGGTTATATCCACGGCTCCAGAAACTACATGGAATTTATGAGTAATGTAAATGTTGTTCCTCAAATACAGTTTCAATTTCACCGTACCGTATGTTCTCATAAGTTGAGAAGCAATACCCTTAATTTGAATGACCTCATTTTTATTGATGTACATATCTTCCTTTAAGATAGATTTGCTGACTAAGCTGACCTGTGAGCCCGAATCTAAGAGACACCTGATAGCACTATTTTGGATATCTGGACATGACAATTTAATAAAATCGTTTACATATCGACAACCTACAGTATAGACTCGTCCATAATCCCGAGTGCAAACGAGGTTGTCAGCATTTACACTCGACTGGATTGGTTTTCCTGTTTGTTATTAAATTTGCTTCTGCATTTTGATGGGAAATGTCCTACTTTTTGACATTTGGAGCACCTGTTTCCTTTGCTCCGACAATCGGATACGGAATGACCTGGAATTTTGCAATAACTACATGTGATATAATGGACCCCTCTGAAAGCTGGCTTATTTCTACAATTTCTGGCATGGTGTCCAAATTGTTAGGCACAACTGACAGACAGTCGAACTTCGACATTCTCTGCTGATGTGACCGATTTTCCCACATAAATTACATTTCTTAAAGGAACTACCATTATTCCTACAATGCACTGGCTTCATTTCAGCCCTCGCATGTAAGGATTTCTCTTTATGTGACAAAATTGCTGACTCTTCAACCAAAGATAAATCCACGGCCTCAGGAAGTGTTATCTTTGAACCCTGAGCTCTGACTACTGTCTGAATGCGTTCATTTTGCAAACCCTGTATATAGGTAGCCCTACTCAACTTATCTATTAAAGCTAGACTGCCCTTAACATCTGGTTCGTCCATCTCAAGGCTTGCAGCCTGCCTGAAATCATGTGACAATTTATCTTTTTTGACGCCCAATCTGCTATTGATTCCCCGTTTCTCTGTTTGGCAGAAAACAGCTGATAAGCATAAAAATCTAGTGATCTCTTTTCGCCATAATTTTCAATTAAAATATCTCTTACTGATGGCCAATCTTTCGTCTGCTCTCGGACAATCAATTTCGAGCGAGCTGTGCCAACTATTTTAGATTTTACAAATTTAAGTAATACATCATGTTCTTCCTTAGGTACAAGGGAAAATGCTGTGGACACATTGTCGATGAAAGACTTAATTCACTCTTATTTCCATCGAAAGAGGATGGAATTAATTTAAGAGCCTCAGTGACCGTAATTTTTACACCACTATCTTCCGGCACACTTCCTACACTCGGTGATGCACCTTGCGACATGATTGACACTTTTTACACACTGAATTTTCTCACTGTACTCACTTTTCTGGTGATTCTGCCGTCGCTGCTTTCAAACTCCGCGCCGTCTGCTCCGTCGATTGTAGCCAAGTCGATCCGCGACCGCCCTGCCTCCTAGCGTCTGCTCCGTGCTCGCCTGCGTGAACTCCGCGCTGCCGAATTCTGCGTCCGTTTTGGCTCCTCCTTCTTGCGTCCTTATTCCACTTAACACCACCAACCCTTCGTAGCTTAGTATTCCTCAGAAGATTTACTATAGCGAGAGAAAATTGTTGTTTTCTCTGCTATGCTAAGTGGAGTAGACTCCAAAATAATAACAGTAATGATGACGTCGATGTTAGAATGGTTAGGCACGCCACACCACTGACACCAACTTTATTACTGGGGTACTGTCGCGTGGTAATGGTCGAGCGAAGAATTACCTTCGACTTACCCCTGCGTGCACGTAGGTTCGTCCAGCCTGCTCGCCGTCAACTTCTGGTTCTTCCCGTTGGCGTCTGCAAGTACGGGCTGGAAAGCACTAAAAATCACTCTAACTACTGACTTGAGGAATTGTTGCAAATGACTTCAGAGATGCTATGAACAGGCATTTATTCTTGAACTCTTCGGAGAGATAAGTGAATTGATACAGATGAATGGTACATCTTAATATGCATAGAAGCGAAATGTGTTTCCTTACTATAGCCGAATGGCTGAATAAAATAGCGGGAGGGTTGGTACAAGCCTCGCCTCGTGAGCATACGAAGGGTGGAGCTGGTGGTGTAATTTCTAACACTGCCTAAGTCATTGGCTTCATAAAAATCGGCAAGTTTACGGCATGATCTTCTAAATGAAACTGCGCAGAGGACGGGTACAGAACGCGTCTCTTCTACTGTCGCTTCAGGGTGGGGTGAATGTCTCCCATTGGCCAGTTCACATCACGCGCTGTGGATGCAAAGTTTAATTGGCCAGTTGGAGGCGTCATTCTAGAAGGTCCAGAACATTTCGAACCTTGTTTCTCACAGTCAAAATTGCTTGCCTCTGTGGCCTTGCAGGAAGGGTTCAGATTCTGCAAACGCTCTCTCCGAGACTGGCTTACACTCACTAGAATATTAACTACGAAATTATTGAAATATGACCGAAACGCAAACTTTTGTAACATTGAATTACTGATGGGATATAGACCTCAACATTACAACGAACCCCATGAATGTAAACAAATTTAGGCAGTAATTGAGTTCTAAATATTACTACACATACGGGAAGTGGTGTGTGTTCCTGTTTACCTTGTTTATATTTTTTTTAGTGAACCGTCGAATACCTACTACCTGAGCCTGACATTCTATCACTGATAGTATTTCAATGTCGCTCAGATAGGTGCCTACGTTCCTAATTACACCCTGTTTGTGTACCATAAACTTTGGAATGTAAACATCCAAATTATTTCTAGCGAAGACATCGGACATTACTAGGCTATTTGCCGCTGCACTATTGTTTCTTTCAATTTTTATTCTATTTCGTCCAGAGCTCGAGATATTCAAAAGATGATTTGATCTTAGCTTTCCTATAACCATTGGATGTAACTGGCCTATGTTCTTCTCCTTCCCCTCTACAAAGTCTATAAATGGGCCGTTGTCACTAGCGTCGTACCTGTAGCTAGAAGTATTCTGCTGCGGGTTCTGTAGACTGCCACCGTCAACGGTGAGTGCGGTTGCCGCTGGTGTTGCTGGCGTTGTTGGCGTCTTGTTGACAGTAGACATCAGCTGCTGAGCTGCTGAACGTATGCCGCTGAGAGCCATGCGACTTTCTCCACCGTGTGGGTTGATTTTCTTACGTCTTCTTCTGTTGGTAACTGGCGTTTTAGCAGGCTCGTTACTTATGCTTTGGCTTCCAAAGCATGAGATCTTCGGGTGCCACACAGTACTGACAATTCACAGTCTCGGTTGGAATGACTTCATCAGTTTGTTGGATGCTGACTGTGTTCAACGCGGCTGCGGATTACCGTCCCGGTTGGAGCGCCACTATGGTTTCTGATGTGTGGTCCTAAAGACCACAAGTTCCACCTTCACCGTACATCCCACCGAACATTGTGGGTGACGGTCACACGGACTCGACTGTTAGATGAGAACGATTATTAATCAGTTATTTTCACCGAGAACACAGTAGATTGTATTTCTTGGTAAACTGTTGAGCCTTCCACACACACTACTTGTTTACCACGAGGGTTTAGCTAGCTTCGGGTTATGACTCTTCACCAGGAAACGTATACTATTGGGAAGTTGTTGCTCCGAGAGCTCGCTACAGACTGAACTTAATTAGTTAACTAATTACGAAAAGATTGTAATTACTTATTCGTTTTTTTTCCTTATGACTTTACGACTCCGCCAACATCAGAGTCGTTAGGAGTGGGTTAGAACTGGGAGCAAAGAATGGGAAGGAATTCCGTCCATGGACCTTTGAAGTAACCATCCCCTTATTCACCTGGAGTGATTTTTGGACACTATGGAAAATCGAAACCCAGATGGGCCGAACGGGGATTCGAACCTGGTTACCTCGCGCCCACTGCGCTCTGTGTTTAAGATTTGTACTTTGAAATGGGAATATAAATTGCATATTGCCCCAACAATGTACGGTTATTATATGAGAAAGTGATATAATGGAAACATAAACAAATCCTACGGTTTCGTTAAACTTTTGAAATTGAAGATGTGTTATTAGCATATTGTGCGGTAAGGGTTGAACGTTAATCTGTGATATTGAATCCATTTTGAGGATAAAAATTATATGTGGAACTATATTTTAGGTTTCTAATTCGAGTGCAAACTGTATTTTAGATTTATAATTACAGTACATAACGTCAAATGGTAAAAGTAAAAAATCAACTTCTTGCTCCAACCTGTCCACAGAAGACTTACTTAAAAGCGAAGATCCAGCAACAGTTTAATCTTCAACCTTTTCATTTTAATATACAATATACTTTCATTTCTTAAACCTGGCAAATCGTAATAACTTCGCAAATTTTAATTTAATATAATTAATATTTAGTTTCACTGAAAAGACTCTTCCTGCTGTGAATGAGACGACTCGGCATTAGAGTGATTCAGCGGGAGAAACTTCCATTCAGTGAATGTATAATGATTCAGAAAGGTAAGTAAAATATTATTCAAACCTTCGTAGGCTTCTCTTGATTCATCATCATCGTCGTCAATTTCTCGTAATTGTGTGAAGTATTCCATCCATGTTGGATCTTGAATTGCTTCGTACTCTTCTAGAGAAACATCGGGTCACTGTTAGCTAAAAAAGAATTATCTTTGTAAACTACTGATTAACAAGTTAAAATAGTTATTTACACATTTATCAAATAACGCAAAACGTAAAGAGACATATTTCACTTTATATATACGAGGATCATATCGAAATTGATGAGCAACAATTTAAAAAATGGTTTTATGATTTTCATAAACTGAATGCACCATCTTAATTTGCAGACTATTTTTTTTTCTTTTATTAATATCTCCATTACTTACAACAAACTTTCCCCATTGTTCTAAGCTAGAAAATATCCTTGTGGTAGAACTCCTCTCTAGCTGCCCGAAGACATCTCCATGATCTCTTAGTGTTGGACACCCTTGGCATGATCTTTTGAATATCCTCAAACTTAGAACAGATCGGTTTGTTCATGGCTTGAGGTGTAAATATCTTGGCATAAACATTTAATAATTAACTCATCTGGGCAGGACATATTGGGCAAATGGTAGCAATGTGCTTCAGTTACTATAAAGGATAATGAGAGGATGCACCAGAGAAGTGTGGAAATTGGGTTATAAAACCTTGGTCAAACCATTGCTTGAAAATGGTGATGTAGTTTGGGACCCATGTTTTGGCTATCAAATACACGAGTTGGAGGTCGTGCAAAAAACAGCAGATAGATTTGTTTGTAGAAATTACCGCAGAACCCAGTCAGTATCTGATTTGATAATAATAATAATGACCTGGATACAGGGTTTCTATTGGTTGCGCATTTCGCCTCCGCCGTAACCGCCTTAACCTAACCCGGCAATCCTGCCGGGTACAGGGGACCTACAGTTTAACGTGGAATCCGAACCACGGAAGCTTTCTGGCGTTCTTCACAATACACAACAAGCTGTGCCTGAGCTGAAGGTCGGGTTAAGAGCCTTTGAAAATTCCCGCCGAAACAGAGATTCGATCTCCAGTCAGACGCGTTAACCACTGAGCCACCAAGCTGCTCATCTGATGTGATAAAGGAGCTGGATTAGGAGTCATTGGAAGACAGGAGGAGGATAAGAAGGTACTGAGAGTGTACAAGGAGTATGGTGGTGATAGAGAGCGTAGGGATACTGGACAGAGAATTGGGAGTAGTGTATGAAAAGGAAAAGATTACTGTGTTCACAAACTGCCACTGGATTTCTTGCATAAGGGGATGGGAAAAGTTTCTTTTGTGGGTAAGGGTGTCAGTGAATGGAATAACTTACCAAGGGAAGTGATGAATAATTTACCAAAAGCGCTGTAGAAATTTACGATTAACATTCGTTAATGCCAAAAATACATGGGTGCAGGAATTTAGCACTCAAAGAAGGCTTTATATGGTAAAATAAAAAAAATAAGAAAAAGTATTATGATTAGAGAAGTTTCCACCGAGCATAGCCTCCATCGCAATTAAAATTCAATTCAGTTTTGTGAGGATGACTCTTACTGATTTTTAAAGGATTGAAAACCGACGGAAAATATTAATCCTTATACAACCTGCTACAACCCTATCCCTTGCAGGCAGAGATTCCTACACAGATCTAATATACACCTCCAAATTTTCGAAGCAGATGATATCACATATTGTACAAAACATGTGTAAAACCCTGAAGTTTGTGTAAAAAAAAAAAAAAAAAAAAAAAAAAAAAAAAAAAAAAAAAAAAAAAAAAATCTAGGCAGAGATATTTCGTTTAGCAAAAGCTATGTGATACAAGTAAAATACAAACTGAAAAATCTAATATCCACAGCCATTAATTTCCCGAGATGTTTATAAAATACGATTGCTTGGGATAGCTGCAATCCCGCACAACTCACACTGGTTCCATGCACACAGTTTGAAAGTTCTGGATAGCCCTGTACAGTGTACAAGCTGGGATTTTTTGTCGCGACTCACTGTCGAAGTTCTGCATCCCTGGAGAATCTGCGATAGTTAGTCGCGATCTCACCTCAACTACTCTGCGATATTGGTGTCGCGAAGCAGAATATTTGCATTTGAAATGGGATTCTTCGACACACTCGTGCGCAACACGTGAAATGTAGCCTGCGATTCAGTTCTTACAAAACTTTCAACAGGGCGCATGGGAAGTAGTGTGAATTGTGCATAATTAATTCATGTGATATTTGCTCTTCTTTAATTTAATTAATTCATTCATTAAATTTAAATTAAAATTAAAATTAATTCATTAAATTTCATACGTCATTACCACGAGGTCACGGTTCAACTAATCTGCAAGCCCATCGTTGTCTTAGGGACGTTTCTTCGTCTATATGAAAACAGAGCTACGAAAGCAGATTATACCAAAAAAACTAGTTGGAAAATTTAAAGGAAATAGAATAGAAGATTCATACGTTGAAGGGACAGTTTCGAAGGAAATATAAAAAGCTGGTTTTAGAGAAGTGGAATTTCGCCGAAAAATGGTTTGCTGTTTCTGTTACCCGCCTCAGACATCTTCAGTTCAGCAACCGCAACACCAATTTGCTCCCTCTGCTAAATGCCTCAAAGTCATGAAAACTAACTATTTGCGCCTCGGAACGAATAGTTTGTTCGCCAAATTCTGAGTCAAGATTGTTGTTATTGTATTCGTATTTTACAAGTTAATTGCTAATAAATTTTTTTCAGTTTGTATTTTACTCATTCTATATAACTTTTGCTAAATAAAACATTTGTTACTTACACTAATCTGGTTTTACTAACACAAATACGATGACTTCACACGTGTCTTGTACAATATGTGATGTCACCTTGTAACAAAACAGGCGAATGCCGAGATGGTCCTCACAATAGTCCATGGGCACCT